>JACSVZ010000027.1:4506923-5106923 GCA_014706295.1 Lycocorax pyrrhopterus obiensis
CTTGAAAGGTGCCTCTGTTACTTAGAGGGTGAGTCAGAAATGAGGAAATGAAATGGCAGTGTTGATGGAAACTAAAACACAACCTGGGGCATTAGGTCAAATATTTTGCTTTAGAGATGAGTCTGTTGGAAAATTGCTGTCTTCATGCAGTGACTGTGGGCCTGGGGCAGTGCTAGAGCAGTATAAAAAGGGCCCTTCTCACCACTCTCTCATCCACTCCTCTCTTCTCCATCTCACTGGGAACAAGGTGAGCTTGGAGCCATTTCTTGTCCTCCTTCTCATTCTCCTTGTCCTTCTACTCTTTCCACATTATCCTCTTTTGGGACCTCTTCTCACATTCCCAAGACCCAGTACTGGGTCTTGAGGCTGCTTACCATGGGAGAGGGAAGGTACATCATGGAGAAAGGATGGATATAGAATAAGGTGTCTCCTGAGCTATGGGCTAGGTGGGGTGCCCATGGCCTTGGTCATTCTTGGTGGAGCTCACTGGGCTGAGAGAAAGGATCTTGCTCATTTTGGGGTGACAGGTTGCACTTTAAACACCTCTCATGCCTTGAATCTCCCTCTCCTTCAGGAGCACCTGCAGCCCCAAGCCATGTCCTGCTACACCCGTGCCGGCCCTGCCAGCCCTGCGGCCCCACCCGCTGGCCACAGCTGCAATGAGCCCTGTGTCCAGCAGTGCCAGGACTCCACCGTGGCCAATCCAGCCCTCTCCTGTCGTGGTCACCCTGCCTGGCCCCATCCTCACCTCCTTCCACAGAACACCGTGGTGGATTCCTCCACCTCGCTGCCGTTGGCGCATCCTCAGCTCTCAGGGAGTGCCCATCAACTCGGGGGCTTTGGCCCTCTGGCTTGGGCAGTGGCCTCTGTTGGCACGAGGTGCTTCCCTTGCTAAAAGCTGCTCCCTGCACTGGAGCCTCCTCCTGGATCCCCCTGTTTTTCCCTCTTTTGACTCATTAAATTCTGCTGCATCCCAGCCGTGTCTCTGTGTCAATCCTTTGCCCTGCAGACCCTCTCCCAAAGCAGAGAGGCTTGCCCAGGGGTGTTTCTGGGAGGCGGGTTGTTGGGGCTGGTTTTGCACTGGCCGTCAACACAGGCTGCCATTGGCTGTGCTCAGTGTGTGCACTGAGTGACCCTCTGGCGTTCTGAGTTTCCCAGAATCCCCTCCCTTGTCCCGGCTGCCCAAGATGGTTTTGATGTAGCCCAGGACACAGTTGGCTTTCTGGGTTGCAGAGCACAGTTCCGGTTCGTGGCAGGCCTATCATCCCACAGGCACCCCCAAGTCCTTCTTGTCAGGGCTGCATAGAATAGAACAGAATAAAATACCCTACATAGTCCAGGGACAGCCATGCACCTCTTTTCTCTTTCCTCTTTAAGCTGAACATTTGACACAAGTACTCAGCAGTGAATGTGTCACTGACAAGATGAAGGCACCAGCTTCCCATCAGACTCCAGGAGATCCCATCCTAACCACAGGATTCCCAAAAGGAGGGACACAGTGCAGGTAGCTGCCTTCTCACAGACCTGTGTTGCCATGGAATCACAGAATGGGTTTGGTTGTGTTGCCCACAAAATCAGATTTGTTACCCACTGTGCAATAACTCAATAATCACACTCTAAGAGAGACACTGATTATTTACGTCACAGTTGCACAAGCCTGGGTGCTCGGTGGAATTCCCCAAATCAAGCATACCCACCAGACTCTTCCTGCCATTATTTGTACCCAGAAATTCAGAGTTAGAAGCTTTCCAAGTGCAGCCCCTCTACTGGGATTCATGGACTGAGTTCCAATTGTTGTGTCACATACAAGTGACACAACCCCAGCTCAATTCTACACATGCTCAGGGGAAGGCTCTTCAGCTGGGCACAGGGTCTTTTTGACCTGCAGGTGTGATTTTTAGTATTGCAATGAACATAATTCAGCCCTAGGATACAATGGACCTTGAATTTTTGCCAAGGTTAGCAATGTATACATAGGCACACATCAACATCTTGATTTACTACATCCTTAAAAACTGTTTTTTCCCCGGATGTCTGGGAGGCAGAGACGCTAACTGCAGTCTGCTCCACTGGCACACAACATCTTGATTTACTACTGTTGTTTTAGGAATGGTATTCTCCCAATTTTAGTAGTCCCGCTAAAAAAAATCCAGGCCAACACTCACTTCCCCTTCCCCTCCAGCTGGAAGCACAAAAGTCAAAGATCATGGGTTGAGATAAGAACAATTACTGGAAACAGCAATGAGATAAGAAAACAAACAGTAACAGCCACAATATAATAACAAAAGGTGTAAGACAAAAATATTTACAGGAAGTTAAACAATACCAGATGGTTTCATCCCCCAGGCTTTTTCCCACTGGAAGGAACACCCTTCTTCCTGGAAGCAAGAGTGTCCCTCTCCCTCTCCCCCCTCCACCTCATCTTGGCACCAACATGGGCTGTATCAATTAACGAGTCTTGCCCATGTCCCCTCCTGCTTACCTGGGACAAACCAGGACAGCTACATCTTTAAGGCTTGTTAGTTCCCAGATATCCTTGACTAGGGGAGGCAGCTGCTGCCTGTCCCACTGATTAGGTCCCCTTTCTTGCTGATTAGGCTGGCAAGTACAGAAAGATCTTTGGTCCCTGGTTTACATTGGTATTCTCCAGTTTTAATGCTCCAAATTAAACCACGTGCTGCGTCTGTTCCCCTTCCCTTCCTTCTCCACTGTGGAGGGCTGGAGAGGAGAACTGGAGGCACAAAAGCAAAGATCACAGGCTGAGATAGGTACAGTTTACTGGAAGCAGCAATGAGATAAGAAAACAAACTATAACCACAGCAATATCAATAACATAAGTGTACAAAAGAGAGAGTGAATCACCTGCCAAAATGTGACTGTGGAGCTCCCAACCCAACTGCAGCCACAACTGTCCTGACCACAAGAGAGCCCTCCTTCCTTGAAGAGACTGCCTTCCCCCTCCTGGCCCCAGCAATGACCTGAAGGGGTATAGAAATACCTCCAAGTCCTGGCCATGCCCTCTCCTGGCTGCTGCAAAAATTGACTCTCTCCTGGCTGGAACTAGAACTATCTGACATTGGAGGTGATCCTGAATTGAGATAATCTTGACATATTACACATTTTTCAGCAGTTGGAAGAATCCAGTAAAGGTCATGGAGTCCAGCCCCTTTCCATGGACAGGGAATCTTCACTACATCAGGTTACTCAAAGTCCTTCAAACCTGACCTTGGACCCTTCCCAGGATGGGGCACCACATCATTCTATAAGTAATATTTTCCAGTGCCTCACCACACTCAACATACAAATTTCTTTTTACCATTTACTCTATTTCACATTAAAGATCTTGCTCCTTGTCCAATCACTGCAGGCTTGATATCATCTCTAACTTCCTTAAATGTCACCTTTCCTGGGTTTTCTCTTTTGTCCCTTTCTTTCTTAACTCTATTTCAACCAAAAAGTCTCTCTCTCTCTCTCTTGCTCTCCCTGACACCGAGGGCTGTCACCAGCATCCTGGGCTGTGTGAGCAGGAGTGGAACCAGGAGAAGGGTGGGAGCGACGATGCCGCGCTGCTCAGCACTCGTCTGCTGCCATCCCCCGTGTTGGGCACAGGCTGTAATGCAAGAACCACCTGGACCAAGTGGAGTGAGTTCGGTGTAAGGTGGCCAGGACAGTGAGGAGGTTGGAGAACTTGGCTGGAGAGGAGATGCTGAAGGCCCAGGGCTTGCTGAGTGTAGGGAAGAGAATGCTTTAGGGGGAGACCAAAACTCATCTTTCTTGTCGTTATGATCATTGAAGAGCATCTGGCCATGCTCTCCAGCCCCGGGTCAGTAGAGAAAATTAAAAAACAGAGCTACCTATTGCATGACTAAGAATATTTAAATTGAGCCTTTGTTAACACCCTGTGCAAAATCATCCCCCACAAGCCCCCCCCCCACAACCAGCCCTGAGCAACATCTCTCTTTCTGAGCGAGTTGGGAGAGGGTGTGCAGGGGAATAAATGAGAGAAAGACATGGGCTGCGATGCAAAAGAACTTTAATGAGTCAAAACAGGAAAATTAGGTCAATCCAAGCTGAGATGCCAATGCAGACAGCACCAGGGGCAAACAACAGTCTGTTGTTTTCCAAGGTGTGTTTTCCAAGCAGGTGCCCAAAGAGAGGGTGGAGCCAGCAGCTCCTCCCCAGGCTGGCTGAGTGCCGGCTCACAGCCCAGGGGAGCACAAGGGAACAAGGACACAGGAGGGAAAGGAGAGAGTGGCAGAGGGCACAGGCAGGGATGGGCTGTGCTTCCCGAGAGCCCAGGATGGCCTCAAGCTTCTGCAAGGGCTGCTGGGGTGGCTCAGTCCCTCGGGAAGCAACAAGCCAATTCTCCATCCCCAGGGCGGTTCCATCCTCTGCATCCCTGGGTTCCTTCCCCAGGGCCAGCGCCAGCAGCTTTAGCAGGGGAGGCACCTCGTGCCACAGAGGCCACTGCCCAAGCCTGAGAGACCAAAGCCCCCGGAGTTGATGGGCACTCCCTGAGAGCTGAGGATGCTGCCAACAGCAGCGGAGGTGGAGGATCCCACCACGGTGTTCTGTGGGAAGGAGGTGAGGATGGGGCCAGGCAGGGTCACCACCACGGGAGAGGGTTCGATGACCACGGTGGAGTCCTGGCACTGCCGGACACAGGGCTCATTGCAGCTGTTGGCCAGCGGGGTGGGGCCGCAGGGCTGGCAGGGCCGGCACGGGGTGTAGCAGGACATGGCTTGGGGCTGCAGGTGCACCTGGCAGAGAGGATATTGAGGAGCAGAGTACAAGGAAGGGCTATGTCAGAGCAGTCTGTTGGCACACCATGATGAGGAAAAGCAAAGAGAAGGAGACTGCAGGAGGCTGCTTAGAGAAGCCCAACAGCCTTGCTGTTTGCTCAAGCCCCCAAGAATCTCCTGAAGAGTGACCAAGTCCAGGGACTTCCACACCTGGGCCGGAACTCAGGAGACACTTCAGCCAAAACCCAGACTCCCTCCATGCACAACTTCTGCCCCTTCCCTCTCCCATGACAAGCAGTTCTCAAGAACCCGCATGGGATTAAAGCAAAGAATGGGATCAGAAAGCTCAATGGAGGAAGAAAAGAAAGGGCTTCAGACTCACCTTGATCCCAAGGAGATGGAGGTGAGAGGAGTGAATGAGAGAGCAAGGAGAAGGTGCCCCTTTTATACCGCTCCTGCACCGCCCCAGGCCCACAGGCACTGCACAAGGGCAGTAATTTTCCAACACATTCACCTCCAAAGCAAAATCTCCTCCCTAACGCCACACGTTGAGGTTTGATTTCCATAAACACTGCCATTTCATTTCCTCATTTCTCACGTGCTTGCTCTGTGTTGCAGCTCCTTTCACGTGTGCCGTGCGAGGCCTGAGGATACCCGGGGTCAGAGCCTGTCCGTGCAGGCACAGGCTGTGCCCCCCATGCCAGAGGGTCCCGTGCAGGCAGGGGATGTTGGCTGGGGGCCGTGCCTTGCCATTCTTGGCAGCTGCCTCTGCAGGGACAGGCCCAGTTCTGCCCTGCCCTGCTCAGAGCAGCAGAGCATCCCGAGGCTCCTCTCCTGGCAGCACGTCCTGCCTGCTGCTCTCTCCCCCTCTCACTTCGCTCCAATGCCCACTGGCCACTGCTTCTCCAGGGAAACGCTTTCCTCTCCCTTCGTCTTGATGCCCTTTGCTGATGCAGAACATTTGCCAGGCTGACTATTCCAGGATTGGGGTTAGGAAAGCCAAGGCCCACCTGGAGCAGAATCAGCAAAGCTTGTGGGAAGAAACAAGAACTTCCACACAGGGCAGCAGCAAAAGGGAGACTTGAGCCAAGGCTGACTGGGGCAGCTTCGCTGGGGGCAGGGGTTATAGGAAAGGGGAAGGTTCTCCAAGACTTCTGGGCTTTGGTCTTCACTGGCAACATTTCCTGTCACAGGATCAGGCTCCTGATATTCCTCAGAAAGACTGGAATAAGGAGACCTTCCCCACAGCAGAGGAGGAGGACCAGCTGTAGGAACATTCAGACAGACTGGACTGACATGAATGTGTGCAACCTCGTGACAGGCACACGAGTGTTGGTGTCAAAGAAAACACCTCTGAACTCCCTTTGGGAGGTGTCAGCAGTCAGGGAATGCAGCTGAGGACAGGGAGGAAGAGATGGTCAGGAAGTATACGAGTAGCAATGTACAGACCCTGGACTTCAAACATGACAACTTCCACCCAGTCAGGCATCTGGCAGGTCAGATGTGCCTTCACAGGCACCTGTGATGACCAAAAGAGATTGGAAAAGCTGGCAGCACCAGAGGGGCACCTCATGGTCCAAGGAACAGGAAAGGTCCAGGCAAAACAGAGGATAAAAAGAGAACAGTCTGATGGGGGGCAGGAATGGACACAGAGGACTCCTCTTCCAGGTCAAAGACGTGTGGCTGTGGAGGGGAGCTCTCCTGGATGTTCTGGAGAGGAAAGAAGGGGTTTCAGAAAATATCTCCCCACTGCTTGGGACACATCCTGGGGTCCAAAGCTCTATGGCTTCTGCTGGGCATTGGGCCTTAAATCCACCCCTTTCCCGTGCCCCAAATGCCTCCTCAGCCTAGAGAACAACCCAGCACCACTGGATAGGGCAGGAAACCTCCTCCATTTCCACAACACATGAGAGCTCTGGGGAAACTGCAGTGCCACATGCCTGGGGATGCTCGGGGAGGGGATGTGCTCAGAAGTGCCCTGGGTACAAAACCTGCTCTCAAAACACACCAAGGAGCACTGCACTTCCCTGCCCTGCAGACATGGAGGCAGCTGGGACGCGTCCCAGGAGAGCAAGGGAATGCCTTCAGTAGGCAAATTTCCAGGGAGAGACTCTCTCTACCAGTGACAATTCACACTCTAATATTGAGTTGGCTGTGTGTCAGCCTTTTGGTGTGAGGCCAAGCCAGGAGGGTGTGATGTCTGCAGGCTTTCTTCCAGGGGAGGATGAGTTCCCCTCCAGCAGGGGCAGCTCCATCCTGGCCCTGGGAAAAGGGTGCTTGGCAGCTCTCTCACAGGTCACACGTGTTCTCAGCACTGACAGCAGGTATTGGAAAAGTGGACTGTGCTTGTGTGTCATCCAGGTCAGGCTCCACATTGTGCAGCCAAAGGGCATCACGGGTGAGGAGAGAGAGAGAGGAACAAGGAACGGTCCAGACATCCAACACCTCCCCCAGATATTGAGAAGCCCAGTGGCACAGGGCTCTGCTTGAGACTTGATTCCTGCCAATGATCAGGGAATGATTGAATCAGAGAATCATGAGGATTGGCAAGGACCTCCAAGATCATTGAGTCCAACCATTACTCATGTGTTCCTGCAAGGAAAATCCTTGGGCTTCTCATCTTTTAACACGAAAGGGACCTCCATGACCTAGTGGGGATGTCAGAAACGAGGAAATGAAATGGCAGCGTTGATAGAAACCAAAACACGCCCTGTGGCATTAGGGAGGATATTTTGCTTGGGAGATGAGTCTGTAGGAAAATTACTGCCCCTGTGCAGTGACTGTGGGCCTGGGGCAGTTCAGGAGCAGTATAAAAGAGGCTCCTTCTCCTCACTCTCTCGTCCATTCTTCCTGTCTCCAGCTCCTTGGGAATAAGGTGAGTTTGGAGCATTTCTCCTCCTCCATGTCCTCCTCCAAATGCATTTCTAAGCACATTACTTGTGTTCAGCGGAGCACTGGGGCTCCTTGCCATGCGTGAGGGAAGGAGGCAGAAGGTGTGGCAGAGACAGACACTGGGGCTTGGCTGAGGTGTCTCCTGAGCTACAGGCGAGGTGGGGATCTCCATGGACTTTGCCATGATTTGGGGAGTCTTTTGCACTGAGAGAAACAGGGTCATCCTCATGGTGGGGTGAAAGGCTGCTTCACACCCACTCCTTGTACTCTGCTTCTCCTGCTCTCTCTGCCAGGTGCACCTGCAGCCCCAAGACATGTCCTGCTACACCCCATGCCGGCCCTGCCAGCCCTGTGGCCCCACCCCGCTGGCCAACAGCTGCAATGAGCCCTGTGTCCGGCAGTGCCAGGACTCCACCGTGGCCATCCAGCCCTCGCCCGTGGTGGTGACCCTGCCTGGCCCCATCCTCACCTCCTTCCCACAGAACACCGCCGTGGGATCCTCCACCTCGGCTGCCGTTGGCAGCATCCTCAGCTCTCAGGGAGTGCCCATCAACTCCGGGGGCTTTGGCCTCTCTGGCTTGGGCAGTGGCCTCTGTGGCACGAGGTGCCTGCCCTGCTGAAAATGTTCCACCTGGGGAGTCTCCACCTGGATTCATTCTTTCCTTCTTTTGACTCATTAAATTCTGCTGCATCCCAGCCCATGCCTCTGTGTCATCCTTTGCCCTGCAGACCCTCTCCCAAAGCAGAGAGGCTGCCCAGGGGTGTTTCTGGGAGGGGGTTGTTGGGGCTGGTTTTGCACTGGCCGTCAACACAGGCTGCCATTGGCTGTGCTCAGTGTGCACTGAGAGACCCTCTGGATTCTAAGTTTCTCTGCCTCTTTGAGTCAGGATAGAACTTCCCTACATTGTCCGGGGACAAACATTCACTTTGTTTGCACTTCTTTTCCTTTTCGTCTCAACACTGTGACTCAGCAGTGAATGTGTTACTGACCAGACTGTGGTACTGGATTCCCTTCAGACTCCAGCAGATTCCATGGATCTGAAAGGTTTCTGAAAGGGAAGGACACAGTGCAGTGGGCTGCCTTCTCACAGACCCCTGTTATCATGGGATCATAGAATGGGTTTGATTGGAAGAGATTGTTAAAGATCATCTAGTCCAAACCTCCTGCCGTGGGCACGGGTACCTCAGCTCCAGCTAGACTATTCCAGTTTAAAACTCCTGCCCCTTGTCCAATTACTTGATATAATGTCTGTCTCCAACTTCCTTACACCACCCCTTGATGTACTGAAAGACTGCAATAAGGTCCCCCAGACCCTGCTCTTTTCCTGACTGAGAAACCTCAACTGCTTCCGCTGCCCTTCAGAGCAGGGGTGATGCATCCATGTGACCATTTTTGCAGCCCTTCTCTGCAGGGCAGCTCTCCATCCGTCCATCCATCCATCCATCCATCCATCCATCCATCCACCCCACAGTCCCTTATTGATTTCCAGGATTGCCCCAAAGCAGTGGCAGGACCTTGCACTTGGCTTTGTTGAAGTTCCCACGTTCCATATGGGACCATTCCTCAAGTCTGTCAAGATCCCTCTGGATTTAAGCCCTCCCCTCTAGTATAGTTATCACTTCCCTTCAGCTTCATGTCATTGCTGAGAGTCACAAATCATTAAGGTTGGAAAAGACCTCCAACATCATCACCTTGACCGAATACCCCTATGGCCAATAAACCACAGCCCAAAGTGCTATGAGGGTGCACCCAATGCCATTGTCCATGTCACTGATGATCACAGACACCGAGGGCTGTCACCAGCATCTTGGGCTGTGTGAGCAGGAGGGGAACCAGGAGAAGGGTGCGAGCGACGATGCCGTGCTGCTCAGCACTCGCCTGCTGCCATCCCCCGTGTTGGGCACAGGCTGTAATGCAAGAACCACCAGGACCAAGAGGAGCGAGTTCAGTGCAGAGTGGCCGGGACAGGGAGGAGATCAGACCATCTGACTTAGGCACAGGCACTGCTGAGTGTGGAGACAAGAATGGTTTGGTCAGAGAGAGAAAATTCTTGGAGTAGACAGGGTCGGTGGAGAGGTTTGGTTCATTCTATCCACCTGCAGACTGTGAGACACTGAACTCTTAAGGGACAATGACTCGAAACATTCCCCCATTTGTGGAGACCAGGGTGCTTTGGTGAACTGGGGAGGTGAGCTTTGGATGTGTAATGGCCAACCTCTGATCTAATAAGGCAGAGGGTGAATGATGGGCTTTGAATGAGATAGGAGGTGGATGCTGGTGCCTCTTGTCACTCTAAGTTGCCCTCCCTTGCACAGACCATGGGGTTGTGGGGGTCCCTCTCCTCTCGCAGGGGAAGCACCAGGACATTCGCGTGTGGCCTGACAGCGTTCATCTCTGCTGATGGGCCATATTGGGCCAAAAACAACACGACTGCACTGGGTGTGATGGGCAGCTGTGTTGTCTTAGAAGGCATCAAGGGCTCCCGAAGTGTCCCATGATCCACAACACTACATGATGCAGTGTGAAGCTCCCTGCTCCAGGGGAGGAATCTGGGCATCCTCACCTGAAACAGAGTGACTATAAACCCAATAGATTTTGTGTTCTGTGGATTTTCCCAGGGATTTTTCCCCACCACTTCTTTGAGACTTCCCCCACAACCGCAGGTCCAGCCTGCGACCACTTGCACCAAGACTGCGCAGCAACCAAGTCTCACCACAGGGTCTATGGTTGGAGAGATCTTCACAATCTTGCCCTTTGGCTCTCTTCCTTTCTTTTGCCTTGTGCATGTCCCTGGGTGATGGGGTTGCATTTTCGTCTTGCAGTGCTTTCATGTTGTTGTGTTGCTATAGACAATAATAACCGAAACGGCGACAGACGTGTTTTCCTGTGCAATCACATTGTTCTACAATAAACCCTCCATGTGTGAACTGACAAACATTGACCACTGAGTGTTGGTTCTCTCTAATCAATCTCAAGGGATGTATTAGCAAGAACCAGGATTACTCCTCACCTTCTGCGGTGGGTCGTAACACAGACACATGGAGAAGGTTAGAAAGCAGCAAGACCGTGATAAAGCACATTCAACTCTCCTGTCCTAAAAGGCACTGAAACACCTTCTCCTGAATCTGTCTCACAGAACCATCCCTGAGCAACACCTCTCTCCCTGGGAATCTTGGGAGACCAACAACAGGGAAAGGATGACACAGAGGCGTGGGCTGGGATGCAACAGAAATTTAATGAGTCAAAAGAGAACAAGGTCGCTCTGAGTGGAAGCCTCAGTGCAGACAGCACCAGGGTCACCTCAGAATCTCCATCACATGGCTGTGGCAGAGATCCCAGCAGGTGTCCATCTGCCTGATCCAGAGAGGGGACAGGGCCAGCAGCTCCTCCCCAGGCTGGCTGAGTGCAACTCACAGCCCAGGGAAGCACAAGGGAACAAGGACACAGGAGGGAAAGGAGAGAGTGGCAGAGGGCACAGGCAGGGATGGGCTGTGCTTCCCGAGAGCCCAGGATGGCCTCAAGCTTCTGCAAGGGCTGCTGGGGTGGCTCAGTCCCTCAGGAAGCAACAAGCCGATGCTGCGTCCCCAGGGCGGTTCCATCCTGTGCATCCCTGGGTTCCTTCCCCAGGGCCAGCGCCAGCAGCTTTAGCAGGGGAGGCACCTCGTGCCACAGAGGCCACTGCCCAAGCCTGAGAGGCCAAAGCCCCCGGAGTTGATGGGCACTCCCTGAGAGCTGAGGATGCTGCCAACAGCAGCGGAGGTGGAGGATCCCACCACGGTGTTCTGTGGGAAGGAGCTGAGGATGGGGCCAGGCAGGGTCACCACCACGGGCGAGGGCTGGATGGCCACGGTGGAGTCCTGGCACTGCCGGACACAGGGCTCATTGCAGCTGTTGGCCAGCGGGGTGGGGCCGCAGGGCTGGCAGGGCCGGCACGGGGTGTAGCAGGACATGGCTTGGGGCTGCAGGTGCACCTGGCACAGAGGGAAGAGGGAAGTAAATCACAAGGAGTGGGTGAGGATCCAACTGTCACCACACCATGAGGGAGCAAAGACATGAGCTGGGAATAAGACTTGCAGGCTGTTTGTGGAGGCACATGGGCTCTTCCCCTCACACAAACCCCACCAAGAGCTCAAGCCCAGCGACATCCCCAACCAGCCCAATGCTGGGGCAATACTTCTGCTAAGACCCAGCAGTCACACACCTCCCACTCCTTTCCTCCTCTCACAAAAAGCATCTCCAAGATCCCACATGGGACAAAGTCACAGGTACGTGCTGAGAAATCCCAGAGAAGAAGGAGAAAATGAAGAATGGGCTTCAAACTCACCTTGTTCCAAGGAGATGGAGGTGAGTGGAGTGAATGTGAGAGTGGGGAGAAGAGCCTGCTTTTATACAGCTCCTGCATTGCCCCAGGCCCACAGTCCTGCACAAGAGCAGTAATTTTTCAACAGACTCATCTTCAAAGGAAAATACCCCACACAGTTGTAGCGATTCACCTTTGTTTCCATCAGCGCTGCCATTTCATTTCCTCATTTCTGACATTCCTGCCCTGCATTGCAGGATCCTTTCATGTTCTGTGATGAGAAGGCAAAGGATATCCCAGGCAGAGTCATGTCAGTGGGGGCACATGACCCAAGTGCTGGAAGGGTCCCATGAAGGTAGAGGATGTTGGTTCAGGGCAGTGAAAAACAACTCTTTGCAATACCCCTTGCAGGAAGAGGCAGGAAGAGGCCCTGTCAGAGAGCATCCAAATACTGCTCTTTTTACAGACATTTCACTTGCTTCTCTCTTTTCCCTCTCTCTCTGCTCTCTGTGAGGGTCACAAGCTGCAGCATCTCCAGGCAGGCAGGCCGTGCCAATGTTTCAGCTCTCTTCCTCTTGATGCCCTTTGCTCTGGAGGGGACGTTTGCCAGGCGTTAGGAAAGCCAAAGTCCACTTGGAGTTGAATCAGGCAAAGGACATGGAGCAGCAATAAGAAGGTCTTCTCCAGACAGGTCATCAGTAAAGGGAGCCTTGGCCACAGGCAGCCCCAGTATTCAACAGGGCAGCTTCCCTGAGGGTAGGGGGTACAGGAGAGGTGGAGAACCTCAAAGGTTCCTGTCCTTGGTTTTTACCATCAGGAATTGCTGTCAGGAATTGAAGCTCCTGATACTCCTTGGAACATCTAGAACAGAAAAGACTTTCCTAAGCAGAACAGAATCCAATGGGGGAACATTCAAACACACTGGTCTGAAACGAGTGTCTGTGAATTGATGTTACGTGTTCACTGGTGTCAGTACAAAACCTTTCTCAACTCCCTTTGAAAGTCACAGCGACCATGGAACACACCTGAGAACGGGAAGAAAGCCAGTGAGTGTCTTGCCTTCAAGAGGGGCATGAAAGAGGAGACAGGGAATAACAGGCCAGTCAGACTTGCCTCGATATCTGGAAAGGTGATAGAGAAAATCACTATGAAATCCAACGTGCAGTGCTCAGGGAGATCTGCTCAGAAGGGCCCTGGATGCAAACCTGGCTTTCAAACTACACCAAGGACTGATGCACTTCCCTGCCCTGCAGACATGGAGGCAGCTGGGATGCGTCCCAGGAGGGCAAGGAAATGCCTTCAGTAGGCAAATTTCCAAAGGGAGACTCTCCTGACCCATGGCGAGTCACACTCTAATTTTGGTGTGAGGCCAAGCCAGGAGGGTGTGAGGTCTGCAGGCTTTGTCCCAGGCAGGGCTGAATTCCCCTCCAGCAAGGGCAGCTCCATCCTGGCCCTGGAAAACCATCTTCAAGCACTGGCCTGTGCCCAGACCCACAGCTCCAGGCAGCCCAAAGGCCATTGCCCTCAGCCTGACCTGCTCAGCAGCACTGCCACAGCTCAGGGTGTCCTCAGAATTGACAATGTGTGGCAGGACTTTGTGTGTCCTCCAGGTCACAGTGCAAAGAGTGCAGCCAAAGTGCATCATGGGTGAAGAGAGGGGGAAGAGAAGGCGCTGTCTCAAGAGCCAACATATCCCTCAGGCAGTGAGGAAGTACAGAACTCCACATGGGTCAACTTGAGCCTTGATTCCTGCCCATACCAATGTGTTCCTGCACAAGAAATCCTTGGACTTCTCATCCCACTACATCATAAAAGCCTCCATGACTTAGTGGGAATGTCAGAAATGAGGAAATTAAATGGCAACATAGATGGAATCCAAACTACAACCTGTGCCATTGGGGAGAATGTTTTGCTTTGAGGTGAGTCTGTAGGAAAATTACTGTCCTTGTGCAGTGACTGTGGGCCTGGGGCAGTGCAGGAGAAGTATAAAAGCCAGCCCTTCTCCTCACTCTCTCATCCACTCATCTCACCTCCATCTCCTTGGGAACAAGGTGAGTCTGAAGCTTTTTCTCATCCTTCTACTCCTTCGATGGGATTTCTCAGCCATACATGCTCTTTTGTCCTATATGGATTCTTGCCACGGGAATGGGAAGGGGGCAGAAGGTGTGACATGAGGAAAGGCTGGGGCTTGTCTAAGGTGTTTCCAGAGCTATGGGCCAGGCAGGGATCTTCCTTGGTAGCTCTTGGCAGGGCTCTTCTGAGGAAAAGGAGAAGCCTGTGGGTCTCTCTATACAGCCCCCAGGGTTTGTCTCCTGTTCACGCCTTTCGTCCCCCATTGTGGAGTGACAGGCTGATCCTTACCCATTCCCTGTACTCTGCTTCCCCCTTCCCTGTCTCACAGGTGCACCTGCAGCCCCAAGCCATGTCCTGCTACACCCCGTGCCGGCCCTGCCAGCCCTGCGGCCCCACCCCGCTGGCCAACAGCTGCAATGAGCCCTGTGTCCGGCAGTGCCAGGACTCCACCGTGGCCATCCAGCCCTCGCCCGTGGTGGTGACCCTGCCTGGCCCCATCCTCACCTCCTTCCCACAGAACACCGTGGTGGGATCCTCCACCTCCGCTGCTGTTGGCAGCATCCTCAGCTCTCAGGGAGTGCCCATCAGCTCCGGGGGCTTTGGTCTTTCAGGCTTGGGCAGTGGCCTCTGTGGCACGAGGTGCCTCCCCTGCTAAAGCTGCTGGCGCTGGCCCTGGGGAAGGAACCCAGGGATGCACAGGATGGAACCGCCCTGAGGACGCAGCATTGGCTTGTTGCTTCCTGAGGGACTGAGCCACCCCAGCAGCCCTTGCAGAAACTTGAGGCCATCCTGGGCTCTCGGGAAGCACAGCCCATCCCTGCCTGTGCCTTCTGCCGCTCTCTCCTTTCCCTCCTGTGTCCTTGTTCCCTTGTGCTTCCCTGGGCTGTGAGCTGCACTCAGCCAGCCTGGGGAGGAGCTGCTGGCCCTGCTCCCTCTCTGGATCAAGCAGATGGACACCTGCTGGGATTTCTGCCACAGACATGGGACACAAACTCTCATCTGCCCCTGGTGCTGTCTGCACTGGATTCCTCTTTTGGATTGATCTGTTTATCTCTTTTGACGCATTAAAGTTCTTCTGCATCCAAGCCCACACCTCTGTGTCATCCTTTCCCCTACAGACATGATCCCAAGATGCCCAAGCAGAGCAGTGTTGACCAGGGGTGGTTTTGGGAGGGTATTTCAGGGATGTTTGTGCAGTGATTGTTCACACAATGGTTGTTAACTCTCCATGCAGGGTCCCTGCCTCTTGGACACTCCAGACACACAGTCAGGAGGAAGGGTGTTTCTCTGGGAAGGTTAGGGGTGCATGGGGCACATGGAGAGCCTTCACTATTCCCAGAGGGAAGGATGGAAGAGTATACTGAGCCCTTTTCAGCCTTCGCAAATGAGTAAAGCACCACTGCAGATCATGTGTGCAGGGAGACACAATCCTTTGACAGATTTAGCCCATCTTAGGCTTCAAGAAACAGTTTTTTTGCATATTTTTGTAGACAGGACAGGAAGAGGCAAGCTTCTCTGTGCTTGAAAAAGTCTTTTGTTAATATTTCCACTCAAGAGAAGCCTACACTGTTCTCCTGATGTACAGTTATGATTCTGTAAACACACTATCTCTTGTACCTTAAGACCATTCTGCTCTTGCTGCTACCAGAGAGCACTGGTAAGCCTTCAATCACCTGCTGGAATTAAATTAGGCAAATTTCTGGCTACTGCCAGAAAAACTTTGTCCTGTAACTCCTAATTAGAACAGTGGGAAACCTTCTAGTGTATCTTCTTCCCCTAAGGAAATCAGGGGATTGAATGTCAGTGCCTTTTGCTCACATCTGTATGAGACTCCTCATTTGAAGTCAGTTCCAAAAGAGGGTGATTGCCTGAGGAGAGGGGGCTGTGAGTGTGTATTGTCCAGGGAGGAGAAGAAACAACTGGAACACAAGTCTGATGAGGAGAAGCTGAAGGAGCTGGAGGGACTCAGCCTGGAGAAAAGGAGGCTCAGGGGGACCTTCTCACTCTCCACAACTCTCTGACAGAAGGGTGCAGCCAGGTGGGGGTCAGGCTCTGCTGCAAGGGAACAAGGGACAGAGTGAGTGAAAACAGCCTCAAGTTGTGCCAGGGGAGTTTTAGGGTGGCTATTAGGGACAAATTCTTCACTGAAAGGGTGGTAAGACATTGGAACAGGCTGCCCATGGCAGTGCTGGAGTCACTGTCCCTGGATGTGTTCAAAGAACACGTAGATGTGGCACCTGGGGACACGGGTCAGTGGTGGCCTTGGCACTGCTGTGGGAATGGTTGGACTTGATGGTCTCAGAGGGATTTTCCAACCTTGACAATACCGTGATTCTATGAAGTAGAGGCAGAATGATGGGCTTGACCCTCAGTTTCTCGAAGCAGAGTCTCAGGCATCAGATTTATAAAAGTAAATAATTTAATAGAACAGTACACAGCAGGTGAGCTCAAGCTGGTGCAAAGAAATCCCCAGGCAATGATGTCCCCGTGACTTGGGTACCTGCCCCCCACATGTGCTCACACACACCTCTTGGTCCAAGTTTTGGTCTGGGGTCTTCTAATACCTTGCTGAGTTCCTTCTCCAAGTCAGTGCAGGGGACATTCGGAGCTTACAGAGTTGCAGCTTCTACTGAGGCTGCAGCCTCCTGATCTCCTGCTCTGGCTTCTGGCACACCGGGGGACTAAAACAGCCCCAGACACGGGATAAACACGACTGAGCACCCAAACCAGCAGTGTGTTATTGTTGCAAAATGTGGAGTATATAAAATTTTCTTAAGAAATTACATTCTTTGACATGTGATCTTTGTATACTTTCAAGCCTAATCGACAAAAAGAGAGATTTAATCTGTGAAAGAGAGAGCAGCCAGCAAGCTGTAAGTGACATCCAAGTGTTAGAAAGACAACTTGCTCCTAGAATTGCCTTGTTAAAGTTTAGATCTGGACACGCTTCGCTGATCTCAGACCTAGGGAGAAGTTAACAAAGCTTGTGAAGGAGGACAAACCACTGATAGTGGGCACAAGGAATGCAGAATTTACGGCCTTCAAGGACATCTAGCAGAACTCCCAAGATAAGGAAGAAACCAACAAAGACAACTCAGCAATTGTGTTGAAATCACCTCCAAGCGGGTAAAGGATAATTCTGGCAGGGACAGATCATGGCCACTAATGCACGGACCACTGACCCAAGAAACCCCCTGACCCAAAAGAAGAGAAAGACTGGACTCTAATTAGCATAAGAAATGAGAGAATCATTAACCAATGGAAGACAGAATACTAATTAATAAGAGAACTATGTTACATGTAGCCAATGAACATTAATTCCTTTGTTTGCTAAAATGCATAAAAAGTTTTGATGTTTGGTGTGCTTGTTTTGTGGAACTCCACCGAGCACCCAGGCTTGTGCAACTCTGAAATAAATAATCAATGTCTCCCTCGAGTGTGTAATTATTGGCTTGTTACGCACCAGGTAATGAATGCAATTTTTGTGGACAACATTATCAATGTTCTTCTCGACAGGAAAATCACAAACGCCAGAGGTTTCTGTCCAAAAAGGAGACAAGAGGAGTCCTTGAACTTTATTCGAATAAAGGCAGAGAGGCCACTGGGGCACACGCCCGCAGGGTTTTCTCTCTCTCGGTTTCGCAGGGCACAGCCTCCCTTTTATCCGAACTCCCGGCCGCACGTCGCCCTCTTCCTTTCCCCACCGGCTGAGGTACCAGGAAGGTGCAGCCTTCCCGAACCGCCTACCCCGTATCCCCCCTTGAACCCGCTGTTTTACCCCAAAGTTCAGAGGCTCAGTGTTATAAACGAGCCAATCAATATTATAATTAAAGAGAATTTATTAATAATCAAAGTATAAAATTCGGAAAGAGCCACGAAGCAGAAGCAACGCCGAGCCAGGCGATCGGCGCTGCGTGAACTGAGTTCCGACCTCTATCGGTTCGAATCTCGCCTGTTCACCGCTGAGGTTTCTCTGAGGTGTCTTTTTATACTTTTTTTCTTCTTTGTTGATTTTATCTTTTCAATACAACAATATAATTTTCCTGGTTTTTCACCACGTCTGACGACAGTTCCTGAAATCAGTAGTCGATTTTTGCTGTTGGAATCAGTTTCTGGTGAAAGTATATTATTGTTGCATATACATACATGGAACACACATCCTGGAACCATATTTCTGTATATACACACACATCTGGAGCTCTGCCAGACGAGGAAATCCCACGAAATGCTTATCTGTGGAACGCAATTGGAATGTACCTTGCCGGGGCTTATTCAGACAGAAATCCCTTGAACAGCAAAATTCTGGTGGTCACCTGCTTGTGCTTTTTCTCAGCCTCAGCAAAATGCTGTAATCTTTAAAACTTTAGCACGAATTATTTTGTATCATATACTACACTCAGGCTCGTGCAGACCCGTGTCTGTTTCAGGAGCCAAGCTGTCCGGGCCCGGAAACGAACCTGCTGCCCCAAGTCAGCAGAGACATTAAGACCCATTTCAAAGACGTTAACACCCATCAGATTGTTTGTAAAGACATCAGCGCACATCTCTCCTCTCATTCCCATACTAAAGTCAAAGCACAGCACTGTGACAGCTACCGGGAAATTACTGAAGGAATCAACTCCATTCCAGCCTAAATAAACTGTATTATGAGTGTGAAAAATGAGTGGATGATAAATGTTGGCTTTTGTATATAATAGGATAACATTTACAAGTAATAATGTACTAGGTAGAAATAATGTTAAGGTAAAATATAGTAGAAACAAGGTTAGAGTGAATTGTAACTTCAAAATAATTGTAATAAACTGAGAAACGTAGTAGTGAATACCCTTTAAGTAGTAGTGAATGTCCTTTAAGTTGATAAACCACAGAGCCGGTGATCAAGACATCTTAAAGAAACAAAGAAGATAAACTGCATCCCAGGAAGTCTGTTATCTCACTAAGAGCTCACACCTCCCAAAGAAACTGTCGAATAAACTGACTTACAGCTGAGGGAACATCAGAAGGGGATTCCTGCCTTCAATCCTTCAAGATCCAGAGGACCCGAGAGGCATCTTGCTGTCGGGAGGGGTGGACAAAGGTTGGGAAGTAGAAGTGAAGTGTAAATTATCTTCTAAGCTTAATGAATTATGTAACAGTTTGAGAAGATACTTAAGCTCACAGAACAGTGAATAGGATTGCGCCTCTAGCTGATTGCTAAGCGCCCAGCGCTGTATTTGCCTTTGTTCTACTAATAAATGTTCAATACTTTGTTGCTAAAATTTTTAGCTCGTTAATTCATTTACTTCATGAGGAAGGGCTGAGGGAGAGGGGTTTGTTTAGCCAGGAGAGGAAGTTCGGGGGGGGGGGCTTTGTCACTCTCTACAACTCCCTGAAGAGTTGTAGTGAGGTGGGGTCAGTCTCTTCTGCTGTGCCTGCAGTGAGAGGACCAGGGGAAATGGCTCTGAGCTGAGACAGGGGAGATTCAGGTTAGATCAGGGTGGTCAGGCACTGGAAGGGGCTGCCCAGGGAGGTGGTGCAGTCACCACCCCCGGGGGTGCTCAGGAGGTGTCAGGATCTGGCGCTGGGTGATGTGGTTTAGGGGTTTAGGGGTCACAGCGGGAGGACAGCTGGACTGGATGACCTCGATGATCTCAGAGGTCTCTTCCAACCTTGACAATTCTGATTCACTGTCTGGGCTCAGTTCACAACCAGCGCCTGAGCCTGCAGCAGGCCCAGCCAAAAACACCAGAATGAGCCTAAGTCTGGCTCGTTCTACCTAAATTGGTTTATTTCGGGTGAACATTCCCCAGCACCTCAGGGCGGTTTACGGGGCCCGGCCCGGCCGGCGTTGCCCCGCCAACCGTGGCTGGGCGGGAAGGGCGGGACTGGCCCGGCCCCACAGCCAGCCCTGAGGCGGAGCCGGACCGGCCCCACACCCAACCCCACAGCCGGCCCTGAGGCGGAGCCGGACCGGCCCCACACCCAACCCCACAGCTGGCCCCGAGGCGGAGCCGGAGTGGCCCCACACCCAACCCCACAGCTGGCCCCGAGGCGGTGGTGGACCGGTTCTACACCCAACTCCACCGCCAACCCCGAGGCAGACCCGACCTTGCCCGGCTTCACAGCGGGCCTAACCCCACATCCCGCCCCGGAGCAGACCCGGCCCAACCTCACACCCGACCCCAGACCCGGCGAGGCCATGGAGCTCGAGGAGGACTTGGGTGAGGCTTGGGGTTGGTTGGGGGGAGACGGGGAAAGCGCCCGTCGGCTGCGGGCAGGGCCCGGACCAGACCGGCGCCATCGGGGTCTGTTCCCTCTCGGGCCGGGTTTGTTACTCCCCTCGGGCCGGGCCCCGTCCCTTACCCCGGGCCAGGTCCGTCCCCTCTCGGACCGGGTTATTCCCCGTGCCCAGTGCCGAAGCCGGGCGGGCCCCCGCGGGTCTCTCTCGGTGGTTCCAGCCCAGGTTGCCACAACAGGGGCAGCTGATGCGGGTGGGGTCCGGCCTGCAGGATTTGCGTGAATAAAGCGACTTTGTTTGGTTCGAGCGTAGCTTCCACCCGTGTCTCCCGGCTCAGCCGCTCCAGGCGGTTTTGGGGTCCGTTTCCATGCAGTGTGGACATGGACAGGTACAAGGATCTCCCTGCACGTGGCATTGTTGGGGTGCCTTTGGTGGTTTCAGCCGTGTATAAATTGCAGCTGCTCGGCTGCCCGAGCCGCTCCTGTGCTGTTGGTGTTTGGTGCTGAGGACTCTCCTCCTTCTCTGGTGCTCGTCTCTGTCCCCTTCCCTTCACTGGCAACGTACTTGATCTTGTGTGGAGCCAGCTCCGAGAGAGAAGCTAGTGGAAAAATGTCTAGCAAATAGTGTTTAGTCTTGTGAATTCCTTAAAACAGACAGTGCTTAATCCTGTATTTATATATATATATCAGTGATTAATGTGCACAAGTGGGTGTCTTAGCTGTGAGAATAAAGACTATGTGCCTGATGAAAGGTGTATCTTGGCTAGACCTCGTAGTTGGAATGCATTCAAGGAGAAGAAACCCTTCTCGGGGGGAGGAGGGGACGTTTGGAGGAGCATCCCCCGTGCACCCGGCGCCAAAATAAAGTAATGCTGCTTTTTAATACTGAAATTACAGTGTTAGAGAGTTTTATTTTTCACAACGTTTTCGGTGGCAAAACCACTTGTGATCGCTCTTCCAGGGCCAGCTGGGCCAGTGCAAAGCCAGGTGGGTTTTCAGCTGCTCTAATGCCCTGAGTGGGCTGTTGAGGTGAGCGGTGCTCAGAGGCAGCAGCACTGCATAGCCCAGATGGCAATGAGGATCCTGCCTGTCCTTTTTCTTTCCGAGTGGCTTTCAGCATGAATTCTGCTCGTTGGGACTTCTGGAACAGCATTTTAACAGCTGCCAGCCTGGGGCCTGATGGAACCGCACGTGTGAGAGAGGAGGGCAGAGGCAGCAGCAGCCAGTGCCTAGAGCTGGTTTAGCTCCTGTGTAATCAAATCCTAAATGTGCTGAAAGCCTGGGCAACAAGAGTGGCCGAGCAGAAAGGATGGGAGCAGCCCAGGCTCCCTGGTGTGTACCCCACAGA
Source organism: Lycocorax pyrrhopterus obiensis (assembly GCA_014706295.1). NCBI lineage: Eukaryota > Metazoa > Chordata > Aves > Passeriformes > Paradisaeidae > Lycocorax > Lycocorax pyrrhopterus. The sequence goes on from JACSVZ010000027.1 coordinate 4,528,496, forward strand.
CAGACCCACAGGCAGTAGTGGGGCCTTGTGTCTCTCCTGGCTGCCTCTCTTCCTCACTGAGAATATGCATATTTATTTATATTTATATTTTAATGTATTTTATAGACAAATATTACGTATGCACGGATTCACACTGCTTCACTGTTCAGTATGTTTGTTCCACGGTGTTTTTCCTGGTCTAGCAACACCTCAGCTCCTAAATAACTACATGATTAAAAGCTTCATTTCGTAGAGTCTCATGCACACTGCTACCTCCAGAATGTAATTCAGTTCCCTCACATTCTGCCTCCAGCAAAACAAGCTGTTGATGGAAAAATGATTTGGTTCGGCTGCTGTAGGCGCTGGTGGGTGTGACAGGATCCCACTGATCCTCCTCCAGGAGAGCTGGAAAGTGCTGCTGGCTTTCCCTTGGAGTAAGGGTGGTTGCCTCCCTAATAAGGTAACTTAAAGAGTTATTATGCTCAGTGGTACTGACTCTCCTCTGTTTTAAGGTAATGTCCCAGTTATGAGAACTTCAAGTTTAATTAATTTGGTTATGCAAAGCAGGTGCCTGCCTTAATGAATGGTTTCAAACTAAGAGCAACTGGTTTAACTCCCTCAGACCACAGCCCTGATGTGGTGGTGTGGGGTTTTCCCCACTGCACTGTGTGATTCTTGTCTTTCTAACCAGATGCTTTTCTCTGTTCTCCTGTTCTGTCAGATATGTTGGATCCAGAGAGGTTAATCCAGTGCCCGCTGGTTAAACACCATCAGATCAGAGCGCGGCGGTTTCCCTATCACCTGGTGAAGTGCAAGGAGGTGAGCTGGGCAGGCAGTGACTGAGTGACTCTGCGCATGCAAGTGCACCCTGTGTTACCTGACAAATAGCCGTTTAGCCTTTATTTCATATAACTGTGATTTGTTTAGTAATAGCTCCAGGCACACATGAATTCACCCAAGACCAGTCTGGCTCTGTTGGAAGGAGTCAGAGATCCTTCATGGTTAGTTCAGGGAGGAGACTCCGGTCTCTTCCAGCAGCTCAGAGGGAGGTCAGATTCATTTTTCCACTTTCAGCTGAAGAGAGGACTCTGTTGGAGTTCTGAGCACCCCTCTGGGCCCCTCAGAACAGAAGTGCTGTGATGTTGCAGTTTATTCTTTAACTGCAGGGCTGGGCAGTTTTGTTTTGCCAACAGTTGTTTCATGGGCATCTGGCAGAAATTGCACATCCTGGGCTCAGCACGTTTGGGAGAGGTTTATTCCCCTCTCCATCTTTAATCAAGAACTTGATTACAAATCATTTCATAGGATACACTCCTTCTTCTCTTCTCCTCTGTTGCCCTCGTGATTGGGTTTCTTTAAACCTTCTGAGCTTTGGGTTTTTTCTGAGACTTTTGAAAACCTGGTTGTCCCCTTTTTGAGTTTGCCAGTGTGTTTTTAAAACAGTCCAGCATTGCTGTGCTTTCCACTTAAGATGCAGTTGTAGGCAGCGTGTCCTGGCATCAGTACAATAAATACATTTTGGTGGAGCTGGAGCCTTAAAAATATTAATTAGCTAGTGAAAGTGGGGGCCAGAGCTAAGTGGCAAGTACCAAACATTCAAGAGGGCTGAAATTTTCCGTGTTGAGCCCCTGCACGTTTTGGCAGGAGTGTGCGTGTGAGCTGGGTAAACAGTATTAGCAAGTAAACCTTTTAGCATGTTGGTTTTGTCCTGATGTTGCCTAACTGATGACCAGAGAGTTTGGGGAAGTTTCCTAATTAGGAGGTTGAGGTGAGGTAGTGATCATCAAACAGATAAAGTCAGTGTCTAAGTAATTAGCAGAAGAAGTGCTAATTAGCAGAAGAGCTTGGGGATTGTCACTGGTCCATCTGAAGATGCCATAGTGTGTTATTTGCAGTGGCAAGGGTCTGGGTGGAGATTGTCCCTCTTGCTTGGGACAAGTTTGTTGAGTTTCCTTTGCATCCCTTATGCATAAAATCCAATTAATGCTTCCACCTGGCTCAGTCTCCCATTGCTCTGTGCAGAACACAGCCCTGACCCAAACAGGGGCACTGCAAGCGGAGCAAGCTGGATCTTCTTGGCTGGAACTGTGTTAGAATCATGGAATTACAGGATGGTTTGGATTGGAAGGGACCTTGAAGCTCATCTAGTGCCACCCCCTGCCATGGACAGGGACCTTCACTATCCCAGGTGGCTCCAAGCCCCGTCCAGCCTGGCCTTGGACACTTCCAGGGATGAGGCAGCCACAGCTTCTCTGGGCAACCTGTGCCAGGGCCTCACCACCCTCACAGGGAGGGATTCCTTCCCAATATCCCATCCATCCCTGCCCTCTGGCAGTGGGAAGCCACTCGCTTGTGCCAGGTGACAGCAGCGATGGACACGTGTGGACATGGCAGCTCCGGCTGTACCAGGCAGGGAATGCCAAGGGCCCTGGGTGTGCTGGAGCCAGGGATCAGCAGTGGTGGAGGAGGAACTGCCTCAAGCAACACTTCTGCCTTGGGTGTGAGTCTGATCCCTGACCAGCAGAGCCAGGCAGGTCCTGGTCCCATGGCAGAGCTGGGGTTTTCCCAGTAAGGTCTCTATCGCTCACAGAAGGTAATTAACTGTAGTGACAGCTGAGTTCTGCCGCCAGAACTGGTGCCTGGCATAATGGAAATCCAGGTGGAATGCTGCCAGCTCCCTGGCTCTTCTAAAAGATTTACAGAATTTCTCTGCCTTTGTGCCCACTTAGTTAAAATATATCTGAAGGGTTTAGATTTGCCTGATGTCTCTCCCGTATTGGTTTTAAAATGGTTTTATTTGTGCTTTAAGCCATGGAGTTGTATCACCAGCACTACAGGGAACTGTAGGGAGTTTGCTGAGAGCCTGTTTCACTTCAGTCAGGGGTGGCTCAGTGTCTGTGAATTGTGTTTGGAAGAACAGTCATGTTCATTTTGTCCTTGTGTTTTTAGTGATTGCCTGATCAATACATTGCAATATCTTGTTTATTATTGTATTTTTTAAAGCAACACCACAAATGTCCCAGTGTTTTTTTCCTATGTATCAACACGAGATAAGTGAACTTGAGAGATGTGGCACATAATTTTGGTTTTCCCTTGTCTAGAGCAACCCTGAAATTGCAAAGAAGTTGGCCACGTGCCCCTTCAACGCTCGTCACCTGGTTCCTCCGGCCGACCTCAGTGACCACATCATGAAGTGCAATGACAAAGCCTTCATGGAGCAAGATGTGGGTAAGAGAACCCCTGTGCTCCCAGGTGTCAGTGCACCCTGGGGACTGAGGTCTCCTCTCATAAGGATGGATCGTGGAATAACCCAAAAGTGGGAGGCAAATTGTTGTCTGTAGCTTTGTGTGACACAGCAGCTTTGGGAAAACTTGATCTCATTTGCTTGGCTTTATCGGGCAGTTTCTTGAGAACATGGCAGATGCTCTGGGTAGGCCTTGCATGTATTTTGTTACCAGGCTTGTTGAATAGAAAGGTTGTACCCAATGCCATGCAGGAAGTGCCTCTAGAAGGAGGGGCAGGATGCATTAATGGCCACAAGGATGGGCCACTCCTCTTGCAGAGCTGATCTCCCTTTAACTCTTGCACACCACAGAGCACACAGTTTTTTATCTTCTGTAGAGGTGCACAGGCAGTGATGCCTGCATCCATGTCAGCAGGTTTCCTCTTCACTTCAACATTCCTGCTCAAAGTTCCAGGGAGCAGAGTCTTCTCTTTTTCATTGGAAAAGGCAAATTTGAAGTTGCTGGATTTCAGCTGTCCCTAACCTGTTTGCATTGAGCAGGGCTTCCTCTAAAGCCAAGAGATGTTTTATGGCTTGAGCCAAAGTGTTTAATGGATTTAAGGACTGCTGGTCACTGCGTTTTCTCTCTTCCTGAAGTGAGCCGGTCCTGTGAGCCCCCGCAGGAGCAGTTGAATAATGGGAGCACATGGCAGGCACCTCCATGTGATGAAGACTGGGAAACAGGTGAGGAACTTCCCCATCTGCTGCCTTCTCCTTGGCCGTGTCCTCCAGCTCCTCTCGGGACAGTGTGAGGCCAGGGGTGCTGTTCACTCAGGGCTGCCTTGTAGGACACTTTGCTTATGCTTGTTCCTAAGAACATGGATCTCTCCACCCAGCAGGCTTGGCTTGGTATAGAGAACAATCCAAAATGCCTGCCAGAACAAGCATGGGGAGAGATTTCCAAGCATCCCTTCCTCCCATATGAGCTTTTGTACTTTATGTGCAGTGACAGCAATGGAAACATGTTCCTCAGTGAAGCAGACACATTCATCATAGGTCAACTTTTCCTCCCTCTTGAACATGTGAAAATATGACAGAGATATTCCTGATCATAGAATCACAGAATCCCTGAATGGTTTGGCTTGGATAGAACCTTAAAGCTCATCTCATTCCATGAGCAGCAGGGACACCTTCCACTATCTCAGGTTGCTCCAAGGCCTGTCCAACCTGGCCTTGAACACTTCCAGGGCTGGGGCAGCCACAGCTGCTCTGGGCACCCTGTGCCAGGGCCTCCCCACCCTCACAGGGAAGAATTCCTTCCCAATATCCCATCTAACCCTGCCCCCTGGCAGTGGGAAGCCATTTAAGCCACTGATCTGATGGTGATTTCTGGGGTTTCTTAGTTCTGAGCCACAACATCTGCTTTCTTTCACAGAGCTGCTGGAGGGATCTGAGTCTACTTTTGTGTGGGGTGTGATCAACTCTGCCATAAACAGGTAGGGAATGCAAGTTTGATTCTTTACACCAGAGTTTGTTTAAACGAATATTTCAGCCTTCTCCCAGCCTCACCTCGATGGCTGGGCAGGAGCTGCCTTTGCTGCTGTACAACCTTGGGAGGAGAGATGCTGCTGGTTCAGTGTGACCTGCTTCCTCATATGGCCTGGACCAGAGAAGGAAACCCTCAGGAGCACAGACACTGCTCCTGTGTGCCTGTGGCAGGCTGCTCTTCCTGCCCATGGCCTGTGTTCAGGGACTGATGGATGCCCGGACAATGTGCAGGGGAGAAAGGTGGTCACACCTTGTGGTCCCTGTGGGTCCTTGGGAGATCCCTTCTGAGCTCCTGCCTCCTGGAGCCTGGCAGATGTGCTGGAGTTGGGCCCTGTGTCAGCAGAATCCTCCCCTCGTGCCCTTTCCAAAATGTGGTCACAGTTTGAGGCAGAGGGAGCGAGGAGCTCAGTGCCCAGCTGTGAACTGGAAGGGGCTGCCCTGGCTGGTTTCACTGACTGTGGGCTGGCTACAGGATGTGGTGGCACCACCAGAGCTGCCCAAGGTGTTTTAAGGTTTATCTAATGAGTTCATTTAAGGTTCAGCAACACTCCTGCCCATGGCAGCTGCGAGTTCTGTGTGAGCTCTTCCATAGGGGCTGACAGCAGCACTGCCTGGTTCCACCTGTAAGACTTTTTAAAAGGCCTTTTAGTGTTCAGAGCACATCCAGCTCTCCTCAGCACCACTGCCATGGTGGCACAGCACCATCCCCCAGGGCCCTGCTGCAGTAAAATGCATGAATGTGAGCCAGTGCATTTGCCAGAAGTAACCAAAGTCACTTAATTCCAGCACTATCAGTGACCAGAACAACTCCCTGCCCTCACGGATGCGGCCCCCCGAGACCCTCCCGTACAGCGTGTCTGCAGGACTGTGAGTACTGAGCATGGGGCTTTGGCTCTGTCAGTCCAGAGCTGGGGACAGCTCCTGCAATCTCTGGCTGTAGCAGCACTTTGTGGCTCCCACTGCATGGACAGGAGGGGTTGTATTGAGCACCTGCTTCCTGAGAGCAGTTTCTGAGGGAATCTGCTGCTCGGATCATCCTCTGGGTCCTTCCTCTGAAGCCTCCTCTATTCTTTCCTTGCTCCATTCCTGTGGCCCAGGTTAGGCAGAGCTGCATCCTGGCCACATTGGCTCGGTCTTGCTAACCAGGCCCTTCCACAGCATCCCCATTACCCCTTTCACCTCACACCCTCCCCCTGACTTAAACCAAATTGTTTCTTTGCTTTGTGCTCTGTTCACTGTCAGGCTCAGCTAAGTCAGAGCTGGGGTGAAATAGGTTTCTTAAACCAGCACCACTGGGGGAAGAAGCTATCAAATTCCATCTGGGGGAGGGATGGAGCTCCCCATGGGGAAGTGTCTAATGCTGAAATCAAAGACTATTGTTTGCCTTCAGCAGCAAAGCAACAGCTTGAAGATGCTTTGAGGAATGATTGTCCTGATTCCCACTGGGAGCAACTAAACCTGGTGCTCTCAGGGCACTGCAAAAACAGCTCCTGCACAGACAGGGACTGTGCAATCGCCACAGTGTTGGGTTGGATCTGCCAAACCAAACTGAAATGTCAGTTGTAGACAGGTCTTGTTGCCAAGGGGACAAGTGCTGCCTCTGCAGAGGCCACTGTCCCTTGGGGGAGTGGGAGAAGTTGTTGTATCTTTGTCCATCTCATGCAAAAATTGTATCTTGTCCTTTTCAGAATTCGGAGTATTAGTTCCTCCCCCTGGAACTTGGTTTTGCCCCAGCAGTAAGTGTCTCCCTGTCTTGGACAGGAGAGCTCCTGCAGATGACAGACATGCTCTGGACCTGATGGGAGGACTCCTCTACACTTGGCTTTTGTTGCATAATGTGTTTCTTGCAACATTCGAATATGTGGAACTGTCCTTGGTTGCCAGATGTTTTCCCCAAACACTTGTTTTAGAAGTTACCTTCACCTTTACTTGGTGAATTTTGTTACTGTTCTTGAAAAAATAGACTGATAAATTTACACAGACTCAGAAACCTTCCCTGCCCAGCCTTGGATCCTGGTAACTCCCTGTGAACAGGAAGAACACAGGAATTGGCAAGTCTCTGTTGTTTCACTTGTCAAATGGCAGGTGATGAATTGTGAGGCTGTTCTGTGTGCTCCAGAAACAGCAAGAGACCCTTCAGAAGGATTTTAAGGAGTGATTTTAAGCAGGGGAGGTAGGGTCTGATTAGATTCCTAATTAGAGAAGTGACAGTGGGAAACAGAACAGTTTGGGGGGCTGAAAATATCCCTCAGAATCTTGTCCCTTCACCTGATGCTTTAAAACAAGTGTGTGCACGTGGAGGAGCCCCTTGGAGCTGGGTGCTCATGGTCAGTGCTGACTGTGAACAGCAGATGAAGGAATGGGAGGGGGAATGTCCTGCAGGAATGGCAGATTTGGGAGAATTCAGCCCTGGCATAGCAGAAACTGTTACAGTCCCATTTCAGTGGAAGTCAGGAACCACCCAACAGTAACTTCCAGGAATTTCTACCCTATGCCTTAAGCATCTTGTTGTTCTCAGGAAGCCTGGAGGGATTATGGAACTTCTGCTGGACATTTGGGAGAAGTTTTGGCTGGGGAGCTGCAGCAAACTCCCTGCAACTGAGGCTCCAGGAGTTGTGTTTGAGGGCCTGTTAGAGCCTGGAGAGCACAAAGTGCTGAGAGTTTTTCCAGGCTGTCAAGAGGCCGAGATTAAAACCATCTAGAGCAGCCAAACTTATAAGTATTTTTTCTGTGCGTGTACTTTTTGTTTTTATCTTGTTGGAGTCTGAGTGGACTCTGAGTTTGTCCACTCAGGGTGTGGAGAATGTTCAGGTTGGGTTTTAAACCATGTTGCCATTTACAGAGACTGCCTTGAGAGCATTCTGACCTTAACTTTTGCAGCTTCACACCTTCAGCCTTGCCTTTGTCACCTTAGGCCTTACCTTTGCCTCCTGTGTGTGAGGGGCTTCTCCAGGCAGACCTTAACAGAGAATCCTCTGCAATCACACACAACTCCAAACAGGGGAAGTTTCAGGAGGACACTGAGGTGCTTGTCCAGTTTCCATTAGAGTTTTGCAGTTTTCTAATGCTTAAAACATGTTTGAGAGCTCTCACGTACCTGGTCTGTATTGGGGGAGGGGAGGAAGGGAGTAGGAATGGTTTAAATCAGTAAAAATATGTGTTTAGGCCTGAAAATGTTCAGATCAAGCAGTACATTTCTAAACATGTAAAGTACAAAATGGGATCTCAATATACAACCATAAAGAATTAAGAAGCCAGACATGGTGTTCGTCTAAAGAGATTAGTGCCTTCATATTTTCCTCTAAAAACTGGATTTCCACCATCTGTATACTACCACTAGAAAATAATACATGTTGACTGGAATGTGCAAAATTAGGATTCTTTTAAAATTCTGTCAATTTATGTCAAGGTTCTTGTTGGCAGTTTAGAATAAAAATGTTGTAAATGCCCTACAGCTGCTTTTCTTTGAAGTCAGTAAGTGCTGACATGGGAAGTTCTCCTTTCCACCTTCATTTATTTTTTGTCACTTGGAATGAAAGTGGTGACAAACACCAGCTGTGATTGTTTCTGGTTTGACAGCAGTAACTCATTTGCAGGATTTGTGGGCCAGAGCACTACAATTTTACAGGTAAATGCCATAATTGGGCTCCATTAGCCTGAGCTCCTTTAATTGGCAGTGGGTGAAAGCTGCTCCTCGCTGGGGCTCACACGTGTCTGCAGTGTGGAGGAGGAGAGCTCCTCCACGTTATTAACACTGGGAGTAACATTATTCCCCCAGTCTGGAGTAAATCCAGCCTGGCCTTTCTGAAAGGACCAGGCTTGGAAAGTTGTGGTTGTGACTTCAAACATCCCCAGGCCACTGAGGGCAGGGTCCATGAGAAGAGGGTTTGTCTTGTAGGGTGGGTGCAGCCCACCTGTGACTGACATCTGAGATCCCACATCCCAGAGATCTGAAATCCCATCTCCTTCTGGGCAAGGTCTTCAACATCCTCAACATCCTGCACATGCCACCTCCTGTGAAGGGCAGGGAGGCCGTGGCTGCTGCTCCTGCAGCGCTTTGGGAATGCTGGGTGAGCAGACTGGCAGGGTGACCCTCCTCCAGCATTTGGAATGTTTCCAAGGCTCTCGGCTCCCTCTGCTTGTTTTGTATTTACCACAGAACACAGAATATTTTTTAAAGCGTATCACAGGGCACCTCCATCCTGGTGACAGAGTGAGGACTTTGGTGTGACAATTCCCATGTTAAATCCTCGGTCTCTTGTGCTGGGCAGGTTGTGCAGTGCCAGAGCCTTCACCTCATTCCCTGGAGGCTGGATGTCCTTGCCAGGAGCTGATGGGCTGTAGAGTCAAAATCAGACTCATTTGGGCTGGAAGAGACCTTAAAGCCCCTCCAGTGCCACCCCTCCCATGGCAGGGACACCTTCCACTGTCCCAGGCTGCTCCAAGCCCTGTCCAGCCTGGCCTTGGACACTTCCAGGGATCCAGGGGCACCCACAGCTGCTCTGGGCACCCTGTGCCAGGGCCTCCCCAACCTCACAGGGAAGAATTTCTTACTGATATCTAATCTAAATCTCCCCTCTTTTAGTTAAAAACTGTTCCCTTTGCCCTCTCACTGCCTGTGTAAGAAGTCCCTCTCCCTCTTTTTTATAAGCCTCCTTTAGGCACTGGACAGGGCTCTAAGGTCTCCTGGGAGCCTTCTCTTTCCTGGCTGGACACCCCCAGCTCACTGTCCATTGCCACCATTTCTCCCTTCTGTTCCATCAGGAGGGTACCCTCTCCTTGGCCCTTCTGCTCTGACCTGTGTCCCTTGCCAAGTCCCATTCCATCTGTGCCTTGGCTTTCCTGTCCCCGTCCCTACACACCCACTACAGACATCCCATAATGGCACAGGGCCCAGGGCAGCAGCTCCCTGTTGCTGTGTCCAGCACAGCCAAGGGCTCTGACAATATTCCTGCCCTATATTTTGCAGCTCCAGTATCATTTCCAGTTCTGCTGGGCTTTATTTTCTCCTGCCCCTTTCCAGAACACTGATGTGACTTGGATCCCTTATTCCCCTCTCCCCCTTCCTCTCTCGGCCCTTCCCCTCCCTAAGCCAAGGCACAAAGAGATCCAAGAGTGGTGGAATAGGAGCCCAGCGATGCCTGGCGGGTAAGAGGGAAACTCCGTGCCAGGAATCCCCCGGGACTGGTGCAGGGAGAGCTCGGGGGGCTGGGAATGAAGGGCTCCATCACCCGCAGGCCTCGGGGAGAGAAAGTGAGGCAGGAGCAGGGAGCTGACAGAGCTTTCCCTTTACACGGGGCTGGGAAACCACGACACCTTCATCTGTGATGGCCCAGGAAGAGACATTTTCCTCCTCCAGCTGAGACTTCCAGCCCTAGGCAGTGTTACCATGGGCTGTGTGTTGCACTAAAGGATGTTGATTTTTAACACAGCCCCTTGTGCTCGGACATTCCGGGGTCAACCTGAGGAAGAGTGAACAGGGAGAGGCGCACACAGAGCAGGCCTTTGTTCCCGGCCAAGTATAAACATCCTCTGGAACTTATCGACACTGTCTTCCTTCTAAATTAATTCTGTCCCACCCAATCATCATCTCTTATCGCTCATTATCTCCCCCTCTATTCTGCACATACCTTACCCCCACTGCACTGGTTTTAAGTGCTCAAATACTGACTTGGTTTAGTCTCTTTTGTTTAAAAACTTTTCCCTCTCAGATTTAACCCCAGCCAGCAACTAAACATCACAGATCACTGCCCCCCAGGCAGGGAGATGGGGGAATCGGGGGGGGAGGGGGGGAATAAAACTTGTGGGCTGAGATAAGAACAGTTTAATAATTGAAACAAAGTTAGAGATAATTAATAATAAAAAAAAAAAATAATGAGAGCGGGGAGACATAAAACCCAAGACAGACAAGTGCTGGCCTGTACAGTTGTTCACCACCCTCTGACCCCTCCCAGCCCACCCCCTCCCCCCAGTATATATACTCGGAATGACTCTCTGTGGTGTGGAATATCCCTTTGGCCACTCTGGGTCACCTGTCCTGGCCCTGCTCCCTCCCAGCTTCTTGAGCCTCTGCTCACTGGCAGAGCCTGGGAAACTGAAAAGTCCTTGATTTAAAGTAAGAACAAACCATCCGTCTGTTATCAACATTATTCCCATAGTGAATTCCAAACACAGCCCTGGACCAGCTGCTGGGGAGAAAATTAACTCAATCCCAGGTGAAACCAGGACATAAAATCTTTCCTGGATTTCTTCCACACTCAAACAGCTCCTGGAGCATCAGTTCCACTTCCAGCTGCTGCTCACAGTATCGAAGCCCCTCAGGGGTCCACCCTGGACAGGAACTTGCAGCAGCTTGGAAAAAAACAGAGACCACTGCTTCTTCTAGCAGGATTCATCTTTACTACACACACTTCAGTATTTATATGTTTCTACCATGGGAAAGTTTTAAGAAAGTTTTGGGAACGTGCAGGGGGAAAGACAAAACAGCTACAGCGCCAAACACCTGGCAGGGCAGACTTTTGTGCCCGTTATCAGCCACTCACACAAACATGCCATCTCCCAGCGTTCTGGGAGATAAAGGAAAAACATTCGCACCTGGTGCTTATAGCTGTGGTCATTTCCCTGGTATGCATCTCCCCGAGAGAACAAAAGGCCTTTACCAAAGTTAACATAAACAAGTTGCTCTCTACAGGGGGCTCTCGTTAAGGGCAGGATGGGCGCCGCAGGCCTCTGCGGAACTGCTGCAGCCCCATCCCAGCACTGCCACAGGCTGGTCCCACCTCTGCATCAAGCTCATACGTACAGCACTGACAACTTTCTGCAGTCTTTGCTGGGTATTTTCTGATTTAATAAGTGTTTTGTAGCTGTGGGGACTGGAATTACTCCAAAACAGATCAAAAGAACAAGAGGAAGATAATCCAACCCGTTGATCTCACATTTTAAATCCACAATCTCTTTATCAACAGCCACATTTTGCCCTACAAGCTCTTCCTTAACTACTCTTAATTAGAACCCCTTCACCTGCATCGCTGGCAGGGAGAAGGAGAGGGAGAGGGAGAGGGAGAGGGAGAGGGAGAGGGAGAGGGAGAGGGAGAGGGAGAGGGAGAGGGAGAGGGAGAGGGAGAGGGAGAGGGAGAGGGAGAGGGAGAGGGAGAGGGAGGTCTGGCCCCTCCCAGGGCCTAAGGGGGGGTGGGCAGAACACAGCAAGGGCCTGGATGTGCCCCCAGCTCCTCCCCACTCCTGTTCCATCACCCACCCATTTCCAGCCCCTTTTCTGAGCCCCCACCAGCTCTGGGGCTGTCCCAGCCTGTCACATCCCACCAGTCTGACCAGCGAGGTCCGGCACAGCCAGCACAGGCTCTGCTCCTTCCAACCCCAGTGCAGTGGGACCCATTTCCTACTGTGACCCAAATGGGAGCCCCCCACAGCACCCCCGTGGCCCCCTCCCCTGCAGACCCCTCCTCCATCTACAGTGAACCAGGATCAATCCTGGAACTGGTCCTGCTTGTTTATTTTGACCCCAACATGTTGGTAAAGGTAAAAAAACCCCTCAATTTTGGTTGAAAAAAATCTTTATTCACAGAACATCACATGAATCACGTCCCACCCTTGCTCCTTTATGTATAAAATACTGGTAAAAAGTTTTATTCCGGAGGCAAGTGAATTCCCACAGAGTCCCCTCTTGAGAGAGCAGCTCCTCCCAGAGCTGGAACTCGTGCCACAGTTTGGAAGCAGAAGTGAGGTGTTCAGTGAGGAAGGAAACACCACCGAGCTACAGCAGCAAAGCCTCCAGGGCTCCAGTTCATTTCCTTCGGCAGGGACCCCAATCCCACCAGGGCTCCAGCTCATTTCCCACTGCAGCCAAAGGGGAGAGGTGGGGCTTGAAGGAACCACTCCTGTCCCTGCCATGTCCCACTGCAATGGGGGCTTTCGGGGTTTCACACAAACCACCTGAGAGCACAGATGCCCTTGGAAATCTCTTTGGACTTCACAGGCACTACAAACATGTTTGATGTCACACATCCTCAAATCCAGTTCCCCAGGTGGTTCCTTCAAGCCCCTGTGTGTCACCTTTGGATGCCATGGGTAGCAAGGACACTTGGCTCACCAAGGGGAAATCAGCCTGTGCAGGGACAAGGAGAAGGCAGAATAAATCAACAGGAAAACATCTATTAAAATGCCAAGCTAGGCTCAGAAACAGAAAAAAAATCCAGTTCCAAGTATGTAATGGCTCCTACCGCAGCCCAAAAGGAAAGAGATTGTCCAGAGTCCCACCTTGGTGTAAGACAAACCCTGCTACACCAGGTCACAGCTACAGAAACTTTAAACAATAACAGCCTTAAACTCTAAACCCCAACACTAAAATCAAGTGGAATTGGATCAGTTCATTGAAACTGAGATTTGCCAGGGACCCCTTGTAAGTGCTCAGCTGCCCTCTCAAGGGCTGAATCCATCAGATTTCATATCCAAAGTAAATTTCAGGCAAATTTGGATTTATGATTTCTATTACAGACACAGCAAGACAGATGCTCCATCACTGCAGATTCCCTCTTTTCCTTTTAATTCCTTACTCCCTTGGGCTCAAATGAAAACCAGTTCCATGCTTCCTCTGTTACAGTATTTCCTTGGGAACCTGGACAAATAAGGAACTCCAAGAGCAGGAAACACTCTGGAAGTATCAAACACATGGAGAGCCCATGGACAGGGGCCACTGGTCACGCTGGGGGTCTGGCTGGGCCCCACCCCAGCTCTGGTCACCAGCATGACCCTGTCTCATGGCCCACATTCCCTAAAATTCCTTCTAAAATTTTTTCAGTTATTAAAACCCTTTCTTCCAATTTGCAGCAAGCCACATAAAATGAAAGCAAAGCTCAGCGCAGAGGACAGAATGCAGAACTTGTGATTTGTTACTAATCCAGAGACCCACAACCATTCCAGACAGAAAACAAGGAAGGAATTGCCAGCATGAGGCCACATCATCTGGATATGACACATCTGTGCCACTGTCAGACATCAGGGAATGCTCCACACTTGCCACACATTGGGATGGGAATGGATCTGTAGGGTGACTGAAAGGGATGATGCCCAAAATCGCAGGATGGCTCCTCTATCAGACACCTCCAGGCTGCAGGGAAAGCAGTGCTGGATTGAGACAAAGATCTCACAGCTCCAGTGTTTCACTGAGACGGGGAATGACCCGAAGCAGATGAGTCCCAGCCAGCACCACCCCCGGGAGGTGACACATCCAAGTGTCTTTCACAGTAACTCCACAGGTGCAAGGGGTACCACAGGGAACACCTTCCCAAGGACGGGGACGTCACCATCCCAAGGCACAAACTTGAGGAAACTCCCCTGACCAAGCTGATTTTCAGTGCCAGGCCTGTTGTGCTGATCCCACCATTCCTCTGTTGTGAAGAACCTGTTCCAGCTCTGTGAACAATCCCACGCCTCCAGGGAGTACAGGGGGACTCACCTGCTCCATCCACTCAGAAGTTTCAGCTCCAGAGCCCCAAACCCAACCAGCACTTCAGGAAATGAACGCAGCTCCTCAAACCTCTGTGCTTCAGCATTAGAAAGGTCAGTTTTGGAGGCTGGATTTGGCAGGAGGCCCAGGGAGATGCCACAGGCCTGACGTGGATCCCAGTGGAAGCAGGAGGGAGCACAGCACTTGGCATTCCCTGGGAAGCAGCAGGGCAGAGAGGTACCAGAACACGCCTCAGAGGAGCAGAGCAGCACTTCAGCCTAAACCAGAGAGATCTGTGCTGGTTAATACTGTGGGTGAAGTTAACTGAGGTTATAACCATGCTCTAAGACTCCTCCCCACACATCCTCCTCCTCCAAGCAAATGGAACCGCAGATGGGAGCCCTTCACCTCCCAACTCTTTTTGCACACTCAGTCCCACAGGCTGAACTCAGGCCCATGAGCACTGTGAAATTCCCTGTGCCAAGTGCAGGGGTCAGGTGAGTGCTGGCCAGCACAGGACAGACTCGCTGCATCCTGCCCTGTGCCTTTGCATCCTCCCATCCCTGTGTGCCCAAAGGGACATTCCTGCCTTGCTACAGCTGGGCACAATGTTCACTTCTGCTTCCTATTAACCAGACCCTTAAACCTGCAGGCTTGAGGTGAGAGCAGTAAAGGCCAGGGGTTACTTTCACAGGCCCATTCTCAAGCACAGCGTCCCCAGACACATCCATTTCCCGACGTGCTTTCCATGTGACACTGTCCAAATGGGATTCGTAAACTCTGAAGTCCACGGGAAGGGTTCATCCAAAGCAGCACCCAGAGGAAAGTCAGTCCTGGAGACAGTCCTCTTGCAGGAGTTCAGCAGCTCATGTCAGGTACTGCACGACGAGGAACATGATGAGGCAGGTCACGGCCATCCCCCCCAGCATGAGGAACTTGTCCTGGAAGGCGCGTTTCTCGATCAGCCGCATCACCGTGTTGGACAGGCCCAGCATGTTGGCAACGTCCAGGATCTTCTTGTGAGTGCCCTGAGGACAACAACACAGCAAAGACACAATTACCCTCATGCTCTGAGCCTTCTTATTCCACAGTCCAAGCATACTTCATCATGGGTGGTGAGTGATGGATTCTAGTCCATGGAACTTCTCCCAGCCAACCATCCCTACCATCGCACAGGAGGTGGCCACAGGACCCTGGAAACAACTGGATATTTGGACTAATTAATTCATACACATGAACAGGCACGTGGTTAAAGACACAAAACAATCTGTCTGGACAGAGACAAGATAAAAAGTGTCTCAGAAAAATGCACTCCCTAAGCAGGAGTAAGGGTTTTCCTGCTCCTGTTCCAGCCACAGTCTAAAAAGAACTTCAAGCTCTGACCAGGCAAGGTTTTGTGCAGAGCTCCCCTTTCTGAAGTACAGTTCATACCAACAGAGACTGAGAAGGTCCAGACACTTGCAAGGTAAATGGCAGAAAAAAGGCAGGTAAATGTGTAATTAATGCCATTTCCTGAAATCCTTCCACAGAAAAGCGCAGGGTGCTGCAGGCAGGACACTTGGAATCAGGAATGTGGATCCCACGATTACATCAGCAGCAGGGACACAACAGGAATCCTCCTGCTTTATTTCAGGGCAGTGGTTGGAGGAAACAGTATGAAATACAGGCACAGAGACGTGCTCCAGGCACAGGTCAGGGTGGGATATGGTCCTGAGTGGGGAGAAGGAAGGACTGCAGAGTCCCGATGGCACAGGAGGCGAGAAGGACCCTTCCAGGAAAGCTGGACACAGTGACCCACCTGTGAGCAGGCAGAGCACTGAGCCGCAGCCAGACACTGGCCAAGACCCTCCTCACACCCACGTGTGCTCAGGGCAACTGCCAGGAGGGGCCCTGCCACACCAGGGACAATGGACAGTCCCTCACGGTGACATCTGGGCTGTCCCTGACAGAACACCCCACTACAGGATGCTGTAGCACTGGGTTCATCTCTGAGCCAGGTCAACAGCACAGATTCCCATCACAGTGCTGAATTCCATGCTTTGACTTTGAAATAAAATCTTCAGCCTCTCTTCTTCAGTCCACCTTATCTTTAGTCTCAAAAGAGTGAAAATTTGGAACTGTTTTGAGTATAAACCTGACTTAAGATCAGGAAGGCTCTCCAAGGACAGAATTTAGATAAACTATATTAGACCCACATGCAAAAGTTTCTCAGTCCACAAAACACAGATTTGCAATGCCAAACTACATCATCAGTGTCTCGTGTTCAAGGCAGTTCAGGCCCTTCACTGGTCAGGTTGTGTCTCTGCTAGTTCCACATAATCTGTTTTCTCCATTTCCCACACCTCTCATTAACCTCTTGTGCTCTCAGGCTCAGCACCTTCCTGTCTCTGCAGAATCCTTGCACACTGCTTCAGAACAAAACCAAACCTTGCTGGGAGAACAGAAACCAAATATGAACCTTTAAAATGAAAGCAAACAATAGAAAGGGAAAACTCTTCAATTCTTGCAGTCATGGAACAGTGAAATTGTACAACCGGATCAGTTCTGGGAATACTCATTCCATACTTGTCTATTTATACCCAAAATCCACAAAGTTACAGAGAACAAAGCTATTAGTGTCCAGAGGAGGGACACGAGGGTGGGGAAGGGTCTGGAGGGGCCACACAAGGAGCAGCAGAGGTCACTTGTTCAGCTGGAGCAGAGGAGACCGAGGGCAGAGCTCAGTGGGGGCTGCAGCTCCTCCCAAGGGGCAGCTCCAATCTCTGCTCTGTGACAGGGACAGGACCCCAGGGAACGGCTGGAACTGTGTCAGGGGGATTTGGGATGGAGATCAGGGAAAGGATCTTCCTGCAGTGGGTGTTTGGACACTGACCAGGCTCCCCAGGGAATGGGCACAGCCCCGAGGCTGCCAGAGCTCCAGGAGCGTTTGGACAGTGCTGCCAGGGATGCCCAGGGTGGGGTTGTTGGGGTGTCTGTGCAGGGCCTGGGGTTGGACTCAGTGATCCTTGGGAGGCCCTTCCTACACGGGATATTCCATGATTCCACATTAACCCATTTCTCTTTGTAAGCTGTCTCTACACCAGCTGCTTCTGCCAGATGTTCTCAGTGTAAGAAAAACTGAGTAAGGGGAAAAGGAACTTGAACAGACATCTCCTCATCCGCAAGGGAGAAGCAACATCCCCCAAAAACACGATGGCCCCAAAAGCACAGACTGTGTGTATGAGCAGCCATGGACAGACACCCAGCAAAAGCAGCCACGCAGGACTGGTGCTGCTACAAGAAACAGCATTTCCTTATCTCTGCAGGGCACCAGGTCCTGCCAGGGCTCCTCTATGGCACTGGCCAGCTGTGGCTGAGCTCTCCTGATCTGTGATGGGATGCACCTCCTTCTTTGGGACCCTCCAGAATCCATGTGCTTCATCCAGTCCCTCATCAGAGATCACCTTGGATCAGTGATATCCCAGCTTGGAGAATCAACTCCAATTCCCTGTGTGCAGCACAGGAACACTGATGACTGGATGCCCCAGGCCAATGTGATCAGCCCCCAAAGAAACCCAGTGCTCAACAAGGTGGACAAATGTCTACAATCCTCTCAGAGATGCAGGGACTTCAAGGAAGATGCTCTTTCCAAAAAGCATTCACAAACCCCAGTCCTCTCCCAGCACTAGTAATGAGTCCTTCCAGCCCTTTCCTCATGAGCTGGCAGGAGAACCCCTCCCTCTCCCCACCAGTCCTGTGGCCAGACTGCTCAGCAACTGCAATGAGCACTGAACTGCCCACTGAGTTTCCTTCAAGGTTTTTCTAGTACTGGACCTTGTCTTAAAACAAATCCATATTCACCAGGTCAGTGAACAAGTGACCTGAACCAAGAAGCTAAACCTCATCTTGGAAAGAACTCAGCTTTAAACTCTGCTTTAATGTCTCCATGGAACATCTGTGGGTGCAGGGCCTGGTGACCAGACTGGGGAGCAGAAAAGGAGCTGCAGCCCTGCTTTGGACCCTGTGCTGGTCCTGTGCAGGGCTCAGGGAACATCAGGCAGCCTGGAACCCTGGGATCAGGGCAGCAAAGTGCCCGTGCACACCCAGCCCAGCTCCCCGTGTGCCAGCTGGAGTGCAGACCAGGCTTGCACTGTCTGCCACACCATGGAGCTGCAGGTGTGATAGACCGGTTTAAATCTGGGATTTATGTCATTAAAAATGCCTAAATCTGGGAAATACATCCCAAAACAAAGCAGTGTCACAAAACTGACAACAGTGGCTATCCCCATCAGAAGATGGATACAACAGACAGGCATTTCCCTACATTTTTCAAAAGTCCAGTTTCTCCCCACATGCTTCTTATCAAAAAGCTTTTGGTATCCTTGAGCTTTTCACTCAAAATTTAACATCACTTTGAGCAGTCTGTAAAATAAAAGACAAATATTTGCTATGAAGAGACATGCAGCAATGCAGCTGTTATCAGCAGGGAAGGAGGGACTGTTGAGGTGCATTATCTTTATTACTAATCTTAACCACAAGTGCTCTACACCAACTTTGTGGCTGCTCCAAGGGATGTTCATCTGAACCAACATCTCCCTGCCAGCCAGCTACTGCCCCTCCTGAACCTGAACTAAAAAACAACAAGCAACCAAAGAAAAACAAACATAGCGGAATAAAACACAACACTCAGCACTCCAGATGCTGCCCTGCAGGTGAAAGCCAGCCAGCCCCAAGAGATCTTAAAGGTATTACTAAAAGGATGATAAAATGTAAAGATTTCTGGTTGTTTAAATGAATTTTGGGCCTTTCCAGCATCCTCAGCTCGGAGCAATGTACTGAAACAACACATATATTGATTTTACTTAGCCTGATCAGCATAAACACAGAAAAACGTGGGGTCTTTCTGGTAAAAAATGATGCCCCCACCTTTAATGTGACTCTCTGGTCCCTCAGGCCCTGCAGGATGTTGGTGCCACTGCCAATAAGCTCATCCATGCCTCGGTGGGCACTCTGCAGGGATTCATTAAACTGCAAGGTTTCGTCGATCGGGATGGTGGTGTCCGAGTCCTGTGGGGAAAGCAGGGACTCGGTTACCTGCTCACTCAGAAACACAACATGCACCAGCAGACACTGCAAAAACCCGCAGGACTTGGAGGACTGTGCTTCAACATTTTTTTTTCATAATGATTTTAAATATGACATTGATATTTGAGTGAAAAGAGTCATTTAGAGAAGACTGGGAGGAAGCCAAAAGGCAAAGCTGAGCAGCTGCTCAACTGCAATGAGATCTCAAGGATGAAAAGAGCAAAAGCAGAGAATTTTTATAATCTCAGTAGGAAAGGGTATTGCAAGAGAGAACATCAAAGCTAACAGAAGGTGTTTAACAAGGTGTTAAACACCAAGAAGGTGCTTAGTCACTGATCACTGCAAGTGAAAGACTTGTGGAAGATTTCACACCACATTTCTGAGCAACAAAACGCCTGAAAAACAAGATGCTGGAGATGACATTCTAAACATTTACAAAATAGTGCAAATTTCTGGCAGTGAGGGCAAACAGACATGGGCCTGGTTCCCTGAGCTCTGGCTCACTCATCACCCAGGGACCTTATTTTTAAAAAAAAATTATTAAAAATCAGTATTTTTCAAGTTTTTCCAGAAAAGATGCATTCACTCAACTAGTAACTAGGAATCTTGAAATGGAAATAACAGGGTAAAACTCTAATCTGGACTGCACAAGAGGCCAGGGAAGGGATCACCCCTGTCAGCCAAAGGCCTCCAGGTCGCTGTTTTCTGGACACCACTCCTTCCAGAGGGGCAAGGAAATGGCTCCCTGCTCCCACATGGTTTAGAGCAGGAACTGGGATACTGGTAAGGGGGAAGTGCTGGGAACACTGATCACCTGCTCCAGGTACCCAGAACAAGAACCACCCAAAGGCAGAATTCAGTCAGAGATGGTGAACACCCTCCATGTGCCCAGCAGCTGCAGGTGACACACAGACACAGCAGAATGTGCTCTGAACAGGCGCTTTGGTAAAAACCCCCAAATGTTCATCTGAAAATGCCACATAGGACCCAGGGTCTGGTGTTGCCCTGCCTGGGCAGGGGTTCTGCTCCCTGTGGAAGAAGGAAGAATCAGGGACAGAGCTCTCAGAGGCCCTGGATCAAGGGGCTGTGGCAGAACACACAACCCTGGCCCACTGTGAACGCAGCACCAAGGCTCACACGAGTCTCTGAGCAGAAGCACTGAGATTTCCATGTGAATGGCTCTTATTCCAGACATTTAATAACCTCCAAACCAGCAGATTCCATTTCTGTACAAGGTTTTTTTTTATCCACTATAAGGCAGCAATAAAAATAGAGACATAGATTTGTGACCCCTCTCCCAAGGAGATGAGATGGCACCAGAGCTCTGTTTTGCTGCTTGTGATTTTCTCCAGGTACAAGGAAAGGCTTTAAAGATAAAGACCATTTATAACTCTGAATTAAGCAAACTGTTCAGAACACTGCTACAGGCTTCAAAAAGCTGTTCTGGATGTTCCACTGATTTACTCTCAGCTGACATCTCTGATAGAATAGGGGAGTACATGAATAGGAACTGTGTAAACCTGGAACCAAGAGAGGCTGATAACTGACAAATAAATCATCATTTTCCTATTAAAGGACCATTTTAAAGCCACATTTTTGTAGCAAGCTAAAAAGAAATACAAAATAATCGTGTCTTTTTTTATCTGCGATACCTTTCAACATCTGAAGGAGAAAATAACCCATTTGCTCTATATTTTGCATCTGTAAGCCTGCTACTGCTCTTTAAAATTGTTCCACTTACACACCTTTTTTTTCTGAACAGCAAATTTTCCCGTAGGAAAGCCTGTCCCTACTTGCAGAGAAACACCACAGTGTTTAAAAACAACAAATTGCAGTGTTCCTTTCAAGCCTTGTTTATAATTTTGAAATAGCCAACACAATACCAGACATTATCTTTACGGCAGGTTTTGAGAAATGCATCGAACTGCCCAAACCTCAGTTAATTAGGACTGCACACATTCTTTCTTTCTTGCCCTGACAGTGACTGACAACACAGATAATGAATGTTAGGTGAGATGCCTTTAAAATGGGGGAAAAAAGGGGGATTTAAAAAAAAAAATTAAAGAACCATATTAAAAAAAACCCAACAACAAAGACTAACTTTCTAGTTGCAGAAAAGTAAAATCTGAAAGCAAAGCTGCATTATTCGGAGCAAAATTCCTCCAGGAATCTGCACTGGGGGGAATTCCCAATGCAGGAACTAAGAATTAACAAGAACAGGTGGAATACATTCACGTTATTACAAACTTTTAACTCATTTCCAGGCAAAAAGCAGGGCTTTGTCCCAGCTGTGTGATTTGTGCTTGGCTAAACTGAAGTTTGCTGACACCTGCTGCCAGTGGGGTGTGTAAAGTCAGGCTTTTCACGGCTCCCAGGATTTGGCAGACATTTAACACAAATCCAAGTTAAATGTACACTTTGGTACCTACCTTACTGACCCTTTTACACCTGCTATGTAAATCCAGGTGGAACTGCACTGGATAAAACAGGAGCAGCAGCTTCTGGAGCCTTTTCCTGCTGCCTTAAGAGCCCAGCTTTTCCTCACAAGAGCTGTACTTAATCCCCACATTTTTTGATTCTTCTCTACCTTTACTCACACTCACAGCAGCTTCCAACAGTCCTGTTTACACCCTGCCTGACACCCTGCTGATGGATTTGGGCTGCAGGAGCACAGAGAGCCCCAGCACAGATATTTACGTTGGTGGTGAAGGTGCGGGCCAGCAGTTCCTCCCGCTGCCGCTCCTGCTGCTCCCGCAGGTACCGGCGGTGCTGGAAGTTCCTCAGGGCTGTCTGCAGGTGCTGCACATCGTATTTCAGCTGGTCAACTCGCCTGCAAAGGACCAGCAACATAAAAACACTCTGCTTTTCTGGTGTTTTTTGTATCAGCAAAGGAGCATCGTAAATTAACAGGGATGAGTAACAAGGAATGATGGGTTCTACTTCTCTAGAAAATGCAGGGCATCCAATGTTAGGCCGAAATTCCACACTTACATCTTCCCTGTCTCGTTTTTCTACTGCACAGGTGATTATTTCATGAGTGATTATTTATTTTAATCAATTATTTAGCTTCCAGGCTAATGACGGAATGTGAAGCAGAACTCCTGAGCTCTGTTGGACATCCTATCCCACGGACTGTCTCCTCAGGAGTTATATAACCACATCTGTTCCTCATTTAACAGAGATTTGGGAAGATGGTAGGATTTGTACAGGTTCTATTTTATGACCCTTCTTCACAAAGAAGATGAAGCTTTCCAGTTTCTTTAGTTAGCACCATGGTCTTAAGTGTGAGGGTTTATTAAAAGGAGCTCAAAAGTCAGTGGGCAATACAAGAGACACCTCAGACATCTCCACTGGGCTGAAACAAACCATGTCCAGAACGCCACTGGTCCTGATTAAATGATTGATAAAGTTTAATGTTTGGTTACCAGACTATCCTGACCTAGTGGAAGGTGTCCCTGCCCATGGCAGGGGTTGGAACTGATCTTTAAGGCCCCTTCCAACCCAAACTATTCCAGGATTCTATAAAGAAATAAATGAGTATTTCAGATACTGACCTCTTTCTTTAATATAGGTGACATGAAATCCACCCCTACTATCTACAATGGGATTTTGGACTAAACATTAATAACTGAGTCACAGAATTAATTAAGAATAGCAAGTCCTGATGTTTGTGGTCCAGCCTCCTGCTCAAACTATTGCTCACTTCAGAAACCTTTTTGTTTCAGTCACCAATACCTTGAAAAATGGCCCAGAAAAAATGACACCAACTGAAGGAATTTTACTCTCTACCTCCACAAATGCCATTAAAAGCAAGTGAGAGAGCATCCAAGTGCATATTCTACTCATCTGAGAACAAAGCCATTAATCCAGCTGCATCACCAGTCTGACTTGATGATCTTTGAGGCCTTTTCCAACCTTAATGATTCTCATCATCCTGTGGTTAAACACAGGAAAGCCATTTTGCCTCTGTGCCTCAATTTTGCTGTTGTAGAGCACAGAGATGAGTTATGCAAAATATAAAGATTTCACACAAATCAAAAGGCAAAAGGCTTCAATAAATTGAATTAAAATAATTACAAAGACTACCCTGCACAATCAAAGCAAAGCAGTGAACTCACAGCTTGGCATTCTGCCGCTTGTTGGGAGGTTCTTTGCTGGACAGGATTTCCAGACGTTCCAAGTTGCTGAATATGTTGTCTATTCTTGCCTGAATCTCATTTTCTACCACTGCAAGGAAATAAAAACAGAATTTGATTTGAATTAAAGAACTGCAATCTGATGAAGGTAAAAGATCAAAAGCATTCAAAGCAGTATGTAAAACCTGACAGTCGCAAATCCGTACCGGATGAAAATAATCAGGTAACTGAGCACTATAAATATCATGAAATGTCACTTCTTTAGCTCAGTAATTTGACACTCACCTTTCCCTCCTGCTCTGAGAAGGAAGCTAGGAAAGCCCCTGCTCTTTCCATACATCTGAGCCTCTTTTCCCCTCAAGTCCATGAATTAGGATTTCAAGCCCCCACATTCCCCCTGCAGCCCCCTTCCTGCTCCCTCAGCAGGATTTGCTCTCACAAGAACACAGAGAAGCATCATCAACCACCTGCCAACCACTCCACATATCAGGACTTCCCAGAAAACCACATTCAGCAGTCTGGGAAGTATGGCATTGTAGGAGGAGTGGTATAACCACCACAAAAACCACAACCTGGATTAGTAAGTCATTATTTTTTGATAGGAAATTTATCACAGCCCTTTCTACAGCCCAGTTGTGCTTCACAAATGTGTTCAAGGTAAGAGAAGTCAGTGAACCTGTGCAGAAATGCATCCAGTCAATGCAGTGTCCTTTCACCTCAGAAGTTCCTGATGATGAAACCCATTATTAGTGACTCATGCAGGAATTAAGGGTTCAAGCATAAGTCCAAAATACATGTGCCAATTCTGCACTGGGGTAAAAAGTCCTGCCACCCATATCAGAGCATCTTATTATTAGTCATTTATGAGCACAGGGTTATAGTCCAAATCTACTGAGGCAATTTCAGACCTAATGGTTCTACACATTTCCCATGAGCAGGTGGAATTACAGGTTCTGACTCTGCTGCAGCTGCAATTGTCAGGATCATCCTGCTTAAGTTCCTGCACACAAAATCACAGCACGTTCCCCAGCAACTGCACTGAGCATCTTTAGGGGAAAGCTGCCAGTTGGTGGATGCTGAGGGGATAACAACACAGCAGGGCAGGCACAGTCACATCTCTCAGCTTTCTCAGCTTCTAACAAACCGGCCCAGAGATGCTCTCAATTTGCACTTCTGTCCACACCGAGCTGTTCACTAATTCAAGTGTTCAAAAACCTCCATCGATGTGGGGGCTTTGATCTGTTTGTGCTGAAGGCCTGCACAGACACCCTGACCATGAGTTCCAAAATCTAACAGCAACAAAAATCTGGCATTCTACCACAACGCTAAAGAAGCATCCACAGCAAGCACTCTCTGCCAGTTAAAGGATTATAACAGGAAGATGAGGTAAATTCTTGTCCTGTCTTTTCTGCTCT
Organism: Lycocorax pyrrhopterus obiensis; assembly: GCA_014706295.1. Taxonomy (NCBI): domain Eukaryota; kingdom Metazoa; phylum Chordata; class Aves; order Passeriformes; family Paradisaeidae; genus Lycocorax; species Lycocorax pyrrhopterus. Next base: position 4,553,324 of record JACSVZ010000027.1, read on the forward strand.
GTCCTCATACAAAACATCACCTTATTGAAGTTAGACAGTAAAATGATTTTAGTGCATTCTGAATAGGTGATGTGTCTCAGCAGCTGATCACAATGACTCAGGAGCTAAATTTGTTCCAATAATGACTGTAAATATGAGAAGGAATACAAGGTTAAAGATGCAAACTAAATCAACCTCCCTCACTCACTCATTACTTACAGTGCACTGACTCTTTGTCTGAAGTCTCCAGGCGCCCCATGTAAGACTGGACCTCATGGACCTGCCTGTCAGGAGAGAAAGAGAAAATGAACAGAGAAGCCAGTTAACAGCTATAAAATCATTTCTCAGTACCTCACTTTTCAGCTTCTTTTCTGAAATGTACTTTTTAGAACAGCACAGGAATCAGCAACACGGTGTTTGAGCAGACAGCCCATCCCTGAGCACCAAGCCAGGTCCTCAGCAGGAAGCAAGCTGTGCTCTCACTTCATAAGCACCTACAAAGTAACTTTATTTAAAAACAGAAACCAGTGTGAACACTATGAAAAGCACAGAACAACTCTTCTACAAGAAACAGCTGTTCAGCCTGGTCTGGAGATGACAGTGGGGAGACATCCAAGAGGAAAAGGTGAATAAGGAATGATTTTCACTCTCAACAATATGTGAGTTCACAGGCATCAAGTGAAATCAAAAGCTTGTAATTATAAAAAAGTACTGTTGCTGGACAAGGAGTGGCAAAGGAAAACAAAAGAAAAAAATATCGATGGTTGTTAAATTCTTCTGGAACTGGACGGGCTTTAAGGTCCCTTCCAACCTGAGCCATTTGATGATCACAAAATAAGGCACTACAGAAATGGGAACAGGACAAGATCACTCCCCATATCCATCACAGCTGCTGTTACGCTCCTGCATTTCCAGGCCTCCAGCAGGATGTCCTGCCCTTCCCTACAGGGTCACTCTGTATCGTTATTCAGTGCACAGAAATCATGATTCAATACAACACCTAACTCAAGTCTTACCACCCCACCTCCCTTAACAGAGCTCCACAAAGAAGCAAATTACCATGGAAGTTCAGAATATTAGATTAACTGTGTCCTTTGGCCCCTTTCCCGTGAGTTATTCCATATGCAGCAATAACAGAACCGCGAGACTTTTTGCCTTATTTTGCAATTCCCACACCTCTCCCTCCCTCTCCTCTCTCCCCAGACCGGCACTATCTGTGAAATGTGGGACTTATCCTCAACGAGCCACACGCCTCCAGAGGTGGTTTAAACTGCGGCAGCCGGACCCCTCAAACCCTGCTGCCGCAGAAATCCTTACAAACGGGCATGCTTTAAATAAATTTACATCAACAAACGGGAATCATCGCCGAGCCCTCGGGGCTGACGTGGCACACGCGGCCCGGGGCTCTGCTCCCCCCGCGGCCCCGCTCCGGGATGGGGTTTTGTGGGGGAAACGCTTTTAAAGAGCGCTGAGATCTGAGCGGTGTCGGCCCTGGGCTCCCGCACACCCCGCGGCCTCACACGCTCGGTCTGCGGGCACAGCCCCGCACCCCCCGACCCTTCACACAACTGCGGGTTGGAGGGCACGGCCCCTCACACCCAGATCCCTCACGCACTTGTTGGTTTGCTGGTACAGCCCCTCACACCCCCATCCCTCACGCACTTGTTGGTTTGCTGGTACAGCCCCTCACACCCCCATCCCTCACGCACTTGTTGGTTTGCTGGTACAGCCCCTCCATCCCGCACCAGCTCCGCTCCGCACACGTCGCTTCCCGCCACTTCCGGCCCCGCCGCCTCCCGCTGCTTCCGCTTCCGCTTCCGCCTCCCTGGCCGCGGTCCCGCCCCTGCGCCCCGCGCCGCCGCCAGGGGGCGCTGCAGGACCGGCGTGGCGCGCCTGGGGCGGGGCCGTGAGGGGCCGTGAGGGGCCGGGCTCGGGCGGGCTCGGGCGGCCCTTGCCACACGAATCGTTTCGTGACTCGCTCCGTTCGCAGCGTGGAAACGGCGGCTGCAGCCTCCCGGCACCGTCAGCGAAGGTGGTGTCAGCTGCGAGAGCCGCCTGGGTTCGCGGAACTGCATTCCCTGCACGGGAGCATGGAACTGATTTATGGTACAGTCCCACCCGCTGCCATGGGCAGGGACACCTCCCACTGTCCCACGTTCCTCCAAGCCCCATCCAGCCTGGCCTGGGACACTTCCAGGGATCCAGGGGCAGCCACAGCTTCTCTGGGCACCCTGTGCCAGGGCCTCCCCAGCCTCCCAGGGAACAATTCCTTCCCAATATCCCATCCATCCCTGCCCTCTGGCAGTGGGAAGCCATTCCCTGTGTCCTGTCCCTCCAGCCCTTGTCCAAAGTCCCTCTCCAGCTCTCTTGGAGCCCTTTTAGGCTCTGGAAGGGGCTCTGAGCTCTCCCTGAAGCTTCTCCTCTCCAGGTGAGCACCCCCAGCTCTCCCAGCCTGGCTCCAGAGGGGCTCCAGCCCTGGAGCAGCTCCGTGGCCTCCTCCCCTCAGCAGCTCCACATCCTCCTGATGCCGAGGAGGGGCTGGACACAGCCCCAGAGGTCAGGTCACCTCTAAAAGTCCAGGTGACCAACACACCTGGAGATGCAGATTCTGAGCAGATCCTCATAGGATGAATCCTTCATTGAGGTATCCCTTCTAAAACAGCTCTTCCTGCTCTTTCATCTTTGTTACACCTGTCCTGCACCATGCCTTGCTGTCCCATTCAGTGTTTCATTGCCAGAGAACTGCCTTCACTTCACAGGTTTGTTCACACATGATCACGGTCAGTTTAGGGCGTCCATCCTGCAAACAGTTTTGCTTTCTTAATAATCCTGTTTTTCCTCCCTGCTTAGAGATACACTAAATTCTCTCCAGCAGGATATCACCCATTCATGGTGGAGCTGCAGGTTCCTGTCCTATCTCACAGAGCCTTGCTCTGGGGCTCGATGAGAGACAGCTTTTTAGTTCACTCTTCACTGTTTGCACCAGATAACCCACCACAGTTGAAGCCAGAACTCTTCCTTGTATGTACTGGGCTACAAAACCCAATATCTTTATGGTCAGAGCCTGCTGAGCCACCTGAACTCCTGTCACCTTTTAACTTAGCCACCTGAACTCCTGTAGCCTTTTAACTTCATGGGAAAAGCAAAGAGAAGGTGGATTGTAAAAAAAAAAAATAAATCGGGGGGAGATATAGCCCAGTTAGTCAGGGCCGCGGGACATCAGAGGCACAGGTACAACCACTGATTGATTAAAAAGCTCAAATTAGGACCATGACTCTGTCTTGTCACTGTGGTTTAATGGAAAATAGTTCTTGTCAACTAATGTAACTTCATGCTAATAAGAGCTTGATTGGGAAAAATCGGGAAAAGCTTGTATTCTGTAAAGCATTCAACTCTCTGCCACAAGATCAGTCATTTAAGTCTCATGGCCCTGACAAGCACTCAGCTCTCTCCTTCTCCACTACTTCTTCCCTCTAATGAATGTTTTCACTTTTTACTTGTTCCTCAGGCTTTGAATTCCCCTGAGGTTGAGCCGATTCTGCCCTTTTCTGGGTGTGTGCTTCCCATCCCACCTCTGGTGTGAAGGGAAACCTGCTTTATCAACAAGAATAATGTCTTAAACTGGGTCCATCCCAGTAAAATGCTCTAATACAGTTGAATAAAATACCACTGATTTAAATACTAAACTTTCCTTCAGCAACCTCAGCCTTGTCCTGCACTTCACTTAGGCAAAACCTAAATAACTGTGCAGCAAAAACTCAGGCTACTGAAGGATGACAAACGTTGGAAGAAAAGTGAGAAATTATTTTCAGAGGTGGGGAAGCTGAAGGCAGACACCTCCTGATGTGAGACTGGGCAAATTGGGAAACCTCGAGGCTGGAACAGCCTCCAAAGTGTTGGGTTCTTTCTGTTGTTGCCCATTTGCAGTTCAGGGTGAGCACCTGAAGAATGCAGCCTTGTCACAGGAGAACACGTCCCTGAGCATCACACAGATATAAAAGAGGGAAACAACAACGCATCTTTAATTAATGAGAGATTCTGTCCCTGTGGGTCCATCCCTTGCGTCTCAGATGATGCATCAAACTTAGTCTGCCCTGCCCTGCCATGCAGCCAGCCAGGCCTCTGGCAAGAGATTATCCCCTGGATGTCAAACAGCAGCTCAAACCCCAGAAATCACATCAGCCCAAGGATAAACAGCATATCAACAGAACCATTAACTGCAGCAGTAACAAACACATTCGCTCCCCGTCCTTTGCTCTCCCTTCCCTGAGCCATTAGACCCCAGTTTCAAACACTTTCTGGAAATAGGTTGAATGGAAATAGACCCTGGGATTTCCCTCCTGGCCAGGGCTGTGAGAGGTATCACAGGAGCCCTGATGAAATGGCAAGCACTGAAATACAAGAACAGATTTCTGGTTTTTTGTGAAGAAATTGATTTTTGCCAGAAACAACATGCTGCAACCCAGCGTCTGTTCTTGTTAGACTTCAAGTCCTTCCAGGAGGAGTCCTTCAGCAAATTGGCTCATTTAGACACAACAGCCAGGAGCATGGAGAGGAAAAAAAGGGTTTTGTTCAAGGAAAGCCTCTGTATTGTAAACAGGATAAAAGGGGATGGAGAGAGTCACTTATCACTGTCTCTCATGTCCCCAGGTCATTCCTGTGTAGCATCTACTGGAGAAAAAGGAATTCATATTCCCTGCTCTCCCAGAAACCCAACTGGGGGATTTTCTCTATCACACAATCTCCAGACCCCATGTGCATTCAGCGGCAGCTTTCGAACCCCATTGCTGTGTTCCCCATTGCTCTCCTCTGCCTTGTGAAGCCTGGCAGCACCCAAGGGAGAGCTGGATCCTCACAGGGTCTCCTTTGCTGTGCCTGCACCAGCCCCTGTCCCCCTCACACCCATGGGACTTGGGGCTCTCTCCAAAAACACTGATGCTCTGTTTAATACCAGACTCCAATAGTGCGTCTCTCCCTGTTTCTCTGAGCGTGATCCCATCAGGCACAGAAACTCTCTGCCCCCCTCTCTCTTTCTCTTCCCCCTCCCTCCCTTTTTTGGGCACTCTTTGCATGCTTTGCTGATACAAATAACTGTGGCTTTCAAAACAAAGGAGTGCCGAACCCCAGGGCATTCCGCCCGGGAGAGACGTTTGGATGAGTGCTTGATGGAGACTCCTCTGAGTCCAGCTGCAGGCCATGGGCTGCGTGTCCCAGCTCTGACAGGCTCCCGGACACAAGGCAGACCTCACAGCACGCCTCTCAGCACTTCCAGCCCGGGGAAGGGGGCAAAACGAGAAGGGGAGACATGACAAGAATGTTGGAGACTCATCTATCAAATTTCTCAGGCTCTTGGGTGATGTGCTGGACCCAGGTCTCCCTGGGCAAGGAGCTTTTTAAAGACGCATTGCACCTTCCTGCTCATCTTCCCAAATTAAGAACGTTTCTGCACGACTGTCACAATCAGCTTTGAGACTGATCAGTGGCCATGAGAGTCACAAATGCTCAGACCACCATTCCCGTATGCATAAATATCCCAGGGAAATGGATATGGAAAGGATGGGGAAGGCCAGGCCAAGGGAAGAAGGAGTCAAGGAGCATCTCTGCGATTTCACTCCCTCCCTCCCTTCTGTAATGATGATAGGGAAATATGGCAGAAATAGAAATAGGAGTAGGAATTGGAATAGAAGGAAAAACAAAAATATACCCAGTGGTGAGGAACACTGCAGCATCCCCCAGCCTGAGGGATCTTTGAGACACAAATGGCTGCAGGTTTGGAGAATATCCTGGGCAAGTGTATTTTCCTCATGCTTTCACCCTTCCCTGGTGGCAGCCACATGGGGCTGCTGGAGGTGAAATACTGACCTTGATGGATTTTTGGTGCAGGCACTGCATGCCTCTGTTGGTAGCCCCACGCCTCCACTGCACTATAAATGTTATATTATCATAATAATGGTTAAACACGACTCAGTTCTCCATGTAGGACTGAGTTCCTCGTGCCTTTTTCCTGCTGATCCTGCCTGTTTGACCTTATCAATGAAATTCAGGAATCAGGAGCTAAGAGCCTCCTCCAACAGAGCCAAGGAGGCAGAAGGGGCAAGAAATAACATTGCCTTCCCCAGACAGTGAACAAATGAAATTCCAATAATCCTGCCAATACTCCTTCCTTTTGACCAGCATCAGGAACCTGTTAGGAGCCCCAGCTGCTTTCAACTGAAATGGCATCCCCCCTCAATTCCAAATCCCACAGAAATCTCTGAGTTTCAGACTTAAAAGCTCTGGCTTTGAAAATCGTTTGAATTTATTTACTGGGTAGCCCTGTTTGATACATAAATGTATTAGGGCAGATTCTGTATGGGCACTATTAACCCTGGACTGGATGCATAATGTAACATTTACATAGGAAAATCTTAAAACCTGTGAGCAAAACCATGTGCCATTATCCTGATTTTTCCAGGGGTCAGTTCCCTGACAGTCAGTCTCTCTGAAATGTGTCAGGTTAAGAATTCCATTGGAATTAGACAACATCATCAGCTGCTTTGGCAAATTTTAGGGGCAGATCTTTTATATTCTCTTTCCCACTGAATAAACAGCCATTTCCTGGGTCTAATTTTGGCAAACCAATCCGGATAACTGGAGTTCATTAGCTTAATAGGTTAATGCTGAACTGCTTCCCAAGTCAAATCTGGGTGTCAATCTGCCTCATACTCACATTTTGTCAATATGGGGGATCTTAAAATTAAAAAAAAAAAAAAAAAAAAAAAAGAAGAAAATCTATTTCATCTGCATTTCATCCACAGGGTAATCCAGGCATGAGGAGCTGGCCGTGCCGGGTCCCTCTCCCCATGTCTCCCCGGGTGGATGGGACGCTGCAGGGGCTGTGCTCTGTTTGTTGTTAAAGCAGCCTGACACAAAGAGGCCCCGGGAGCTGCATGCACCCACAGGATGGATGTCGTCTCCTGTCAATCCAGCCCGAGTCCCCCAAGAGGGAAAATGGGATTGTCTGCAGCGGTGAGGGAGAGTTTTCTCAAGAATGTCATAGAGGAATTTTCCTAAAACCTTTCCCGGTAATCTGAACAAAACCTTCCCAAGACTCTTGTGTTAATGGAGACCAGGAGAAAGTGTGGGGACTGGATGGAGGCATAAAACATGGAATTCACCATTCAGTCCAGCCTGGCAGATCCTATGCCAGAGTCACAGAATCGTGGAATCATGGAATGGTTTGGGTGGGAGGGGACCTTAAAGCCCATCCATTCCCACCCCCTGCACAAATGTAGGCACGGCCACACCCCCACACCCACACACGTGTCTGCACACATATTTACACACGCACACACCACACACCTGTACATGTGCAGTCACTCACACACACAGGCATGTATCACGTCACAGAATGGTTTGGCTGGGAAGGGACCTTAAAGCTCATTTCACTCCAACCCCCATTCCATGGGCAGGAACACCTTCCACTATCCCAGCTTGCTCCAAGGCCCGTCCAACCTGGCCTTGGACACTTCCAGGGATCCAGGGGCAGCCACAGCTGCTCTGGGCAACTACTGTGAGCCAGCCTGGTGTTGCTCAGTGTAACCACAGCAGGGTGGTGTTTTCCAGGCCGTTTCCCAATGCCCAGGTAAGTCAGGTGCTCTGTGAGACGGGTCCCAGGAGTTTCTAATGGCCCAGTGTGACTGCCCCAACAGCCCAGGAAGCTCTGGATTGCAGTAGCACTCAGGAATGCACAGCACAGTTGGAGACAGGGATCCTTTGGAGGGGTTCTCTTTACCAAGCTTGCACACAGTACCCAATACACCCCACTGAAGAGAAAATCCAGCTCTAGCACTGACTCTCCCGGTGCTTTTACAAACTTTTTCCTCAGGAATTAAATTCTGCCATCTTCTCACAAGATGGTTTTGGTGCCTGTGGGTAACATGAGTCTTATTTCCTTGGGGCTGGAAAACACCTGCCAAGGGATGGAGAGGCAGATTGTGTCTCATGAGCTTTTATATTCCCTAAGATTGAGGCTCCCATCAGAGGCTGAGGAGCGTTGTTGGCGGTGGTTTGGCTCAGGCTCCTCGGCAGCGGGGCTGCACCAGGCACTGCTGCCCCAGCTGGAGCTGCACATCCCCTCGGACGTGAGGTCACTCCTTGCTGCGGTGGCATTTCCCCACCTGCCGGGATGTCTGCAGGGACAGGGACGGTGCCACGGCGGGGGCTGGGAGCGTGCCTGTGTTGGAGATCTTATCTCCAGTGATTAGCTGGCCCTGCTGCACTGCTCCTGCTATCCTGAGCCATCTGTCAATTTGCTGCTTCTATTTCAGATTCAGAGAAGGGCTTGTTTTCCCTGAAGCTTATCTGCTTTTTCTGACCAGACTAAATGGTCTAATCACAAAAAAATCTACCTCCAGCAGCCAGCCTTGCGCGTCTTACCTCACACTTCAGACTCCTCCCAGGTCCAGTTGCATTGCCCACTCCAGTCACCAATTCCACTGGCAGCAGGGTTTTATCTGCCCCGCTACAAGGCAGGTGGGTTTAACACCAAATGAAATCTGCAAAGTTACATCTACCACTCTTCCCTGTTTTAATGAAATGGATTTCCTTTATTGCTCCTTCAAGTTTGCCAACACTGTCCCACTGCCCCGAGCACGATGATGCAGCAGCTGGGGACATGAGAGGTGGCACAGGAGCTCCAGGATTTATTGCTCTCTCCAAGTATTTTGGATTGTCCCATAATCACTTTAGTCCCTGGTAAACCAGTGTGTCCTCAGCCTGCTCAGGTGTGCTCACCTCCCTGCCCACAGCCAGGGCAGCTCCACTGACAGCAAAGTGACCATGCATCATGAAGAGATTAATTTTTTTTTAACATAGTCCTTATAATTTTTTCTTCTTAGTTTTGGAAAAATATCTGAAATTCAAGAACACTCTCTGTTGGCCACATCCACCACTGAATTGGCTATAGCTTGCTATCCTTGTGGACCTGAATTTTCTAAGATAAAATTTTAACTCCTTCTGGACAATTTGATGAATTATAAAAAATATACAATATTATAAAATTATATGCTATTATTATATTATTGTAGAATATCATAAATGTGTGTTGGTAACCGGCACTCACAGCTTATCCCTACCTGTTCAGTCACAGATTTTTCTGCATCACTTCCCTGCAGCCTCCAAACCAAGTAAGAGCTTTGTTCACAGCAAGTGATGCAAAATCAGCCCATCTCCACTGATTGCAAATGACCTTGGTGCATTTCCACCTGCCAATACCCTTTTCCCAGTGTCCACAGCATGAGCTGGTTGGGAGAACCACTCTTGCTTCCCCCAGTCACTTTACTGTTCTGCGACAACTGTTTTAAAACACTGAATTTTTGAGCATTTCAGATGCCACAACCTTCACTTGCATGGCTATGAGTTAAAATTAGAACTATCACATGCATTTTTAGGGGATTTTTATACTGAAAATAAAAATATCTTGTCATTTGCATTGCAGGTTAATTCCTCTGGCCTGTGTCAGTGAGGTGATGCCTCAAACCTGTGTGATAAATGCCATTATCTGAGTTGTCAGGCTGAACACAAGGATGCTCACAAAGTCCCCACTTTGAATCACCAACCCTCTGTCTGAAGAGAGACAGAAGAACAGCAGAGAGAAATGTGCCAATCTTATGTAATTACCAAGCACATCATCCTCACCAAGGAGAGCTGGGTTTGCCAAGACCACAATAATGACTTTGCTGGCCCCGGGTGCTCGAGCTCAGCCTCATGTGGATTTGCAATGTAAATCCCTGCCCCTGCTCCTGCCAGCCCTGCCTCCCTGGGATCCACAGCAGCAGCAGCAGGGCCATTCCTGCATTCTGGCAGCTCTGCCTTCCCCGTGCCCCAGCTCACACTGCTCGTGCCCACACTGCAGGGCTGGGCACAGAGGGGCTTGGCAGGCACAGCAAGCTCTGTCTGCCTGGGCTCTGCCATGAGCCGGCAGGACATGGCTGGAGGTGATTCAGTCTGGGGTCCCCCACTGCCCAGCGTGGACTGGAGCTCACCTTGGGGTCCCCCTGTGGAGCAGAGCTCACCTTGGGGTCCCCCACTGCCCACAGACGAGGCTCAGTGAGGCTCAGCAGGAGCCCACCATGGCAAACCATTCATGCCTCACACTGGTCATGAGGGTGGCCAGGGACAGCACACCTTCCCTTCTCCATTCCCGTCTTGGGATGTGGGGATGCTCTGCTCACCACACAGCCCCGGAGTGGGAGGTTGCTGGAGTGGAGGGCTGGAGGTGGAGCTGGTCAGCAGTGTCCTGACCTGGGTGACACAGTCACCTTCTCCCCGGTGTCAGCCCTGGGGGTGCTCCAGCACGTAAGAGAGAGGGACAAACAGAGCAAGCACAAGGGCAAGGGGAAGCCTTTGAGAGGGGAAGCTGGGACCATCAGCTCTGTGAGCAACTGGAGACCAGTGGTGGGCTTGGGGCTGAGGGGTTCAGCACAGGTCTCCAGCTCTTCTTCAGCTGCTGACAGCTCCTGAATGTTCCCAGGGAAAGGCAGAATCACAGAGTCATAGAATCACAGAATTATTTATGTTGGAAGGGACCTTTTAAGCTCATCTAATTCCAGTCCCCTGCCATGGGCAAGGACACCTTCCAGTAGCAAAAATCCAGATTGCTTCAAGCCCCATCCAACCTGGCCTTGAACAGACCCAGGGATGGGGCATCCACAACTTCTCTGGGCTTAGTTTTGGACTGCTGGTTAAGGCCTGCCTGTCCTGGGTGGGAAGAACTCAGGAAAGTGAGGGAGATGGGACTTCACAAGCTGCCCAGTGTTCCCACTGGCTGTTCCTGCTGTGCTCTTGCTGCCAGTGTCCATGAATGCTCCTGCACAGCTACACCTCCCCTCCTCTCATCATTACACTGCCCACAGCTATCCAAGTGCTCTCCCACAGATACCAAAGTTCTATCAGTTTCTTTGCTGGAGGTTGTGAGGCAGAAGGAAGAGATCCCAGTTGCCCAATAATAGATTTGAGGAAAGACTTGAGCACAACTCTCCTGGCCCTGCTGCTCTGACCACTGGTCCCCACTGGTGTCTCCTCCTCTCATCACTGAGGTGCTGAGTGTACCTGCAGCCCTGACTGGGATGTTTTGCCCAGTTGCAGACTGGGGAGAGCAGCACTGCAGCTCCGCCCAGGGAGCTCAAGGAGCGGCAGTGCCTCGGGGCACTCGGTAAATGAATAAAAAAACAGAGTCAGAACTGATTAGGGAGCTCAGGTTTTGGCTCGGACTCTCTAGAGCCTCCAAGGCATTGCAGAGGCTCAGAACCTCATTACTTCTATAAAGTGAATTCAGTAATTAGCTCAGGTCAAAAGTTTACAGCTTGGAGGCTGCTGCTAGGGAATGGTTCCTCCTGGACGTTAGAAACCAAACTGCAGAAAGCAGGAATTGGCATCAAGGCAAAACACTTAATCAGGGGTCTTTTGGATGGGATTGTCTTGCTGTATAGGCTGATTGGACAGTGATGTTCCATCAGAAGGAGAGACATTGCCCTGTAGAAGCAGACAGGACATTGCCACAAATCTTTGTGAAGCTGGGAATTGCCTCCCTGAGTGTGTCCTGGGTTAGCTAAGCCAAAATCCTGCCATGGCCAGAACAAGGTTTTTCAGGCAGGCTGCAGGAAGCTGCTGCAGGCTCAGTCCTGCCCTGTTCCCTCCACACAGCCCAGCTGAAGAGCAGCCGAGACCTAAAGCAGGAACTCATCCCAGTGGGACAGGGCTGGCATCAGTTTAAGTAGCCAATCTCTGCTTAAATGTTTCTATATTCCTGATTTCAAATATACCCCAAAGCAGCAATTCCACATTCTTGATTCATCCTACATACAAAAGCCTTCCAGTGACTGACAATTTTTTATTTTCCAATTTCATATAATGTCCCCCACTAATATGTTATGAGACAGGAAAGCCCAGAACCATTTGCTGTTCAATCATTTTGATTCTGTTTTAAATTATTCACCTGACTCACAGACAATTCATTTTCCTTGTAATGGTCAGACCTCTGGGTCTCATCCCACTCTTAGTGGCTTCTACACCTCTGCTACATCCCATGGGACACCAAGTCCAAATTTCCAGCAGCCAGAGCTGAGCTCTGGCATGGAAATGGGGAATTTTCCATCCCAGCCTTTCCCAGGACTCCCACATCCTGCCCACCTGGAGACCGGGACCCAGAGACTGCCACAGTGCCCAGCAGGACACCCTGCCTGCTCTCCCCTCTTCCTGACTGTGCCAGAGAGAAAGTGGGACAGGGAGGAGAGAAGGGAGGGGCTGAAGGATTAAACAAGACAGACCAGAAAGCTTTGCATTTTTCCCCTAATACTCAGCTATTTAATGACTAGTTTGATGATAAGCATGAAATTAAATAGACAAAGAAAATTCTCTCATGTCTAAGAAGTCAGCAGATAATTAGGCTTTGATGGGGACATTCTGAGGCAGTTTCTACTTATTTTGTGAGGCTGATTTAATGCTGGGGCTGTCTCAGTTGTCCCTGCAGTCAAGCTCTGCTGATCTCTCCTGGCCAGAGCTCTGAGAGATGCTCGTGCTGGCTGACACCTCCTTATCCAGGAGGTGCTGATCCCCTGGAAGAGCCCTCCTCAACAGGAAAAAGCTTTCTGCCCCTCTCAGTTTCCATTTCCCATGTTCATCCTCTTTTAAACTCCACAGAGCTCCCTTCATCCAGAGCAATAGTAACAGAAAGCTGTATGAAGAATTTGGAATGCAGATTTGTCTTCTCTCCTTGGGAGGGTAACAGCAGCAGGAGCAGTGTGAGGAGCAGTCCTTCAGCAACTTTAAACCCAAATTCATTCTCTTTGTACCTATTCACAGATGTCAGTGCTTCATTTCAAGTCCAAAAGTTTTGAAATCCAGAAAATAATCAGCTCAAAGTTTCAGACCCAAACCCACCAGCTCTGAGAGCCTGAGCACCTAAATAAGAAAAACATTGCACCTCAGACAGTGGGAATGCACAGCACCCTACTTCCTCCAAAAGCAGCCAGAATTTGAGCACTCCTAAGTGTCAGGAAAAAAAAATCCCTTTTTTCCAATGCAAACACTCCTAAGGACATATTATGCTTTATTTTCAGGCAGATGCTGGCTCGTTATGGCAACACTTCAAGCCAAAATCACAAATGCAAGCTGGCTCCAAAGTAGGAGCCATGAAATCAGAGGTGACCAGGGCTGCCAGCAAAGCAAGGCTCATCAGGTGTCTGCCAGGAGCATCTCTCAAACCTTGAGGTAGGACAGAGGTGGTTAAAGAAGGGAAAACTGGAAAACAGGGGAGAAAGGGAAGGAAGGGGGAAACATAAGAAATCCGTTTTGTGAAGCAAAAGGGAGCAGTGTGCCTTTACACATGGGGCTTAAAAAACAAAGCAAAGCTGAGAGCATGAGAGAGTGAACCAGGGCTGCTGCTTGTGCACTGTAAACTTTGGGGCTGGGGAGAAGGAGGAGGATTCCCGGCTCTGGAACCCAGCACTGACAGCCAAGGGTTGTCTGAGAGGGTAGACGGCACAAGCTGTGATAAAATCACTGTCCTTAGAGCAACATCTCCCCAGGTTTTGAGAAGTTCTTACCACTCCAGTTAAAATGTTGGAATTGGATCCAATTCAGTGTTAAATTCTTAATTCTGGCTGTCCACAAGGTTTCCTTTTTTTTACAGGTTAGAGATCAGCATGTATTTTAATTCAACCACGTGCCTATTTCCACTGAAATACAATAATAATCACAATAACATTAATAACAATCATAGCAACAAATTGTTGTTAATATTGTTATTGTTTTTATACCTCTCTCCAGGCCTTAAAGTGAAGCCTCTGCTTTGTTGCCATATCCAATCCCATACAGTAAAAGGCTTTAATGGAGACATAAGCCTAATCTTAAACGTTTAACTCTGTTACTGAGTCAGATCTTGAGCTTCTTGTTCAGTCTTGAGTGAGGCAAAGCTCTCCCTGAGCTCTCTGCAGCTTTGTCAAATCCTTTAGGATCTTTCTCATAAGCATTTTCCTTTTCTCTCTTTCTCCCTGCCAGATGTAAAGCACCGTCCCGATGTGCTTACCATCCACCAAGATAGATTTAAATGACAAATCTGATAGACCCCACTGAAAAATCAAACTGACACTCCACGATTTCAGCTTTGATCACAATATGTGATGGGAAAAATTCCAAATCTTTGAAAACCTGCCCCTCGAATGAAAGAAAACCATTTAAAACCATTTCCTACTAAGCTCTGATCTCAAATACATTTTGCTGTTTATTTTTGGAGGGAGAAGACCAGCAAACTTGACAGTGCCCACAAGGAATGTCCAGCTGCCAGCAAGCTGTTCACGGCTCTCAGGCTGCTGGAGGAGTGACGGGAGGTGGAGGGAGCGTCCTCTCCTGGAATGCCGCTCTCCCGGCGCGGGCGGAGCGGGGCTGGACAGCGAGAGACCCCCGGAGAGGCAGCGAGCCCTGCGCATCGCCCGCAGCTATCCAGGGACTCAAACATCCCGTGGAAAGGTTAGCTTTTAATGGATGGTAAATGTTTGGGGAGACCTTTGACCAGCGCTAATACTGCAGCTGACCGGGTAGGAGGGGGGAATGAATGACCCGCATTAGGCCAGGCTGCTCACTTTAGTGAACAATAACTGTCAAACCTCCTGCTTAACCCCCCTCCCCGGGCCCTCCTGCCCCTCAGGTGCTCCCTGAACAGGTATCGAGGGGCTGAGACCTGGCTTTGGGTTGCCCTTGTTCTGTACAACCATCAAACCAGCCCAGAGCACCATGCTGAGCTGGAGAAGGTGCAGGAATACCTTCAGATGCCTCCAAAAATTCTTTTTACCTGATTCTTCAAAGCATCCAAATTTGTTTCAGCCCTGGACATTGTCAGTAGCTTCATTTGCTCTGGCAAAGGTAAGAAAGCAGTGAGTGTGGAGGACTTGGATCCCGACTGGGTCATTCCAAGGAAGGCATGAAAGGAGACATTTTGCCTTCCATGTCCTTAGCACACACCAGTGGGCTCAAATTCCCCTGAGAATCTCACACTTTAGGATGTTCAGCATTCCCTGAAACTATTCACAGTATTCTCTGCAGAAATTCCCACGAGCATTTTTTTGTCAAACTGGAAACTCCTGGAGCCCCCAAGTAGGACATTACTCACAGTAGCCCTGTTTTGGTGCTCTCTTCACTACTTTTCCATGTTGGACATTTCAATTTTTCCCTCTTTAAAATTTTAAACTCTTTCAAGAGACTTTCAGCTTGGCAAAAATCATTTGGATGATCTGGGGCAAAGCTACTGATGCAAAATGAGTGTCCTCATCCCCACTGCTGAGCACTGTCCACAGGGCAAGGAGGGCTCCAGTTGTAATCCTGTGAGGATTGGCAGGACAGCAGCTTCCATCCCAGTAAAGCTTCCATGGCTTTCTGCCCAGTGTCTCCCACTGGGAATCTCAGAGGAAAATATTTCACAGAAAGGGAGTTGTGACTGGCTCATTAGGAATGAGTGGGAAGGAAGGCACCATATTCCATGATGATGTATCATGGAGGAAATGTGATTAAAATGAATATGAAACAGCAGAACCAAGGCTTCAGGCCTTGGGCCAGTTCCTCAAGAGCCCCTTGAAGCAAATCCTGGATTTGTCCTCTCTCTGTGGTTACAGATCATTGTGTGGGTTCATGATCCTGTTGCCAGTTTTCCATGATCCTGTTGCCTTGGGAATAGGAGAGAGACTCTGTGAGTCTTCTGAAGTGCCACCATGGCAGCGAAAAGAAGAGGCTGGATTAGGGTCAGGATGCTCACCCAAAACTCCCAGCAACTACACAAGCTATTGTTGAGTGTCTGTGGTTTGAGAACAGGGAAGGAAAATCATCATGACTGATTTACAGAGACACCCTGATGAATGCTGCCATAACCTGACATTTTGCACGGAGTGAACAGAAACAATGAACTTGTGATTTTGCTACATTTCTTATTGTCAGGTGGTATTTTCCCATGCAGGCCCCTGGATCAACCCTGCAGGTTCTGCCAACCAAGTCCTTGTGACTTTTAAAATCCCAGTCACAGAAATAATCGCAATTCCCATGGGAATTGAAGTATTTACTGTCATGGCAGTGCTAGAACCAAAGCTATGCCCAGAAGTTGACTGGAGGGGAGAAAAGAGCCTGAAGGGTCACTCTGCAAGAGTCACTGCAATGAATGCACAGAGCTTTGTGGTGGCTGACTTTGTTTTCTGAGCCCAAGCCAGATCTGACTGTAGGAGGCACATGAGATACTGGGAGGGGTGATGGTCCTATGGAAATACCCCACATCAGGCTGTATCACAGTCAGAGGCCAAGCTGAGTCTGATTCAAACAGCTCTGAAATGCTTCACCTTTCCAGAAGGGCAGAGGCTCACCTTCCCATGGACTCGCCATCACAGGTAGCTTCTTCCTTACTCCAGAGGTTCTCCACACAGGCTGTGCATCCACTCTGGGACAGTGCATCCCTATCCCCAGGAGTGCAGCCACAGGTGTCACTGATCCTTAGCATGAGAATGAAAGTGGTCACCAGAGTCTTCATAGCTTGGGAAACGAATCTTTCCTCCAGGCAGTCAACAGATCCCTCGTCATGACCTTCTTTGTTCTGTTTCCGGCTGTGGTGGTAGCAGCTCCTATTTGGATGTCCCTGAAATGAGTAAACCTTGGTCAGGTATGGGAAAGTCTGTACCTGGCCTGGGCCTCGGACCTGTGCTTGCAGGATGAGGGCTGGGATGGATCCCTGGTGGGACACAGATGTCACCACACACCCACGGCCCTGCCCTGACACCTCTGCTGCTCAGGGAACCCCAGGGGCTGGATGCCATGGCTCTGGTCCAAACTAACCTCCAGCATGGTGAATAGATGACCAGCATAAGAATATGTCCTGTTCCAGGAATCCCATGGGCATTGCTGCTGGGCATTGCTGCTGGGCACTTCACAGCAGGTTTGGGTTTCTTTTAGACAAGAGAAGGATCCAGGGAGACCTTAGAGCCCCTTCCAGTGCCTAAAGCAGCTCCAAGGGAGCTGGAGAGGGACTTTGGACAGGGACAGGACAAAGGGGTATGGCTTCCCACTGACAGACAGCAGGGTTAGATGGGATATTAGGAAGAAACTCTTTCTTGTGAGGGTGGTGAGGCCCTGGCACAGGCTGCCCAGAGAAGCTGTGGCTGCCCCTGGATCCCTGGAAATCTCCAAGGCCAGATTGGACAGGGCTTGGAACACCCTGGGATAGTGGAAGGTGTCCCTGCCCATGGAACGGGGGTTGGAGTGAGATGAGCTTTAAGGTCCTTTCCCACCCAAACCATTCTGTGATGTGATACGTGCCTGTGCCTGTGTGTGTGAGTGACTGCACATGTGCAGGTGTGTGGTGTGTGTGTGTAAACACACACAGGTGTGTAAGGTGTGTGAGTGTAAACACACGTGCAGGTGTGTAAAGTGTGTGTGTGCAGACACGGGTGTGTGAGTGTGAGTGTGTGAGTGTGTGGGTATGTGGGGGTGTGTGGCCGTGCCTGCATTTGTGCACAGGCATCCATGGGCACGATTTGGAAAAGAAAGGAGAAGCTTTTCTGGGAAAAGGATGAAAAGTAAAGCTCCCAGCAGAGCTCTCAGTGCTCTCAGTCTGGAATTGCTCACTGTGGTGGGAGGCAGTGGGATGTGTCACAGCCCAAACCAAAGCCTGGACAGGAGCAGAAGCCCAGTCTCCAGCCTGACACAGGCCCTGGGAGCAGCAAGCACACAAAGATCTGGACAGTGCTTGCAGAATGATGAAACAGAACACATCTGGCTGGGAACAACTAAAGAGGCTTTGCATCATCATTCCCAACAGTGTCAGTGGCAGGCTGGGAAAATCTGGGCAGGAAAAGCAGAAAACTCAGCTGAACCTGGAGCAGACTGGCTGAGCTGCAATCCTGCTGCCAAAGGCTGGTGATGGTGGATGCCAGCGTGAAGATGAGCTGGCAGCCACTCACTGCAAACAAGACAAGCTGCCTGCTGGAGTCTGTGTGGAGGAGAACAGCTGAAAGCAGGAGGAAATTCTTGTCAGTGCTCAGTGCCCCTGGAACACTGCACTCAGTTGAGAACTGCTAGTTCAGAAACAATGGGGAGAAACTGGAGAGGGACCAGGCAAGGCAACCAAGGTGGTCAAAGCCTGGGGCACGTGGTCTGCCAGGAGAGGTAGAGGGAGAGGCTGGTTTGGCAGAGAGGTGGAGAGAAGGTCTCACCTCTACTGCTGGGTGAAAGGAGACTGAGAATGTCTTAGAGCAGCCTGTGACCTTTTGAAGGGCCAATATACAAGGATGACAGCCACTCTTGTCACTGATGCCAGACAGTATAGGAAGGATCAACAAGCACAAACTGGAGCTTAGGAGGTTCAGGCTAGGCATTTGGAAACACTCACTGTCCAGGAGGGTGGTGCAGCCTTGGGCCCATTGCCAGGAGAGTCTTTATCCCTCAGTATTTACAGGATTCAGTTGTACAAAGCCCTGGTTATCCTGGTCTGGTCCTGGGCTCATCCTACTCCAGGGAAAGCTGGGCTGGAGACTTCCAAGGGTCTCTTTCCACCAGCACTGTTTTGATTCCTATGGCTCAGTTTCTTTGAGAGTTGCTTTCCCATGGATGCGCACTCCTCCCCAGGCTGCCGCTCTTCCACGGAGAGGAAGGAGTTATGTTAACACTCTTGCAAGGCTTCCCACACACTCTCCATGTGAGCCTGTCACAAATTCCATCTAAGATCATTGTTGCACAGACAGTAATGAGGGGCCACCAGTATCCTTGTCCTTCCTATAGGCTTTTCCCAGGGGTTTCACCTTGGTCCTACACTTCTCCAATGTGGCCCCACAGCAGCACCCACACGAGACTCTGCCTGGCTGTCATCAGTGAGCAGAATCCCGTCTGCAGGAGGTGAAAGAGGGATGTTTTTCTCACAGTGGGACTCACTGTGGCTGGGAATCTGGCCTGGGGAGGACACGGTGTGGGAAGGTCGGTGTTGTTTTGACAGTGGAGGTGATGTGGGAGCACTGAGCCAGGCAAGGCCCACGTGAAGGTCCATGACAAGGAGAAGGAAGGTCCATGACAAGATGTTGAATATGCAAAGTGGAAAGAAACACAGGAGGCTGTGATCTACATCTGGGGGGGTGTGATGATGTGTGGAGGCAGAGACTGGAAGGCTCCGTGGGTGGGAGGAGAGCACCAAGGGCTGATGGAAAGGCCCCCAGACAGGCCAAGCAAGGTCCAACAAAACTCTGCTTCTCTTTGCATGCTGATGGCACATCTGACATGAAACAGGCTGGCACAAAGTTAACCAATCAGCCCTATTTGAGCAAACTTGAGCTGGCACATGAAGTTTATTCCAGCTCAGCTCCCTGAGTCGGGAGGCTGGATCACAGAGAGCCCTCAAGTCAGATTTAGCTATCACTGAACTGCAGTTGTAAATCACAACCTCCCATGTACGCCTTCCTTTCAGAAAAAACAAGCATCAAAGGACTCTCTTAGGAGCTTCCCCTCCTACTCCTTCTATCTCATTTTTCAATTTGAGGGAAATCATTGTATGGTAATTTCACCTCCCTCCTCTCAGTTTCTTCCATTCCGCTGATGCCTTTGGACACTGCTCCAGTGGCTGTGAATATGCAAATGCCACTTTGTTTGTCTTGCCTTGGGACAATGAAGGCTTTGAAATGTAGATGTGGGAGCTTCAATTTGTCTTGCTGAGGACCTACTTTCTCTTTAACTCTTATGTTTTTATACAATTCAATAGAAGGACTCTTCTCTTTCACTCTCACTCCCAACTAAGCCGTTCACTCTCATTTAGGCACAGGGGAATATATTCCATCTGGTCACTGGTTTTGTTTGCTGAACTACATCATGAATTAGATGTTTTTAAAAGCTATTTCATTCAATCCTGAGCAGCATGACAGCTGCCTAGTTTTTCCCAGAATTACATGAAATGTGTACATCACACCTAAATATAGCTGAGAGGTGCACAGGGTGTACAGAGCCCTCCTGCTTTAGACATGAGCACACAGGATTGTCAAGTCTAAATCAAGCCCAAGATCCTTTTAGCTCAGTGCTGTGTCCCTGGCTGTGCCCAGGTGAAATCCCTAAGGAAGGTGACAGGAGCAAGCTGATGAGAGAATGAAGCCCAGTCGAAGAAGTGCCAGGGCACTTAAGTAGCAGGAGGTACCTGAATTGTGCTTTAAGCCCAGACAGCAAATAAACACCCCAGAGCCTCCCACTCACCCCACACACACCCCCAGAGGGCAGGAGAATCGAAAAAAGTAAAACTCATGGGTTGAGATAAGAACAGAATAATAACTGAAACAAAATAAATGTAATCAATAATAATGATGATAACAATAATAGTAATGAAAAGGGGACAAAGGAATAAAACCCAAGAAAAGCCAGTGATGCACAACACAATTACTCATCACCTGCTACCCACTGCCCAGCCCGTCACCCACAGCAATCATCAGCTCCTGGGCAGCTCCTCCAGTTTATATCCTGGGAATGGCATTCTGTGGTGTGGAATATCCCTTTGGCCAGCTCAGGTCACCTGTTCCAGCTCTGCTCCTTCCCAGTTTCTTGAGCACCTTCTCGCTGGCAGAGCCTGGGAAACAGAAAAGACTTGGATTTAAGGTAAGCACTGCTCAGGAACAGCTCAAACATCGGGGTGTAATCAACATTACTCTCACGCCAAATCCCAAACACAGCACTAAGAGGAGAATCAAATCCATCTCAACTGAAACCAGCAGGACCTGTGGGTTTGGTGCCTCCATAAATGCAGTGAGTGTGTAATTGAGAAAGGACCAGTGCAGAACAGGGCCCCAGGTGTCAGCAGAGGCCTGTCCCTGGTGGCAGCACCTCATCCCTCCAGAAACACCCTGTGGAAGGACTGTCAATCCCCGTGGTGTGAACCATGCCCCACAGTGTCTGGGTGTGGG
Source organism: Lycocorax pyrrhopterus obiensis (assembly GCA_014706295.1). Lineage (NCBI taxonomy): Eukaryota > Metazoa > Chordata > Aves > Passeriformes > Paradisaeidae > Lycocorax > Lycocorax pyrrhopterus. The sequence goes on from JACSVZ010000027.1 coordinate 4,574,242, forward strand.
ATACGCCCCAGTGCCCTCTGCACAGCCCTGTCACACCAGGGCAGTGGTCACAGTCCTGTTTGAGTTAACAGTGAGAGCCGCATGGCTGCACTGACATTGAAGTCCCTGTGGTCATACCATGAGTCTCTCCCACATTTTCATGTGGTTGTTTCCAGGGAGGACAATCCCTCTGTGCTGAGACAGTCTCCTGGTGAGGCACCTCAGTGTGGTGGAGGTTCAGAAAGAGGAGCTGCTCTGGCAGCTGCCACCTCAAGAATGAAGCCACGGTGTCGTGACTGCCCTGATCCAACCCTTCAGTCCCACCCAAAGCCTGGCTGGTGACACAGCTCCAGTGACCCAGGGCTGCCCTCCTGCTCTGCTTCTGCAAGTGCAGAACAACTTGCTACAAACCGTCTCACTTTGCCCTTCTCCACAGCCACCCTGGCCACCACCAATGAATAATTCAGTCCTTAACATCAACTTTCACAGGCAGTTTCACCCCACCTGCCCATGTCTGATTGTTGTGATCTATTTTTACCCTTAAATGACAAGGTTTCAGTTACTCCAGAAATGTTTTCCTCCTTGAGCCCCTCATCTGGAAGTTCTGGAGACTGGAAGATCAACCTGTGGCAGTCTCCTACCTGCTCTCCCTGCTCACATATTCACTCCTGAGATCTTTAGGTGTTCTTTCAGTCCAAGATAACTGTTAGGTCCTTGTCTGCTTGGTTAACTCACAAAACTTATTCTGACAAGCACATGTACAGGTTGTTTTTAGTCCTTGGGGGCAAAATTTGTATCTCATCATCCCATGCAGAATCATTGTTAATTGGCTTAATTAAAGAATGTCACAGATTGAATTCTTAGCTGAGTTCTAGATGAATTTTTTTATAAGTGCATTCCTCTGTGTGGCAAACCAGGTTTTATTTCAAGTGCAAGTTTTACCTGTGGGTTCCAAGGCAAGGTTTTGTGCTTCTGCTTATGTGATGCAGTGTTTGAGGAGGCTGGGGGAACTCAGACATGGGCCAGGCAGGGCTGCAAAAAATACATAGATTGAGATCCACAGCATTTATTATGGTTTGACTGCCAGAACTGAAGTTCACTCCCAAAATCTCCAATAGGCTGCTCTCCACCATGTTGATCCATCATAAAATTTTAGGTTAAAAAAGACCCTCTTGCCTTTGATTCCTCCATGAAGATATATCTAAATTGAATTGTTCAAACCTCCCATGGTAAGCCTGGGCCCACACAACTGACTCCCCCACTCAGACCTCTGAGTGATCCAGCCTTGGAAGAATTCTTTTGATTGAACATGAGAAAAAAAATAATACAAATGACAGTTTGTGGTTGAGCAGGATGAGCCCAGAGTCAGAAGTGGCCATTCAAGCCCCTGTGGAAGAGCTGGGTGCAGATGTGATGGCGGAATCTCCCCACATGTGTGGCCCTCCCACATCTTCACTCTGAGCCCTCTCAGAGGGTCCCAGCACAGCCAGTGGAGCTTCTGAGGGCACAACTCTGCCCTTTGTGCAGCTCCATCTCCTCACTGATTAATGGACACCCACTGCAGGGGTATTTCTGCTGCTAATTCACAGCAACCTACTGGGAAATGCCGAGACAATTTGTGGTTTCACTCTTGGCTTTCAACCCCCTTCCCGATTCCTGTCCCAACTTAGCTCATGGTTTCAGTGCTGGCCCCATGGCCCATGACCCCACAGAAACAGAATCCAGCCTCACTTCTTTGCCCCACCATTGCCTGTTGCCCGATTCATCACCCCACAATGTCCTGCTTTGTGGGCAGCTCCTCGAAAATGCTGGATTTGGGATTGTGAGTGACCAAAAACCCCAAATCACACATTGCACAGTTCAGTCACCACTGCTTGAACCCCTCACAAATCTCACCAGAAGTTTATAAAAAGACCCATGAGCAGATTTCCAGCACAAGTCAGGACTGGGGGAAACAAAGACTACAACAGGAAGCAGAAAACAAAATCTGGCAAGTAAAAAGTGCTTAAAATTAACATACAATAGCAGATTCTTTTCAAAGATAATTTAGGGAAAGTTTTCATTAGGTCGTTATCTTTTAATTTCTTGATACATTTGTTCGTTGTTGCTCCAAGTTCTCCAGGATTTAAGGATGCTTGGAACACATTCCTTAAAAGAAAAGGAAATGCTCTGTATCTCACAGTGAAATTACAAAACCTCTTAAATATACTTTCAAGAATAGAAACAGCCTTGTTAAAAGAATGAACTGCCAGTGCACTGAAGGGTGAAATGCAATAGGAAACTGACTTGATAAAAGGATAATTCCAGTAAATGAATAACACTTCCCTTGTATCACACAAAATACATAATGCTCAGTTGATAAAAATAGCAACGGCAGCCCATGTTCTGAGCAGCTCTTCTGGCAAACTCGGGTGGGAGCCTGTTGAGAGGAAGCTTTACAATCAGTCCAGACAAGGAGTAAGAAGTCTTATGATCCAAAGCAATCCCAGATGATCAGCAGAGCTAAAAATGTTTCAATTAATGTCATTCTTGCAGTTGAAAACACCACCCCCAGTAGCAAGAGCAGGGTGCAGGTGGGTGCCCAGGGCCTGACACTGCGTGGATGGGACTCAGCTCCTTTCTGGAGCTGGGAAGGCAAGGATCAGCCAGCCACCCTGGGCTCTGCTCATGCTCAGAGAAGGAAAAAGGCTTAGGGCAACTCACGTGGCCCTTCTTAGAGAGCGTTCCCCTCTGTGGGCCTGATTCTTCCACCAGCCGGAAAGGGAGTGCAGAGCTCAGGTGGGGCCATTGAGTGAGCTGAGGAAGCTCTGACAAAGAGCCCTCACTGTGTCATACAATCACAGAACCACAGAATGTCCTGAGCTGGACAGGACCCACAGGGATCATCAAGTCCAGCTCCTGGCCCTGCCCAGACACCCCAACAACCCCACCCTGGGCATCCCTGGCAGCGCTGTCCAAACGCTCCTGGAGCTCTGGCAGCCTCGGGGCCGTGCCCGTTCCCTGGGGAGCCTGGGCAGTGCCCAGCACCCTCTGGGGGAAGAACCTTTCCCTGATCTCCAGCCTGACCCTCCCCTGGCCCAGCTTCATGTCAGGACTCCTCAGGAAGGGTCCCCGACTAAATGGCAAGTCTTGAAATGGATTATCCTTGAAGTTCTTGCCAGAAGGAATGGGGAGTGCCACCTTTGCTTCATGGCTGTAACTCTGATCTAGCACTGCACTCCATTTGTATTCCAGTGAGGACCAGAGGTGCAGTGTACTGATTTTAGAGGCTGGAGACATTAGGAATGAGCACGGCAAACAAGGGGACCATTTAATCCTCCCACCTTGGAAGAGGTGTCCAGGTCCTACAGTAAATCTCCATGGCCTGGTGCTGGCAGGTGACAGGCACTCATGGGCCAGTAGCCAACACTCTGCCACACTGCGTGAGCACTTAGGCTGAAGGGAGAGTGAGGAAGAGGAAGGCTCTGTCCTGCCAGGCCCTCTGAAGAAATGGGCTCCTCTTTCAGCATGGCCAACCTCTGCAAAACTCTTCTTCGAGCTGCTCCGTTGGTGGCAGAAGCAGCTGGAGCCCTTCTGAGGTCAGATAGTGGAATTTTAGCTAGAGGCATTTTTTGTCTCAACAGAGATGCCGCCAGTTTGTTCGGCTGAAAGATCTAAAGTCGGGGCCGCTGCAGCAGAAATCCACTTGCTTGGGCCAACCACTGCCCACCCACCCTGGAATGACTCCAGCACACTCCCTAGACCCCCCAGCTCTTGTTTAATCTTTAATGCACCTCCAGTCGCCCTGGGCTGGACAGCACAGCGAGATAGCAGTGATGATTAGCTGCTGACCCCTGGGCTGTGCTGGGCACTGGGAAACGCTGCTGACCCTCCATCGATCCCGGCCGTGTCCTCCGGGCAGGAGGAATCATTAGCGGCAGCTCCCAATGGAGGGGCCTGCAGTGCCTCTCACTCTGCTGGTGCAGGCACACGGAAAAGCCACAGGCACAGCAGACCCGTCCTACCTGTTCCTGCTGCCCTGACTCTCAGCTGGGCTGTTCCGAGGTGTCTGGTGGAGTAAGGGACGGGGGAGGGATTGGGGAGCGTGCCCTGCACACGGCCCCTGCGATGCGTCCCTGTGTCCCGCTCTCCCCGTGCCACCCGTCCTGTGCCAGGGGGAACCAGCACAGATGGAACTGTCCCATCGACAGCGGGTCTGCAGCCCCTGGCAGGCACCACACCTCAGGGGCTCCTGGAGACCACTGCACTACCCAGCCCCTGCTGTCTGCACTTTGGTGCTGGAATGGAAACACACACAGCGAGGGAAAAGGATCAGGACAGGCATGGCCCCACCAAAGAGGAACTTCTCCAAAACTGGAGAAAGCCAAGATCTAACGTCAAGCATCATTACATATGACAAAAGGTGGGGTTGACAACGACAGTAAGGGAACTCAGATCAGAAAAGGCAACAGAAAATAGCAAAACTAACAGATGTTATGGCCAACACACGGAATAAGGGAACTTCTCTCCTACCAGCAAATAAAAGGAACATTTGGGACAACAAGAGAAGGAGTTGAGAACCCAACCGTAGCAGAAGGAAGTAGAAAGAAAATGAAGAGGTGAGGGAGATTAAAGATAACTGGATAACTCCACTGCGATCATGTTCCATGGGCTGGACACCAACAGGGCAAAGGCTTCCCCTTTTTTTAATTCATCCTTAGATAATTGAAAAAAAAAATAGTTTTATAGTAATAAACAATTATTATTTATAATATTAAATAATTTATATTTTTAAATGACATCTTAAATAAGTCAAAGACAGATTCCCCTAAGGGAAATAATTTCCCTGAGAGAAAGCAGCTGGTTAAGCAACACTGAGAATGTGTTTTGTGCAGGCTCTGTCCAGGGTCCATCTGGGGGTACTGCTCTGGGTAGGGATCACGCCTCAGTGGTGATATGAGAATAGACTAACACGGCAGGAAGAAATTCCCCAACTGAAAATATCATTCCAAATCCCAGTGCCGGAGCCTGGAGGAACAAGGACTTTGTTGTGAGAGATTTACTGAAGCCGTGCGCGGCAGAACCAAGATCAGTAACACCTGAATCAATTAATTGGCTGCTGAAAGAGAAATGAATACCTGGAAATGGTCCTGCCCAAAGCAGCCTCAGGCAGACAGGCCTGGCATGGGGAGGGGGACGTTTCCAGCAGCTGCCAGATCCAGGAGAGGACACGTCCTACGAGGTGAGTGCCCATCCCAGGGCAGGGACTGAGCCCCTGAGGATGTGCAGGGCATGGCATCTGATTTGTTCTATAATCTTGGGGTTCTCCACACTCGGTCCTGGTCAAATCAATGTCACACCTGCTCCTCTGTTCCTCCTCTGTGTGAAAAAGGATGGTTGGGGATGGCTGGGCCCTTATTTGTCATCCAGCAACACACAGAGAATTACCAAGGGTCAGCCGAGCTTGATTGAAAATATTTATCAGCAGTGTGTTCAGAAAACTTCCTTCAGGGTTATAGTCCTCTCCTTGTACCAGAGAACACCAGAAATTACCCTCCTCAGTCCCACCAAGGATGCCAAACTTACTAACCACAAGGTACCACCAGACTGAAGCAACCTGACGGTGACAAACCTTCTACATCTGTGCAGTTCCTCTCTTCTTTCTCCTCCCTTACTCTTCCCACCCTCTGAACATCTCCCTTCTGGATTTCATGGCTGCAGCATGATCTGTTCAGTAGCTCACTGTACTCATAAGCTTTTCTTGGCCCCCTGATGCTTTCCAGAGACAGACTCCGAATTGACAGCGGAATGGGCTGTTGGGAGTTTGTAAAGGTGCCTCATCCCCTCCTCTACTCCAGAATTACGGCTCTTTGCTATTACACAGTGCCAGGAACATGGAGGGATGCCCCAGGATATCACTATTGCTTCTGTCTTGGCAATGCCTCCCAGCTTTGGGCTATTTATATAAAGACACAGCCGACGTGGATTTTTCAAGAAGAGATCCCACCAAAACTGCTCAGCTCCAGGGTGAGGGTTTTGTTGCCTCTCTTACCTGGTGACTGTGAGAGAAGCAAGTGGATTTATAGATCCTGTTCTCACTTGAGTGACTGAAGTAGGTTAGAAAAACATAGGTTACCTCTGATAAGGTATCACAAGGGAGTGATTAGGAAACTTCATTACGAATCTTCATGCAACGTCCCTCATGTTCTGGTATTATGAGAATTTGAACGAGTTAATCATTAGGATCCTCAAATAAAGAATTCCTTTTCTGAACCTGTAAGTGATGGAAGCCAAGGGGTCTTCTTCCTCCGTGTTAAAAGGCAAGAGCTCAAATTCATTTCAAATTAGTTTGGAATTCAGGGTTTTTAGGAAAACAGTTGCTTTATCCAACACTTCGATTGGTCTATCACAATTGTCCTTCTACAAATCAGTTTTAGTCCAATCCCACTTCTTCACTGACATATTCCATCAAAATCCTTTGCTTAAATACCGAGATCAAGTATCCAAACCTACAGCCACTCATATCGTGTTTTTTCTCTCCGTTTTTATCCCAAGGCACCGATCCTCTCAAGGCATGCAGGACACTTTGATAAGAGCTGAATGGCAGTGTGATATAACCACCCAGAGTTCGCCTGATGTAGGACAACCAGCACAGCTCCATAATTCCCTCCAGGATGTGGATAATGCACACAATGGAGTGAGGAGGAGCAAGGGCAGAGGCTCAGCTGTAGCTGAGAGAAGATCGAAGGACTGATACCTTGATGTCCACATTGCCCACCGCCCCAGGCTGTTCCCCAACACAGGAATTCTCTTTTGCTCCCCACCTGCTTGTCCAGGTGATGCAGCTTGTCCATTATTTTATCCTCCTTTACCTGACCATCTCTTCCAACCATGCAGTTCACACAAGAATATCCCAGCTTTCTCTTCCATCTCTGTTGGTTTGACATTTGCCCGAGGCACCCTGGGCTTTAGCTCAAAAGGATTCCCTGCACTTTGATTTATCTACTGGGAGGAAACTGTTTTCAATAAATGCACTCTCAGGGTGGAGCACCAAAAACCATTTTCACATCATCAAGTCTGAAATCAGCTGTGGATTTTATTGGTGTGGTTTACCCTTCTTCCCAGAACTGGGAATTCTATTCATGGCCGCCTCCATTTCTCTCTGGGTATGTCCTGCTTTGGCAGGAGAGCTTCAATCCATCCCAGCATTGCCAAGGACAATGATGGATACTTTTATGCCCTACTACTGTTTTAATCACCCTCAAATCCACATTTTGTATTTCATCCTTAGTAGATGTAAAACTTCTAAATTTTTTGAAACTTCTTTAAAGAATTACCAACTTGTCAAATGCCCAGTTAGAAATTAATCTGCAGTGCATAGAGACTGCAACAGAATTAATGCAGAAATATCAACCTAAATCAGGAGTGGGTTTGCTCTGTAAAATACAGGTGCTCAGCCTAATCCAATATCAAAATCTGAGGGTGAGAAGTGGAACAATTGTCTCAGTTAGCAAAGCAAACCCGGATGGAGTTACAACCAACACCCCTCATTTACAGGGAACACAGATCTAGAGGGAAAGACAACACTTCACATGGAAATACGTCTGAGACACTGAGAAATGGTATTTTAAATAATCAGGAAATGAGGTTTTAACAAAGTAAATGCCACATCCATGTTGTCTCCCACAGGAAACCAGAAGGTATAAAATCCCATGAGAGAAATGTGGTGTGGGTGCTTCTCCAGATACGTGATTTAGAACTGCTTCTGCTCCAAGTTGAGACAAGTTTGGGGTCTGATATTCTTCAGAAATTAGTTTCTGAGCTGCAGGAGTTGCAGTGGCAGCTGATATTGTGAAGTCAGGGCAGAAGCAAATGTGTTCCTCCAGCAGAAGTCAATCAGGATTTCTGTGCCCATGTCCAGTCACCCCATCACAGGAAATTTCTTCCTCTCACAAAGACAGTGAGAGGCAAGGGAGTTGCATTTCCATAAAGCAACTTCAGCAGGACATTCAGTTCTGTTTTAGGTGTTGGGTGGGGGTTCTTTTCTCTAACTGGAATGACAGAAATTGCCTAGATAACTGTAGAAACTCTTTCACTGTTATCTCTGCTCAAGCCACAGGCTTGTCTTATCTCTCCCACAATACCACACTATGCAGCTCCTATGAGCTCCCTGTTCCCCCCATACTGTTCACTCCCTCCCTATATTTTTGCTTTTCAATATGTCCTGAGGAATCCAATAAAGGCTCCTGCAGGAATTTGTAGCAACACATTCCTTTTCCATCATCATCTGCACTCTGAGCAAAGCTCTTCTCTTATATATCTCTTCTGACAGAATATGAAACCACAAGTATTTTAAGCTGAGACAAAGAAGGCAGAGGGCTGTAATCCAACCTGACAGCAACGTTATTAATTGGGGAAGAAGAGGTTGAGCAGAGCAGATTGCTCAGAGATCTAAGAAATGGCATCATGTTGGGAGGGGGCTCCCAGGTAGTTCTGGGCACTGTGGATGGGCTGCAGAGCCTCTCGCCCAGAGGACACACAGCAGTCCCCAAAGGCAGTGGTAAGAACAGAGATAGGAGACCACACAGGGCTGAAGTGCACCCAGTCCCACATCTGCTTTCCTTCAGAGCCTGCTCTGAGTGCTCTCGCTTTGATCAGGGGGAAAAGGGGGGCAGGCACTCTTTTCAGAATGTCTTAGTGGGATTTTTACCAGCACAGGGCCCTTTTCCTGACAGTGCTCAGCGCTCTCCTGGGCGCAGGTTTAGGATCTGGGTGCGGGTTGTGCCATCACTGCATCGACTGGGTCACGATCCCTCTGGGAGGTGGGCTGAGCTGTGCCGAATCCACAGCTGGGAAGGGGATGAACACTGCACACTGCAGCTGGTCATGGACTCACCCTTCACACTCCACACGCCCAAGCACTTGGATAAAACCCACTCCCAAATACTTGTTACAGGTGATGGAGAAATAAGGGAGTTGCATTCAAGAGGTGCCGGTTGGGGACCTGGTGAAGAAGCTCATGGTGAAGGGTCTGCAGGGTGCTGGCATGACACGGATGGTCCCCAGCCATGCTGTTCAAATAATTTGATTGTGATGTAATCCAAAGTCTTCTTTAAAACTGGCTTCGGGTTCTAACTCCACATTTAATTACAAAAGATTATTTGGGTCTTCTGCAACTTTTGCTGATAATAATTTACACCAGTCCGATCACCAGTAGGAACAAACCCTGCCATGAATGTCCCTATTAGAGAATAATTCCTTTGCGATTCCTTTATCAGTCTCATTTATATTGATTCAGAATGGGCAATCGTTGTTTTGGATTTTTAAAACAGAATATATGCTGTCACTTCATCAAATGAATGACAGAAAGTATCCTTCATACCTAGAAGAAAGCAGCATATCCTTCTGAATTGATCAAAGAGGGAGATAAATGGCAGACCTGGAAGAAAGAGACTTCCAAGATCTGTTTATTCTAACAGGGAATGGACGATGTGAGGTAGCAGTTTGCAGCTGAGGCTACACAGATTTATATTCTATCTCCTGTCAGCTTTTCAATCATCTCCTGGGCATCAGTGAAACCATCCCACGATTCCACAGGACCTTTTCGCCTCCTCCCCACTTCTCCAGTAACCCAAGGTTTGTTAAACATCATTGCTAATGACCCCAAGCATCTCCTTTTAACTTCCCAGCAGCAAATTACTTGACCCAGTCACTACAAAAAGACAGGAGATCTTGTGTGCAACCCAAAGGGACAGGAAGGAGCTGGGTGTTGCAGGTGAAGGCAGCTGCACCTTCACATCACTGGTTGCAGCTCTGGCCTCAGAGAAGGCTGACAAGTTATTGTATTTCCATTTATTAGCAGAGAATTATTTCAACTGAGAAAAGAGTCACTCTACATTTACTTCTCTTCATATCAAAGAAGCAGAAAATTAAGTGCAGGAGAATTAAGGAGCTGCTTCCAGTCACTACAAACCTCTTTGTTCTTGTGCTTTAGAATATCTATTTTTCTTTTTTTTACACTTGATTGCTTTTTAAATGACCAAATTCATCCCTTGGGATGAGTGATGTGGACAGGGGGGTTAACTGAGCAGTCTGTAAGTGACTGTGTGACAGGTTTTACCTTCTCAGGGGTTGCCTTGGAGGATCATGGGGACATGACATGGTGGGCCCTGCAGCCAAGCCAGACCAGCCAGAGTTAAACTTCCAGGCCAGATGAGGTTGGAAAGCTGTGCCTCGTTCACAGCCGAGGCGCTGGCTCAGAGCACAGTGACAGCTGATGGGTGAGGCAATGAGGGTGGTCTCCTTTCCCTTCAGAATCCCTTCAGTCATTGCAGAAGTTGAGCTTTTCGGAGGTTTACATGAATTCTTACTGAAATTATGGAAAACACTCCATGGCAGTGGTAGACAGCCCAGGATCAAGTGCTCCTACGGTGTTCATTACTTTTCCCAAGCCCCAGGGTGCTCTTAGGCCAAACTGATTTCCACCTGCGCACAGATGTAGACTGGGACAACATCCCTCCTTCAGCTGGAATTCACACTTATCCTCCAAAACTTCCAGAGGAATGCACATGCCCTCACTTATTAAGGCTAAAGGCAATTGATATCTGTGTTATGTGAGCATCTGGAGGCCTCCTATGAGCCGGGGCACCTTTGTGCTGTGCTGCCCAAAACAGAGCAGGCCTGGAGGAGCTGCCCGTGGTCTCAGACACATCAACAGCAGAGCTGGGGAGGTGACATTGAAGTTTTGCCTCAGAGGACATGAGGGTGGCCTGTCCTGCTCATCCCCAAAACCTCTGCTTGGGTGCCGGGGGCTGAGGCTTGGGGAGGGCGTTGGGTTATCTCTGTGAAAGCAGCCCAGTGGGACATGTCACTGTCTGTCTCACAGAAATCTCATTTGACCTTGGGCTACGAGCCCCAGACTAAACCTCCTGTTCAAACCTGACCCAGCTCCCTCCACAGCCGAAACGTGAGACCTAACGCCGGCCGCTCCGGTTCCTGACGCGTGTCACCCCCTCCAGCAGCCCCCCCATCCCTCCTGGAGCCGGGGTGGGAGCAGAGCCCTCCGTCCTCCCAACACCTGCGCGCTGCGGCGCCCAGAGCCCCTGGGCACTCGCGGGGAGCAGCTCAGCACAGGGGCGGGAAATGCGCTTAAGGAGATTTTTAAAAAAAAAAAAAAGAAAATGTGCTGGTTTCAGGTGACCTCAGGGTGTTTTTGGATAGCAGATCCTTCTCCCCCTCTCCCAAGTCAGTAACGCAAAAGTCACAGCCTGGATCAGTACAAGCTACTGATCTTTATTTCCCTGTCTTCCATGCTGCTGGGCTTGTCCAGGGAAACAGGCAAGCCTGTCCTGGCAAATGTGGTTGGGAAAGGGTTTCCCAGCTCACCTGCACTTGCCCTGGCTCCCGCTCTCCCTGTGGATCTGTTGTCTCCTGAGCTGGGTGATGCTGCAGTTCCTCAGCCAAGAGGAACTTGCTGCTCTTTTTCTTTTCCTCTGTTTCCATCTCTCCATCTCTAGACCTGCAGAATTCAGGGAGTGGATTAAACACCAGGAGAACTTGTCCCAGAACTGAAAAAGAGGAAAACCAAAGCAAGCTTGATTTTGGACAGCAGCTGAGATACTCAAAAGGGGACAAGTACGTGTTTCCATCTCCCAGCTCTGACACCAGGCAACTCTGGTGGGAACAGGAGTGCCTGTGTGAGTATTGACACCAACCCTGCTGACAGCTCTTCTCAGGACAAGAACAAGTCCCAAAAAGTGGAGAGAAGGGCCCTGCAGATGATTGTGAACCATAGCTGTTCAGGAGCTGGCAGACCCCCCGCAGTTCTCTATCTCCACACAAGGCCTTTTTCCAGCCTCCTGTGTGCGAGCTCTGGCTGTGGCCCTGCCTGCCCTGCTCACCCCAGCCATGCCCCCGTGCTCCCAAGGTATTTTTGTGCTGGAGTTTGCCTGGGGCAGTGCAATGCCATGAATAACTTCCCTGCTAAAAGCAAGAGGGGATGGAGAAATGGAAGAGGCAGGTGGGTTTTGGCAAGAGCAGCACAGAGGGAAAGATAAAGAATTTGGGTTGAGTCGGGGGTGGGGGAGGGAACAGAAAGTGCATAAAAAACAAAGGGAGGTAAAGGATGTTGGAGGAAAGCCAAATCAGGCCAGGCATCAGGCAAGGAGAAGGTGGTATTGAGGCAACTCCAGGGCATGGATTTGTGACTCTATAACAGGATCAGGCAGGATCAGATCCCCGGCAGAGCCTTCCGAGGGCCAACAGGTGACTCAGAATAACTGATTTAATGGGCAAAGGCTGAAGCCAAGATCTCTTTATGGAGACATTTCAGCAGTGTAGAGCTGCCTTGCCCAATTCTCCATCCTGCCCATCCATGGAGCTGTGTCTCCAGACCAACCAGGGTCGGGTGGAGACCAGGAAAACTCCGCAGGGGAAACACCTGGAGCAGTGGATGCAGCTGGGGAGGTGTGGGGTGGGATGGGGGAGACACAGCAGAGCTTTTCAGCAGAGTTCTGCACAGCCACCTACAATTTCTCTGCATAAGCACAGGTCTATCGAGGTGCCAAGCAGTGGAAATGTGAGAACTCTCATTCCCCGGCACACAATACTGCACCTGGTGCTGCAGCAAATGTCTTCTGGCTCAGCACATGCTGGGCCTGGGATCCAACAGCCAAAATTCATTCCCAGCTGCTTGTAGGGCTGTAGGAAAGCAGCTGGCAGCAGATAGAGCAAAGGTGACAAAATCTAACGGCTGTGTTGTCCATTCAGCGAAAAGCATCCCTGTAGGTAGAATATCAGCAAGGGTTCTGCCAGGGCTCTGAAACAGGGCCAGGGCTGAGCACTTCCAGTGTGGCATTTGGGACCTTTCCCATGGAGCCTTGGGAATTATTTCTGCATCCAAAATGTTTCACCAACAGATACTGACAACATCATCAAGATCTGGTAGATCCAAGGCATCAAATTCTACAGACCTGATATCTACTAACCAAGACAAAAAGGAGAACAATCTCCAAAATTCTCTGGAAAACATTTGCGACCCTGGGTTTGAAAAAGAGCAGAGAAATGCCATTTCAGTGGGAAAATACCTTACTAGGAAATGAAGATTATCAGTAAGTACAGAAAACTTGGGATGTGCCTCTATCCGTGGACAAAAGGGATGCAAAGATTTCAGCAGTTTATATTTTGATGGGTAGTTTCTGTCTAGTGTGGCTGCCAAGATGTCTTGTCTGTAGCCATTAATATTTCAGGTTGCTGTGTCACAGGGGATGCTGACAGGATTGTTTGGCTGGGAGCCGGCAGAGGTGATCCCTGCGAACACACATCCCAGGTTTCTGATCAAAGCCTTGGGACAAGCTGCATGCTGGAAGTCAGAGCCAGGCCAGGCCCAGCAAAGCTGGCAGAAGGTCTCGTGCATTTCAAAAATGAGGCCTGGCAGAAACTGTTACCCAGAGCCTTTCAGACAAGTGCAGAAGAAAGGCATTAGCAAACACAGCACAGGCTGCAGAGGCCACTGTCCCAGGCACAGCTGTGGGATTTAAAACTTGTATAAGCTGGGAAAAAGTAGAGTGGAGCTCGTTTGTCCTAAACCTTTAATACAGATGCCCTGCCTGGGAGGTGCCTCCTTCTTTTCCTGGGCTCACCCAGATTTGCAGCTTGGGTTTGAGACACCCAAGGTTAGGCTGGAAGCCACTGACATGGTCAGTTTTAGAAGAGTAGAGTCTGGAGCACACACAGATCCAGGGCCAGGGACGTGTCCTGGCTTTGCCACTGCACAAACCGGGGCACAGAAAGAGGTTCTGCAGGAGCAGCACAGGGAGCAAAGGCTCTGGGTGGGCACAGGGATCTCAGCCAGCCATCACCCCCACGGGTCAGAGCAAATGCTGGTCCTGAACAGCCTCAGGTGGTGTTTCAGCAGCCAGGTTGAGAATGGAGACGGTGGTGAGGCCATGTGAAGGACACACAGCTCACACTTTGCTGCTGTCTCTGTAGGGGATATTGGATTCACACAATAGTTTAGATGCAATTGTGGAGGAGAGGGGAAAATTGCTTGGCTGGGAATTGCCAGAGGCCCCCAGTGATGGTACCACCCTCGACAATAAACAGGATTGTGACTTGTGCTATTTATTCAATGTTTCCATTGAGCTCCTTGCTCCCAAAGCAATGGTACTTTGGTCATCCATGATGCTGCAGAGAAGGAACCTGGCTGGGAAGACACTGATGTGTCAATAAAAGGTACTTCCAGCATTTCCTATATTTAAGGGGTGACTTGCAAATACCCTGTGTTTTCTCATAGGATCACAGGAATGTTTTGGTTGGAAGGGACCTTAAAGCCCTTTTTGTGTCCAGGATCCTGCTGCTCTCCTGTGACTTCAAAGAGCTCCCTGGAGTCACCACTGCCGAGGAATGGCTGGGAGCTGCCACAGCATGTCTGCCCCAGCCCAGCACATCTCCCAAAACACAGGACCCGACCCCAAAGGTTCTGCTTTCCTGCACCCAGCCAGGCCAGGAATTTTCAGCATGGCTGCACAAATGAGCAGGGATCCCACTGGCCTGCTTTGCCAGGAGCTCTTTCCCATGACATTTTAATCCCACTGTGACAGTAACAAGCAGCACGAGGAGGTTTCGCTGCACCCACCCAGCGCTCACACAACCCCTCCACTCAGCACCATGAAGAAAACAAATTCCTCACATCACCACTCTCCCAGGAACAGATGATCTCAGGAAAGCTATCCCCCTGCTAAGGCTGGGCTGGTCCCTTGTGTGCCCAGGCTCTGTGTTGTGACACTGCTGAGGAAGGGTGGGACACCTTCCCATGTTCTACCACCCAGTTCCTCACCTTTCCTTCCAGGACCTTTCCCTCTCACAGCAAGACCTGACTTTTCTGTTTAGTCCTTGGACCTAAAGCCCTGCTGCCTTTTGGTGCCCTGGAAGAGCTGAGAGGCAAAAGCAGCCTGGGAGGTTGTGCTGAAGGTGGCACTGGGACAGCTGGGCCCCAGCAGGGAAGCAAAGCCTGTCTCCCCCCAGCACCTCTTCCTGATCCCTCCAAAGCCCAGCTCGTGTTGGCCTCGTGCCATGCCCTGAGCGCCCAGGAGAGCCTGGAGCTGCTGCTGCTTCCCAGGGCAGCAGAGCCAGGCTGGGTGGGGGCTCTCAATGCACCCTGGCACCATCTGTCCCTAAAAAGCACCCCAGTGAGCACCCTTCCTCCACCCAGGAGGTCCTGTAGGTACCACTGCCACACTGGGGCAGGAGAAGCATTGAGTGGGGATAACTGAGGACACAAAAAAAGCCCAATGCTCACCCATGAAGCAGCTGAAGAGGCTGATACCCAGGACCTGTGCGGCTTCCCTGAACCTCCAGGGATGGTGGTGACCCCATTTCAGAAGTGCTGGTTTGGGGGAGAAGGGCAAATCCTGGGGACCGGCTGACCCAAGCCTGAGCTGTGCTGGTGCCTGTGACAGACATTCCTGGTGCCTGTGACAGACACACACAGTGAGGTCTGCTCCCCTTGGCCTCATCCAGTCCCCAAGAAAATGCCACTGACCCAGCTTAGCCTGTCCAGAGAGTTCTACTGCTGCTTTAGCTTTCCAGGGAAGCAGATTTTTCATGAACTGCACTACTCTGGGGGGACAAGCTGGGCAGACCTTAGAAAACAAGAGGGAAAAGTAGAGTAGAGCCTGAAGAGTCGGGTGTGGGAAGAGGGTCAGGAGAGAACCTGTGAGTGTTTTGAAATACTGATCATGCCCAGTGCACTGGGATGCTTTAGCCAGGAGAACCCAACCACTCTGAGGGTATTTCTGACACATTTCACTCAGTGCAGGCCAAAGAGCTGGACGTCCACGTGCTGACATTTAGGGCTGGCAACACCCTTCTGACAGGCCAGAAGTGAAATTCTGTGCAGAGGATTCAGCTGGTGGTGGGGAAAGAGGGATGGAGTAACAGGATCCCAACCAGAAGGAAAACCACAGTGTGAAGTGGCTCTGGTGTGGCCGCGATCGGCAGCTCTGGGCCTGGCACACGTTGGCTGTGGATGTGCCCTTAACCACACTGAGCCGGGCCCGGGCATCGATCACAGCCGTGGCCACGGCCCTTCCTCTGGCCTTTTGGTGGTGTTGAGCACCACAATGTGAGGAGATGTCACCATGCCATGGTGGCCCAGGGCCAAACCAAGGTCTGGAGGAGCTATTTGGGGCCACCTGGTAAAGTCATTCTCAGCCACTGCCGGAGCCAGCAGCTCCTGCGTGCCCAAGATGAAGGGCAAGGAGCCACTGGTCTGGCACGGTCAGTGCAGCACAAGGCCAGCCCATCATCCCTCCCTGCACAGACTGAGCTGGGGCTCCACAGCTTCCCTGAGACAACCTCCCCAGGGAGAACCTGCAGAGCATGGGGCACCTTGCAGTCGTGTCTTTGAGGCTCAACAACATCTGCCCGAGTTCCATCAGCCCAGTTCCCAAGTTGTCACACCCAAACGTGGCACAGAGGCACCAGGCAAAGGAGCCTCATTGATTTTGCTGCTCCAGGAAAGGTGCCACTGACGTGTCCTGGATGAGGTTTGGCTCACCAGAGTCACATTTCCTCAGGGCAAACACAGCTGAGCTCAGCCTGCCTGGGCAGCCCTTAGGGTTGGGTGGGCAGGAATGGGCATTCCCAGTTACCTCCTGCACAGGGTGTGGGGAAAGGAGAACTACAGGAATGACATCAGTGTGACTGTGGAGGAATGGGGTTATTCAAAGGCATTTCCCAGGGGTGTTCCTTGAAAGACAGAACATTCTTAGAAAACAACTGGTATTTATTGCCTGACAAGAACACAGCAAAGCAGACACTTGTGCAACACTGGACAACACAAATATGCACATTATAAAAAGGAATATCTAAAAATTAACACAAGGTACAAGCAGGACTGTAATGCAACTTAAACCCCGTAGCACCATTTTCTTTCTAGAGGAAATACAAGAAATATAAATAACATCCATACTCCTTGTCACACAAGTTTTACATCTTGAGGTAGACGAAAGTTTTGTTTCCCTTAAAGCACAGACTTTTTTTCCCCAAATGACATCTTTACTATATTGCTGCAAATTGGCCTCCAGGTCTGACACGGGGTGTAGAGTGACTCTTGCAGGAGTGGGGTTTGTCACCCCCTCATTGGTGGGTTTTGGTTTACAGGACCCTTTTTGTTGATCTAACAAAGCCCCCCAGCCCTGCCCTGCCCTTCCATCAGAGCAGCAGCAGCACGGATCCCTGGGTCAGCCCCCAGGAATTGCTGGGGTATAACCATCAGATGGGGCAGCCTCCCGAGATGAGATTTCTTCCCAAGCAGGTTCAGCTCCTCACTTGGGGATGGTGGGATCCATAAACATCAGAAATGGTTCAGTAAAACTTTTTATAGAATCCCAGAATGGTTTGGCTGGGAAGGGACCATAAAGCTCATCCCATGCCACACCCTGCCGTGGGCAGGGACACCTTCCACTATCCCAGGCTGCTCCAAGCCCCATCCAACCTGGCCTTGGACACTTCCAGGGATCCAGGGGCAGCCACAGCTGCTCTGGGCACCCTGTGCCAGGGCCTCCCCACCCTCTCAGGGAACAATTCCTTCCCAATATTCCATCTAACCCTGCCCTCTGGCAGTGGGAAGCCATTCCCTGTGTTCTGTCCCTCCAGGCCCTTGCCAAAAGGGATGGATGGATGGATGGATGGTGGATGGATGATGGATGGATGGATGGATGCTGGATGGATGAGGGATGGATGGATGGATGGTGGATGGATGATGGATGGATGGATGGAGGGATGGATGGATGGATGGTGGATGGATGATGGATGGATGGATGGATGGATGGATGGATGGATGGAGGGATGATGGATGGATGGATGGATGGATGGATGGATGGAGGGATGGATGGATGGATGGTGGATGGATGGATGGATGGATGGATGGATGGATGGAGGGATGGAGGGATGATGGATTTCTATTTCCCCCCTGCAACAAACATGCTGGATCCATGACTACCAAGCCCAGCACCACAACACACCCGGAAAGGTAAGAAAAGCTGGACTAGGATCTCCATAGTAGGACAGGGCCGGGGACTGACCTGTGTGGGCAGTGTAGCCCCTCTGTGGGCAGTGAGGACCCTGGTTAGGGGTATTGGAGCTATGGCTGTTCCCAGGTTATTTGGATTTTAGGTGCAGAGGAAAAGATTCAGTGCAAACCAAAACACTCCCAGCAAAGCCTGTGCAGCTCAGACTTTCACCATCAGTAGTCACTGAGGTACATTTGCACTTGGAAAAGGGTTTTTTTAACAGGCAGGGTATGAGCTTTCAACTTTGCTGCCGAGAAGATTTCTTTGTCAAGACTTAAATGCGATCTCCTTGTATCTCCAGCCTGTCATTCCAGTAATTTACACATCTAACCAAACCCAGAGGATTTACAGTACATTGTAAGGTGTGTGGCACAATTAAAAAGCTCTCCCAGGTCCAAATGGACTCCCAGGTCTTCACAGCCCAGATCTCCAGGAGGTGGCAGAAGAGCTTTGCTTGAGATGATGCTTGGTCTTGGTTCAGAGGAAAATACAATTCAAACCTAAGAATATCAAGGGCCAAACACAGGTTTTGCTCCCTGCTCCCACTGCTGTCAGTTGAATTAAATCCCATTTTGGAATATCAACCCAATAAAGCCTCCCTGGGCAACTGGATGAAATAAAAACCCCAAATCCACCAAGGTATCTCTCCCAAGCAAACTTTGTCCCTCCCTTTTCCACAGCACCACCTCTAAAAACCTTGGTGCTGAAGGACACCAAAAGGATTGTCATCAGTGTTGCCTCAAACTATGCTCAATTCTTTTCCCCATTCCTTAAATCAGGCATTTGAAATTATTTCTTTCCCATCAGTGTTCATCATTTGGTTTCCAGTCCCTGAGGCTGTGCTGCCTGGCAGGGGTTGGACAGGGAGGTTTGCAGCGGTGTCAAGAGGGGCTGAAAAGGGCTCTGAGTTAACCAGAGCAAAGCTGGGGGACCTTAGATGTCCTTGTCTAGACCTGGCTGAACAGTGAACAACCCAAATTCACTCCAGCCCGATGCCAAACCTCCACCTCCCACCGAGCCCAAACCCACCCCAGGGTACCAGAGAATGAACCATCTCTTCCTCAGATCTTCCTGAGCCACACAGGACAAAGAATTTCTACAAGTTCCCTTTGGTACATGAAGAAACTTAATTTTCCCTGAAATACGGTTTTGTCCAGTTCTTATTCAGCAATTCCTGTGCGGCTTTGACAAAAGCAAGAGGACAGAGTGGTGTCTCCTCCACTTGCTTCCCAAGGAATGGGATCCAGCCGTGCTCTCATCTCCTTCCACAGAGCCCCAGTCCCTGTTTAAATGGGAATGATCCATGTAATGGCACGGGATCCCAAAGGACCCTCCTGAGATGAAGTATTCCCTTCCCCTCTGATGCTGGACAAGGCTGGAGGTCAGTGGGGCAGAGGGTTTGGGATCAATAGTTCAGCCAGAGCGAGTTCCCTGCTCACTTCACCCACAATGCCAATTTTAGCTTATTTGGAAGCTTTTTCATTGAATGCTCAAAATTGAGACTCGTGGGAAGATTTCAACTCCAAAAGGATTAGAAGCAACATATAAATAATGGTCTGCTCTTGGGTATTCAGGAGGTAAAAAAAATAAGGCTAATTAAGCCTATTTGCAGTATTATGTCTGTCATAAACTCTTTAATTCAGTTCAAATCAATTTGAGCCAGAAAAGGGATAAAAAGGAATAAGCCCTTTAAAAGACCTGTAGCTGGTGAGAGGGAAGCTCTGAGTGGCCTCCAAACAGCCAGTTAGTGGCTTGATCTGCTCTGAGACCGCTCTGTGCCAGCCCTGGAGGGAGCAGGAGTCAAAAATAGTTGTAAAAACCAAAAAGGCAACAAAGTCAAGGCAAAGAGAGTGTGAGCTCATGCTCCTCACTGCGGGGGAATTGCTCAGAGCAGATGGAAATGAGTGGCTGAGCTGCCCAGCTCCAGCAGACCCACACTGCAGAGCTGAGCACACAGGGCACATCCCACACCTCTGAGGAGAACTCCATCCTGCTGGAATTCAGCACAATTCCGCCTGTGGATGGGCCCGTCTAGCAACCCAAACCAGCATCTTCACCCCTTGCATTGCCACTGAATTTTGATTTGAGCTGAAGGATTCCCATGTTCTTTGCAGCACCAGCCCATCTCCACTCTGGCTGGTTTGTACCCATTGCCAAGACTGAGTAATACAGCAGATTTGTTACCTCAGGGACGACCCAGAGCTGCTGCAGGATTAACCAGGAAAACCCCTGGAGCAGGAAAATACACTGTCAGGGAGCTGAACACCCACAGAGGCTGTGCTACACACACCTGCATTTACCTGGCGGCCAGGTCAGGGGGTGCCTCACTGCCATTCCCAAAGCTGCTCTCCAAATCACAGCCAGAGGAACTGGACAGGCTGTTCCTGTTGTGTTCAGCTAAAAGTCCACTGGAAAAACAAGGCTCGGAGTCAGGGGCTCATGACTCCAAAGCCTGTGCTCTTTTCCCCAGGTCACCTTCCCTCAGGCCTGCAGGGGCTGGATACACCCAACTCCTCAGGGCAGGGATTGTCACTCACGACCTGCACATATTTCAGACGCCCCTGTTCCCGTGGTTCCTAATTCCCTGTCAGAAGCTTTACCTGTCACTGGCACAGGGCAGGATGTGGGATGTCACACGCCTCGGGCGCCAGGCAGAGTGTGCTGCACATAGGACAAAAAGGCGATTGATTGATTGATTGATTGATTGACTGGGGGGGAGGAGGGAGAGAGATGCATAACTGGCACCATCACCCTGGATCACCACCCATAAATACCCCCCTGTGAGGCCATGTGCTGTAGAGGGGCAACTTCACAGCCCTCACCTGAGTTCCTGCAGCTCAAACAGGCTGCTCCAGGTGACCTGGAACAGCAAGGTTAAAACGTGGTTAAAACGCACCTGGAGTCCAACATCCAAACTACAGACCTGGGAGGTGATGGACGTGAGCTCCCTTTGTTTGTAAACTGGTACTTCTGAGGCACAATTCCTGTGTCAAAATGAGATTATTCAGCAGTGTGTCTGCGAGCTCACAGCAGAAAGGGTTCAGCCAGCTCCCAGGGAACGGCGCTGGGAATCCCCCACTGCCAGAGTCCTTCTGTGCCTTGGTGCAGGAGCACGGCTGTCCCTGCTACATCTGGAGCCAGTCTCTGGTTGTGGCCTCCCCGGTCCCTTAATTCTCTTCTCTCCAGGAGCCAGGGCACGAGCCCTCAGTGTCCCAATGTCACCACCCCGACGCATTTCCAGGAGTGCACCTGAGGGATGGAGGAGGAGGATATTGCTGTAGAGGTGAGTACAAGTTTGAACTTGAGGGATATTTGTGGCTGCATGAGGCTTCCTGCTGTCCCCACATTCCCCCTGCTCTCTGTCCCTCCTTCCTGACCCGATACCCAACAAAACCTCTGCTTTCCCCCCCTCACGCAGGGGCTCTCCCCAGGCTGGAGCATCTCAACACCGAGGTGAGAGCAGCACAGCACACGTTTGGTGCTGGCCTTCGCCCTCTCCCCGCAGCAGAGAGTCGTGTCCCTGTCCCCCTTCCCTGCTGCTTCCCTTCACTTGCCTCGCCCCTGGGGCGCTGTCCCTACTGCTTGCAGCTGTAGACCACCTCCTCCTGCATGCACTGCTGGCACTCCACGTAGCAGCACCACTGCACCTGGCAGTGGCACGAGAAGGTGACCAGGCGGCTCTGGGTGTTGTAGCCCCTGCCGCAGCACATGCTGTCGCAGTTGCCCTCCCGGGAGCAGGTCCTGCCCGCGGTGCCCAGCGAGTATTTGCTGGGCCGGCAGAAGCTGGGCGAGTCCTCCACGTACACCAGGTCGGTGGGGCGGGGCAGGGCGGGGTGCTTGGCGGAGTGGCCGTGCCTGTGCGGCCCCGCCAGCTCCGAGTGTCCCACGGCGTCGTTGCTGGTGCTGAAGACCTTGACGGCGTCGTCGTAGCGCAGCTTCAGGAGCCGCCCGATCTCGTGGAAAGGCGAGAGCTGCTTCCAGCACGTCCGGACGGCGCAGGAGCCGGACACGCCGTGGCACTTGCACGTGGTTTTGAGGCCGTTCTTCACCGCCTGATGAGGAAGAGGAGTGGTGGTTATTTACCTGCCAGGACCTAGTTCTGGTAGAGGCAATGCCTCAGGCCGCAGACAGCTGCAAGCACTTCAGTTTTATTGGCATTATTTCTATTCTATGGAGGAAAAAGTGTTAATAATTTTTTAAAAATCAGAGGAATGGCTACAGAGTTGACTGGTGAGCCAGAGAGTGAATAGCCTGAGGATAACCAGCTGAACACGAAGTAAGTTCTTAAATAAGTTCTTATTAATTCTATTTGGCACAGTAGGAGTAGTCAACCATAAAACTGAGTATCTCCAGCATGGTGGATTCCTTTTGGTGTATTCAAATGAAGACAGTGCTCTAATTAAACAACCAGCTGGACTCAGTAAATGGGAGACAATGGTAAGTCAGTGGCCTATAACCTACCGGTCAAAATGCTCAATCTGATGGTCTCCCTGACCCAAACCTGTGACATGACTCGTTCCATAGCAAGTCACCAGCAGACTCGTCATTGATCTCAAGAGTTTCAGTCCATAATCTGCTTCACACATGCCACCAGCTCTAAGCTCCAGCTGTTCTCAGAACCCCCTGTGGCCCTGGCATAACCCCTGGAGTCATTCAGCTGTGGAGTTTCACAGCTGTCACTGTGCCGCGCGTCCCTGTCACCCACCCTGGGACCACTGGAGGACACAGGGTGCTCCTCTGCCACTCAACACGCAGCTCCTCACACCAGAGCTCAGGAGACTTCCCAGGGACTCTCAGCGCCACGGGGCCCAGGACACACAGGTGAACAGGTCTGGTTTGTGAGCAGGGCAGCGAATCCCCCCTCACACACAGGATGGGTTGGAACACTTTCACTGAGTCCAAAGTTCATCCCAAGCCTGCCAGCGCAGCTCCTACCTTGATGCCCACGTTGGTGTTGTGGATGTCCACCTTGGCCCGCAGGTCTTTGCCGATCCTCTTCTGCCCCAGGAACTTTTTCAGGAACTTGGTGCTGTACTTGAGGTTGTCCCCGCAGACGCCCCACTGCCAGGCCTTGCGGTTCTCCAGGCCCGGGGAGTCGTCGCAGGTGCAGCGCTCCATGCGCCCCGCGCTGCACGCCCGCGCCAGGGAGTGCGTCAGCGCGGCCGAGGACACGGCGTACAGGAAGGCTGTTTCCTTAAAACCTGCACGGGAGAACGATTGGGAGATGGGAGGAGCAGGAAAGGCACCTCCCCGGCTCTCCTGCCTCCCCATGGACCAAACCCAAGCACGATAATTAGAAGTACAGAGACAAAACTCCTCCGGTGTTCCCGCACTGTCCCCAGCAGAGGAACACAGATTGAAGTGACCGGTGTAGTGACAGCCCAGTCTCACCCATGACTGGTCCAGTATGGACAAGAGACCACTCATGGATCAAGGGAGGGGTGGCAACAGACAAACAGTCCTGGGAAAACACCCAACTGCAAAAAGTGACAGCCACCAAGCTCTGTCCCCGTCACGGATCTGGTTGGTGCAATTAGAGACCATCATTGAAATCATGTTGTGGCATAAAATCAGGAAATCTGCAGTAGAGACTGAAAAAGTGTCTTAAAATCCAAGGTGTTATTTAAAAATGTTTTTAATTGGGGCTGTACGAGTATTTTCTATGAAAAGACCACATGTAGTTGGAATGGGAAGGGTTCCATGTTGAAGGACATCTTGGCAAGAAGGAAAGCTCACACATGGGTGTGGGTTTTCCGAATTCTCTGTAAATTGTCTGCTCCCAGTGACTGTGGGGGTGTGTTCTGAAGCTGTTCTCCTCCCCAAAGCAGGATTCCCAGCTTGGCTACAATCCCTGAGGTTATGGTGTGACTCTGACATTTTAACCAGGAAACGAAGTACAGGGACTGAATGAAAATTCAGTGTGGAGACATGAGATCACACAGGAATAGGAATGTTGGTACCCATGAGATTCACGGAAGTTTCAGAAACTCTGGTTGACACAAACCTGACTGAAACTCCAAAATATTTTCTTCATTTATTTTTATTTACCTCCTCTCCTATTCAATCCTGGGGGAAATCTTAATATTTCCTCTAGAGTTCATTTGCAGAAAAAAACCCCAAACTACTAATGGGAAATTGCTTAACAAGTCCACAATTTAGGAATTAGTGCAAGGAAGAGAGGGACAGGTGACTGATCAATAGGTCTGAGGGCAGGAATGGGCAAGATTGGCCAAAACAGAAAAAAATTGGTTTATGAAAGATAGAGCACTTATACATTGCATAGAAGAAAACACAATGAAGCAAACAAATATTCCACATGGGAAAATTCCAAATGTCCTTCCACATCAGAAGGAAAATCTGTTTCCCTCAATGATAGAAGAGAGAGAGACAACCACAGAGACTTGATGTAGATTTGCACTAAGCCCTGCCTGGAGCAGAGGTTGGAAGGCACCTCTAGAATTCACCAAGTCCAACCTCAAATCTCTCCATCATTCTGTTCCCTCAGAGAACTCCCATCTAGCTGTAATAATAGATCAGAACACTGAGTGCTGAGATCTGAGTGATGTCCACCATAAACACGACCAGAGAGCAGGACAAAGAGTTCTCCTGATGGCTGCCAGCAAGAAGAATGAAAAATGTGACTAATCGTGAACATAATGGAGAGGCTTCGTTAGCAACTTCAATAGACTTCATAGGAGCTCTTTGGAATTGCAGAATTTCAGATAAAGATCTACCAGCAGCACAGACATGAGGGGAGAGTCAGGAAAATATGGAGGAGATCAAGGAGATTGACCAACAAACTGTTTCCTGCCTCACCATTTTGGTTGCTGTAACCACCGGGGCAATAATTTGCAATTAATCTCTCTGGTTGATGATCCTCTATAAAATTTCTCAGGGTACTCTAAAAATAATGAAAGAATGTCACCAAATCCACCAAAAGTTTTGTAAAAGCTGGTATGGGACATGGTCAGTGCAGGCTGTGGATGGCAGCATGATGCTCACATTTTCAAACAGTGTCTAACCTGCTCCAAAGGAGCTAAGAGAGGGTAACTGATATTTGAGATCCTAAATCTGCTAAATCATTCCAGCAGCCAATCTCCAGATGCTTACCAGATTCCCAACATCCCCTCTGACACACTGATCCCAGAAGAGGGGAGAGCATTCCGGAGGCCCTTTCCCATGCCATGAGGAGCCAGCAGGCCCCGGCGGCTCCACAGCCCCTGCTAAATCTGACTCTGTGGATCACCACACTGCTCCTGCTATTTCTGATGCTTTGGTTTCCCCATGTAAGTCCTGGCCAGTTTTCAGCCCACTGGAAATCAGAGGCCATTGCTGTGGTCAGGCCACTGCAGACAGCAGCAACTGCAGAGACCCAGCAGACTTTGAAACGTCTCCTTCTCCTTCAAACAAAGCTTCGACATCACCAGGCTGCCAAACGCTCATCTGAAAAGTCTGAGATGATTCCCTCTACTTCATCATGAGGAGCCAATCACCATTTAATCGTTAATTCACAAAACAAGTGAGGGAAGTTAAAGCTGTCCTTCAGCCCTTGTGGAATGTTCAGCAGAGCAGCTGCTGGAGCTGGATTTTCAGGAGGACACACCACAAATGCCAGCAATCAGCTCCAAGGAGCACGATTTGGGATCTGAACAGAGGTTTCTCCCTGTGCCCTGGTGTCTCTCCTCCCACGGTGGCAACAGAGCTCCTGTCACCACAGGCAGTGAGGCCTGGAGCCGATTCTGGGCTCTCAGGGCCCGGGTTGGGGAGGGGTCACTCCCCTGACCCCGCTGAGTGTGTTGTGAGGGACAAAATGGAATCTGAAACTCAGTGCAAGGGGAGCATCTGAGTGCAGAGGTCTCTGCTGGGCAGTTTGGCTGCGCACATCCAGCACGGAGATGAATTTCAGGAGGCTGCAGCAAGCCAGTTCCCTCTGGTAGGACCTTCCATGTGTCCAAGCCTTGCCCTGAGCTCTCCAGAAGGATTTCTTAGCTTGGCAGCCTATAAATACAGGACTTTAGCTGCGATGGCAGCACTGTTGTGTGCTGTGGTGTGCTCCAGACCACAGGGAAAATTGTAACAGGAGGAGTTTGGCTGTGGGGTGACTCTGCCAGAGGAAAGATGCTCAGGGTCAGAGGCTTTTCAACGCTGTAGTGAGGGAGTGTGAGCATTTCAGAGCAGGTGGAGGAGGCATCTCTCTGAAAAAACAACAGCAAAACCAACCAACCAAAAAAAGCTATAGAAGTATAGAAACATTTAGGGTGGAAGGACTCCCAAGGTCTTTAGAACAACCTCCTGCTCAAAGCAGGGCTGGCTCCAATGCCAGCTGCCCAGGGCTTTGTCCAACTGACTTCTCCAAATCTCCCATCATGGAAATTCCGTGTCTGTGAGTCACCACTCCTCTGTTGTACCATTCCTGGATTCCTCATGGCAACAGTGAAACCACTGCTGGAAGGTCAGAGTCCAACCAGCAGGAGGCAAAGAAATGGATTAAGGGGTGGAAGGATTGCAGAGCGCTCATTTCTCAAGAAGGATTTTGAGAGTGGCTGGCTCTGACCTCTTTGCTAAAGGCATTTATTTCCCCAGATCACTGAGTCTGAGGTGAAATCCTGCTCTACCTGACTTCCAGCAGCCCTTAATGGCACACCCAGGACACCAAGAGGTCATCAGTGCTTTACATGTTTTTATACAGACACCAAGTGCCCCTGTGTAACAAGGTGGCTTGAAATCATTTAAAATCTGACTCTTTCCATGGATCTTTAAAGAAGCGGAGAGGAATGCAGGAGGATTTTGCATGGATCACTGAGGAGTAGTAGCTGTCCTAAGTGACAATGGCCACAGAAAGGTTGCAGGTTATGCAAAAGGAGCTTCCCAGTTGTACCCAGAGAAATATCAAGAGCAACAAATGGTGCAGACTGGTAAAATGAATCTGGCATTTCAAGAACCAGAAAACCCTTGGCTCATTTTTTGTTTGTTTGCTTGCTCGTTTGGCATCTCTAGAAGCAGGAAAAGCACTGATGATCCGGATCAGTCACAGCAGTTTGTCAGTGCTGATTGCAAATTGAGTGTGGCTTTTCACCTGTTACAAAAACGCCCCATCCCACTGGGAAGGACCTTTTTCACTCTCTTGAGCTCTTAAGACCATTTAGGACTGCTGAAAGTGTGTATTTTTCTTTCTGGTTTCTCTCAGAGCATGGAGATAGCAAATTATTTAAACATTTCTAAAACACTTCATCACTACCTGGGTGACAGGGGAGAGCTGCATGACCAACAGTCTCCAGGAAAATTCCAAGAAATGTCACAAACAGATCAAAAGTGGCAGCTGAAAGCGCTCATGTTCTTTATGAAAGAAACAAACCCCTTTGCAAGATAAAGGAAAATGAGAACTAATAATTGCTCCCAGCCAAGTGTCCTGTCACACAGGGGGTGCACACAGCATACCTGGCTGTATTAAATCATCATTTGATCCTTAAGATTGTGTAATAAAAGTTTTCAAACACTTATCCCCATCTGCCAAAACAGGTTTGAAATTACAGGTGATATTTTATTTTGTCAGTCAGGAGCCCATGGAAATGTTAAGGCATGCCACCGCCAGATAATTAAATGTTTTCCAGCTATTTGAAGATGAGGATTATTCAATTGTCATTTTCAAGTTCTTTGAGGTTGATGAAGGTGCAGGTGTCAGAAAGACACTCAAAAGGATCGTGAACAGCTCCTTCCACCGCCTGCTGAAAAATTCACAGTAGAGCCTTGCAATGAAGAAAATCTGATATTGCATGTGCTGACTTAATAAAATATTAAGTTGATATTTAATGTAATAAAAATTGATCATTTAAAAAGGAAACATTAAAAAGTTTCGATCCCAATGTTAATGAAAATTAGCATTGATTTTCATCAAAATTAATATTGGCTTCTTCAGGCCCTTTTTTTTTAAAACATTAAGTTGCTGAACATTATCAAAGGACTGAAACTCACTAAATCTGAAGACTGATGTTTAGTAAGTGCTAATAGAAGTTATTGAAGGGCTGAAACTGTGTAACAGTCAGGCTTTGGTTGGACCAGGACAGGTTTGGCAAACCCTATATGCATTCTCTGGGAACTTTTATTAAGAAATAATTTCAGTGTCCATCTGCATTGTATTTTTCTCAAGCATTGGAAGGATTTATTATGTTCCCTTCTACCTCAAAGCCAGACCTTACGGGACAATTTTTTCATCTAAAGCATTTTGGGAAACGAAAAACCAGCGGGTCTTCTGTCCACTCTGCCCAAATTTCTCCAAATTTATATAAAAGAGTCTTGGGAGAGATTGTCAACATGCACTGAGATGTCTGCATGCAGATAAATAGCTTTTTGGAACAGTAAATAGGTTTAAATTTTGTGTTTGAGAATAGCAGAGGTTTCACACAGGAATATCCAAAGAACTAAAAGGATTTCTTTCTTAGACTGTCCCCTGACATCAAGCACTGACCGTGCTGTCCCACAGCATCACCCCAGCTGAGGAGGGTGCTCAGGGTAAGGAACTCTGCGCTCAGAGAAGAAGGCACCAGCCAAGGATGTGAACCTCCCAACCTTCCAAACCCTCCTCCTGCTTTCCAAACCGTCCTCCCACCTTCCAAACCCTCCTCCCGCTTTCCAATCCGTCACAAACCGTGCTGGGAAGATGAGGACAAAGCTTATTTTGTGGTAAAGGGGCCCAAACTGCCCAGCTCCCACTGCTGGGTGAAACAGAGCTCTCAGCACTCCCCGTTCGCTGCCTCTCTTTGCTCCACGTCAGATTTAATTTGGGACATCCCGGGGGCTGCAGCGAGACTTTCCCCGCACACCAACTACCTTGTACCTCTCTTGAGCAGGCTGGGCCGGCCCTCCAGGCTGCAGTTCCAGCGCTCGCTGCGGAACTGGAACTGGCACTCCAGGATGCCCAGGCGGATCGCGTCCCGCAGCGTCTCCGCCAGCCCCGGCTCCCTCCGGCACAGCCGCTTCTGCTTGCGGGACAGCTGGAGCAGCTCGCACTGCTTCACATGCCCCTTGCCCGGGGCAGAGCCCCCCGGGCCGCCCAGCGAGGGGAAGTGGGTCAGAGCTTCTTTCCCGGTCAAGCTGGAAGGAGAGAAGCAGGAGAAGCGGTGAGTTAGGGGAGA
This sequence comes from Lycocorax pyrrhopterus obiensis, assembly GCA_014706295.1. Lineage (NCBI taxonomy): Eukaryota > Metazoa > Chordata > Aves > Passeriformes > Paradisaeidae > Lycocorax > Lycocorax pyrrhopterus. The sequence continues at coordinate 4,603,406 of JACSVZ010000027.1, forward strand.
CATCCCTGGGATAGTTCAAGGTCACGTTGGACAGGAGCTCTGAGGCACCCTGAGGTGTCCCTGCCCATGGCACAGGGTGGTCTTTACAGGTCCATTCCAACCCACAGCAGTCTGGGATTCTGTGAGGATTCAAGGATCACAGTCATGGAATAGGTGAAAGAGGGAAGGATACTCAGGGAGCTGCAGGTCGGGGCATTTTACCAGCTCAGAAGATAAATCAATACCGATTGATTAGACCTGGCATCCCATTCCCACCACCCACCAGGGCAAAGTCCCAGACTGATGCCGTGGGGAGGAGGAGAAACCCACGTCTGCTGTCACCAGCAGCCCCGTGGGAAGTTCTCTTGGCTCCACGGAGAGAACAGGACAACACCCACTCGTGGCTCAGAGATGAGCAAAAATCTGACTTAGGGCAGTTCAGACTGCACCCAGCTCAGTGGGACAGTGCTGGGCTCAGCAGAGGTGTCGCTGTTATGTCAGAATAACAACCCTCACCCAGAACCCGGACTTTGCCTGGCAGTGGCATTCCAGCACTGACATCCCAGGAAATGTGGTTCCTCTCCCTTTGCCGTGCAGTGTCTGTGCTCCCAGGCACCAAAGTTTCCCCAGCTCCTGGCACAGAGAGAGGAAATAAGGAAGTGGGAGCTGGCACTGAAGAGTTTAAGAGCCTGATGTAACAACACAAATCACTCACTGAGAAAGCACAGCTGCAACATTCCCAAACTCATGTACCAAACTACTGGCTGTCCACGTGCCAACAGACCTGCCACCCATGCCAGGCATCCTCCCTCCCCAAAATCCCTTCTTGCCAGGCTTCATCCACATTTTAGTGCCCTCCATCCCAGCTAAACCCTCATTCATCCCTGGTCAGATGTTTGAGACAGCAGCAGTGGCTTCAGAGACTATTTAGAGCAATCATCTCCTTCCTAGGAAAGGTGTGATCAGCTCTGAGCCCTCCCCTTTCGCAGGGCTTCAGAAGCAGCAGGAGCTCAGTGCAGAGGCTCGGTGGCTCTGACTCCAGAGGAGTCCCAGAGTACGACCTCAGCTGGGAAAAAACAGAGAACTGCAAGATAACTGCTCGCTGTTTGTTCTTGCCAGTACAATTCCTTATCCCAAGGGCCCAGGATATTGGCCAAAAATCCATGAATCCCTTCTCCTGGGGGACACGGAGAGCAGGCAGTGCTTTAGTCCAGTGGCAAACAGCAAAGCAGGAGCCGTAGGGTGAACACTGAAGTCAGAAATTCAGCCCTTGAGCAGACACAGTTTCACTAAAGGCTGTTGAGATTTGGTGGGGAGGGTTGATGAATTGCAAGTGGCAGCTGTAAAGCCAAGACTGTGAAGCTCTTTTGTAGCCCAGGGGTGTCTGATTCACATCCAGGTGCTGACTCAGGAAGGAGAACATGATGCAAAGGTGTTGCTGAAACTTGTGTGAAAGGGAGAAAAGGTGGCAAAGGGATCTTCAAGGTTTACAAGAGATGTGATGAGTGACACGACCCAGGGAAGAGCTGTCCTGGGCAAGCTCAGAGGAGCTCTAAAACCAGAATGGAGCTGGTGGGCAAAGGTTAAATACAGAACTGTGGAGAAGAGTCAACACAGCTTCTGTGGAAGGTGGTCAGGCCTCTTAAACCTGAAGGAGTCACTGAACATGCAGACCAAGGACAAGCCAGATGTTACTGTCTGCTTGGACACGTACAGGTGACAGATTTCCAAAACAGCTTGTGTAAGAACTGGATACCTTCCACAGTTCCCACCAGGAGAAGGAGGGATACCAGGAGAACACAGGGCTGTGGAAGCAGGACTGGCCTCCAAGTCAGTAAAGATTATTCCAGCCTCTATTATACAAGAACTGGGGGAAATTAGGGTAATTTATTAATTGATAGACTTAAAATAAATGAGGCTGTAGTTAAACTTGCAGCCCTTCTCAATGCAGGGCACCAGGAATGCTAAAATATCCATATATTCATACAAACCATGGAAGACAAAGTCATAAAGGGACCATTAAACACAAAGATACTTTGCCACAGGAAATGCTGGATGTGCAGACTTCCCAGAAGCTGGAAAAGATTCTGAGGGAGAATCTCAGTCTGCCACCCTACTCCTGTTTATGCTTTTGCCCTCACGTTTGTTGTTACCCAGTGCTGGTGAAGGTGGTGAAGCCACATAAACCTTTGGCCTGAGTTCTACAGGCCTGGACAGGGATTATCTCAAGGATATCCTCTGGCCCAGTGGTGGCCAGTGGGATTTGGGAGAAGGTGGCCTTGCCATTCTCCAGGCTCTGAAGGATGTTGGGTGTGGATATTTGTGGAAGAAAGGCACCATAAAAACCTCTGAAGAATTTGATTCCACTTCCAGAGCAATCTCAATAGTGCACAGCAAATACAGCCTGGGACCACACACAGAGATTCCGAGTCTAATTCATCATTTTCACCATTCAAAGCAAAAGCTTCATGGGAAAAACACTTCCTAAAACTGGATCCAGCAACACTTTGAATTCTGAAAGAGGTAATGCAGCACCCTACACAGATAGTTGGTTGCACAGGCAAACTGACTTAATATTTATTATTATTTTTACTATCGTTGTTGTTGTTGTTGAATTTCTGAAGTTGCAACACATGGAGTAACTTGGTTTTTCTCTAGCAATGGAGGTCAGAAATAACCAGATGGAGAGAACAGAGTTAATGAAGTAAGCAGTAAATTAATCCAAGGTTAATCCAAGTGACTGAAGCTACCCAGCACACACCTGTCTGTGATAGTCTTCCTTGTGCAAACTCTCACACTTGTCACATGAGGCAGGGCAATGTCAGCAGGAAATAATTATATAAATTATATAAATGTATATAAATTATATCAATAATTCCACCACAGTGTTTGAGGCTCCCAGGATCAGGAGTCACACAGTCGGAGCACAGACACAGCTCCCAAAACTCCTCTCTCACACAACTTTCAATTTAGACAAGCAGAGAGGGATCCAAGGAGGTGCCCAAGGCCATGCAGGTGACAGTGGCACAGCTGGGAGCAGAAGTCACTCTCCGAGCCAGGACAGCCAGAGAGATTGCCCCTGTGAGTGGAGGCTCTGCAGGCTCCCACCACAACTGTGTTTTATCAGGGCAGAGCCAACACCGGATCTGATCGAGATCAGAGTATGCAAACGTTCGTACAAGATTAAATATAAAATATGCAGATATTTGCAGTCGGGCAAACTGCATCGTTTTAGATGATTTAGAGTTTATTATCTACAGATCATACAGCAAAGAAAGTGAACTCTTTGAATTAATGCACACCTGCTCGCAATCTGAAAGAACAATAAGGATCTCCAACTTTATTTCTCTCTCCTTTTCTGTCTAAGCACTTTGCTAAATTCATCTATTTCCTTTAATCTCCTTCCAGCCACATTCCAGCTGCTTAAGAGACTTTTAATGAGAGCCTGTTCCTGTGCAATGCCCAATGTCCTCTGGATCTGAAAGGTCTTAAAAACCAGTAAAAATATGCCTTTCCTACCTCTCCCAAGTAAGGAGAAAAATCAAAGCAGCCCACAACAGGACTCCATATCTGATTTCAGGCGCCTTTCATGTTCCACAGGAATATCTACACCCCACAGAGAGCTGCAAGAAGCCTCCAGGAAAGGCTGAGAGAATGTGGGACACGACAGATGGAACCAAGGCCTGTGCAGGGCACAAAGGTCCCCAGCTCTCCTCTGTCCCCGGCAGCTCTGTGAAACAGAGTTTTCATCCTTTCAGAAACAGCGCAGTTTAATCCTCCCCATTTGTCCCTGGACGAAAGGATGGCCTGTGAGTGCTGTGCTGCTGTGACTTACCAGGATGGTTCCTGTGCTTTGTACCCCCACTGCCCACAAAGGAGGTGGCAGAAATCCCCAGAGTGTCTGAACTATAAATCTCAAGAATCAATATTGAGATTGAACAGTTGATATCAAAGCTTTTTACTTTCCTCCATCAGAGTTGTCATTTCAGCCCCTCGGGCAGGTGTCTCTATACCTGCTATCCTCCAGGTTTTCTATCAAGTTTCTGCTCCTCACAGAGAGAAAAAGCTTGAATTAAAACCTCAGGTGAGTTCACACGACGCTGTGAGTCAGAATCCTTTGAGATGGATTGTTTGCTGTTTGCTGCAAGCCCTGCCTGGGAGCAGTAACAGATGATGTGTCCAGATCCAGACTCATTTTTTAAAAAGAATTCTCCTGAAGCTCCACAGAGAACAGGATATAAAATTCCTACATCAGAAGAGCTGCCAGTTTGGGAGGAGAGGCAGTAACCAGGTCAGGCTCCTGCACAGGGCTCTCCATCCTCACCTGCTCTGGGCTCCCACAGTCTGGACATCCTTGGTTTGGCTCTTTCCACCTCCCAGCTCAGCCACATGAAATATCTCCATGTGGATCCCGATTCCAGGGCGGTGCCAGGGCTGACAGGCCCCCAGCCCAGGGCAGCAACAGGGCAGTTGTTACAGGGGACAGCAGATTTTCAGTCTAACTCTGGGCTGGCCACATTCCCCAGAGCATTCCTGGCATGAAACACTCAACACCCAGTGGGATGGGTTTTTAGAACCTGTGATACACTGAGATAGTGACTGACGAGATTCTGGGAGCTGAAGAGAATCAAAAAGCATCCATGAAAAGCCTTTCCCTCTGCAATGCGTCTGCAGGCCCACAGCCCCTTTGCTGTTTCACCACAGACTCCATCCTCAGTCTTCCCAAATCTCAGCTGAAAGTTTCCTTCCCTCTCCATTTCTGCTCTTTCTCTCTGTTTTTTAATACCCCATTATTCTGTGTGACCAACAATGACAAAAATGATGCTGTAACAAACCCTCCTGAAAGAGGATTTGCCCTTTGAGGAACAATGATGCAGCCTGTAAATAATATCAGCATTTAATTATCAGCTCAACAGGAAGAGATATATCCTCAGAAACCTTTCCAGGAGCACTCAGAACTGGACAGCAGAGTCGCCATTTGAGGTGCATTTGGTCCATTCGATTTTTCAGGGAAATGCTGCAATAAAACAGTGCCAAAGAAAGCAACGGAATGTGGGTAACTGGGCTAATGGGATGGAAACCGAGCCTGGCTGGACATCTCCAGAAGGATACACGGGATGTGAGCACAGCTTTTTAAGGATGATCATATTTACTTTAAGGTATCATTTAACACATTATGCTGTTTCCAAACCTGTGCAAGGCCCAGCTTCAATAGCCCAGCAAGTCACGTGCTGTTTTTACTCTCTAACAGCCCCAAAAAAATCCTTCCATGAGAAAATGAACAATTGTGGCTCTGGCTTTGATGGAGCAGAACCAGCACTAAAGACAGAGGGCACAGGTAGGGCTGAATCAAGAGGAGCTGTGAGCCCAGGCAGCACATCCTGTGGGATCCCAGGCACCTCTGCAGCCACCAGAGGCTTTTCAGGGTGAGTTATAAGGAAATGCTGCCCGTGGAGCAGGGGCCAGCCTGGCCCGTGGATGAGACACGTCCCAGCCTGTTCCACAGAGGTCTCCCCAGGAGAAGGCTTTGATCAGGTTTGGTGCTTCCACCTTCCCACCGACCTCCTACCTGGGGTAGGTCTGTTCTGGATTCTGCCCTGGGAGAAGCTCTTTGCCCTCCAGCACATCCTAAATGACTTTTCACCTTGTGAAACATGAACAAGGAGACAACAGGAGGCTTAGAGCTTTTAATGAGGTCTGGAGACATTCCCACCACCGGAGGAGCTGAACATCCTGAGAGGAAAAACATGAAAAGGAGGGAAAGCTTTACAGGACGCTGCAGGGTGGGGGAGGATTGAAGCAAAGGTGGAAGCAAAACCAGCACAAAGGGAGTCAGGAGGTGAGGACTGGACACTCCTGGATTCCTGCATCCAGAGAGCCAGGCAAGCCCAACACAACCCCAACAACAGCCCAGGCCACGTTTCACACAGAGCTTGTTTTCGCTCCCTCTCCTAAAAGCAGGTTTTAATTTACCCGCTGCGGACCCAGCACCAGGAGTTCAGGATCTGCTCAAGCACAGCCAGCGCACAGACACCAGTGAGCCAACAGCTCCAGGTACTGGGAATGGGGTCAGAGCTCTGCTGGATGGGGCTTGGAGCAACCTGGTCGAGTGGAAGATGTCCCTGCCCATTGCAGGGGGTGGGACTGGGTGATCTTTAAAGGTCCCTTCCAACCCAACCCCCTCTAGGTTTCTCTGAATTTATCCATTGTAATGCTGTGTTCACTCTGGCAAAACTTTGTTTTCTGTATTTAAAGGTGAGCTGCATCTTTGCCGGGCCCTTCGACTGTTTTTGCTGGACTGTCCCGTACACTTCATGCTTCACCTTTGTCCTGCCGGAATCAAACGTGGCATCTCCTTCACCCTTTGAACCGGCAATACTTCACCTTTGCCACACCCACAGCAGAAAGGGCTCAGGCTGCCACCCAAAAGCCTCCTTCACTTTTTCTTACATCTTTGCAGGTTTTCTCCATTAAGTGTTTGGAAAGCCAAGATTTGGCTCTCGTGCCTAAGTCCCTCCTATTTGGCTAAACTTAGAACCAGACCACTGACCCAGGGTCCCCAGTCCCCTCCAGTTCAGTAATAATTCAGGTGTGAGATTGGTTTTCTCCCAAACCAAGCCACATCAGACCACATTCACTTCTAAAATACTCAAGCTCCTCTCGAGTCTGTCAACTCAGTTTTGTACCTGAAAGCACCCATGTATCACACTGCTCATCACCACCAAACTCCCTGGGTTCTTAGGCTTGGGTTTCTTCTTTTGACTTTCAGATGAAGAGGTGAAAATATGCAGGACACACCTGTGTCAGACACCTCAAGGAAAAAGAACCACATGGAAAATTGAACCTACAGCCTCAGATCCTGAGCTGTGCAAGGTCCAGAGGCAGCACACACAGATTTCACGTGCCCAAAAAGCTGCTTGTACCAAACAGATCATTGACACAGAGCAAAGGATCGCTCAGGTCGCTTTAACAGAGTCCAGCTTGAGCAATGGTCAGTGACAGCTCTGTGTTGTTATCTGGAAGTGCAGCACGAATTCATTCACTTCCCCTGGCACAGCCACGTGCACATCCCTGTGGCTGGAAAGCCAAACTGTCCCTGCAGCCCAATCTCTTCATGGAGTGAGTGCTGCCACAGGCTCTGAGTGACTGAGAAAGGGGAGCCCCCACCCAGCACGGGCTTAGGTGTGAATTAGGGTGAATGATACAATTAATAAATTTAAAATCCAGATGATTTAAGGAAGCTTCGCAGCAGAAATGAAATACCAGTCATGTCCTAGGTGAGAAGTGCCAAGCCAGCAGTCACTTCCCAGCAAACGTAGGAAGAAGCATCTGGCATGTGGTGGGAGGATCAGTGGAGAGGGGACAAGGCCCTCCACGTGTGTAAGGCAGCCCAGACCAGTCCTGAGTGCTACAAGCACTGAATTACGAATGCTTGTGCCTGTTCTACCCTCACTGATACGGGCACCAACAGCTCTGGTTACCATAAGGGTCTGGAAATCCTTCCTGAGGAGCAGCTCACACAGAAAACCAGACAAAACCCCCCAGAACACTGCATGGGAAATTCTGCGTTGACCCAGCCTGTTCCAAACCCGTGTTTGCCTTTATCCCAAGCAAACTAAAACGCGAGGGGAAGACCCAGGGACAGCTGTGCCCAAGCGATCCTGGTCCTGCACTCCGGGCTGGAGCAGCAGCTCTGCCTCTCTGTGCCCGAGCACAGCCTCTGTTCCTGGGCTGGCTTTAAGCCGTGGAGCCCCGCAGCACCTTCATGTCCCCATCCCTGCCTGCTGAGCCCTGGCTCCCTGTGCCAGCCCCATCTTCCCACCTTGTCCCCCCAGGGAAGCAGCCTGCAGGGAGGGATCAGTGCCGGCCGCTGCCGGGGCTAATTCGCACCCTGAGAGACCCGGAGCACACTTCAGGGGTGTAATCCAGTTTTCCTCCCTCTTGCTCCAAGCCAACAGAATCTCCCACCCATTTCCACATCCCGCTCTTGCACGGTTGATCCTCCCCTGGTCCCCTCCGTCCCGCGGGGGCCCCTGCGACCCCAGCACACGGTGTCCCCTTCCCGAGCCCCCCGCCCCGCATCGCCCCGCCGGGACGGTCCCCGCGGTGCCAGCGCTGCCCGGGGCAGTGCGGGGGATGCGCGGGGCGCTGCAGGTGCGCGGCTCGGCCGGGACCCCCTCGCAGCCACGGGGACGTGCCCGGGGACCGGGGCAGCCCCGCGGAGCCCCCGCGCCCCCTCCGCAGAGCATCCGCGGGGAACGGCGCTCCCACGGTGCCGGCGCTGTCCCAAAGGACGCTCCGAGCTGCCTGCGGACACTCGCGCTCGTCCCCTGGTCCCGGTGCTGCCCCACGGAAACTCCGAACTGCCCCACGGACACTCTGCATTCCCTCCCGGCGCTGTCCCAAAGGACGTCGTGCTCCTCCCCGGGTCCCGGTGCCGCCCCACGGACACCCCGAGCTGCCCCACGGACACTCCGTCCCCCCGCCCCGGGTGCCGGTGCCGCCCCACGGACCCTCGCGCTCCCCCCGGGTCCCGGCGCGAAGGCGGCGCCGGGGCCGGACCCCGCGGGCGGTGCTGACCCGAAGTAGGCGGCGGCGGGCGGCGGCGGCAGGAGGAGGAGGAGGAGGAGGATGCGGCTGAGTTTGGCGGCGGAGCGCATGGTGCGGGCGGTGCCGGTCCCAGCTCGCTGCGGGCCGCCCGGCGCCGCGGCTCTTTAAGCAGGAGGCGGGGCGGCCCCGTCCCGTCCCGTCCCGTCCCGTCCCGTCCCGTCCCGTCCCGTCCCACCGCCGCCGGGCACCCCCGGGGCTCCCTGGGGACCCGCCGCCCCCCCAGCCCTCGGGGACGCCGCGCCGGGTCGCGCCCCGCCGGGTCCCTCCATCCCCTGGGAGATCTTCAGTCCCCGCGGGATCCCTCCATCCCCATGGGGTCTCTCCATCCCCGCGGGATCCCTCCATCCCCGCGGGATCCCTCCATCCCCGCGGGATCCCTCCATCCCCGTGGGATCCCTCCATCCCCGCGGGATCCCTCCATCCCCGCGGGATCCCTGCATCCCCGCGGGATCCCTCCATCCCCATGGGGTCTCTCCATCCCCGTGGGATCCCTCCATCCCCGTGGGATCCCTCCATCCCCGCGGGATCCCTCCATCCCCATGAGGTCTCTCCATCCCCGCGGGATCCCTGCATCCCCGCGGGATCCCTCCATCCCCATGGGGTCTCTCCATCCCCGTGGGATCCCTCCATCCCCGTGGGATCCCTCCATCCCCGCGGGATCCCTCCATCCCCGTGGGATCCCTGCATCCCCGCGGGATCCCTCCATCCCCGCGGGATCCCTCCATCCCCATGGGGTCTCTCCATCCCCGTGGGATCCCTCCATCCCCGCGGGATCCCTCCATCCCCATGAGGTCTCTCCATCCCCGCGGGATCCCTCCATCCCCGCCCGGTGCCTCCTTGCCCGCGGGATCCCACGGCGACCCCCGGGGCTCTGCGCTCCCAGACCGCGGCGGGACACAGTGGGGCTCAGCACCAGGCTCCGGGATGCCCGGCAGTGCCCCACGGAACGATAGTTGTGGGTGCAGCGGGGGAACATCCCGTTTCCAAGCCTCAGCACTGCCTTCGGGCAGTTGTTTGGGCAGGGAAGCGTCAGGGAAGAGGTGAGGAGGCACCTGCTGTGCCCGGCCACCCAGCACCCCCAGCACATCCCTCCTTCTGCTCGGGCTCACTGCTCTGCTGTTCATGGATGTAGATCCCCACACGTCCCGGAGCACGGAGCAGCTCCCACAGACACGTGTAACCAAACATGCACTGCACAGGTGACATCTCCCAGAAATGCTGGGGGGAGGGACCCTTTGGAGGTCTCCAGACCAACCTCCCGGCCCAAGACAGGCTGCTGTCAGATGTAGACAAGGATGGCTGTGGCTTTGCTCAGCCAAGTCCTGCAGACCCCTAGGGATGCCCATCCCCACACTTCTCTGGGCACTCGTCCTACAGATGCACATCCCTCCAGGGGAAGGGGGTTTAACACCCAGCCTGACCCTCCCAAGTGCAATTACACAAACTTTCACAGAGGAGCTCAGAAGCAAATTTCCAGAACCCCGGAGTGGCCGTGGGAATACAAGTGCAATGCCCGCCCTCCAAGAACACTCCCACAAAACCCCAGGACCGTGGAGCCACACGTGTGGAAGGGTCTGGACAGGCACGTGAAACCAGCCTCCCCAGGCAATGAATGAAGGGCTCTGTGCCAGGCTGGAGGTGCCCTGCTGTACATCCCACCCTCCTCGGAACACCAGGTATCCGGGAGGTGCTTTGCAAACAGCACAGAGGTGTGTGCGAGGCTGAGGAACCCAGCACTTCCTAGAGACAAAGAATCCCAGCAGGATCCTCGGGTGCCTCAGGATGGGGAGGGTAAAGGCCTGCTCTCTGCTACTGGCACCAGTGCTGTTCTCTACTCTTGTCCTTTTTGGGCTTGTCCTTTTTGCTTCCCTTCTGGCCCTTCCCCAGGGCAGAGCATCCCTCAGCCCTGTCCCTGCCTGGCTGGCAGAGATGGGCTGTCAGGGACTGGTGGTTTTAGGAGAGGGATTGAGGGCAGCAGGGGTGACAGGAGCAGTCACCATCTACACCAGTCCTACTGCAGCAGGAAGAGGGAGCCCTGCTCTCCTCCCGTGCCCTGTCCTGAGCTGGGCTGTGCCCCCCGGCCCTGGTGGCACAGGAGGTTGAGCAGGGCTGTGGTTTGGGAAGGGAAGCAGAGGAAGGTGCGTGGCTGAGTGTCACAGAAGTCTGTGGCTTCATGAAGAGGGTGAGATGGGAGCATCAGATACCATGAAAAATGGGGTGAAGAAGGGCAGTGTAACTGTTTGAGCCCTCTCAGAGCTCCCCAACACCCAGTGCTGTCCTAGGACCCTGCTGACTCCCCATGAATTGCTCAGCTGCAGCCTCAGCTCAACCTTGTTGCCCAAATATTCAAGGAGCAGCAAAGTTCCACATCCCTGCCCCTCTGAAAAGCTCTTCTTTCCTGCTCTTGGCAGGGCTCATCAGGTGAGACAGAGACTTGCTGATTTTGTCACTCCTGTTCAGAGGTGTTTGCACAAGAAACACTTTCGTGGCTATTTTCCAAAGAATCAGAGTGGTTTGGGTTGGAAAGGACCTTACAGACCACCTCATCCATGCAGAGACACCTTCCACTATCCCAGGGTGCTCCAAGCCCCGTCCAACCTGGCCTTGGACACTTCCAGGGATGAAACATCCACATTTTCTCACAAATTGTATAGGAATGGCTGGGAGAGGGGGTTGCTTTTGATAACCCTCTCATTTTTTTGACTCACTTCCTGCTACCACAGCATTATGCAGAGGATACAAGCCTGGGCATCAAGGAATTATGGACATCAGCGTTTTCTGAGAGCACTTCAGGGAATGTTTTTCAGCCACAGTGCCAGGATGTCCCCAGCCAGATCCTGGGAGCAGCTCAGGAAGAGGATAGCCCCCTGCCCCCAGCTCTGAGAGTGGAACCACGTGGAGAGCACCATGCCATGGTCCCCAGTGCCACATCCAGGCCTTGATGTCTTTGGCAAGGAAGGTCACAGTGCCACCTCTGCAGTTCTGCTGGGACTTGCTCTCCAGATCCGCGTGCTCTGGTGCACCACAGACCCAGTGCTTTGGGTTCTAGAGCAGCCCAGGTCCCTTTTCTCAGACTCTGGGAGAAGCTGTGACTCCCTTAAGCCCCTCCTGGGTGCTCAGCACCTCAGTGTGTCAGGGAGCTGCCTGGATGTGTTTTCCCCGTCCTGCCTGGGGAAGGGAGCGCTGCTGGGCAGCGCAGAGCTCCCACAGCACCTCTGCCAAGGGACCAGAGGGAATGGGAGGGGTGGTGGCTCCTGGGCAAAGCTGTGGCAGGTGAGGGGCTTCCAGTAGTTCTGGAAATTCAATGCTGCTCTGCCCAACTCAGGTGGGCAGAATCCCAGGAGAGCCACGAAGCCTCGTAGAGGAAGGAAAGAGCACTGGGCCCCACAGGGCTGTGCAGCTCCACCCAGACCTGCTGAGGAAGGGTGGAGGGGACTGGCCAGGGCCCAGGTGGGGAAGTGCCCGCAGAGGACAATCCTGTGCTGATGTTTGAACCCTTCAGTCCCAGACAGGGAATTCCAAGGACAGAGCAGCTCACGGGGGGCTGCCGAGGCAGGCAGCTCAGCAGGGGTGGGGCAGAGGGCCCAGACACCTCTGTGGTGCCTCCTGGGAAGTGTCTCTGATGTGGGGAAGGTGCCTTCCCATCCAGTTTGGAGGCCACATTTTCACGCCTCTGGCAATATCTGTTTATATCAGAAGAGTTATGGTTGGCAGGACACGTTTTCCCTTCTGGCTGGGGTGAGGGAGGGAATTCCAAACGGTGTGGAAGTGTCTGGGGGGAGGTGGGAGCTACAGGGCAGGTGGAGGAGCAGCCACACTCCCTGGTGTTACAGCTGGGCTGGCTGTGCCCATCACGGCCCAGCTGAGGCAGTGTCTGCACTGAAGAGCTGCCAGCAGAAGGGGCTGAGCTGCTGGGCAAGCTGAGCACACCCTGAGGCCATGGAAGGGGTCCGTGGCCTGCCCTTCTTGGTCCTGGTTCCTTCTGCCAGCAAAGGGGAGCCTGGGAGAGGCGCTGGGCTGAGGGAGGACAGCCCTGGCTGTGCCTTCTGCTCTGCTCGTGGCAGGACAATGGAGATGAGTGTTCAGCAGGAGGTGTCCAAGGGACAGCGTGTGGGACAATGTGAGAGCTCTTCTTGTCCCCAGACCTCTCTTCCTTCCTGGATTATTGGGCAGCTGCTGTAGCAGGGCCTGTCCCCAAAAGTCCTGCCTGGCACGAGGTGGGAGAGAGCCCAGCGTGGGAGGGGAGGTGTCCGAGCAAGGAGGGAGGAGCACAGTCCTGGAGCTGCTCGTGGGGAAAATGCAGTGAACCTCAGGAGTTTGGCTGGCCAGTGAAGAGCTGGGTCAGAAGGAGGATGAAGAGAAGATGAGCTGGTGTCTGAAGAAAAGAAGAGGCCAGGAGAGACACCAGACAGAGCTAGAGGAGGACAAGGCGGTGGAGCTGGGCATGAAGGGAGTCCGAGAGCAGGAATGTGAGTGGCTCTGTGCTGGCTCAGGACTTCGTTCCAGCAGCACGAAGGGAAAAGGCTTTGCCAGAGGCAGGGCTGAGGCTCAGGTGTGCCGAGGACTTTGGAGAACAAGGCTGTAATAACATCAGGGGAAAGGAAAACTGGTGAAAATAGGAAGGCAGCAGGAGTACCTGAGAACCTGGGTACCTCAGGGGGTCCCCCCGAATGGGGAAGGCTGCTCTCACTGTTCCACTGCCCAGTGCAAGGCCAAGGCTCAGGCTTTGCCATGGAGCTCCCAAGCCAGTCAAAGCCATGAGAGCCTGGAGGAAGAACAGTTGTCTTCTGTCCTGGCAAGGTACCATATCCCAGTTCCTGGGGTCGTGCTCCAGGGCTTGTCATTGTAGATGCCTCTCCAGCTCAGTTATTTTATTTCGGAGCTGATTTGATCTGTGCTGGTTTGAAAGCAGTTTTAGGGGCATTTCCCAAGGCACAATGGCCATGTTTCTTCTAAAGCAGATCATTTCTGAGCCAGCTGCTTGCTGCTCTCTTCACTGTCCCGTGGCCATCTGGGCAGGTGCCTGTATCAGCAGTGATTTCACACCTACAGTTCACATAGGGTTTTATCTAGGGCGTTTCAAGGACATTTTAATCCAATTTCAGTTGCCACCTGGCTTCATTTGATCCACCACAAAGAGGCAAATATTGTGAGATTTTGGAGAAAAGGCATTTTATGGGATTCATGCAAATCCAAGAAAATTTCCCATTCAATGTTTCTTTTATGCTGGATTTGACTTCACAGGAATTTCTGGTACTACCAATATTAAACATATTGGGCACAATGCTCACATTTTCCCACCCAGGGCTTTGCAAAACCCACTCCTCTCCCCATCTGAGTTGTGAATTGGTCCATAGAGCCCTGTTCTGCTCAGGGAGCCGGGCAGCAGGTGCCACGCTCCAGAGAGGGCGTCCAGGACCCCATGGAATCACCAGGGTTTGTACAGCCCACAGAACAAAAGCCCCTTCCCTTCTCAGGGGAAGAAAGCTTTGGGATGGGCAGCAAAAGGCTTTCCAGCCCCTCTCTCAGGGACTGCCCAACGAGACACCAGAGAGGAGGAGGTGACAGGGAAGTAACACCACCATCCAGCTGTCCTCTCTAATTCAGATGCAGTTTCCTTTTGGCTCCTGTGGAGCACAGAGCTGACAGGTCCCATCCCCAAGAACTAAGGAATATTCCACATTTCTGTCGTGCTCGTACAAGTTTGTCCATCCCGAGGGACAGGTCACATCTGCTGCAGTGGTTCATCATCTCCTTCCTGCCACTGCAGCTCATGCCAGCAGCCCTGCCCGGGCACTGCCCTGCCCAGGCACCACACAGGGCATCTACAGCAACAAAAACCAAAAGTCAGGAGCAAGGCCTGAGGGATTCCCTGGTATCCCAACACCCTCGGAGTCTGGGGTGTCACATGGCATTGCCTGTCCCCAAAGACTTCTCCTGAGGTACCTCTGGCCAGGACATGATCCTCTTGCTTCTGCTGAGCTCCTTCTCTCTCCCAGCAGTGTGAGAGACACACCTGGACTGCCCCAGACTGTGGCTCCAGGCCATGGGGTGCCCTGAGTGCGCCTGGAGGGCCCAGGCTGGGAGAATCCTTTCCATGGCTGTCGTGAATTACAACCAGCCCAAGTAAGAATTGCATTCATCCTTTTGAGAGACCTCATCTGGGGCCCCAGCCCCGCTTCAGCCATCCCATCACTCAGCGCCTTTGGTTCCCTTCACCACAGTTCCCAGCACCTGCCCTGGTTCTCCTGGGGCTTCACTGGCAATGAGGAGAACACAAGGGCAGATATTCCCTCCATTTTTCCTGTTTTGGCCTCCTGATGTCCTGTTCTCCTCGATGACCATCCAGGAGGTTTGAGATGCTATTTTTATAGAAGGCTGTGCTTACTTTAGCACTTCTTTTATATTGGAAACTCATTGTCCATAAAGAGATGATGAATTAGCTCAGGTGTCAACGTTCCCATCACAGGCACAAGACAGATCCCTACTCCCATGTCCCACTGTGCTGCTTTACCCTGTGACAATGGTGCTCGTTCCACCAGCTTAGGCTGAGGAGGGAATCAACCCCCAGCTCATCACAGGGAATGCTCTGGAGCGCTGCTGCTTCTCCACCCAAGCTCTGCTCTGCAGCGTCACCAGCACTCGGTGACCCTGTACCTGGATGGTTTGGGGTTTTGCTCAGCTCATCCCAGTGGGAATGGCAAGGAGCAGCAGCTGTTGCCTATGAGCAGCCTGATTTCATGGTGCTTTAGTGGAGATCCAGGCACAGCTCAGGCCCCCTCCCGCCTCAGCCATGGGTGCTATGGAACAGAGAAAGGTGTGGAGAGTCAGCAACAGGGTCAGAGCCAGAGATCTGGAGGAGCTGTGGGACTGGGATCCCTCCGTTTGGGTGAGAGACAACAGAGCAGGTACAACAGAGCTCGTCCAGACCTCTCACGCTGACAGAGACCGGACTGGAATTTACAATTATTGTGACATCAAGTTAAGTCACCTGGTGGCATTTTAAATAAAGCCCCCCACTGGGTGCTGTCCTTCACACAGCCAGGACATTGTCACCAGGAGCTCTGGGACTGCAGGTGACACCAAGTCACAGAAGCCAAATGTTCACATGCAGCTGAAGGAGAAACCACGTAGATTTATGGAAGGAAAAACCCCCACTGTTACTAAAGCCATCAACACTACCTTGGGCTGGGGAAGTCCCTAAGCTGCAAATTCTTGCTGTCTGGGAAATTTTTCAGGAGAAGTCTCGTTACGTGCACATTCTGTTCCTGTGATTTTCCCAAGGAATCTGCTTTTGCACAGCGTTGCTGCTGGGCAGGAGCCAAATTTCAAAATCTAAACAGAAAATTGGGGAAATTGTGAAACAGATCAAAAGAAAAATCAAATTACAAAGGTGGCGAAAATGAAAGCAGGGGACATGTCATGGATCAGAAACATGCAAACCTCGGGAGGATGAAAGGCAGAAGGAACATGATGAGACTCCTCTGGAAAAGCCCATTGCTCCCTGACGGCATCCAAGTGCCTGATGGGGATTTCCTGGTGTGGCTTTGTCTGGAGATGCAACAGGTCAGGGCTGGGTCCACAGCCTCCAGTGGGGGTGGGAAGTAGCCCCGTGTTCCTGCTTGTGCCATGGGGAGCAGCTCAGCCAGGGCAGGGGACACTGCTGAGGAGTCCCAGGGCCCTCAAGTGAGGTGGACAGAGATGAAAGGAGAAGCATCAGGAGTCTCCAGAGGACCTGAAGTGAGACTCGGAGCCTACACGTGTTCCCCCAGGTCTGCCTCTCACCACAAACAGAAGCTGAGTGAGGGGTGCCGTGAACTGCCCTGGGCACACACCCACCTGCACCACGCTGCGGGGGGGTTTCCAACCTGCACCCAGTCGGGACCTGACAGAAATTGGAATCCTGGGTTTCCAGCTTCCTTTGGCAGTGAAAGGTCCCTGCCCGTGCAGCAAGGCAGGACAGGGAGATGGAGGGATCAGATGTTCCTCAGGATATTTTGAAGTGAGCCATGGTGGTGTCACTTGTCCTGACAAAAAGGTGTCTTGGGCCACCCAGGAAGGTTGGTGAGGCTGCAGCCTGACAGTGAGGCATGAACAGGTCCCTGCCCACAGCATGGGGTTGGAACCTGATGATCTTCAAGGCCCCCTTCAACCCAAACCGTTCTCTGGTCCTATGATGAAGAGCCAAAATGAGGCGGCAGCAGAGACTGCAGAGCTGCGTCTCTCAGTAGG
Organism: Lycocorax pyrrhopterus obiensis; assembly: GCA_014706295.1. NCBI lineage: Eukaryota > Metazoa > Chordata > Aves > Passeriformes > Paradisaeidae > Lycocorax > Lycocorax pyrrhopterus. The sequence continues at coordinate 4,620,227 of JACSVZ010000027.1, forward strand.
GCCTGTTGTGATCAGACAAGGGGTGATGGGTTTAAACCAAAAGAGGGTACATTCAGACCAGATATAAAGAAAAAAATAAGGGTGGTGAGGCCCTGGCGCAGGCTGCCCAGAGAAGCTGTGGCTGCCCCATCCCTGTGGATGAAGTGTCCAAGGCCAGGTCAGAGGAGGGTTGGAATAACTTGGTTTTGTTGAAATGACCCTGCCCATGGCAGGAGGTTGAAAATAGATGGTCTTTAAAGGTTCTTCCCAACACAAACCACTCTCAAGTGACTGCTCAGGACAGGATTGAGGAGCAGGGTCAGGATAGTCCTTGCACCCTGGAGAAAACAGGAGAACAAAGAGGAGCTCACCCATCCTGGTCAGTCTTGCTGAGGTCCGAGGAAAAGGCCAACAACTCAGAGAGGCCTCCAAGGAGGTCTCTTGGCTGGATGGAGAGGGACTGTTGGTCACAATTAGTACTCAGTCAGTCCACGTGGAGCTGCTGGGCTGCAAGAAGGGAATCAATGACAAACTGAGCCAGTCTAAGAGCTCGGTGCTGCCTAAAGAGGAATCGCTCTCCCCCTTCTTTCTTCATCCCCTCTGCTCCCAGCTGCAGTCCTGACCACTGTTTGACACCACATTCTGCATAATTCTGCATAATCAGGGATCTGAACTAGTCCATGGAGAGCTCTGGGGGCCCCCAGCTGGTTCCAGGAGGGATGTTTGGGTGGATACCCAGCCATTGGCAGAGAGGCAGAGGAGATGTGGGAACAGCCCCCTCCTTCTGCCCGTGCTGGGCTGGGAGCTGAGCTCCCACCAGCTCAGGAGCTTCCCCTGAGGACATCGTGTCCCAAAAGTGTCCTGGTGGCCAAACCCTGAGCCACAGCAGGGACTGGGCGTGAGAACCCCCTCAGCCTGAGCCCTGCACTGCCAGCCAGGCCCTCAGCTGAGCTCACCCAAAGCGTCTCCAAATTGGCCCTTTCCCCCTGAATCCAGCTGGGCCTGCGGCTCCAGGTGCTGCCCTGGGATGAACTGATGGCTTTGCAGGGAGGAACAAATTGTGATTTCCAAAGCCCTGAGCACACACCTCCTCAGTCAGGTGCGTTTTGGTGGATGAGTCAGGCTTAGGAGAACAAAACCCAGGGAGTGCAGCCAGGCAGGGCCTGTCTTGCCCCTTCTCCATCCTCAAGCAGTGGGGCCACATGCCAAGAGTGGGACCAAGTCCTGGATCATTTTTGAACCCACGTCACTTCACAAATGCTTTCGGGAGCTGTGTTTTGAGTCCTCTGGGTTTGCTGTCAACCACAGTTTCCTGGCCACAGTGTGTGGGCCAGTGGCTACATGCTCTGAGCTTCCTCTTCAATGAGCTGCACCCTCCAGACACTGCTCTGGGAAACGGCCACGGAGAGCACAAACAGCCACGCTCAGGAGCAGGGAAGTGATTAAGAGGAAACAAAGTGGATGTGGATGCCAGACTGGAGGGTTCTGAGAGCAGGAATGAACTACAAACAGCCTCAAATCTATCATCTGCTATCGCTTCGGCAAATAAATGGAAGTGGGGTAGAGCCTGGGAGACTCAGAGGCGAAACACGGTGCTGGGAGGAATAGGGAAGGACAGAACGGGAATAAATTTGGGCTGAGAGGGAAGGCAGGGAGTGCTGATGTACTGCACACCCAATAAAGAAGAGGTTAGGGGCTGAAGATATTAATATTTGAGGTGCAGATTAGTAAGAAACCGAGGAAAATATTATTATAAACCTTCCACACAGATTTGGCAAAGTGGGCTCTGTTTGGGGATTTCATTTTCTTTCCTTCTGCAGATGGAGAAACATCACAGCCTGAATTTGCCACTCCGACTGTCCGAGAGGGAAGTCTCCCCCTTGCAGGGATGCGTCGAATTTGAAGTCTAAATTTGCAGCCGAAAGGAGTTAAATTGGCCTGAATTAACACCAAACGTGAGTCCTGCTCGGACTCGGGGCGCAGCCGAGAGCCGGGCGGGGCCGCCCCGCGCCCATCTCCGGCTCCGCTGCCGCCGCGTTGCCAGCAGATGGTACTGTGCCCCCGAGGATCGCCGGCTTCTCCCGCAGAAATCGTTCCAGGCTCTCGGGAAAGGTGTTTGCTGCTCTTCCCGGCTCACCCCAGCACCCTGGTCTGCCCGAGGCACCCTGAGCCCCGGGGTGAGGAGGGTCTGCTCTCGGGGACCCCCTCACTCCGCAGTGACACTGAGCGCACACCTGACAGGTCACCTGGAGCACTTGCATCCCACAGAGCTGGGGAAGGTGGGATGCAATGGGATTGTCCTTCAGGCGTGGTTCTCCCGGACTGACTGTCCTCCTGCATCCTCAGAGCTGGGACACCCCAGTGATGGGCACTGCTGGGAGCCCAAGGCCTTGGGGAAGGTGTTTTTGGGGACACAACCTGTACCTGTGCTTTGCTGGACAGCCCAGGTCTGTCTGTGGGGGGACCAGGGGAGAATCAGTGACCCAAGGCTTCAACCCACACCACAAATGGACACAGAACAGGCTGCCCAGAGCAGCTGTGGCTGCCCCAGCCCTGGCAGTGTCCAAGGCCAGGTTGGACGGGGCTTGGAGCAATCTGGGAGAGTGGGATGGGATGGGATGGGATGGGATGGGATGGGATGGGATGGGATGGGATGGGATGGGATGGGATGGGATGGGATGGGATGGTCTGTAGGGTCTGTGACTCTGTGGTGCCCAGGCAGCTGTCACAGCCCCACTGGATGGCACTTGTGTCCCACTCTCCAAGCTCTCCTGGCAAGGCCCCCCTCCAGCCGAGCTTATTCCCCGGGCCAGGGAGCTCGGGTGGGAGGCAGCTGCTCTGCAGCTCAGCAGGAGGGACTGCACCACCCTCACTGCATTTTAGGAGAGTCTTCCTGTCAACTAAAGATGCTCTTCGAGAAACTCAGGTGATCGAGAGTCACCCATCGGTTGCAGAAGTGTGAGCAGCACACAGGATGCTGCCCGTGCCAGTTCTGCATCACAAACACACACTCTCGTGATCACAGAGACACCGATCCTGCTCCAACACACAGAAACTCTCACCCCTGAACACATTTTCCATCAAAAACGTGATGATAAAACAAATGGAGCAGTAGATAAAGGTAGCACTGATGTAAAAATAGAGATTTCCCCCCAGTAAAGGTTATTTTTACAGCTGTGATTCACCACTCAGCCCCACAAACAGGACACTGGGGTAGCTGAGGGGGCAACCCTGGGGGGGGGGGGATGACATGTGGCTGTGATGACACAGGGACAGAGAAATTTAAGCCAGAGCAGTGACCAAGGAGAGCCCGAGGAGCCCTCACCTGAGGAGCCCTCTCCTCTTTCTGCACTGGGAACACTGGGATGGGCACAGAGAGGACCACACTGACTGGGGCCTGCTCCAGTTGGCTTTTTTGCCTTCTTATGGAACAGAAGTGGATTTACAGGGATCAGAAGTGAAGCTCTGGTATCTTTTTATCTCCACGAAGTTCCAGCTCCCCCTGCGATGAGTCCTCCAAGGGTGCCACACTTGTCAAGCTACATGATGGGAAGGATGATGCTCAGACACTCTGAGGGGTGCAAGTTCCTTTTATTTTTGTCTGAAGACAGCAGGCAAAGCCCTGCAGAAGTGCCAAGCACAGAGCCTGGAAATGATCAGCTGCTCTGCAAAGCAGGACCATGGCAGGAGCTGAGGAATGAGGGCTGTTTGGGTGGGAGCAGGGTGGGATGCAGGGCTGTGTGTCCAGGGAATGGGAGATCCAGCTGCCCAGGACACGGAAATCTGTCAAAGGCAGCAAAAACCTGTCTGCAAACACTTGTCCAACTGAGCGTCAATTGATGCAGCTGCTCTTCATTTAGAGATATTAACCTGCCTTCATTAAAGGTCAGTTCTTGCTGAGCAGAGAGGTTCTCCGCTGGGAGTGGGGTGGCTGATGGGCATCATGCAGCTCCTGCCGAGCTGGCAGGGTCCGTGTCTGCATTTCTGCTGGGATGCCAGGGCTGTGCCCACGTTCAGGACAGCTTTTCAGAGGGTGTAGCTCTGCTTGCCCCATGCACGGTGTGTCACTGCCTCACCCTCTGCATGGAGCCCGGGAGGAGGAGGGAGCAGGATCCTGGCTTTGCAGGAGGAGGATTCCCGTGAAGGTGTTCAAGACTATTTCAGTGTTTTGTGTTGTTATCACACACAAAAACTGGACTAAATCAACATTTATAAAGCAACACAGCATCTTCTTCTTATAGAAGTGCTGGTGGGAAGGAGCCTTTGGAGGTCTCTAATCCATCAAAGCAAGACTAAGCCTGGAAGGTTCCCATGGTTTGGTCTGCAGGAGCCTCCAGAACCTGCAAGGATGGAGATCCCACAGACCCTCTGGGTAACAAGATCCCTTCAAACACAGCTCTGGGTTTTAGAAGAGACTCAAGAAGCTGATGGGAACAAGCTGAGATCTGCACAGTCGTACCCTACACTGGCACTCAGACCCTCCAGCCCCACTCAGCGCCTGGCTCTGCTGCCAGCAGCAGGAAGTGAGAGCCAGAGCAGGTCCCTGGCCTGGCCTCCCCCTCTGTCCCTCTGCCACATTCAGGTCACAGCATCCAACACCTGAGCTCAGCACAAGGGAGGGAAAGGGGCTCTGGAGGCAAGTGCTGAGGGCAGGGAACAGGAGCAGGTCCCAGCCTTGGTCACCACCCCACATCCCAGCTGTGCTCTCTCACAGCTCACCACAACCTTCCCAGCACCAAAGGTCCAGGAAGACCTGAATACCCCCAGTGATCCATGAAAAAGGAGAACTGGGCTCTGCTGACCCAGCTGGCCAGGGCTGGGGCGAGCGGTGCTGTGCAGTGCTCCCAGTGCTGTCCTACCCCTGCAGGAGACTCATTTCCCTCGCTGGCACCTCGTCCTTCCCTCTGCCTGGTTGTCCCTCGTGTGTGAAACCCCCTGGGCCTGAGCAGGACTTCCTGCAGCACATCCACCGTGGGTGCGAGCCCCCAGCTCCAACCCCGAGGTGAGGAGGACCCAAGAGCACAATCTGAGCTCTACAACAAAACTTTGGGGCTTGAGTTATGCAACTGTCGCTGGAGAAATTGGGGGAGGCAGCACAGAGCTGAATTTATCCCTTTCGCTTCAGTTCCTGGCACCTGGTCAGCCAGATCCCTCTGGAAAACCCAAGAGCTGTGACAAGCAAGAAAACTCTGTCCAGCTTCCCTGGAAGAGGCTCCCAGCTCCTTCCTCGTGGCGGCTGTTGGGGAGCTGGGGCTGGTGTGAGGACAGACAGTGGGAGCTGTTTGTCAGCTCCGAACACAGAAACGTTCCCCAAGTGCAGAGGAGCCGGGGAGGACGGTCGTGCTGGGGGGAATAATGGGCTGGAAGAGGCAGCGATCTGCCCTGTGGGGATGGGTCCCCAGGGCAAAGGATGCACGACTTGTCCTAGATTTTTTTTTCCTCCTTTTTTTTCTTTCTGAGATCTGAACGTATAATTGCAGGAGGGGACAAGAGCGAAAATGAGCTGAAGACTCGTAACTGCAGAGGCCGGTCCCTGTGAGCAAAGGGCCACATGTCCCCTTTTATCGCCAGCCATAATTCCCTCCTTGGCTCAAAGGCGGCTGTGAAAAGAGCAGGACTGGTTCAAACTTCCTTGGGGTCTCCGTGGCAACCAACCCTGCAGGAGCCTTTTCTTCCTTTCCCCTCTTTCCTCTTTTGTTGTTGTTGTTGTTATGTCATTAAAACTTCCCGGACTGAATCCCCACCAGGCTGCTCCGCAGGCCCCTCTCCAGACCTCCTGCCTGCCTCCAGCCAGCTGCCCTCGCCTTTTCTCATCCCCTGCACCAGCAAAGTTCAGCCCCAGCCCAGCAAAGCCCAGTCCAAACTCAGCCCCAGCTCAGTAAAGCCCAGCCCAGCTTTCCATCAGGGTATTTTTCCTGTCCCACTTTGTCCCCACCCGGTGTTTTAGCTTCTTCCAGTTCAGCCCAGCATCCTCAGAGTGCTCAGACAAAAATGGGGATTCTCCGGTCCCTTCAGGCTGGGCTGTCCCAGGAGGGGCGTGGGGCAGTCCAGCCCTGGGACCCCCATTCTGCAGCCCCAGGGCTGAGCAGGGCCCCTCGTGCACCCAGTGCTCGGGCACAGAAGGGGCTGCAGGGAACCTGCAGAGCCCCTGCCTTGGACAGCCAGTCCTGGGCAAGCACAGCAAGGCCAGATCCAGCATCTCACACCCTCTGTGAGAGCAGGGGACAGCCCAGGATGGGAGATCCGTGATCTGTGTCACCCATCCCTCCCTGGCAGCACCGGAGCCAGGGAAAAAAGCAAACACCATGGATTGGAGCTGCTCCCGTGCCGGGCTGTGACACCGCCCCAGGGGCATGGCCAGGGCTGGGGTGGGAGCAGATCTGGGCTCTGGGGAGTGAGGCTCCATCTCTGCTCTCTGTGAGCAGGGACAGGACCCAGGGAACGGCTGGAGCTGTTCCAGGGGGATTTGAGATGGATCTCAGGGAAAGGTTCTTCCCCCAGAGGGTGCTGGGCACTGCCCAGGCTCCCCAGGGAATGGTCCCGGCCCCGAGGCTGCCAGAGCTCCAGGAGCGTTTGGACAGCGCTGCCAGGGATGCCCAGGGATTGTTGGGGTGTCTGTGCAGGGCCAGGGTGGGACTGGGTGATCCTTGGGGATCCTGTCCAGCTCAGGACATTCTTTGAGTCTCATCCCGTGATTCCAGAGGGAAACATTTCCTATGGGCACAGCAGCCAGGGCAGGGCCAGGGGCCCAGCAAGGAGAAGGTCTCCAACCCTCACAGTGCTCCAGGGCACTCACACCCAGCCCCAGCCCAGGGAAAGCACAGCACTGATGGAAATCCGTGAAGCTCCTTTTCCTCCAGCAGCACAGGCACTCACCCACATCAGAGGGCCCCACGATTTCCAGCTACAACATCGTGGAAAATCACAGCCTGCAGCAAAAAATAGCTGGTCTCATTCTTTTGCCAATCTCCAGGATACTGCTGGGCTGGAGTCCTGGGGAAGGAGAGAAGGAAGGGGAGGAATGACTCTGCTCTGTCTGCTCTCCATCCCTCCCCCATCCCTGGGACACATTCCTGCAGATGTCAAGGTAGACAGAGCTGCCTCAAACAAGCCCAGGACCTGGGGCGTAGTTTCTTCATGTGCTCAGCTCGTCCAATTAGCCAGATTTACTGCAGCCCTGAGAGGCAGCTCAGCCTCTCCCGTGGATCCAGGCTGCCCCAAACATGAGGTGAAAACTTCCCTTCACTTCCAGCTCCAGAGGGACAGCACGAACTGGCCTTACAGTGCTTTGTGTGATGGAGCTGCTCCCAGGAGATCCCTGAGGCTGCTCCCCCACCAGCCAGACCTTCCACAGCTCTGGCACATCCTCACCCACCCTCACCCAGCCCTGCTCCCTCCCATTCACCCACAGACCCGTCACACACACCCTGACAGCTGGGGCTCTGCCCATCCCACTCACTCCTCCCCTGTATCCCCAGCTTCGGCTTGAAATTGATGAAAAAATCACATCTTTGTGCAAGAAAACCTTCTGAGACCTTTGCCACAGGCCTTAGACTGCCCTAAGTGGCTTAGGTGAAGACTGCACAGATCCCTAAATGGCATCTGGAAATCATTTTCCCACTAAGAGCTGATGGCTGATGGGAAAAGTGTCCTACTGGACCAGACTTGGATTTTCCTTCAGAAGAGAGTAGGGATGACTTGGAACAGGGGTGACACGGACAGAAGAGCAGAAGGTGAACAGAGAACACTTTAAAACTGCATCCTGAGCTCTGTAAGCCCAGAGCAGTGACCCCACATGATGCCAACACTATTTCAGGCAAATCTGTGCCAGTCCGACATAATAAACTCCTTGTATTTACTGAAGTTTGGGATGGGTTTCGTTGCTCCCTCTCTGTGCTCCACGTTGCCATAGCCACTAAAACCCATGTGTTAGGCCTTCATTAGGGGATTTTTTTTTTCTGAACCTCTCCTTGGCAAAATACAGGAAAGGTCTGAAAATCGAATGGAGTTTGAAGTGTGAGGTGCAGAAGGAATTGAAGGAGATGACAGTGAAAGGAAGATGTCTTTATTGGCAGTCTGTAACTGCTCCAGTTCGTGGGCACCCAGGCACTGAGGGGAGGTGTCCTTGGAGGATTTCTGGCAGTGCTGGAGGAGCCAGCGCTTCCATCTCACTCATTTCCTGCGGTCCCCCGGCCCCAGAGCAGGGTATTTGTGACTAGAAAGGAGGAGAACAGCTGAACCTCGGGCAGCACCATTTATCCTCCTTCTGCCCTTCCAATACGAAATCTGGGATTCCAGTTCTGCTCCTCTCAGTGTTTATCAAGCCTGTGATCTGTGGCTGTCCCTTGATGTCCCAGCTCAGGGCTGCATGGAGGGGGAGGCAGCTCCTTCCTGGAGGAGCTCATGGGATACACACAGGAAATGTGATTTCCCCAGGTTTACAAGAAAGAAATGCAGGGACAGATAAAGAACCTGGGCCAGCAAAATCATGTGAGGCATTCTTGGGAAAAGTTGAGAAGACAACATAAGTTTCTTGATTTGGATCTGAAAACGGGTACTACACTGCTGATGTTCTAAAATGCAACCTTTTGGTTTTAATAAAATATATATTTTGTTTTTAAAGAAAATCAGATTTTTTAAAAAAACATATATTTTGTTTTTCCTTTTTAAAGGAAAAACCAGAAATCCCAGTGCCTTGGCCACAAGACTGGGATATTGCAGGAAATTGGCTGAAAAGAATTTCTACCATCACTGGAAAACAAAAAATATCCCAAGTGGAGGAATTCTACGTCGTCAGCTTAGAACAGTTTGCAAATAAATGGAGTGAGGTAAAGGCTATTTGCATGAAAAAAGGAGCCGTAAAGTTATTGCTAAAACACTAAAAGCAGTGGCAAAGGGTTTTGCTAAACTCAGAGGTTTTTATTGCCATCACCTCAGCAGCCACCAGATCCTTCTTTAAAGCCTGACTTCCCTCTGCTTTCCACCCACGTCTTTGGCAAAGGGAAACTTCAGAAAGAAACCATCAAGTAGAAGCTGCGTCCTGGTGCTCAGCTGAGCAGGGGAAGGTCCCTTTTCCTGCAGCCGGGGGTGCTTTCCCTGCGGGCAGCTCTCCTGCGGGCACCTGAGGGCTCCACAGCTCATCCGCAGGCAGGGAGAGGGGAAAGGCAGCCTTGGCCCCAGCCTGCTCTGGGCTCACGGGGAGGCGGCACTGGAGCTGTGCTGGGGCGAGCTGGGGGACGAGGAACGTGGGGTGTGGGGTGGCTGCAGGGCCCCCCCAGGCACTGGTGTGGACCACAGGGAGAAGAGCCGCAGGAACACAGAGCAGTGTCCCTGTCCCAAGGGATGAACACCCCCGAGAACCCGCCCTGCCCCGGGGTTGTCACAGGACGGCTCTGCCCAGGTAAGACCTGGGTGGGCCCAGGTGGCACCAACTCAACCTTCAACCAGAGGTGAAGAGCCAGGAACAGCAGAGGAGCAGAGCCTGCAAGAGCCAGAGGGAGCACAAGGATCCAGGAGAGAGGTTTGGCCGAGAAAAATGAGGAACAGGGAAGTTCAGAGGGAATGTTGATGTTACCTGCCACAGGTTAGCAGCAAACAGAGCCCCCAGAAACACTCAGGATTTCAGTAGTTTAAGATGGAAGGAGTCAGACAGTTCATCAGGTTTTGAGGAAGGATTTCCTCAGCTCTTTACAGATTTTCTGTAATTATTTGCTTTAGGACTGATGACTAGAGCCATCAGAGTACTAATGTCCTATTTTACCTCCACTTTAGACTCTAAGACCAAAATTTAGGTCTTCAAACCAACAAACCCAGCTTGTTTTAGGACCTGAAACCCCTTTAAAGACCATTGTCCGAGAAATCCACCTCCAGTTCCTGCTCCTGGCCATGCCCAGAAGTGAAATTCCACCTTTAGCAGCCACTGATGCCACCTTCCACCTGTGACCTGGGGTGGACCTGCAGGTGCAGCCCTCTGACCCCTCTCACTGCTTAGTGCTGCACCACAGGCCTTGCACATCCCCTGCCATCCCCAAAACTCTGAGCCAGGGGTCTAAACCCCCTGTGAGAGCTCATCCCAGTCACCCATCTCCTGCCCTTGGCTGTGAGCTGTGGCTTGTCCTCTTCACATCAGCCTGACCGTGGGGTGACTCCACCAGGAGGGGTCTGAGCTCCCGGAGTCTCACGCTCCTCGGGGGTTCCACTCATTGAAATCCATGCTGAGAACAAATCCAGGACACTCCACGGTCCCATCACCTTCCCCAGGCACTCGGTTTCTTCCTGCTCGTAGATTCGGATGGAGAAAGGAAGAAAAGCTAAAAAAAGGCAAAGTCGCAACGTTAGAGCCCAAGGGCAAGGAGAGGCACGTTTCCAAGGTGATCACAATGCTCCTTTGCTGGAGTGCTGTTGGAATAAACCAAAGGATCCCTTTGGATGCCTCGGCACCTCTGCAGTGCCACAATGTCCCACAGCACACGAGGACCTCTGTGCCGGCGTTGTAAAGGCAGCGGGGCTTTTCTCGAGCAGCCAAACCTCTGACTTCCTCAATTCCTTTCATTTCTGGGCATATTGAAACTGGGCTATGAGAGTCAATATTGCCAAACTAGACAGAGTGATGTGATTGAAAAGACCCTCAGTTAATAAAACTGTCACTCAGCAGCACAAGGAGGTATCTATGAGGGAAATTTTGAAATTGTACTCTTTTGGGTAACTGTCATTTGCTCTTAGAAATTACATTTAAAATTAATGTTTGCTGTAGAACTTATAAATATTTGTTCAGGCTAGCATGAAATATGCCCAGGATAATTTTAGCATGTACGCATCAGATTTTCGTTTCACAGCGGAGAAGACTCAAAGTGAGTCTGTTCCCCTCACAGACAATGGAGTCTTCATCCCTGGGAGACAGGTCCTCCTCCCTGGGGAGCCGTGCCTGCCATCCCAAGGCTTTGGGGATCAAGGCTGCCACAACCAAAGACACAGCTGAGAACTGCCATTGTTTTTCTGCTCATTTCTCTGGGAGAAACTCGGAGCCAGGAGTCTCTTGTGGGTAGGTTAGGGACAGGAAGGACCTTCTGCCCCCAGGATCTCCAATCCAACCAACCCCAGGCACGCTCCAAACACAGTCTCCTCACAAAAGGTGGGACGACACAAATGATGCTGGGACAAACAGATGTTCAGAGCAGAGAGAGCAGTGGAATGGAGAAGTTAAAGGAGTGGGGGGATGAGCAACTTCAGAAACTTCCTCAGACACTTGTTGGAGCCATGGACAGCATTGCCATGAATTCAGTGTGCTTGGGATCAACCCTTCCCTGTGCATCTTTGAGAACCTGCCCGTGGCCACGTCTGTTTGGTGCTGGGTGGGCACAGGGGTGGGGTGGGAGCTTTGTATCTCTGCCCTTGTTGCAACACAGCCCTTCCCAAGGCACTCTGAGATCCCTGCCCGACCACAACAGCAAATAAAGCCTCTGAGTTTGGTCTGGGGTCACTTTCCCTCCTGGTTCCTGCAGAGGAAGCACTTTGTAGCTCGTTATTGGCTTGGTTTATAAATCCTGCACCAAGAAGTGGATAAAGAGCATTTTGTGTTCCCCAGTGTCTGATGGACAGGGATGTCTCAGCCACCATAGGATCATTAAGGTTGGAAAAACCTTCAAGACCATCAAGCTCAACCATTAACCCAGCACTGCCAGGTCCACCAAGACCTTGATGATGGTCTTCAACCAGCAGCTCAATTCAGATTTGAAAGGCTTTCCCCAGCTGGATTTCCACAGTATCTGAGGTTTTTGTCCTCTCCCCTGGGCTCAGCCACCTGCAGCATCACCTGAGACATCTCACTTCAGGCTCTCCATTTGCTGCCTCTCTAGCAGTGACACTTTAATGACAGAAATTCTGTCCCTTTGAATCCTTATTCTCTTTGTGCAGCTTCCAAACACCCACCAATACAAACTTGGGCAGCACTTCCAGTTGTGCTTTGGCCAGAGCAGCTCACAGGCACCTCAGTGCATTTCACACAGCCCAGGGCTGCCTTTGGGCGGTAAGGGAGGAGTGCCTGTGACCATTCCCTGGCCCTGGAATGGCACAGACAGGGGCACCTTCATCCATCCTGCTAAACTCCCTTCAGCTCCAGAACAGGTGGGTCATATCTTAAGGGATTATTAGGAATAGTTCGTGTCCCACACTAACCCCAAACTGGGACTAAAATCTCTTCAGGGCTGGGTAAATTGGCTGGGCCAGCTCCACACCAAGGGTCCATCTTCGTGGTGAAAGACATGGGCAGTAAATTTCGATATCTGGGAAAGATTTCTTGATGGCATTTAATTTACTGGAGCAGATTAAACCCACGTGTCCCCAAATGTCATTTGACAATCGCTGCTTTCTTAGACCCAGGCAACTGAGTTTGATAAAACCCATCTGGGTTCCAGGAAGATTCGCCAGGACAGACTACACCCAACATCCCCTTTGGGATTCGAAATCCCACAAGAGAACAAGAATATTTAATATCTGTGGTGGGTCACAGTCAGCTGGAAAACCCATCGGAGTAAGCCTGGAGAAATTTGGCCTCACAGTCCTTGCAGCAGATGCAGGGAGTGATGGAGAGGGGAAGTGTGAGCAGCTGCTGAGCGTCCTCCCTTGGGCGTGGATGGCCAGGACACAACCACCACTCCTGAGAGCAGCCCTGCCCTGACTCGGCATCCAAACACACCAAAACCAGTGAGAACTGGGAATCAAGAGCGGCAGAAGCAAGAGGCAGCTGCATCACAGGATCATGGAATGGTTTGGGTTGGAAGGGATCATCCCATTCCACCCCTGCCCTGGCAGGGACACCTCCCACGGTCCCAGGGTGCTCCAAGCTCCGTCCAACCTGGCCTGGGATAGTTCCAGGGATCCAGGGGCAGCCACAGCTGCTCTGGGCACCCTGTGCCAGTGTGTAATCAAACAACAACGAGGAATTTGTCTGAGCCCAGAGCCTTAAGATCAGGAGAAGGTCTAGAGCTTTCAAACCATGAGATGCATTGAGCTGCCCAAGACAGGACCTGGAATCTCCATTACTGCCATGGCTCTGAAATAAACTGATTTGTTGGCTGCTCCTAAAGCACCTGATCTCGAGGTGGTTCCACCCCGGGCAGCCCCAGGGCAGCACCAGAGCTGTGGCTGCTGAGATGCTTTAGGAGCAAAAGGAACTTTTGGCTCTCCCATTTCTTTGTCCCGTTCTGTCGAGTCATCCCCTCCAGCTGCACAACAGCTCCAGTTAAAACAGGCTCTCTACCCAGTTACAAGGATTTTTAAGGAAAATCTTTGTTGAGTCTACATGCAAATCGTGAAAGTGATTAGGGGGGTTTTTTGTTACATGTGTGGGGTTTTGATATTTTCATCTTCCTGCATCCAGAGATGCACTTCACAAGCAATCCGTTCATGGGACACGTCCCCTTGTGCCTGCTCCCCTCTCACCATGACATGGCATTTTCTTCTCAATACAAACCCAGGCTGCCTCTGCTCCCCCCTCCATCCATCACCCCCACACTCTGCAAACCTGGGCACTGCAGGTTTTGTTTCAACTTCATCACCAGTTTTGCCCACACCACCACATCCAGAGGGGTTTCTGCCCCTCGGTGCCCCCATCCCTCTCCCTCTGAAGAACAAGTTCTGTCTCACTCCCACTGTGAGATTAAGCTCGATCACAGCCACCCCTCGGCACAGCCACCCTTCATCCTTACCTTGCCGAGTCCTGGCACTCAGGGGCAGCACATCCTGGGCTCCAAGTGAAATTGGGGGAGAAAAAAAATTGGAAAAAAAAATTAAAATTAAAAATCCTCCCCCCCAGATCCCAGTGCCCCAGTGGAGTGTGGTGCACAGAGGGTTTGTCCGTGGCAGCGAGGGCTCGGAACAAAGTTGTGGGGTGGAGGGGGAGGAGAGGGTGATTGACAGCCCTGGGCTGAGCCTCATCCCTCACCTTGGGCCATGCGGTCTGATTGGCCGCCTGCTGACATCCCCAAGCCCTGCACTTTTTAATAGACGCTTTTGGATGATCTACGGGGGAAAGGCTTGGAGAGGTGTGTTTCTGACAAGCCAGAAAGTCATCCGAGCCACGAGGGACTTGGCTTCACTCTTTTTGCCCCCCCTCCTCCTTTTTTTTTTTTTTTTTTTTTTTTTTTCCCTGGGAGGAGGGGGATTCTTCATTTTGGCACTTCATGTTTTTCTGAAAACTTCGCGGCGATTTTCCCCTTGCACCAGCCTGGACTAATGGATTACCACCTGCTTGGACTAATTCTGTCTTTTCTCTTCAATGGCACAAAGGTCTTAGCCGGTTACCCAATTTGGTGGTAAGATTCCTTCCTCCCCTTGCCCTTCCTCTCCCTATGATTGATTAATGAATTCATTAATTATTAGCCATGGGAGCTGTGTGTTCCTTCCTTTTCGCCCCTCGCCCTGCGGAGCTGCCCACGGCTGCACGGTGGAGCCGAAGCGTAATTTCGTCAGATTTGACCTGTAATTAATGAAATCAATGAAAAGTTTGGGGGTTATTTTGAAAGGGCCATGCCTGGGTTTCCCTGTGCACAAATGGAGGCTTCCCCACCACTCTTAATTTCTCCATTTTCGGCACTGTAGCGATGGACTCTTGGTTCAGATGTGAAAGGATGCGGTTTTATTTCCTTGTGCAATGGGAATTTTGTCTCTCGCATGACTCTGCCACAGGGATTTCCTTCCTTTCCATGAAACTGCGATTGATCCTTTAAAAAAAAAAATTTAATTCTATTTTCTGTTTGGTTGCTGCATTTTTTGGACTTCTTTCCCTTCTTTTGTTGTATTCTGTCATGTGAATTTAGTCCGGCAAATAACGCAAATGGCACCTGAGAAAACATTCATTAGTAAAATTGCTCAAAGGTGGATTTTGGTCATTTTAATTACGGAAATGTCGCTAATTTCCTTGCACCAACGAGAAAAATCATTTTTAAAAGAATTGGTTGTATCTTATAATGAGGCTGATAAGTAACCTGAGTTACTTATTTTAAATAAATCTGACACTATACAAATAAATACAGTAACAAAATGCAATTGGAAGCCCTTTAGAACAAGAAATGCAGAATTAAATATTCCGGGTCATTGAAATCCAGCAGACAGCGAGTTGCATAACAGAATATTTCCGTTTATTTCTGGCTTTATGTAGGATTTCTTGTTGGAATATCTCTTGTTAAGTTTCTGTGTGTGCCAGGTAGGGGCTGTGAGCCTGATGATCCGTAAGGAAAAGAGGGAGATGGTGGAATTTGGTGCTACTGAGATTCTTGGGTTATTCTCGCCTTTCCAGAAAAGTCTCTTTTTTGTAATTACTGAATTAGATCCTTTCAGTGCCAACATGGAGATGGCAAGAAGTAGGTGGGAGTGAACTTGGGAATGGGCTGCCATGTCTGGGGATATTTAGAACCCAGAAGGGAAAATCTGAAATTTTTTTTAATAATCCGTTTATCACCGTGGACTTTGGGAATGAGAATGTGCCGTTCCAGAGGAGAAAGACTGGGAATACAATGAGAAGTCCCCGCGCAGGACGCGTTTCAAAGCTCCGCAGGTTCATGAAATGGCTAAATCACAGCAGGTTTTCCTGGAGAATTAAATTATTTCCTCGCCCTGAGCGTGGCTGCCGAACTTCAGGCCCTCAGCCCGGGGCAGGGGAGCCTCCTGAAACACAGGCAGCAGCACTTTGATTCCTTCCATCCCTTCTCTCCCCCATCTGGGCACTGCTGTGTGGGCACGGGGCACGTGGTGGGACCGGTCAGGATGCCAGGGCTGGATGTGAAGGCAGGAGCTGCGTGGGGCAGGGACACCTGGCCATGACACCAGCTCTCAGCATCCCACCAGCTCCTGCCCTGCCTCAGGCTTTCATATAAAGCAGGATTCAATGCCCAAATCGAGGAGGGTTTCAACTCTGAGAGCGAGGAACCGAAATCTTCTTGACAAAAAGGTCTCGTCTTCCCCTGTGAAGCAAAAATGTCCCTGTGAGCAAAATGTCTTCTGTCCCTGTTTTCAGGAGCAAATGCTGCAGACAGGTGTCTGCCCCACTCCCTTCTCCCAAACCCCTCCGGGGGCACCCCAAAGGAACAATACAGAGGATGTAGGACACAGAGAGCAGGGGCATGGCACCCCTGGGAAAGGAGGGAGTCGAACACACTCGCCACGGAATTTCATCCATAGATCCAGGTCTTGCATATTTTTTGTAGATTCTGGCAATGCCAAAGCGCCAGAGAGTCTCTGCTGCACTGGAGGGACGTGAGGAGGTGCCCTGTGTGGGGCTGAGGTTGCAAATGCTGTGGGGTTTTAGAGGTTTCTTGAAGGCTGAGGGAGCAGGAGGGCAGAAATATCTGGGCCAGGGCTCCCTGGCTGCTCAGGCACAGACAATGCTCCCAGAGCACACAAATTAAGGTCTCCTCTGGTCCCACTGAAGCCTTTCAGTATCTGCTCTGTGGAGATGAGGTTTATGCAGTGGGCTCTGGCATGGCGTGAGCTATGCTCTTAAAAAACCATCATTTTCCAATCGTCTTCCTGACCCTCTGATCTTTAGGCAGGCACAGAGCAGGCTTTGGGGGATGAGCCCCACTTGCAGGGCTCAGCACACCCCAAAACAGGGCAAGGGAAGCAAAGGTGGGGCAGAGCCCCAGCCTGGCCCCCTGTGCTGGTGTCCTGCACCCCCCAGGCCAGGCTGCACTGGGGCTCCCCTGGGCTTCCTTATCCCCGGTCGAACCCATCTCTGCTAAATCCGAGACCTTCAGGGGGACAGTTGGTGTGGCAGGGCCCCGAGGGTGCTGCCAGACAGTGCCCTGTGCTGCTGGGACAGCCTTCCTGGGTGTTTTCCTGCTGGGCAGGGAACGCTTTGGCAGCAGCGTCAAAACGGATCCTTTCTGCTGTGGGACAGAAACGAGAGAAATGTTTATTCCTGTGGTGGGGAGGGAGTGTCTGGGTGTGCCCAGGGAATCGAAATGTGATGAGAACAGGGTCTGATCACCTTGGAAATGGGTTTGGGGGTGGCTGCAATAATCCTGCTGCTCCACGATGCAGCCAGACAATGCCGGGCACCCGGCAGCGGTGACAGCGCAGGGGATAAAGGCAGAGGGATGGAGCTGCTGAGGGTTTGTGGGTTCTGCTTCACTGAGGGGCCAGGGAAGGACGTGGCCATCAGGTCACATTGCCCAGAGAGAGGAGAGCCCAAGTGCAGCCCTGGAGCTCTGCAGGGGGGTCGTGCCCCAGCTCTGGGCACAGGCACAGGGCACAGCACAGGGAAGGTCCCTGAGCTGCAAACCCAGAGCTCGGTGTCCAGGCTCGCTGGTGGCAGCGGGATGGAGGAGCCAAGAGGGGGTTTCAGCCCAGCCGGGTTGTTGGAAACTCCCTGGCACCGCCCTGTCCCCAGCCAGGCAGCTCTGAGTGAGGTCCAGGGGTGGCTCAGGCTGTGGATGGAACCTCCAGCGAGCAGGGGAGGGATTTTGACACAGGTCCAACCCTTCTTCACATGCTCCCATCCTATTACAGCCGTGCAAGGGAACAAATGGGGCACAGATGGGAAAAGGTCAGCGAAATGCTGCCTGTGAGTGCTGACAGGAGGAGCTGAGGCCAACAAAGCTCCCTCAGAGACGTGTCCAACACTTGAGCTGTCTGGTTACTGCTGCTAAAACAGAAGGAGGAGATGGGGAGCTGTGGTGAGGCCATGGAGACCAGGCTGCTGCTCCTCCTGACCCTTCAGGAGTGGCGTGGGTGGGAGCAGAGTGGGCAGCGGGGCTGTGGCTGTTCCCAGCCCCATGGGCAGCAGTCAGGGGACATGCCAAGGCCTTTTAGGGCCAAGCAAAAGAGGTTGTGGTGACACCAAAGACACCTCCAGTTGTTTTTTTTAATCCCAAATACCCTGATGGCGTGGACAGTACCATGGACGGCAGGACACGTCCGAGCCATTGGGGCTGGGGGTATCAAGGTGTGGAAGACAGGTCCATGCAGAGTGTGGAGATGGATGGGTGGGCCCAGAGCTTTGTGGTGCTGTCCTGGGAGAATTTAGCTGGAAATCCAGCCTGTGGCCAGAGCTGCGTCAGTGCAGGCCACCAGAGATGCTGTGTCCCAGGAAACAACCAGGAATCACTCCCAGGATGTAATGCACGTGCAGGGGCTGAGGAACTCAATCAGAGAGACATTTCCACCCATGAACTGCAGAGAAACACCAAAAGCTCTCCTCTTCCATGGGCAGCATTCCCCAAGAAGCCTTGAAAACCTCTGGTGTGTCACGAGCCTGGAGAAGGGAGTCAGCTTTGGGGTCATTGGTGTAAACAGGGAGTCGAAATTCAGCCTCACTCCTCTCATCAGCCCTCAAGATCTGGTACTGATGAGTCAGTAACTGTGACTGTCACCAGGTGCCTCTCCCCATCCAGCATTCCCTCGTCTCTGAGCAGATGATTTGGCAACTGCAAGAATGGCTTTGTCCATCAAAAGTCATTAAATTTTATGTCTACGCCTCGGAAATGTTTTTGGGGGGAAGCAGGAGCTGCTGACAGCTGGCTGAGGATGGGCCCAGTGGCCTTGGGCCCTTAGGAAGAGGCAGAGAGAAACTTCAAAACATCTCACTCATCCCACAGCAGCTTCCTCCTGAGGAAAAACCTGTGAGAACCCTTTTACGTAGGTGCAGTCAGAGGTGACATTTACCTGGTCCCCTTCAGCTGTCAGTGCCTCACCTTGCTGGGACAGATGGGAACTTCATGCTCCTGGAAATCCTGAGTTTTTCCTCCTCTGAAGATTCAAAACATTTTTATCCCGTAGCCCACGTCCTGTTAGAGGCACGTGGCCCTCGCAGCTTTGTTCTAAAGGAGTAAAATTGAGTGCAGCATCACTCAATGATGATGATCCCTGTGAGGTCCCTCCAGCTCAGGATATTCCATGGCAATGACTGAGGGACTGATGGAGGTGGTCAGTGATGGAGCCCAGAGGTGCAGCTGGGGCACCCCAAACCAGAGCTGCCCCACCAGCTGGAAGAGCTGATGCACCAACCACAGGTGCCCTCCTGCTGGTGCTGCTGGAGGGGTGTGAAAACCAGCGGTGGGGACCCTCAGAGAGTCACAGCTCCTTGTCCAGGGCTGCAGGAGCATCTGCTGGGCAGGGCAGGGGGGGCAGGGGTGGGGCTGGGCAGGAGTGAAGCTGGGCTGGGGCAGTGAGGGGCAAAGCTGGGCTGAGCTGTGGCTGTTCGTGAAAAGAGCCCTCAGCACCTGACTGGCCACAAGTGTTCGGGATCCTGTGATTCTGAAGGTTTTCTTTCTGAAGGCTTTAAGGTTTTCTTCAGCATTTTTCCCAGCCAGGTGTAGCCCGTGGGAATCCCTGTCCCCACCCTGCCAAGTGGGATGGTCAATCCATGCCATGAAAACCAGGGCTTCTGGAGCTGGAATTCGGGTTTGTCCTGAGTCCTGACCAGCAGGACCGAGGGCAGCCCCAGCCACTGCCACAGCAGATCTTCCAAGGATGCACAGCCTCGTGAGCCTCAGCACGCCCCAGGACTTGGCAGAGTGTTCCAGGTGGCATCTCTTGGTGGTTTTCTCCCTCCCCTGCACAGAATCCCAGGGTGGTTTGGGTTGGAAGCAGCCCTGAAGTCGTTTTGTTCCAGCCCTGCCATGGCACAGGGCAGTGGAGTCCCGAGTTCAGCAACAGCTTCCAAATGCTCCCAGAGCAATAAGCAGTGTCACATTCCTGAGTATCAGGAAGCCTCATTCCCTCAGAAATTAATCCCTCGTGTCTCCTGGAGTGCCCCAGCCCCAGGACCCACCCTGGCCTGCAGGGCCAGCACAGCCTGGAGCCACAGGAGCCCAGGGAGAAGGGCTCTGACCCGCTCAAGAGTGTTTCTGCCCGTGAGACACAAATCTCTGTTACCGGCCTTGTAACTGAACTTGGAAGGAAATTTATGTGGCCACAAAGAGCTTTTAAGAGGCAGTTTAATTGCAAACCAGTTGTTCCTCATTTGACCCCTTCACTAAAAGCAGCATTGGCCAAAGTGAAGCTCTTGCTGAGGGAACCCCATGGAAGAGCCCTGGGAATTCAGGGGGTGTTTCTGGCCACCTGACCCTCGTAGCTGGAAATGTTGGAAATGACCCATGCCAGCTGTCCTCCCTGCTGACCCCCTGCCCCAGCTCTCACCTTGATGGGGTCAGGCAGGAATTCCCACCCCAGCGACAGAGCCAGGCAGGGAACGGTGATGGGAACGGTGATGGGAACGGTGACAGGAATGGTGACGGGAACGGTGATGGGAATGGTGACAGGGTGACGGGAATGGTGATGGGAACGGTGATGGGAACGGTGACAGGAACGGTGATGGGAATGGTGACAGGAACGGTGACGGGAATGGTGACAGGGTGACGGGAATGGTGATGGGAACATGAACCCACAGCTGGGCTCACCTCACACACAATGAGCTGAGTGGCACTTGGGGCACCTGGGCTGCTGTGCTGAGGAACAGCTCGGGAGGGATGGAGAGAAACTGGAGTGTGTCCAGGGGGTCTGGAAAGGTGGAAAGGATCACCAGGAAAGGGAGGAGCTGGGCTGGTGCTGGTGGCCAGGGGGAGGCGAGGGCTGCTCAGGGCAGGCTGTGCCTGCTTGGAGGGCTCTTACAAACAGGACAGGGCTGATCTTTCCTCTCCAGTGCAATCCAACAAAGGGCAACTGCCAAATGTCAAAGGTTCATTCATTGGGACCCTCCTTGCTGCGGGGAGCTGAGGCTCTGAGCCTCAGGGAGGTGAGGGGGGACTGGGCTGTGACATTTGTAGGATTAGACTGCACCGCCCTGGCTGGAGCCGGGAGTGTCCCACTCTGAGCAGGAGCTTGGACTAGAGACCTCCAGGGATGCTCTCAGGCACCCCTCCCGTGACTGTGGCAGCCTTTGCTGAGGCCATTGCTGCCTCAGGTGATCTTTGAGTTTCCTTCTGGCAGACAGGTCCTGGGTCACTCCATTCCCAGTGCGCATTTAATGGGGGGTGGTGCCTTCACCAGGACCCCCAGCACAACTGAGCAGCCCCAACCCATGTGCAGCCCAGGGTTCCAGTGGCCCCACACCCACAGGACAAACCTGGTGGCCCCTCCTGTCCCCCCTGCTCTACACGACACTTCTGTGCCCAGGTACGAGGCACTGCCACCCCAGCCAGGTCAGGACAGGTTTTTAGCTCATGTTCTCACTCATCCCTCTCAGAGGGGTGTGTGAGCCTGGGGGAGGTGTCTCCAACCCCTCCTCCCTCCCCGAGGGCAGCCTGAGCCCCAGGGACAGGGCTCTGAGTCACTAAATCTCTCCTGACTTTTGAATTTCACCTTCATCCTTTAGCTGACACTCGGGGGGCACTCGATTTCTGCTGCTGTCCTGGAGGACAAATGGACATTCTCTCCGTGGGTACCAGGGCTGCAGGCAGCAGGAGAAGGTTCTCTTCCCCCAACATTGGTGATGTGGCTCTCAGTGATGCTCATCAGACCCTTCCACTGCCAGCTCAAACAGTTCAGCGTGGCTGGGTTTTATATGAAAAGGCAGGAAAATGCCCAAGCAGCCAGTTTTAAAGAAAAAAAACCCCAAACCTTAACTAGGAAATAATAAAGACTAAAGAATTGGGCTGTCTGTTAAAACATGCAGGTGCAATGCACAGCACTTTATGTTTTAACTGAGTAACTTCTTCATCTGCCCTGTGCTTCCCATCTCAGTTTCCAAGGCTCAGCATCAGCTCGAGCAGCCCTCTAGAAACAGCCCTGGGGTGCTGCTCAGGCACAGGGGCTGCTGGTGACAGAACCCTCGGTGTGAGCAGCAGCTCAGCACCCCCGGCACATCTGGCAGTGCTGCTGAGCTGGGCCAGTGGAGTTTGCAGCTCTGCCCCACTGCTGACCCTCCCTGCCGTTGTCAGCCTTGCCTGGAGCCAAAGTTGTGTCTGTGGCAATCTGGCTCAGCCTGAGCCTGTCCTCTGGTTCGTGCCAGGCCTGAGTGAAGCATCCTTGGCTTGTCTAGCAGGAGTTTTAAGCAGCTGCTGAAACTCACTGGTCTCACTAAGGATACGAGACACCCTATCAAATATGGAACATTTGTGAGCTTTAAGATAGAAAGAACTCTGGTTTCAGAGCCCAACCATTCCCAGTGTAGACACATCACGGTCCTGGATGAATGTCATTCCCTAATTACTGAGTAGCCATTATCATTTTTACAACATTATGGAGCTCATGCCAAAGGCCTCTTGAAGGTGGATTCTTGGATTTTCTTGATGTCCACATGGTTGTGATCATGTCCCAGCAGATAGACTGGAACCTGCAGACTCAAATCCAGCGGTCTGACACCCCTTCTCTGCTTAATCCCACTCTTCCTCTCAGCTTCCTGAAGGCAACAGCTCTAAATGGAGCTTGGGATGGAATCGTTCTCTAAAGAGCTCTGAGCTGCACCTCAGAATACTGATCTACAGCAAGGGAATTGTGATGGGATGTCTGAGCCAGTTGTGCTCTGTGAAGTCACCAAGGCACCCTCTGCTGCTGCTGCCCCTCTGGAAGGTCCAGAAGTTCTGTCTCAGCCCTGATCTTGGGAGGGATGGAGCCTCCCGGTCTCTCCTTTGTTGGCAGATGGAGCAGCCCCGTGGCTCCAGACTCGACACCTGTTTTTCACTGGCTGTTGTTGGGACGAGACAAATTTGATGTTCACCTGCTCCTGCTCATGCCCACAGCCTCATCCAGTTCCCAACACCACTCAGTGGATCCATCAAGGATTTTCCTAAAGGACCTGAAATGGGGAGGATTTGTCAGGAGCTCGGCTATAAAATTTACATATCATTTACACAAATAGTTACAGCTCATGTTCCTTCACTTACCTGAAGCTGAGTTTCAGCCTTCTGTTGGCAGTGCAAGCTCATTTTTGCTGACCTGATCTGAGGTCCCTTTTGTATCTACAAATGGAAAGGGTTCAATGATCCCGAAGTTTGTGGTAAAGCCGGTGATGCTGGATGTGGTGAGAGGTTTTCAGTATCAGGCTGTATCATTTAAGGTTGTTTGGGTGAAGTTTTCAGGACAAAGGCAAAGTCTGGATGGGACACAGGCTGATTTCTGTGTTTGTCATGCTGTGATTAACACTCGGTGCCCTTTAACACCACCCGTGCCCTGACTGTGCTGATTTGCAGCTTTTCCTGGGAGAAGCTTTTCCTTCGGACAGAGGTGCCTTGAGACCCCCCAGCTCTCCCACTCCAGGAGCCCTCTCTTCCCTATCACTTGACTGGGACCATATCCAGGCCTCCTCAGAAATCCCAAATAACCCCAAAGCAGGTGTTTGCAAACCAGGGGGTCCTTTACAAGCACTCCTCACCTGCCCTGACTGTGCCCTCCTGGGGGATTCCTCTCTCAGCAGACGCAGAGGCAACAAAACATCCACAGCCCCTGAGCAGGGAGCTGGGAGCCTTGGCTGGGAGGGCTGCACTGCCGGGCCTGGGAAGTGCCTGTGGATCACCAGGACTGTCAGTGGAGCTGCTCTGCCACCCCTGGAAGATGAAAAAACCACGCTTTGAAAAGCAAATTTGCCCTGATAAAGGACCCGAGGTCTCTAATTCCTTTTCTGAAGATAGGTTTCCTGGTTTGCTAATTTGCTAATTTGTCTTTTTCACAATTCACTGAACCTGTCTGCTTTTAATTAATCTTACAAATCTAATCAAGTCTAACTGGCACCTTTCCCAGTCCTCGCACTTCTGAATGAGAAACACTTCCCCTGCTGCCCTCCAGCACCACCCTGGCTCAGGCTCCAGATCTTCCTCCACCTTCTCAACAAACAGACCCTGTTTGGGGCAGGAGGGGTTGGTGTTGGGCGATGAAATCTCGAGGGGCTTTTTATTCTGATCCCATTTCTATGTCGCAGAGTCACCCGATCCTCCTGCAGTTGCTTTCCAGAAATTGTGGAGATTAATAACTAAGAAATTTGCAGTGGTCCTTGAAAAACATCACAGGAGCTTTTCACAGCTCTGGTGGAGTCCTAACAGTGCCACTCAGCTCTTTACTCCTTGCTCCTTCCTCCCGTGGACTTTGGGGGTTTCTTGCTGCCAGGGGCACATTTGCAGGGCAGGTTTTACCTGCAGAGGTCTCTTGGATGTTTGGGGGGGTTCTTGTTGGGTTTTTGGGGTTTTTTTTATTGTTGCCAAATATTTCAATTGTCTTTTTAAATTCTAGTTATTGCCTGTTATCTGCTCTGGCCTGATTAGGTTTGGTACCAACCAACTCCCCTTTAATGAGTTTTTAATGAACTCCACCAGCTGTCTGTTTGACAAGGGGTTTATGCAGAACACCGAGCCCTGGCTGCCTCTGTATTTTTACTTTTCATTTCAGTCTGCTCATTTTTCCCCTATAAATCTGAAAATAAGACCTCCAGAAACAAAGTCCTTGTTTGTGGGGTTGGTGGGGCATAGGCTGCTGCTCCTGTTGGTTAAGTGAGAGCTTAAAAAGAGTTGGGAGTTGATATAAAAGAGATTCTTTGCCTCAAACTGTGGTGCAATGCTCAGGATCACGATTTTGGAGGCTGAAGTTCTACCAAAACCCCCAAAGGAGACCCTCCCCTTGTGCACTGGGGCTGGGGCTGTGATTGTCACATCCTTTTGGGAGCAGTGACACCGTTGTGACATCCCTCATCCAACCTCTGCCCGAAGGCACTGCCAGGAGGATTGGGAAGAGCCAGACAAGAGGGACACCCTGGTGACAGCACCACCATGGACACACTCAGAGGCTCTTGAAGTTGTTGAAAATCAGCCTTTGGTGCCCAGAGGACACAGATGGGTCCTCCCAGCTGCTCAGAAATGCTGTGGCCCCATCGAGTGCAGATGTTTCCAGGCTGAGGCTGACGTGCCTCCCACCACAGCCCTGCTCTGCAGGAGCTGCCTCTGCCCAGCCCAGCCCAGCAGTCCTGGCTCACGGGGTTGCAGTTTCAGCCCTGACAGTGTCCATGGTCCTCGTGGGACAGGAGCCTTGGTCTTTGGTGTCCAACCCAGCCTGAGGTTCAGCTGTGCCTCCCCCTAGATCCCCTCAGCCCTGGAATCCAGCACCCAGAGAAGCTCCAGGGGCTTGTCCACAGACCAGGGTTTGGAGGAGGAAACACTTGGGTTCCACCTCAAGCCTCAAGACCTCGGCTCAAGCCGTGCATCGACTTCTCTGCTTGGGTGGAAACCACACACCAACTGGAAAATCAGATTTCTGGTGTGGTTCCGAAGGCTGTGAGTTCGAGGGTTGCTGGTAACACCTGAAAAATGAACAACTGGGTGTAAAAACCCTCCCCTGGGTGCTGGAATGAATTACATTAGGAAAGTGTTCCGTAGGAAAGGGTGCAGATGCTCAAAGAACGTTTGCTTTGGGGTTGGGCTTTCAGTTTCTTGAGTCAGATCAAGCTCCAGTAACTCCCCAGTTCCCTGGCCTTACACCCAATATCACCTACGAGAGGGTCCCCATCCCTTCACCCAACTCCCCAGCTTTGAACTCAGTTAAACTTTACTGTAGCTGGTATGGGGCAGGAAAAAAAGCCATATCCCCCATGATTAAAAAGAAGACATTTCCCAGCAATGATAAACCCGTAAGAAAAGATTTCGTTTTTCAGGTTGATTCATCTCTGTTCCAGACCAAAAACCCTGGGAGTAAAGGATAATTCCCATAACTCCAGATCAGATTATTTGTTACAAAATACAGAAAAGGTGATTTTTTTACGTGGGTGAGGAGTCAACAGCAGAGTTTTGCAAGGACACAGAGTGTCCAGCACTGAGAAGGGCTGGGGTGGGGGAACAGAGATCAGTGATGTGAGCAAACCTGGGCTGGGGGGAGGTGTCCCTGCCCTTGGCACGGGGGTTGGGATGGGATCAGCTTTAAGGTCCCTTCAACCCAAACCATTCCATGGCTTTGTGAGGATTCTGTGATGAAGTTTGATCATGACCACACTGCTCAGGGTGGGGAAGGAAGGAAGGAAGGAAGGAAGGAAGGAAGGAAGGAAGGAAGGAAGGAAGGAAGGAAGGAAACCACAGAAGACAGGAGTGGATGGCACTCAGTGGATGATAAAATTAATTGCAAATGGCCATGAAATAATGCAAATTGGGAAAGGGGCCCCAAATCTGCACAGCACCGATCCAGGTCAGGTTTTCTGTTAGGGCCACTTTGGCAGACACTGTTATGGAATGGTCTCTGCAGTCGGTGCTGCAGTGCTCACAAACCCAGAAGTGAAGCTGTGCAAAATCTACAGGAATTCACTTTGCTGTTCCTCCTCTTGCCCAGATTTTTGGGGCCATGTTGGTTGATCGGTGATAGGAAAGGTCTCTTAGGAGCTGTTGTTGGATTTGCTCTCCATGACATTATTTCAGTCATTATTTATCTTATTGTTGCACCCCAAGCTCTGTTTGCAACCTGATCTTTGCATTTCCTATAAAATGAGGAAAGCACACCGAAAACCCAACAAGGGACTGGAAGGGCTTGGGCTTAAGCAAGGGAATTTCTTCAGGTGAGGACACAATATTTGGATTTGCTGCTTGGACAGAGACAGTTCCAGGTGAATACAAAACAGATCCTGCAGATCACAAATGATGGCAAGAATGTGGCGAGGAACAGAGGTTCATTGCTCAGACAGAAGAACCTGCTGTGGGTTGGGTGAGGGGGGCACCGAGCCCCACACGGCTGCTTTTCCCTGCCAGTGGGATGGGGATGAGAATCAGAAGGGTGAAAGTGTGAAAACTCATGGCTTGAACCGAAGGCAGTTTAAAAGGGAAAGAAAAGCTGCTGCACACACAAGCCAAGCCAAGTGAGGAGTTCCTTCAGTCCTTCCCATCCCAGGCAGGGGTTCAGCCTCCTCCAGGGCTCCATCACCCGTGCTGGTTACCTGGGAAGGAAAATCCCACAACTCCAAACGTCCCCCGCCTCCTCCTTCTTCCCCAGATTTTTGATTCGTTGGAAATTTATCACCCAGGGGCCTCTTCAGCACGAGTCACCTCCCCTGGTGATGTTCCCAAGTATTCCCCTCCCTTCCAACATGCAGCCCAGCCCATCGATCGCGGTGCCCAGAGGAGCTGTGCTCCAGGACCAACCCCTTCTGGAGTGTCTCAAAGCCCTCGGATGCTGCTGGTATCCCTTTCCCATTTGGAGGGTGTAAAGCACATTTCTCACACCTTGTCCTGTCTGGGCTGGCCCAAGAGCCACCATTTCATTTATTCAAAGGCTTATTGTTGCTGCCTGGTGAAATTATTGGACCTCTGGGATTAAAATTAACCGAGACAAGTGTGTAATTAGATTGTGGGACGTGTTCCCGGGAAGGGCTGTGGGGGTGCACAAACCCTGGCCTGAGAAAATCCCTGAGCATCACTTCACTCACAGTCCTAAAGCACAACAGTCCAGAGCCAGCCTTCAGCTCAGGCCACCCCACATCCCATCCCTGCTGGGACCTGCGTGAGCTGGGCAGAGCCAACTTTTACCCGTGCCTTGCTCCTCGTGGTGCTTCCCAACAGAGCTGAGATGCCCTGGGAAGGAGGCAGAGCACCAGCTCCACTGAGCACCATCTCTCTGCTTTGGAGCAGAGCCAGTGTGGCACACGGTTCAGTCTTTCCTGCAATATTCATGGCAGGCTGTGCCTCACACCTTTCCAGAGCCCAGAGCCCTCCACTCCAAGGGCCCTGCTCTCCATGGAAAGAGAATAGCAGTACCCAGGAGTAAAGCAGCCTCATTTCTCACCACAAGAAACCACCAGGACTAATTCTAGATCTGGTTTCCACAAGATTCAATTTGGTTTTTCCATGTTGGATCTGACACAAGACATTTTAAGATCCAGTCCCTCCAGCTGAGACAGAACCGGTGCCTCAGTCTCAGCCACAGTGCCCAGGATGGGCAGCCCAACTGACCACTGCCCCCAGTGACCACTGACCCTCTGTCCCCTCCTAAGCCTGGGCTCCTCCTTCCTGGGGTAACCTCAGGCTGTTCACAGGAGCAGAACCAGCCTGGGGACTTCAGTCCTGGGCTCAGGGCGCAGGGAAGGACTCTCCAAAGAGAGGCAGCTCAGGCATCCCCCTTAGATCCCACCCCAAACTGTGGGACAGCTGAGTGGATGCGGTAATTCCCATCCACGGGGTGTTTTCCATGACATCTGAGCATTGGGAAGCCACTTCCCAGTGCCAAAGGCTGTGATTCACCGTGGGTGATTTCCAGACAGTTGGCACCAAGCACTTCTTGAGGCCACCCAGCACCACGGCCTCCCCAAAGGGACTCCCCCAAACTGGAGGCATGGGGAGAGGGCTTGGCTGACCAGTGGGAGATGACCAGCACCCTCACTGGCCTGGATTTCTGTGATGCTCCTGGTCCGAGTGTCCCGTCCCCTCGTCCCTGGCAGGACACATCTCCCTCCTGGTGCCAGCGTTCGGGCAGGAGGCAGGAAAGGAAGGTGGATCGTGGTGGGAATGGCTGGCAGGCTGGGCTGGCAGCGGCAGGCGAGGGGACAGCAGCCCTGGGAGGTGGCGTGGCCTCGGTCACAGCCGGTGCACACACAGAGGGACAACCCTGCCAGGACCTGGCGCACACACAGAGGGACAGCCCTGCCAGGACCCAAACAAATCCCAGCGTCTCCCTTTGGAGGAAAGGTTTTACAGCGCTGAAAATCTCGCTGTGTTTATTGCGGTCGCAGCCTGGAAGCCTGCATTTGCATATGCAAATCATATGCGTTTATGTAAATTCGGGGTCGAATAATATTATCTCGGTCCCCGCAGAACAGATCCTCTCCCATGGCAAATCGGTTGATTGTGTTTCCCGAGCTGAGAGTGGCGCTGCTCCGAGCAGGACCATTTCTGCCTGGTGCGGGAACAATGCGGGACCCAGCTCCGGGCTCACCCCGTCCCTGGCCAGCCCCTCCACCCGGGCTGCGCTCGCTCCTGCCGCGGAGCAGCCCCGGCCCCAGCCCTGCCTCCCTCCCCGCGTCCTGCCAGCCTTCCCGGCGGAGCACCCGCGGGCGGTGCCCGGACAAAGCGGTGGCACCAGATGCCAAATCACTTTCAAGCCCATGACAGAGCCCTGAGTCACCCGAAGTGGAGCAGCGCGCCCGGAACGGGCTCACCGTACAAAAGCGCTGTTGCTGCAGCAACGCGGATCCATCCACACGCCGGTGGGCAGAGGGATGGTGTGAGGGATGCAGCACTCGGCGCTCGGGCAGGGCGGGTCGCTCTCATCCGACGGGATCTGCGTGCCCTGCCCTGCGGCCCTTTGTGGTGGGGACGCCTCAGGTGAGGGGGCTCCGTGTTAGAACTTGGGGCAGCTCTGACTGACCCCGAACTGCCACAAACTGAGCAGGAAGGGGATTTGACAGAGCTCCCGTTGCTGTCTGGGCCGACTTCTGACTTCTCCACAAGGCCACTTGAGGCCTCAGAATCTCAGGTGGGCTGTCCTTCACACCCAGTCTGATCTGAGGCGCATTTGGGCCCCAGTTCCTGCCCAGCAATCACTCATGTCACCACCAGGCTCCAATGCCAGCGGCACTGCAGCAGTGACCCCTCTCTGTCACCCTCCTGTCCTGCCCCACTCCAGGGAATCACGGAATCACAGAATGGCCTGAGCTGGAAGGGACCCACAGGGATCACCCAGTCCCACTCCTGGCCCTGCACAGACACCCCAACAACCCCACCCTGGGCATCCCTGGGAGCGGTGTCCAAACGCTCCTGGAGCTCTGTGGGGCTGGTTGATAACAGAAGAGCAGAGGTGGGGGTGACACGAGGAGGGGTGGTTGAGATTACAGCACAAGGCAAGAGGGTTGCAATGAGCAACAGAACAAAGTGAAGCAGAAAAATCCAGGGGTGGGAGATTTATGGAGAGCAAAATTTGTGACTGAGCAAAGGGACCGTGAATGGGTGATGGTTTTGGGATGAGACTTTCTCCCATCAGAAAGATAATGGCTTTTAGGGTGGGATTTTTGACAAGTTATGCTGGGTGTTAGAAGCCAAATTGCAAATGAGAGGCTTTCGGGGTCTGGTGTTAAAAAAGCAGGAGATTGGGAAGTTTGAGATTTGGGATCATTCCCATCTCAGTGTTGACTGGGGAGGACACAGGAGGGAAAGAGGAGAAAGGAGAGATGGGGAGGGGAGGAAGAGGAGCTGCCCGAGAAGTGCCACAGGCTCTGGACAGAGTCATGGCAATTCCAGCTCCCAGCTGTCCCAGAAAGCTCAACCAGGCAGAAAGGCTGGAGTGTTTTCATCAATCCTTGTCTTCGTGACAGTGGCACTGAACCCACCTAGGACATCCCTTTTCTCTTTCCACTCTTCCCCACCACCACCCTGCCACGTCTCCATCCTCCCCTCATAACGTGATGGATCCCAGAATGGTATCAGTCAGACCTGTCTGAAAAGCCCCACAGAAATGCTTTGAGTCCTTCAGCATCAAATCCATGGGGTGTTGCCAAAGAACTGAATTTTAATCACAGAATCAAGGGACAGTCGGGGTTGGAAGTGACCTCTGGAGATCATGGAGCTCAACCCCGCTCAAAGCAGGGACAGACAGAGCAGGGTGCCCAGGGCTGGGTCCAGCTGGGTTGTATTTCCAAGGATGGAATCTCCACAGGCTCTCGAGGTCACCTGTTCCGTCACCCTCACAGTGAACAAGAGTTTTCACATGCTCGGAGAGAATTCTGTGGTTTTCAGTTTGTTCTCATTGTCCCTTGTCCGGTCAGAGGAGTTTGGCTGCAGCTTCTCCACCCTCCCCACCAGTTATTTCCACACACACTGACAAGGTCTCTCCACGGGTTTCTTTTCTCCTGGCTGCACAGTCCCAGCTCTCCCAGCCTCTTGTACGTCTCAAACCCCAAAACACCTTTGCTCCTCCACCATCTGTGCAGAGGTGGAGCCTCTCACAGCCCCACAGGCCACTGGAGAGATCATTTCAATGCTCTTTAGGGCTCTTATCTGCCCCCACAGCACCCGGGACTGCAAGGCAGGGCTAAATGCTCACCTGGTGCACTCCTTCAGCTCCACTCTCTCCAGTCTCATCCTCTGAACCTGCTCGTGTCCAAGCAGAAAAGCCCCCAGAAGGGCAAACCCCTCTGCATTTGCCTGCTCAGCTCACCTGCACCGGTGTTTAGGTGTGCAGAGAAGGAGCTGCTGGGGGGACTGAGGGTGGGACCACCAACAGTGAGACCCAGCCCATCCCTGGGGACTCTGTTCCCTGAGCATCCTTGTTTCTGTTAGAACCAAACCCCAGCACAGGCCATGACATCCAAAGCTTCCAAAACGGCTCCTCTGGAATGTTCTGGGAATGCCAGGCAGGTTCCAGGCTCTCACAGGCACTGCTGTGGGTGAGGGCCGTGTTCCTGTCCCAGGAGAAACATCCCTGTGGCTTTTCCAACAGCCTGGTGGCTTTTCCTGCTTCCCTGTTTGAAAGGTGACCTGTTCAAGAGGTGATGCACCTCCATGGTTGGTGCTTGCAGCCTCATCCCGCTCCGGTGGGGATGGAGAGTCAGGAAGTGCCATCAGGGACCATGAAACACCCAGTGCCCAGCCCACGTGTCCAGAGTGCAGTGCAAGATCCCCATCAGAGGGAAGAGGCGGAACAGGGCACTGCGTCATGTCCTGAAAGTGCCAATTTCCTCCGTTTGTTACAAGGGGAGCCTGGGAGACGAGCTCAGGGGGAGGTGACCAGAACGGGGACACCCAAAGGGGAGTTCCCTGAGCCCCTTCCAATGTCAATGAGGCACTGGGGTGGGTGGGTGACCCCCCAGGCTCAAGTACTTCCCATGGGAAAATGGGAAGTGACCTCCCGAATGTGCCCGTGCTCTGCTGGCTGGAGGAGGAAGCAGCACACCCAGGGAGCAGAGTCTGCAGTAAAGCCTCCATCTCTGAGCACACAGCCCCGCTCTGGGCCGCTGCTCACTGAGCTGTGGTGTCACAGAACGATGATTTAGGCTGACAGGATCATCTGCTGGTCTCTTACCACGAGGACCTACCCAGAGCAGCCCCCTGACCACCGTGGTGGCCTCCACTGGACTCCCACTGGACTCTATGTCCACGTCCTGCCCGTCCTGGGGAGCCCCAAACAGGACATGGGATTCCACCTGTGGTCTCACAAGTGCTGAGTAGAGGGGAAAAATCGCATCCCTTGATTTTCCAGTCCTGCTAATGCAGCCTCAGGATGCAGCTGGCCTTTTTTCCTGCCTGGACACAGCAGATTCCCGTTCCAGCTGTTGCCCACCAGGATCCTCAAGTCCTTTTCTGCAAAGTGAGCCAGCCCCCAGCCTGTCCTGCTGCATGGGGCTGTCCCAGCCCCGGCTCAAGGCCTTGATTTTGCTTTTCTTGAGGTTCATGAGGTTCATGGAGGTGTCCAAGGCTGGGCTGGATGGGACTTGGAGCCACCTGGTCCAGTGGAAGGTGTCCCTGCCTGTGTCAGGGGGTGGAACAAGGTGATCTTGACAGTCCTTTCCAGTCCAAGCCAGTCTGTGGTTCCATGATCCTCATTCTGCCTCTAAAGCAAGCTGCTGGCAGGGAGGGGAGGGGATTAACTGCTAATTACGCTGTGATTGAAATTCCTGTGCTCAACTCATTTACCAACCAGCCAATATCTTGATCTTCCTTCTGTCTCTTCCTTCTGTGCTCAACACAAGCCTCTGAATTTCATTATTTCTTGAACTATCAGGACTTTGAGACCCAACTTCATTTTCCAGCCACAGCCAGACCACCTCTTGTGCTCCTTGGTGCCAGGTCCCTGCCAGAAGCAGCACGATTTTGAGGAACTGGGATGATGTTGGGCACTGAGTCACTCTGTGTGACTGGAGAAAGAGTTTTATTTGGACTACAAGGAACATTCCTGAGGATCTGGCATTTATTTTCTTCTAGTTAAGGCTCTCCTCACCCCTCAAAAAAGCCACAGGGATTTAGCACAGGTTGCCCAGGTTCCCTTCCAAGGGTGTAATTTTGCCCCAGTCTTTTCTCGGTTGTTGTGCCCAGCGATCTCCATCTGCCTGTAAGCAATGAGTGTCAGCTTCTCTGACAGGAGAAAAAATACAAAAAATCCATGGATCCTCCTCAGATGTACAGCAGAGCAGGGCTGTGCTGAGTTGCAGCACACACAGATGCCTGGACAGCTCTGACAGGAGCCAAGGCCGCTCTCAGCCAGCACTCCTGGCTCCTCACGGTCTGTGTGAAACAAGAGGAGACAACCAAGGTGCTGCTCTGAGACACTGAACCTCCTCAAAGGGCTTTGCCCAGCTGGGAAAAATCTGAAAGCAGGAGGGCAAGCAGAGTGTGCAGGGCAAGCTCCAGCTGGCAGGGAGTGACAGGACAGGGGAACGGCTTGATTGGATATTGGGAAGGAATTGTTCCCTGGGAGGGTGGGGAGGCCCTGGCAGAGGGTGCCCAGAGCAGCTGTGGCTGCCCCTGGATCCCTGGCAGTGTCCAAGGCCAGGCTGGACAGGGCTTGGAGCATGGGACAGTGGGAGGTGTCCCTGCCATGGCAGGGGTGGAATGAGATGAGCTTTAATGTTCCTTTCCAACCCAAACCATTCTGTGATTCCGTGATTCTCTAACACAGCTCTGGGAATGCCAAACCAGGGCTGTGTCTACAGAGCAAATTCCTCTGGTAGGGACAGGGAACCGAGGGAGGCGAAGGGTGGGCAGGAAGCCTGTGAAAGATCAAAAAATGACCCAGGTTTGGCCCAGGGACACTGAACTTGGAGTTCTGAGGATGACACTGGCCCAGTCTGATGCACAGGAGGGCTCTGGGCCCTGGAGCAGAATCTGTTTCTGTTCCTGAGCCATCGGGACTCAAAACCCAGGAGAGGCTGACAAAGATGCCGAGAAGATGGACACGTCAGGGTGGGGAGGGGACCAGCCTCAGCTGGGGGGGTTGGAGCAGCTCCCAGG
The DNA here is from genome assembly GCA_014706295.1 of Lycocorax pyrrhopterus obiensis. Taxonomy (NCBI): domain Eukaryota; kingdom Metazoa; phylum Chordata; class Aves; order Passeriformes; family Paradisaeidae; genus Lycocorax; species Lycocorax pyrrhopterus. Next base: position 4,654,036 of record JACSVZ010000027.1, read on the forward strand.
GTTTTGGTGTTTGCAGACTGAGGATGTTTCTGCAATGTGAGCTGCAGACAGAGCACTTGGGAAACGTTTAAAGCTGATCTCTCTACAAAGTTTGTTTGGGTCACGAAGGAACAGAGCAGTAGGGGAAAAAATCAGCAGGGAACAGAGGAACTTAACTCAGTGCCTGTGGGTTCAAGGAACACTGCAGCACCTTGAGCCATTGCACGGGAGGGGTCACACAGCCCGTCTGGGAACCCTCTGTCCTTCCTCCATCCCTGCCCGAGGGGCCCTGGGATCGCTGTGTGCTCTGCAGTTACCACGGTGTCATTTGAAATTGCTGAGCTGGCTTAGACTCACTCAGAGCAGAACTGCTGTGCCCTGCCATGGGCCCCACCTGGAGACCTCGGGCATTTCACCAAATGCTGCTGCAGGGCTTCAGCTTTGGTTAGAGAATATTGATATATTGAGGAATATTGAAAATACTGATCCCCCCCTACACAACAGCTGGATCCCAGCTCCTGTGCCATCCTCCCCTGCTGCCTCTGCCAGTGCAGCACAACACCCTCTGGGTGGGCTCTCCCTCCTCACAGGCCCAGGGGACAGGAAAAATCCTCCTTGCAAAGCCAGGCAGGGCTGTGTGAGCACAGAGTGTGATCCCTTCACCCCACGGGTGAGGAATTCATTTGTCCTGCCTCAAACAGCTCTTTTCAGAAAGGCACAGGCTGGATTTGAAGACACTCAGAGGATCTGCAACAAGTGTTGGGCATTGGTCCTTTGCTTTGAGATCTGAGGCTTTGCACTCCACTGCTCTGAATTCCCACTCACAGTCATTGTCCTGCCCTCTTCTGCTGGACAGAAAGTCTTAATCTTCCCCTTCTTCTCACTGTAACTAAATAATCTCTCAGAAGTCTTTCCAATAGACTGATCAAACTGTCAGCATAAGCCACTGCCTCGGCTCGCTGCTATTGCTCCTTTGTCCCCCTCCCATGTTTAACATCCCATTTACAACGAGGAGGAGGCTTAAACCACTCCAGTTCCTGCAGCATCCCGAGCTCCTGCCTGGGTGAGACAGGGCAGCCCCAGCCAGAGCTCCGTGAAGGAAACAGAAGGACAGAACCATCCTGAACACGTCCATGAGGGAAGCTGTGGGCAAACCCCAGCGCTGAGTAACCCAGTTTCATAACCACCACCCTGTCCTCCTGCCCCTTGGATGTCTCGCTTGCCTTTGCTGGATGTGAAGGGGTGGCTGCGTTCTCCTGGAGATGCCATTGCAGGGACTCAGCCTGCACCAGCTCCAGGGCTGTGGCACGTCCTGTGTGCTCTGAGAGGTGACAGTGTCCTGTGTGCTCCCAGAGGTGACATTGTCCTGTGTGCTCTGGGAGGTGACATTGTCCTGTGTGCTCTCAGAGATTACACTATCCTGTGTGCTCTGGGAGGTGACATTGTCCTGGCTGTGTCCTGACTGTTTGACTGTTCTCAGAGAGGTGACATTGTCCTGGATGCTCTCAGAGGTGACATTGTCCTGTGTGCTCTGACATGTGACACTGTCCTGTCTGCTCTCAGAGGTGACATTTGTGCCCCGGCTGTGACACTGCAGCCCTGAGAGGCTGCTCTCACACCCTCGGACACCTCAGCAGGGTGCTCTGGTGAGGTGGCCCCAGCTCTGTCAGCGTTTCCTGTGCTTTGCTCAGTGCCAGGGGGTCACGGTGGCTTTTTCTGGCTGGCAGCTCATCTTGGAGCTGGTCACTTCCACCTCAGCTCATCCTGCCCTGCTGCTGGGGGAGAAGAGAGGTCCTGCCCTGGCCTGGGGGAGCCCAGACCACATGTACACCAGCAGGAGTGCATTCCTGAAGGACTTCATCCTCTGGCATCCTCCATTCCTCTTGCTGTTTCCACAGGGATTTCTGAGCTTCCCACGTCCCAAACACAATTCCAGTTCCAAGAGATGAACTCTGCAGTTCAGGTGTCCTCTGGGGGTTTTACTTTTCTTCAGCCAAACTCAGCTGATTTGCACCCAGAAAGGATTTGATGCAGCAAGGTCAGGGTGACAATTCACCGTCTCGGGAGGGCTCACTCCTGCAGCTCCATCTCCCCTCCCTTTGGTCCTCCCTGCCGAGCATTCCCCACCCACTCACTGGAGTCAGGAATGGCATCTGGATGCTCCATCCTGGAAGTGTTTGAGGCCAGGCTGGATGGGGCCCTGAGTGACCAGGTCTGGTGGGTGACATCCCTCCCCACAGCAGGGGGTGGGAACGAGATGATCTCTAAGGTGCCTTCCAAGCCAAACCACCCTGTGCTTCTGTGACCTCCCTGGATCAAAGAAAAAATCCCCTTGACTTCCCAAACCATCAGAACTCTGACTCAGCAACCCCAAACCCAGAGTCAGAGTCAGGGGGACACCTGGGTCTTGTGAGAGAGCCTCTTTCATTTTCATTTATTGCAGCCCAGCTGCCACCAGCACTGCAGAACCACAAAATAATGGGAGCCGAGATGTGGGTGATGGGTGATGGGTGATGGGTGATGGGTGAGGGGTGATGAGGGTTGGGGTGAGGGGTGATGGGTGGCAGGTTCACTCACAGGACAGCAGCTCATGCCATGTCTACAGGGCAAAAGGAGGTAAGGGAAAAAATGGAATGAAGCAGCAAGATTAGTTTCAGTTCATGTGGCAAAAATCTCGCCACAAACATTCTGGGGGTCAGTCCTTGGTCATCCTTCACCCAGTAAGGCCCATGGGCACTGCACTGTCCAGGACTCGAGGGCAGGTTCAGCTGACCTAATCTGAGAAGTCCCTCCCTAATTCTCTGTGGGGTCAGAGGAGCTTTTCTGGAGGGTGGCACCTCCCCTCTGCAATAACTCTGCAGGGACCAGGTTACCTGAGCCCCCTCAGTGCCTCCTTCTCTCCACCAGTGGCTCGGGAACTTTCTCTGGGTTACAACACTTGGAGTTTAAAGTGGAGAAGTGAACCCTGTCCCAGTGACAGGAGGAGGACAGGAGCTCCCTTCAGCTCAGTGTCATCTTGGGAGGAAAGAAAATCTGTGTTCTCTGAAACCCTGATGCACCCAACACCTCCTGGCACCCATTTCACCCCCCCAGACAAACCTTCACCTGACAAAGACTCTTCTGCACCTCTTTGCACTGGCAGTATTTGTGTCTCCCTAAAATCTTCCACACCAAAGAACTTCAGCTCCTCTGGTAGCACCGATCCCTCCCAGGGCCTGCAGACCTCACTGTCCCTGCCAGGCAGGAGCAGCACTCCCATGGCATCACTGGAATTCAGCCACGCTCAGGTTAATTGAACCATGTGGCCGTTTCCGAGCTGGGTGTGGGTTTTCCATGGTCCTATCTGAAGGAAGTTGCTTCTCATGGGTGACAGGAGCCAACTGCAGCCCCTCGGAGCACCCCAGATGTGAGCCTGTCTCTGCAGACAGGCCAGAGCGGGGATCCTCTGTGCCCAGCAGCAGCAGCAGCCCCTGAGCGTGTGACCCTGGGGCTGTTTTCTCCGTGCTGGAATGCAGTTTGCTCCTTGCCCTGGCAGAGAACAGGGGGCACAGGCAGGTGCTGACCCACAGATTGTGCCAGGATTGTCTCAGTCACCCCCCAGCTCCTGTCTGTCTCTGCTGAGGGACAGGCGCTGCAGCCTCCACCCTTCTCCCAGGAGCTGCATCCCCCCTTCCTCCTCCTCCTCCTCGGTGCCAGGCTGCCAGAGGTGACAGTCGTGCCACCAAGGGTCGGGTGCTGCCCCTTCTGCCCCAAAATCAGAGCCCCTTACCCCAGGCCACAGCAGTGCTGGTGGGAGGGGATCCTTAGGGTCTGTAGTCCAACCTCCCCTGGGGCAGAGACATCCCCAGCACCACCCCAGGGCAGCAGGGGCTGTGTCCAACCTAAACCCCCATGGATGAGCCCCCCCTGCTTTGCTGGGCACCTGGAAAGGGAATTTTTCCTAAGGCCCAACCTACATTTCCCGGCTGCACTTCCAGATGTTTCCCCTGCCATCTGGCACCCCTGGGAAGAGTTTGGCTCCACCACAGCTGGAACTGCCCCACAAGTGGCTGTGAGCTGTTGTTGGACCCCCTCAGCCTCCTTTCCTGCCCACTGACCCAGCCCAGCCCCTCCTCCTCTCCTGGGACCCCTCAGCCACCCAACCCCGAGCACATCTCTTGGACAATGTCCCCTTCCTACACATCCCTCTGGATGCAGCATTCCCAGGCTGGTGCCTCCAACACCAATCACTTCCCTGGAGGCGCTGACCCCACACTGACCCAGCCCAGTGGGGTGATGCTGGGAGGGTTCAAACTGATCTGGGCTCAAACTGATCTGGATTCAAATTGATCTGGGTTCAAACTGGTCTGGGTTCAAACTGATCTGGGTTCAAACTCGGCACATCCAGCCCGTTCACTCGTAGGAGCTGTGAGTGAAGGTTGTGAGAGGAAACAAATGACCCCCAAAATTCCCATAATTTGATCAAAGGTTTAGAAAAGCTGTCAGTGGGGCAGGGCTGGGGCTGTGTGGGGCAGGGAGGGTCGGGCTGGGGACACGCTGGGGAAGCTGCAGTGGGCCTTGCTCGGCACAGCCAGGTGGAGAGGGCACTTCCACTGGCACGGAAAGCTGGTGGGTTTGGATTTCTGTGGATCAGGAATGCCTGTGGGACCAGCAAATGTGAGGGGTTTAACCCTGGGAGAGCAGAATCATTTTCACCACAGGGATGAACGCATCCCTTGCAGCTCCACACTTTCACCTCCTTTCCTGCATCTGCTCTTCTTCTAAACCCCAAAACTCCCCGAGCCTCTGAGGGAGAGCTCAGCCTCCCTCTGCTCAGGTGGATTTTAGGCACTGCCTGCTCCAGGACCCGGCAGAGGGGGATCCCAGGGTGCTGAGCTCCGAGAACTCCGGGCTCCCTTCCTGCCTCTTTCCGAGCACAGGGATTCCCACAGCACTTTTTGCTCTGCCCAGACCCCGGGGAATGGTTCACCAAATCCAGGAGCCACACAGGCCAGAGCTTGCCAAGGGCCAGCCCCCAGATTCGGGGGTGATCTCGATGGAGATTTTGGAGTCAGTTCTTCTTACAGAAGATGAGTCCTGAACCCGAGAGAGGGAACGTGAGTGTGACAGGAGCCCTCACCCCACAGGCAGAGCAGAGGAGCCTGCAGTGGGGAAAACCCCTGGTTCCCAAAGCCTCCGTGCTTGGCAGCAGCTTCAGGAGACTGCCCTGCCCCAGAATCACCGTCCCACCCCAGGACATCCCCCTTGTCTGCCTGTCCTTGGCACAGGTGGGATCCAGCCAGGCTGAACTCACCTCTCACGTGCCCTGTGCTCATCCCAACCCAAATGTGCTCGGTGCTGGAGGGTCCTGGGGCTGCTCAACACGTGAGACTCAGTCCAGCAGATGGATTTGGGGGTTTTTTAGCACCCTCCTACCATGCGAGCAGCAGTGATTATCAGCAGCACTCAGGCCTTGGAGGTGGCAAAAGTGACACCAATTATTGGGCAGGTCACTGGGAGATTGAAGAAAACACATTGGGGGTTTAGACACAAAAATCTGCCCCAACCATCCCCACGTGACTCCACTTTCAGCTAAGAAACCACCTGATGATACAAGCCCTGAACAAATGCTTGGGGTTTGAGTGATGCCCCTCCCCTGTGCCCCTCTTTGCCCCTAAGTTTCGTTAAATCTGAAGGATCTGGGGGCGTTTTGAAAGGGAAACAGGGAAACCCCATCCCACTGACAGCAGTGATGTTTTTTAGAGTGCAGGAAGGAGACAAAGCACAACCAGGATGCTCCTCTTTGGCAGGATGAGCTGTCCTTACTGGGTGTCCTTTGGCAATGTTTGTAATGATTGATGGAGAGAAATACATTAAATGATGGTTAATATTCCCTGAGTGCAAACACTCACACTGAGCAGGGCAGCCTCCTCCCAACACTGCCCTTGATGCTTCCATGAGCCTCACCCTGGATTTTCCCTGTTCTGGCTTTCCTTTTCTGCTGGGTCACTGCAGCCCTGAACCTCCTTCCCAGTCAGTCTCCCTGGGATTAGACGCTCAGAGTGAACATAATCCATCCCTCACCAGTCTGTCTACAGGGAGAGCCTCTTCCTGCCTCCCTCCATCCCTCCCTCCCTCCCTCCATCCCTCCCTCCATCCCTCCCTCCAGCTCTCCCTCCATCCCTCCATGCCCTCGTTGTCACTTCAGCTCCCTGTGGCAGTGTCTCTGCAGGACTCACCACCCTGTGCCAGTGCCCAGACAGCAACAACCTGGGACAGGGCTTGCTGATCCCCCAGAGAGCAGGAGGGGGATCCCCACCTCGGGGACATCAGGGGAGGTTGGTCTCTGCTCCCCGAGGGTGGCCTGGACAGTCCTGGCCTCTGCCCCAGTGACGGAGCTGTGGGACCACGATCACTCCCCAGCTCAGGGCCTCTGGGACGGCCTCACTCCTTGATTTTTCCAGCAGATCTGAGCAGACAATTCAGTGGGAGCTTCCCAGAAGGCCCCGCAGCACCGTGGGCAGCTGCAAACGCCGCAGCCGAGGGTGGCAGGGCCGTCCTGCAGCCAGGCACGCCCCGGGGCTGACCGCAGAGATCCCACAGCCCAGCTCCCTTTGCTGCCTGCCCAGTCCTGCTCTCTTCTCATCTGCTTGCCCTGCCAGTCTCAGGTGACCTTGAGGCGATTTTTGTGACTCCAGCATTGCTCACAAACCCCCTTTTCCCACCCATTACACACAGCTGCCATTCCCAAGATGTGCTGGTCACTCCCAGCACCCAGCCCAGGCTGCAGAGTGAGTTTGTCCTCCTCTGTCCCCAGCAGCAGATCCCAGGGCTGGGCTGGTGTCCTGCCCAGGCTCTCCCAGCTCCAGTTTCCCACGGAACATCAGCAGGTGACGAGTCACTGCTGCCTCTCTGGGACCCGACAGTTCTCCAGCACCCAACCCCTCCACCTCTTGCAGAAGATATTTCATTGTTTGACACCATTCCCAGGCCACCCAGTGGGTGGGGAGGATGGGGAGCCCTCACAGCCAGCCCAGGAGAGCCCGGAGTGGATCAGCTGCGGCACCAACTCGCTCGTGTCCTGCAGGATCCACAGAGAGCTCCTAAAAATTCCTTCCCGAGTGACACAGTCCTGCACTGCCCCACTCTGAGAGCCCCCTGACCCAGTGCCCCTCACCAGGGGTTCCTTTGGTCATGCTCCATCCCATGTCAGAGCTTTGTGCCTCTGCACCTGCAGTGCAGGGGAGGACAGGTCACAGGGACAGAGACGCTCCCTCCAGAACAGGCAGAGCATTTGGGACGCTGCCAGCATGGAAAGAATCTTGGTCTTACTAAGAATAATTTTCTCTGTGTGCAGATGTGGGGCTTTTCCTTTGCCCTGGTGCAGATTTAGCCTGGGCAGTGTTTCAGTAGCTGTTCCACACCGGCGTTGATTGGAGGCTGAAATAAAACAGCACCAGCCCCTTCCTCTCATTCCTCAGAGCTGCAGCTGCCTCTCTTCAGCTTTCCTTTGTAACATTCATTTTTTAGCAACTCCTGGGCCATCATCACTCTGCTGCCTCAGGGCAAAAGCACCAGAGGTGCATCAGTAGCACCTCTCCCTCCCCTGGGACCGCAGGCAGAGCTCGAGTGTCCAGCCCTTGAGTTCTGGTCAGGGCATCATCCCATCGAGTGCTTCCTCCTTGTTTCCTTCTGGAAATAACCAACATTCCTCTGCAAAGGGAGCAAGGTTGCCAAATTTCTGACCAGCTGGAGCTGTGTGCCCCTGAACAACATGGGCCAACCATCCCTGTTCGTGGCAGGACCCTGGGAATGTCTCCCTGTGGCACTAGAGAGGCACCACCATATACAGGGACAATAAACCAAAATCACCCAGGACCCAGAGGAATTCAAGTACCCTGAGCTGAGAGAGCTCTCAGAGTGATAATTTAACTATTTCCAAGCAGCCACAGGTTTGGGAGTGATTTCTAGATGGACTTTTGCCTTTTAGGAGGATTCTGGCCTTTAGAGTGACTACATCAAGGGAGAATTTCAATGGGACAGAATCTGGCCTTGTGGGTGCTGAGTGCTGTTCAGATCACACAATTCACAGACACTCTTAGCGAGGTCATTTTCAAACCCAGCAGCTGCAGAAAGAGCTCTCTGGCTCAAGGGGTCACACTGGAGTGTAAAACCTATGGAGACCTTCCAGGAGAGTTAAACATTAAAACCCCACATCCCATTCCTGCCTGGGGCTCACCCTTGGCTGGGGCATCAGCCTCCAGCGCTCAGGCAGCTGAACCTCATTTTAAAAAATGCATTTCCAGTCTCTTTTATTGACCCCCAGGGACCGCAGGGTTGGGTGGGGAGTCTGTGGTGACAAAAGTGCTGCCTCTATGGAAAAGCTCAAACCTCCAGACACGCTCTGAGGGTGATTCCTGAGTGAAAAGCTGGTTTCCAGTCCCTCTCCTCGTTGGAATTCTGTCGTGCTTTGTCTGTTCTCCACATTCAGTCAGGACCTGGCATTTCCCCACTCAGATGTGAACATCCATCGCGTGCTTTGACTTGCGGAACTTTTCCTGCTGCCGCTGTTGATCTCCGGGCAAACCCAAGAGTTTGTGTGTTCCCCTGCTCACAAAGGGCTGCAGTCAGAGTTAAAATTGGTGAATATTGCAGCAGCTGTGAGACAGAGAAAGAGCCTGGGTGGAAACTGCTGCTCCCACCCTGGTGTCCCCAGGCCAGCACTGCCAGGATGCACCAGTGCCGCTGCTTGAAGCACAAACATTGACCAGAATTGGAAAACACCAAATACATCTCAAACTGTGCAATAAAACCCCCTCCAGGCAGAGACAGGTTTTCCCAAAGGCAGCAGGTCACAAACAAGGTCCCAGCTGTGAGCTGGTATTTTTCCTGCTGGTTCCCAGCTTTCCCAGTGCTTTATAAGAACCTCAGGGATCAATCTGAGGCATTGATCGATGTTAGGGAGCCAAGCAGGACAATGTTTGCCTTGTAACTTTGTGCTGCAGGGACCTGAGCTGCTGTGGGAGGAAACACCTCCTGTCCAGGGCAGCTGTGGCTGCCCCTGGATCCCTGGCAGTGTCCAAGGCCAGGCTGGACAGGGCTTGGAGCAGCCTGGGACAGTGGGAGGTGTCCCTGCCCATGGCAGGGGGTGGCACTGGATGAGCTTTAAGGTCCCTTCCAACCCAAACCATGCTGGGATTCTGTGATCATGGTTTCCAAGAGCTTCATTGGAGCTCTTGGGAGCTCTCAAGGAGTTGCTGGCCATGGCTCTGGAGGAATTTAGGAAGAGCAGGAGCCACCATGACCAGCAGCATCCTCTGTGCAACACTCATGGCCATGGATCTCCAGGTGCACTGGAGGCTCCGGCGAGGAAAGTGTAAAATCCTTCTAACACCGTTGTCAGGGCAGGTGGCACAGAGGGGCCCAGGGTCTCTGTAGCTGGTCTGCTTTTACGTGGGAGATCCCTCAGGAGGGGCAAGGCACAGCTGCAGTGCAGGGAGCGCTCCGTGGGATGGGATGTGCCCTCGGTGACAGAGCCCGACAGCCCAGAGCCTTCCTGCCACGGGGCTGGGGCTGCCCTGCTGTGGGGAGGTTCTGCAAATCCATCTGCTTCCAGCTGCTGGCTTCAGAGCCAGAAAACCTTCCCAGAGCAGCACATCCCAGAAAGGTTCCCCCTGCATTTCAGGTAAAAGCTGCAGCACTGAGCTCAGGCAGTCACCGGTGCTGTCCCACGCTGGAGCTCACTGGAGGCTGTTCCACACTCCTCACACAAATGTCAATGTTGTCCAGGGCTGAGCACATTCCTGTCCATCTCCAGGACTCCAAGAGCTCCCAGGGCTCATTGCAGACAGCAACAGGTTATGGGGCTGCAGAAGAAAGAGAAGGGGTGACCCCACCAGATTGTTCCCCAGGATGCAGGGCTCCCTCCTGGCCCTTATCTTTTATCGTGGAACCGGAATGTGACGCTCTTGTGAGCACACCCTGAGGGCCAGCCCTCACCACGCCCTGCATACGCAGCAGAGGACGGACAAACACCTTCCCAAGGAGCTGCTGTCCTGGAGGGCAGAGGCCAAGCAGGGCATCACCCCCGGGGGGTTTGGAGCCCTGTTCCATGCAGGAGCAGCTCACCAGCGTTTGTCCTTGGCTGGTAAATCCCAGCCCGTGGCACACAGTGAGTCCAGTCCTGAGTGCCCTGAGCACTGCGGCCTCCAGGGAGGGAGGAAGAAATGTCCCAGAACCTTTCGAACTCCCTGGCAGGAAACCTGCCCTAAATGCTGCTTTTCACGTGTCCAGGAACAGTTCTGATCTGGCCAAATCCTGCTGTTTCCACACACGGCTGGGTCCAATCTCCCTGGGTACCAGGTGTCCGAATGGAAGATGAGTTTCTGGCCAGCTCTGCAGGGAGGATGAAGATGGGCGTGGGCACAGCTCCTTCCACTCTGAGGAATGGGGAGACAGAGTGACCTCTGCAAGGATGGAAGGATTCACCCAGGAGCAGCCACAGAGAGAGGAGCTGCACGAGACCATCACTGCCAGGGCTTCAAGAGCTCATCCCAGGCCATGGGAGCCACAGAGAGTCACTCACAGCTGCTGGAGCCATGGCCCTGCTGGCTCTGGCACCATCCGGGGGAACGAAAGGAGCCCCTGGCCTGACAGAGTGTCAGGACTCCTGAGAGACTTCAGGGATTAAGCAGAGGAAGAGCAGAGGGATTTCCTGTGTGTTTGCCACAGGCTCTCCTGCTCCTCGTGCCGTGCCCTGCTCTCCCACACACACAAAGCCAACCCTTGTGTGCACATCCATCCCCTCACACGGTGGGAGCCAGAGCAATGTGGGCTCAGGCAGCCAGGAGGGACACTGAGAGCAAGAGAGGGAAGTGTGGGGTCTGTCACCCCTGCAGGTGCCAGCCTTGGAGTTGTGTTTGTGCCTTAAAAATTGTCCTTGTCCTCCATCTCTCTCAAATTCACCCTGTGACGCTTCCTCTCCTGATGTGCTTCCTTCATCCCCATGAGCTCTCGTGATTTAGATTTAACTCCTGTAATTGAGATTTTTAGACTTTACATCATGTGTAAGACACAAGATTTGCCCCTGGGATCCCAGATCTGGATTTCAAAGAGGTTTGGTTTCATCTTCACATCTCGGCCACTCTACAGGGAAACCATTGGCCCATGGGACCCCTCAGCCTCAGCTCCTGCCCCCTGTGTCTTCCCAGCACTCCTGGGGAGATCTGGATGATGGGACAAGAGGAATGAAGTGTTTATGAGAGTCTAAGTTCCAGTGGGGAAAACACAGGTTCACTGACATGAGAAGGAAAACGAAAATGAGGTGCTGGCTGGAGAGAAGGTGCTGCCTGTTCCCGCATTGCTGGGGGCAGAGGCTGTTCCTTGGAGCTCCCCACCCATCCCAGCAGCACTGAGCCCCCCATCCCGTGGGACTGGGAGGGAGCTGGAAGCGCAGAGCAGCTCTGGGAGCCGGTCCCAGCGCACTGCTCCTTGTGCTGCTGCCTCCCAGCCACATCTGGCTGCCCCTCTGTGACCCATCAAGGGTGGGAGATGTGGAGCCCAAACATTGCCTGAAGCCTCAGGCAGGTGCCCCAGGGCAGAGAGGGCCAGGAGAAACAGGGAGCAGGAACTGTGGCAGAAGACAGCACTGGGGCAGGACTGGGAGTCAGGTCCTCTCATCCAGCAGACATTTCTCCTGAGCAGGCATCCTGGGATTCCCTTTACATCCTTAAAACCATCAGTGTGTAGCTAAATCAACCAGCTGGTGCCAGCTCAGCATCCAGCCTGAGGCTCCAGGCTGGAAGAGCAGCTCGGGGTGAGGACAGTCCCCCAGGTGTCCCACAAAGCCATGGCCTCTCTGTCCTTGGAGGAGTTCAAATTGCAGAAGGACAAGGCCCTGAGGAACCAAACATAACCTGGAACCTGGCCCTGCTCCGAGCCCTCCTGAGGGTTCTCCCAGCCTGGAAACTACAAATGATTGTTTTTTTCCCACACAGTCTCCAGGTGCTTTAGGAAGAAACAGAAATGCAGTGGCACAAGTGGTTGGTACCACAGGTGGTTGGGATGTGCTGCAACGGACAGACAGGAATGTGATGAGCTCCACCCAAGGGGAAAAACCACCCGGGAAGAAACAACCCCTGCACCTGTGAAGGCCGGGGGGGAAAAGCAGCAAAGAGCGCAGAGCGAGACCTGGGCGTGCTGCGGGACCAAACCCGGAGCGTGGAGCAGCCGTGGGACACTGCAGCACACAGAGCCACCAGGGCTGCCCGAGGGACAGCAGGCACGGAGGAGATCCTTCCCTGCTGCTCAGCACTGCTGGGGCCTCACCTCAGCTCCTCTCTCCACCTGTGGACTCGCAGTACAAGAGAAACAGAATCAAAGGATCACAGAATCCCCTGAGCTGGAAGGGACCCAACAAGGATCATCCAGGCCAGCTCCTGGCCCTGCTCAGGACACCCCGACAATCCCACCATGGGCCAGAGAGTGGATTAAATCCAAGGTCTTTCTTACGTGCCCACAGTGGCACCTGCAGCGTGAGGTCTCTGCTCCAAGTTCGTGATGGTCACTCTGGCCCAGAACTGCTGCTCACACCTCTGATCTCCCCTCTGCAGGGACACCTCCGGCTGGGCTGGGGCCTGGGCCAGGCTGTCCCTGCTCCTGTGCAGTACCCGGTGTCTCAGTGCTTCTTTAAGCTCTGTGTCTTCACCCTTCAGTGACAGTTTCTGGCCAAACAAGCAATTTGACCCACTGTTCCCATGATTTGATGCTGGGCCATTGGCAGCTCCTTGGAGCAGTAGGAAGGATCCTCTCAAACCTGTCTTGCACCTTCCCCAGCTCACAGCTGCTCCTTGAGCCTGGTGCCCATCCAGGAGGAACTGTGGTGGTTCAGTCTCTGCCAGGGCCACCTGCACAGGTGTCCAGCCAGCCTGGGACAGCGGCACTGACACACCTGACCCCAAAGCAGCCCCTTTCCAGGAATGCTGATCCCTCTACTGATGAACTTGGCATTGGACAGGGCACTTCCCACCTTGGCCACAGTTCAGGAGCTCTCACATCAGTTCTCCTGACAGCTGAGAGATCCCAGGGTATTCCGCAGCCTCCAGGTGTTGCTGCCCTGGATCCAGACCCTGGCAGGTCCTGTCAGATCCTCCAGCCCCTTGGGGAGGTCTCAGGAGCTTTGGAGTACCTGGATTGGCTCCATGCAGAGCTGAGTCCCCCTGTGCCCCCAAAGGCCCGGGGTGTCCCCAGGTGTGAAAAGCCCTTCTCACACCAGAGCTACCAGCAGTGCTTCTCTTGTTCTCTTAGGAAATCCCTGGGTTTCAGAACTTCGTCCCCCCGAACTCTCGGCTCACCAAACTCCCCCTGGGGATGGTGGGGGCAGGGCTGGGGTAATTGGTGGCACCAGGACCAGGCATGGTCAGGCACGAGGGTGTTCCCCAGCGCTGATGCTGTGCCCTGTCCCTTGCAGGTCCCTTGCCCTGGGTCAGCAGTACAGCTCCCTGGGGTCCCAGCCCATCCTCTGCGGCTCCATCCCCGGCCTCGTCCCGAAGCAGCTCCGCTTCTGCCGCAACTACATCGAGATCATGCCCAGCGTGGCCGAGGGGGTGAAGTTGGGCATCCAGGAGTGCCAGCACCAGTTCCGGGGCCGCCGCTGGAACTGCACCACCATCGACGACAGCCTGGCCATCTTCGGGCCCGTCCTGGACAAAGGTAACCCGTGGGGGCAGCTGGGCTGGGGGGCAGAGCTGGCACAGCTCCACTGGGCTCTGGATACACCAGGATGGTCCCACTGGGAACACGTCAGGAAAAGAGTCTGATGGCCCAGCTTTCAACCCTGATTTCTCCAATTGCTTTTTTTTCCAAGTTTTTGGTGTGCTCATCACAAGGGGTAACGAGGGAAGGGTCTGTTCTCATCTCAGGAGCTCAGAAGGGCCAGGGAGGATATAAAGTACAGGAGGGGGAGGGTTTAGCCCCCAGCACGCTCACATGTTCTGGAGTCATGGGCTCCACCTCCCTTCCAAACTGGGTCCAGCACACCCGTGGGAAAAGCCAAGGAGAGGGGACCTGGCTGAGCTCTTTGGGATCAAGGCAGGGCCACTGAAGCATGAGCTGCCCACCCCAGGAGGTCCCCGGGCTCAAGTTTCCCCACCAGTGAGGAACCATGGTTGAAATCCATGGTCCTGATCAGGCTCAGTTGGGATTTCAATGAATCTTTTCACAAATGAGCCCAAAAATCAGGGAACAAAGAGAGATTATAAATTCATTTTCCTTCTCCTCTCTCCAAACTCCTCTCCATCCCTGCTCCTGGAAAGTCGCCTTTCCAGGCCCCCTGGCATGGATCAGGCACACTGGAACCTTGATGAGGCACCATAAAATTGGGATTCCCAGGGAGGTCATGGGGCATTACACTGGAAAAAGTGAGAAAGGGCCCCAAAACAGCCTGGAGGGAGGTGCTGGAGGGGCAAATCACAGAATCACAGAATTCCCTGAGTTTCAAGGACCCCCAGGATCATCCAGTTCCACTCCTGGCCCTGCACAGACACCCCAACAGCCCCACCCTGGGCATCCCTGGCAGCGCTGTCCAAACGCTCCTGGAGCTCTGGCAGCCTCGGGGCCGGGACCATTCCCTGGGGAGCCTGGGCAGTGCCCAGCACCCTCTGGGGGAAGAACCTTTCCCTGGTCTCCATCCTGACCCTCTCCTGGCCCAGCTCCTTGATAACCTGTCCCTGTCACCTCAGATGTCCCAGATCCCAGATTAAAAGGCATTCCCACGAAACTGAACTTAATGGTGGATTAAAAACTGCCAGCGGATAAAAATGTCCGGTTTCTCCATCCTGTCCCGTGGATTCTGTTCACTCTGTGCCACGTTTAGCACAAGGGACAGCCACAGGTGGTATCTTGGTTTCACAGCTTCATAAACACGACCAAAACCATTTCCCCCTTGTCCTCCTGGGTGTTGACACCACTGGGTCCCTGCAGCCCACAGTCTCTTTATTGAACAGAAATCATTGTTTGCAGTGATGCTTTGGAAATGGGGATTTTATGGTGCAGACTTCAAGAAACTGGAGAAATTGGGGTGAGAGCAGGACTTTGGACCATTTCCCAACAGTCCCCTGGGGAGTGCAGGGCTTCTGGTGAATCTTACACAGCCGCAATATTCTGCAGAGGAACTGTTCATGATTTCTTTTTTTCAAGTTTCAGCCTCCCAGTGAGGGTTGGTATCGTTTCAGCTCCCCAAAATGTCAGGCGAATATTTCAGTGAAAAATCATTCCTTTGTGTTAACGTGGGATTCTTTGCAGGTACCAGGATTGTAAAGTCTTATTAGAGCACTAATAGGGACCATGAGATTCATTTCCCCTCTGTTTTGCCAGGGTGTATTTTGGGGTAACTGCTGTATTTACCACCAAATAACTTGTCAGCAGGGCTCAACACACTCTAATTTGCTGCCTAATAAAAGCCTGTCCTAAATTTCAGCACTTAAAAGATCAGAAAGTTTTAATTTGCTTTAAAAACTATCATTAAAAAACTGTCATAAAAATTCTAAACACGTTATGAAAGAACTGTTCAAGCATTGAGCCACTGAAAATCTCTCACCACCATTTCTGTCAGCGGGAAAGCACTTAAAGATTGGATTTGAACCATCCTCCCCGTAATGAGCAAACTGAACTTTGAATTTATGGAGAATATTTTAAGATTCTTTCGGCTGCAGGGACTCGAGCAAAGCCTCGTGTGTGGACTTGCCTCAGCATCTCCACGCACCCCAAGCTGACAAGGTAAAATATCACCCAGAGCTCTGAAACTCTTCTGACAGATGGAGAGAAAGGAGTGAGCACGTTGGAGATTCAGCATTGCCAGTCCCACCGTGACGCATCTCCAGACAGCACTGCCAGGCTCCCAGAGTGAATTTATCCTGGTGTCTCACTAACCTGAAAGTGGAGCAGTTAAAAATAAACAGCATCATCCGCACAGGAGGACACATCAAAGCCCAGCCCCTCTGATCGTGGGTACAATTCACATTCTTGAACTGTGCTCGTGTCTTTTCCCTGCTGCCTTCAAAACTAATGAGCGGATTCTGGATGGGACTGGTGTCAATGTGTGGCCCTGAGCAACACAGGGAACCTTGGAGATTCCTGGAGTTTGCAGCAGAGAAGTCGCAGAGCAAACCAGAACCTTTCCAGCCACGGCTTCCTCGGCTGAGGGCAGAGATAACGTTGGTGATAAAGCTCAGAGATCTCGTCAGCTCTGAGGGGTCTGGGACCAGCCCTGCTCGTCACTGACGGGGGGTGCTGGACACTCCTGGGCCTTCAGAGGATCATGGAATAAGTTTGAGGTGGAAGGGACCTTTTAAAGATCGTCTTGTCCAACTCAGCATCTTCCTTCAATGCAGCAACAAGAGTCACAGACAGGTTTGGGTTGGAAGGGACATTAAAGCCCACCCAGTGCCACCCCTGCCATGGCAGGGACACCTCCCACTGTCCCAGGCTGCTCCAAGCCCCAATGTCCAGCCTGGCCTGGAACACTTCCAGGGATCCAGGGGCAGCCACAGCTGCTCTGGGCACCCTGTGCCAGGGCCTCCCCACCCTCACAGGGAACAATTCCTTCCCAATATCCCATCCATCCCTGCCCTCTGGCAGTGGGAAGCCATTCCCTGTGTCCTGTCCCTCCATCCCTTGTCCCAAGCCCCTCTCCAGCTCTCCTGGAGCCCTTTAGGTGGTCCTCAAATCAAGAGTTTTGAGCCCAGAATCTGGATGCTGTGGCCACCATGGCAGCCCTTGCCACGTTCCCTTTTTCCTGACTTCCAGCACACCCAGGGGTGCAGCCCCACAAACCAAAACCCAAACCCAAACCAAGACAACCCCTGTCCCAGCTCACACGCTGCATTTGGCCAACAAAGGGTCGGGGTTTCCCCTCTGACAAACACCTGGATGAAATCACCCCTCAGTGTTAACCCGGTTAATCCCAGCTGCTGCTTCCTCAGGTAGATTGAGGCTATTCTGGAAAAGCTTCAAAGGTGCAGTTCTCACAAGAAAATCATTTCTAACAGAGCCTGAAAAGAAACTGAGGGTAATTTCATTTTAAAGGAGCTGCAAAAATGTTAATGATGGTCACTTGCATTGAAGGAGAGCTCAGTCTGCAGAGCAGCGCGGTGCAGGGGGGCTGAGCCGAGCAGCCCCTGCCGTGGCACACGTGTCCTCCTGGGCTGCTCCTCCCGGGCACGTCCAGGGCTGTGAGCACTGGTGCCAGCGTGAGAGCACAGCCCAAGGGATTCCTGCCTGCAGCTCTTCCCACAGCCTCCCCTCCCATCCCCGCATCGCTTCCCTCCCCAGGGTCACCTTCAGCTCCAACCTCTGCTCCTGCAGCCCCTGGCAGGGCACTGAACAGCAAGGGCAGCTCAGGGAAACCCCAGGCACTGAACCCACCTGGGAGCTGCTGAACAATGACCCAGGAGAGGCTCTGCCCTCAGTTCCTCCACATTCCCCACTCCAAATTCAGACTCACGAGGGTTTGGCTGCTGTACCTGCCCAGGCTTTGGTTTCCTAAGGCCACGGATGATCTTCCTGCAAGGAAGGACAGCCTGGGAGAGCTGGGGGTGCTCACCTGGAGAGGAGAAGGCTTCAGGGAGACCTTAGAGCCCCTTCCAGGGCCTAAAGGATCACCAAGAGAGCTGGAGAGGGACTTGGAACAAAAATCTAAGAGTGACAGGACACAGGGAATGGCTTCCCACTGCCAGAGGGCAGGGATGGATGGGATATTGGGAAGGAATCCTTCCCTGTGAGGGTGGGGAGGCCCTGGCACAGGGTGCCCAGAGCAGCTGTGGCTGCCCCTGGATCCCTGGCAGTGTCCAAGGCCAGGCTGGACAGGGCTTGGAGCAGCCTGGGACAGTGGGAGGTGTCCCTGCCCGTGGCACGGGTGGCACTGGATGGGCTTGAAGGTCCCTCTCAACCCAAACTGTTCTGTAGTTCTATGATTCTACATTTTCTTTTTTCCATGTCTCATTTTCTAACCCGGGCCACAAAAAAAAACCACAAAAAACCACCCCCCGAATGTGGGGTAAGATCATGTTTTTACAAGCAAATTCCCCAAGATGATTTATACTGCAGGTGTGCAGTCTGGGATAAGGAGGGAAGAAAAACCTGCCTTCCCCCTCCCTCCTTCCCCTTTTCTCTGTAAAATAAGGTCAGTTCTTATCTAAAGCCAGTGGCTCCTCCAGCCAAGCCCTGCCCAAAGCCAGGGCTGAGCCAGCAGCCACACACGGCTCTGGGGTGGTGGGCGGTGGCCATTCTCCGGGCTAGTGATAAAATCCGTGATTTTGGTCAAAGCTGGCACCCAGAGCGAGCTGTTGGTGAGTGCACGAGGCAGGAAGGCCCCACAGGCACCTGGAGAGCGATTCCTGGCGTGGGGAAGAGGTCTGAGAGCTGCAGCCAGGGCTGGATCTGCCGGAGCTTGGCAGGAGCCTTGGCAAGCTCGCACCTTTCCCCGCTCCCTGTGCTCCTGCCCCCCCAGCCCGCGCTGCCCTTTGCTCCTCTCCCGCTCCGGGAAGATGCTCCCCGGGGCCGGGCAGCGCATCCCGAGCCGGGGCAGGTGCAGGGGAGGCAGCTGGGCCCGGGCTGCCTTCGGGGGTCCCTGCGAGCTCGGCTAAGCCCCTGCCACGAGCTGTGAAAAGGCAGACCCGCACCACGATAACCCATGGCTTTTCTCAGCCATGACACTCGCAGTCATTTGCATCTAAACAGGGGTGTGTGGGATCAGGGGCCGTCTTGATATAAACTCAGCAGCTTAAAGGGAGGGGGAGGGAAAGGAGAGAGGGAGAGAGAAAAATAAGCTTATAGCGATGAGAAAGAGCTAAGCTTCCTCCCCTACTGTGAGGCAGGGCGAGCGATACCATCGCAGCGCCGCAGTCGTTTCAAATCGCTGCCGCATTCACACGCCCTTTAGCCATTCTGGGGGGCTGGGGAGCGCCATCAATAGGGATTTCCCAGCCGGGCTGGCGGGATTGGAGGGTGACGGCAGGACAGGGGAACATTGCCCCGTTGCTACGAGGTGCTCCTGGGGAATGCCAGTGCTCTGTGCCGTGGGTACGCTGGCCGGCGGAAACATTCCGCATTATGCTGGTAATACAGTGTGACACCGCGGGAACAATGGCAAATTGAGTGTCCCAGCAGGTAACGGGCCCGGCTGGGAGACAGTCGCAGTGGTGCACTGTCAAGGCGGCTCTAATCCTCCCTCGCCAGCCCCTCCCCTGGTTCTGGGAACGCTGCTCCCGCATTTCGTCTCTGGGAAATTCTCGCAGCTCCTCGCCCAGACCCAGGCGAGAATTTCAAGGCGAGGGGTTTGTTCGCAGCTCGCTCCCCCCCGCGCCGGCACCGTGCGGGGGACACGGGGAGCACGGGGGACACGGGGGGCACGGGGGGCACGGAGGGCACGGGGGACACGGGGACACGGGGGACAGGGGGGGCACGGAGGGCACGGGGGGCTCGGGGGACACGGGGGACACGGGGGACACGGGGGACACGGAGGGCACGGGGGACACGGGGCAGCTGCGGGAGCCGTGTCCATCGCGGCCCTGCCCGGCGGGCACTGCCAGCCCCGGCTCGGTCCCAGCCCGGCCCCGGCCCCTGCTCCCCGTGCCCATCCACACCCCGGGGAAAGCGGAGCCACACCGGTCCCGAGAGCGGCTCATGTCCTTCCCCTGTCCCCGGGCTGTCCTGGGCTGGGGCCAGGAGGGCTCGCTGGCTCCTCTAATCTGATCTGCTTTGGATCACGGGCCACCCAAAGAGCCTTTGTCAGGCTGAAACACCTCATTGGGAGCCGGGACCTTCCACCGGTGCCCGCAGCTCTCAGTGCTCCCAGTAAAAGCAGCTGGTGAAAGATCCCCAAGGAAAACCTTGGTAGGTAGAGAGTGGATCCCTGCTGGCAAATCGGAGATGGGAAGGGCAAGGAGGGAAGAGTCCAGACTAAAACGAGATGAGAACCTCAGCACGGTGCTGCCGGCACAGCCAGGACTGAGCAGCCCTGGCCGGGGATCCCACTTGGAAGTTCCCCGGGCACATTCCCACAGCTGGCACCCACCCACAGCCACCTCCCGAGTGCCTGCACGGGCTGACATCAGCTCAGCTTGGGAAGCTGGGCTTTTGGGAGCCAGACCCAGCTCTGCAGGGACACTGAGGCTGAAGAGAGGGACCTGCTGTCCCAGGGCACGAGGCAAGAGCAGGGCAAGGCTGCGGGGGACAGCTGAGATGGTTCATGGCTCCTGCTCTGGAAGGAGGGGACTGGCTCCAAGGTGATTTTCTCAGCAGCAATTTCTGGCTTCATCCCACATCCACTGACGATTGTCCCGATGATCCCATCACGCTACACCCACGAGGCAGCTGGAACCCTCCTGCCCAGGCACCACAGCCCTGAGCTCCGGCCTCCAGCCCCTGCCACCCTCCTGCACATCGGCACCAGGCTGGATTGACTCCAACATCTGCTCTGGATTTAGAGACCTGAAGTGTCCATCCTTACAGACGGGCTGAAGCACCCCAGTGCCACTGCCCAGGGAGCTGCACTTGTGCAGAGCTCTGAGCCAGAAGGTGTCCCCAGGGAGAACGTTGGTTCTGAGATATCCACTGTGCTTGGGAGGGCCTGAGGCAGTGCAGCCACTGAGGCCAAGGGCCAAACGCCTGTTCCCCCACAGTGTGTCCTGCATCACCTGAAACCTCTCCCCAGGTCAATGAGCTTCTCCACCTCTAACCCCTGGCATGGAGCCCCTCTCTGGGTTCCCAGGCCAGGAATTTCTCCAGTAACTCTCTCCTGAGGCCCCTCAAGCTCCTGCTGATGCTGTGTTCACCCCTGAGCACCCATGCAGGGTCAAATCCTGGATCCTGTATTTGGGAAATGCTGCACGTGTGACCCCCAGAGCTGGAGTCACACCCCTGCCCCACCTCTTTCCACCCACGGGCGATGTCGGCAGCTCCCGCTCCAGGAAATGTTCATTAACAAATTGCTAAAATAACTTCTTGCTTTTCAGTGAGGTTTAGGTGCTGCTGGGGGAGGTTGGGAAGGAAAACACCAGTGTTGCACTGACCAGTGACCCCCGGGCTCGGTGTCTCCGCAGCCACACGAGAATCCGCCTTCGTCCACGCCATCGCCTCGGCCGGGGTGGCCTTCGCTGTCACCCGCTCCTGCGCCGAGGGCACCTCCACCATCTGTGGCTGTGACTCCCACCACAAGGGACCCCCGGGGGACGGCTGGAAATGGGGGGGGTGCAGCGAGGACGCCGACTTCGGCGTGCTGGTGTCCCGGGAATTCGCAGACGCGCGGGAGAACCGGCCGGACGCGCGCTCGGCCATGAACAGGCACAACAACGAGGCCGGCCGGACGGTGAGTGTCCAGTGGGGATGGGCTGAGTGTCCAGTCCTGCATGGATGGCCCAGGGCAGCTCCTCCTGATGGAGCAGGACCACAGGAATTCCCAGGCAGGGTCTTTCTAGGATTATTTTCCAGGGTACAGCATTTCCTCTCCCTCCAAACAGACAGGTGGGGTTAAGAAGAGCTGAAATGCCTTGATTCCAGGGCAAACAGAATTCCTGAATGGTTCGGGTTGGAGGGAGCTTAAAGCTCATCTCATTCCACCCCCTGCCATGGGCAGGGACACCTTCCACTGTCCCAGGGTGCTCCAAGCCCCGTCCAGCCTGGCCTTGGACACTTCCAGGGATCCAGGGGCAGCCACAGCTGCTCTGGGCACCCTGAGCACCTTCCAAGGCCATGCACAGAACCCAGCCCCAGGTCAGCACTGGATGAGGAGGACTTTCCTCCCAGTGCCTCCTTCCTGCATGTTCCCTGTTATAACATTATCCCACCCTGTGATTCTTTGGAGTGGATGACAGTTGCAGCCCCGTCCAACTGAAATATTCCATTCCATTCCATTCCATTCCATTCCATTCCATTCCTGCAGTCAGCAGGTACCTGAGCCTCTGCCTGCCCTGGGTCATTTGCAAACCCAGTGGGACCTTTCCAGCAGTGCCTGAAGCAAACACTGAGACACGTTTTCCACACCACAGCAGGTAGAGGTGGAAGGAGAGAAACCTGACAGCTTCCGGTACAAAAACCTCTCACCAAACTCCAGATTTTATTTAAAATCTGATTCTTTTGCTCCACACAAAGGAGATTCTGGTGAACAGTTCTGTCTGTAGATTCCCAAATTCACACACTTTTTAGTTCAAACTGTTGGACTTGGGACATAAACGAAGAGCAAGGAGAGGACAGGGATCAGTCTCCATCCACAGGGCTCACAGACACCTCCAGCTCTCGGCTTCTCTGGGCCCTGGCTGTCCACACACAGCACAGGAAGGATCCCCATGAAAGGATCAAACCTTGGGATTCTATTAGACTGGATTACAATAGATTGGACTGGATTGGGTTGGGCTGGGTCGGATTAGATTAGACTGGATTGGACTAGATTGGGTTGGATTGGATTAGATTAGACTGGATTGGATTAGATGGGGTAGATGATCAGAGCAGCTGCCCACCTCAGCCGTGCTTTTCTAGCGCGATGTCTCTGGAGGTCCTTAAAGCTCCTCAGCATCTCCAACCAGCCCATGCTTACAGAAACACAGAACCATAAAAAAGGCTGAGCTGGAAGAGACCCATCAGACTCATCCAGTCCAACCCCTGGCCCTGCCCAGGACACCCCAACAACCCCACCCTGTGCCTGAGGGTGTCATCCAAACCCTTCTGGAGCTCTGGCAGCCTCGGGGCCGTGCCCATTCCCTGGGGAGCCTGGGCAGTGCCCAGCACCCTCTGGAGGAAGAACCTTTCCCTGAGATCCACCCTAAACCTCCCCTGACACAGCTCCAGCCGTTCCCTGGGTCCTGTCCCTGGTCATGAGAGTGAAGAGATCGGTACCTCCACTGCCCCTCATGAGGGTGCTGAAGACCTCAGTGAGGTCTGACCTCAGTCTCCTCTTCTCCAGCTGAACAAACCAAGTGCCCTCATAAGGCCCCTCCTGACCTTTCCCCATCCTTGCAGCCTCTTTGGACACTCTCTAATGGCTTAATGCCTTTTTAATATTACCTTTTAATATTGCCTTTTTAATATTACCTTTTTAAATTATTTTAATATTAATTAATAACATTTTTAATATTATTTAAAACTACCCCCAGAACTCAAGGTGAGGCTTCCCAGCCCGAGCTTAGATCAGACATTTAAACCTGGGTGGCACAGGCAGGTGATGGAAAGCAAACTGCTGCTGCTGACTCCGTTTTCCCCGCACAGACCATCCTGGATCACATGCACCTCAAGTGCAAGTGCCACGGGCTCTCAGGGAGCTGCGAGGTCAAGACCTGCTGGTGGGCCCAGCCCGATTTCCGGGCCATCGGGGACTACCTGAAGGATAAATACGACAGCGCCTCGGAGATGGTGGTGGAGAAGCACCGGGAGTCCCGGGGCTGGGTAGAAACTCTCAGGGCCAAGTACGCGCTTTTCAAGCCGCCGACGGAGCGGGACCTGGTCTACTACGAGAACTCCCCCAATTTCTGTGAGCCCAACCCGGAGACGGGCTCCTTTGGGACGAGGGACAGAACGTGCAACGTCACCTCCCACGGCATCGACGGCTGCGACCTCCTGTGCTGCGGGCGAGGCCACAACACCCGGACTGAGAAGCGCAAGGAGAAGTGTCACTGCATCTTCCACTGGTGCTGCTACGTCAGCTGCCAGGAGTGCACGCGGGTCTACGACGTCCACACCTGCAAGTAGGCACGGGTGGGTCTGCACTGGTGGAGGTGGCTCCAGAGCAGGGCCGAGGGGTCCAGCAGCCCCATGGTCAGCCCCACACGCGGCCTCGCACTGCAGAGGACGGCACAAAACTCCCGACGGCCCCGGACGGGCACGGAGCCGCACCCAGGGCACGGGGAGGGCTCTGGGCACCTCACCCACGCGAGGTGTGACTGCTGATCCCTCGGGCAGGACAGGCTGGCTGGGGAGGGCAGGGACAGGACAGGGAGAGCAGGGACAGGACAGGGAGAGCAGGGCAGGGACAGGACAGGATGCCCAGGAGAGCAGGGACAGGATAGGGAGGGCAGGGACAGGACAGGGAGAGCAGAGCAGGGACAGGACAGGCTGCCCAGGAGAGCAGGGACAGGACAGGGAGGGCATGGACAGGACAGGGAGAGCAGGGACAGGACAGGCTGCCCAGGAGAGCAGGGACAGGACAGGGAGGGCAGGGACAGGACAGGCTGCCCAGGAGGGCAGGGACAGGACAGGGAGAGCAGGGACAGGACAGGCTCCCCGGGGAGGGCAGGGACAGGACAGGATGCCCAGGAGGGCAGGGACAGGACAGGCTGCCCAGGAGACAGCAGACACCAGGCAGAGCAGAGTCCCAGCGAGGCACAGCCACACGAAGCAGAGCTGCTGCCACAGCACCCCCCGAGCTCCCAGCTCTGTCCTGCACCACAGGTCCAGCCCCTGCAGACACCGGCACGGGGGGGTCAGGTGGAAATGGATTTCTCAGAGTGAAAGCTGAGCAAACACGGGCTCCCCCAGCTGCCGCTGTCCTGCTCTCAGCAGATGTGGTGGGGAGAGGAAAGGAGCCCCCACGCCAGCCCAGCTCCCTCCTTCCTGCTCCGAGGTGATGCTGGAGAACCAAACCTGTCTGGGCACACGAACAGAGCCCACGGGTGATCTCTCCTTCCCCTTCCCTCTCTGCTGCCCGCAGCCCCACATCTCCTACAATACCCCGAGGAGGACGTCAGGAAGCCAGAGCCCAGAGCTGACCCTCTGGCCCCTGGCCCAGGACAAGAGCAGGGCACAGGGCACTGCTGCCACCTCTCACAGGGGACACAGCATCGCCCCAGCCCCCTCCTCACTGTGCAGCTGCCCAGGAGAGGATTTGAAGGATCGGGGCAGCACCAATTGACAAAGCATTCCCTAACAGGACTTTACATCCCAGAGGGAGCTCAGGGATCTCTCTGGGGACGGGTTACCTGCCAGGTGAGCTGCTGCACCAGCTCTGAAGGACAGAGATTCCAGGGAGAGAGGAAATCTCTGTCCCAGCCGCCCTCCCAACCAGCTGTGGTCCCACAGCACAGCCCCAGGCAGGCCCTTCCCCTCCCATGGGCTTTCCCGAGCTGGCAGCAATCATCCAGAAGTCCCCCAAGCACGGAGGCTCCTGCCATGAGCAGGGATTTGGGCCCCCCCATCCCATGGCCCATCCCAGAGCAGCAGAACCAGTGTTTGTCCCCCACCTGCTCCCCCGGCCGCCCCCCTCCCTGAGCACATCCCCTCTCCCTGGGTTTACCTTGTCCAGGAGTACTGACCCGTGAAATTAAAAAATAAACACTCCCTCTGTCCTGCTGGGCTCCAGGACCAACAGCCCCGTTCAAACACACCCCAGTCAGAGAATTCCAGGGAATCGTGGCCACTCGGGCTGCGGCTGCTGCCCCGCTCACTCCTTTCCCCGGGAATGAGCAGCCCCTGGAGCTGCACAGAGCAATAAAGGGGTGAGACCCCTCGCAGGGAGCACGGGAGGGCCCTCAGCGAGCGCAGAACCCCGGGGCCCTCCCGTGCAGAGCGTCAGGACGAGCTCCAGACCCTCCTTCAGAGGAGCCTTTGCTCCCAAAAATCAAAATCCCAGAGAACTCCAAAAGCCTCCCCCAGCCGGAGCCACGCCGTCCTCTGATATGCATCTATTTAAAGTATATATTAAACCCTGTGTCTGGAAAGACTCCCAGAACCCGACTTTAAACAAAATCCCTTCTTTGTTTGTTTGTTTTTTAATCAAGAAAAGGTATTTAATATTAAATAGAACATTTATTGCCTCGTAATTATTTTACTGTAGCCAGGTATTCTAGCACTGAATGGGAAGATCTTTTTCCATCAATCTGCTGTATCCAAAGTTTTGTATAAAGTTGTAGAGGTCGATTTTTTTTTATTTTATATTCAGAAAAGTTCTCTTTTTATAAGCATTATTTATTATACAATGTATATACTTGAGTTAACTAAGATTATATATTATATAAATATATATATTTGGACAAAAATATATTTCAACTTCCATTTTTTGTGGTACATCATTAAAGAAAAGGCAAAAATTCAAAAATATGCACTTGCCAGCTTGTGTGGTTTGGCTCTGAGGGTCCTGCTGAACGTCTACAGAGGTCATGATCCAGGTGCTTATGGATAGGGACAGCCATGGAATCACGGAATCCCAGAATGGTCTGGGTTGGAAGGGACCTTAAGGATCCCATAGTTCCAACCCCCTGGCATGGGCAGGGATATCTGTTACAGGAATCAAGACAATGATGGCAAAAAGAGGAGATTTTACAGCTGAATGCTGAGAATTTGATTCAGGGAGTGCCAGGGCACAGTGTGCACAACTGAGATTCAGCACAGAATTCATGGAACCCTTGGGGTTGGAAAAGCCCTCTGAGATCCGAGTCCAACCATTCCCAGCAGTGCCAAGGCCACCACTGACCCCTGTCCCCAAGTGCCACATCCACACAGCTTTTAAACCCCTCCAGGGATGGGGACTCCAGCCCTGCCCTGGGCAGCTGTGCCAGGGCTGGACAAATTTCCATGAATTAATTTCCCAATCTCCAACCTACACCTCCCCTGGCCCAGCCTGAGGCCGTTCCCTCTCCTCCTGTCCCTGTTCCCTGGGAGCAGAGCCCGACCCCCCCCGGCTGCCCCCTCCTGTCAGGGAGCTGTGGAGGGTGAGAAGATCAAATTAAGCAGTGGATCAGAACAGGCTTTAGTGCCCACAGGCACTCACAGGCTGTCACTGCATCACCTGCCAGTGCTTTGGACAGACCAAGGCCCAAATCTTCTCATAGAAAAACCTCTTCTCCTGCCCATGAATAATCCTCTGCGTGTTTCTGCAGCATCTCCCTCGCATTAGCAATGCTCTTAAGTGCACACGATTTTCCACTGCACTGGCCTCAAACACACCTGTCTGAAGGGCAAAGTAAAATATAAAATCACTCAGGATTCTTGTCCTGATCCCCAATTTACACACAAAGCCATCCCATGGATCCACGTGCATGGGCAGGGTGTCTCTGCTGGTGCCACCACCACTGACATGTCCCATCTACCCAGAGAACCTGGCCCATGGAGGGTTCTGGGCTTCACAGCTCCAGGGGTGAAGCTCTCCCTGTCTGCCCACCTGCCCCAAACCTTCCTGACCCCACACCGTGCCCCCAAAACCCATCCCAACACTTTCAAATCTGTCTCTGGCCAACAACTCCATTTCAGGGACACATTTCTGGAAGGTTCAAGATGAACCAGGGTGAGGAAGGGGGTGAAGAACTTGGCCCTTACATTGAAAGCAATATTGTGCATTTATTATCCATTTACAGCCGCTCTGCCAGGAGGAGCCACGGAGAGCACAGGGTGGTGGGAAGGTGCTGCCCTTCCCTTGTGCCACCTGCAGGAAACATCTCAGATGGAGATCTTGGAATAGAGGTTGGAATGGGTGGGATGGCACACCCAGCAGCCCACCCTGGTTTTCCAGCCCTCCCCAGGTGTGGGATACCCACACACACACAGACAGACACACGTGGGGCCTCCTCAGCACTGCAGGGCCCACAGAGCTCCAGAAGGGGCTGGACCAGAGTCCTCTCACCAACTTCTTTAAGAGTAAGAGGGGCCAGCTATCCAGAGCTGTCCAGGCTGGGGTAAATTCAACCCATCCACGCTCAGGCACACATTGAGCACCCCTGTGGCAGCAGCAGCCCAGGAGCAACTCTGCTCCTCTCACACACCAGCACCAGACACAGATGGCACCCAGGTCATCACAAGGAGTTGTGCTTTTTATTGAATCCATTGAATGTGCAATTAAACCAGATATTTATTCATCAATATAGTTCTGGACACAGACACGATAAGGTTTACATCATTTACTCTGAAATATAAGTTACCGTGTGCTGCTGTCACTCGGACTGGCAGAGGGAAGGGAGGAACAAATAAATTCACAAGATCGTACACAAAATGAGAGGGAACCACCACTGGGACTCACAACAGCATCACAACACAACAGCACTGCCAGAGGAGCAGAGTGGAGTGGCTGAAACACTCCGACTGCTGTGAGCACACACTGAGGACAACAGTACCTCCACCTCGGCCTGGAAGGACGTGGGGCACCCTCCTTCCCTGGGAACACCCCTCTGGATACCACTGGATACCCTTACAGTGGGTCTGGTCAAGTTTAGGAAGCTACACTGACTAAGATCTGCTAAATGGCTTTGATTTCATGCCCCACCACACTGAGGTATGTTCCAGGAACCTTACGGAAGGAGTGGAGCCCAGGGGGAGCAGCCTCAGGACAGCGTCTCCCCGAGGCCACGGGAGCTGGGAAGGGCCGGGGAGCAAGGTTTGATACATTCCTTTATTTCAGTGCAAAAACATGGCAACACACATCTCGTGCACCTGCAGAGCTTGGCTTCCCCTCTGTCTCTAAGGAGGAATTTCAACCTTTGGTAACACGGCAGGAAAAAGGGATAAAACGAGGCTGGAGGATACCAAAGCTGCCAACTACAGGAACTCAGGAAGAGCTGGAGAGATGGAACCAGCATCTCTAAAACTGTTGTTGAATCAACAACAAGATTTGATGCCTTAAATACTGCATTTGGAAATTTCCTCTACTCTGACCAACACTTCCCTGCGCTCTTCCCGTGCCCAGTGCCACCAGCAGTGTCCCTTTAGGCCCCAAAATACCTGGATAGAAATACAGTGGGCGCAGCGTCCAGGCACCCCTGGAGCTGGACTCCTGTGGGCACTGGCTGTGGGGTGTGGGTCTGGCTCAGAGCTCAGTGAGGGGTGGGATGACACCACAAGAAAGCCTTCACCTGACCAGGATAAGACAGAGCAGTGCTTCAACATCCCTCCACCAGACTGGCAGGTTTATTGGAAGCCAGGATCTCTCTCCTGCCGTGGGAATGCTGGACACAAGTGAGGGTCAGCCCCAGACCTCACAGGACATTCCCCCCTGCTCATCCCAAAGCGCAGCCTGGCTGCACAGAGACAGAAGCACAGTGTTCTAGGAGACACTTCCACATGACATCAGAATATTAAAGACAAAGAATAAAGATACTGTATTGCACTACACATGCAGGTTCCACATGGGGAACAGGGGAGCGTTTCACTTTGTCCAGTGTGTTGAGCACAGAAGAGTAAAGATCCCAGTGTTTGTTCTCCAGGTTGGTCACTTTTCCAGCTGTTGATCTTGCACTTGGTCCACCTTCAGTCTAGGGTAGGGACTCTTGCAAAAGAAGCCAAATCCATCAGGAAAGCATCATGCACATGTATAAAGCATCAAGCACACACTGGAACCCACTCACATGTAGCCAGGATAGATAGTGGTGTGAGTTTCCCCAGCACAGGTACTGCCCTACATGTATTAGAAAGTCATTCTCTAGGAGATGCCACTGTCCCACTGGGCTCAACTACTCCCTGTGGCACCTATGGGGAAAGAGTAGGACATCCTTCTCTCAGACAGGAGACACAAGAAATCAAATTCCAGATTTCAGATAAACAGCTGGATTTTAACTCAAGCAGAATCTCTTTTGATTTACTTTAGTTAAAGAAAGGTAAATTTTGGCCCATTATCTCATGGACACTTTAAAGTCAAGGGTAAATTCACAAAAGCAGAGGATTCAGGCATGCAGGTTCCCAAACCTCCAGGACCTCCCCCCTCCCAAATTCCTGTTAAGAACTGATCTGGTACAGCTCTGACAATACAGAGGGGCCAACAATGAGAGCAGACACACCCCACTGCAGGTTCCCCTCAGAGCAGCTCTTTTCTGAGCAGAAAGTAGAATTTAAACACTGCTTTAAAATAAAAGTACTTACGTTCCTTCTTCTCTCAGAAGAGCCAAGAACTTTTTCACCCGATACTCAGGATCCATCTAAACACCAAACAAACAGATCCCCGTTAGTGCAATCCTCCAAGCAGCCCAAAAGGAAAGCACAGAATCATGGAATATCCTGAGCTGGACAGGACCCACAAGGATCACCCAGTCCCACCCCTGGCCCTGCACAGACACCCCAACAACCCCACCCTGGGCATCCCTGGCAGCGCTGTCCAAACTCTCCTGGAGCTCTGGCAGCCTCGGGGCCGGGACCATTCCCTGGGGAGCCTGGGCAGTGCCCAGCACCCTCTGGGGGAAGAACCTTTCCCTGAGATCCAACCTGACCCTCCCCTGGCACAGCTCCAGCCGTTCCCTGGGTCCTGTCCCTGTCACAGAGAGCAGCACTGGGGCCACAAAGGCTGCTGGAGCTGTGTTTGCTTTGCCTGAGCGCTGGCCTGGGCAGGGACCAGCCTGGCTCTGCAGGAGTTGTGGAGCTGCCAGGGCAGGCACAGCCCTGCTCCACGAGAAAAGGTGACTGGCACAAGCTGTGTGTGCTCACAGGGCAGGAGATGGGAGCACACACAGGCACTGTTT
Organism: Lycocorax pyrrhopterus obiensis; assembly: GCA_014706295.1. Classification (NCBI taxonomy): domain Eukaryota; kingdom Metazoa; phylum Chordata; class Aves; order Passeriformes; family Paradisaeidae; genus Lycocorax; species Lycocorax pyrrhopterus. Next base: position 4,684,410 of record JACSVZ010000027.1, read on the forward strand.
CCATGGCACCTCACACCCACACCCTGCTGCCAATTCCAGCCAGGCCCACTCCCAGTCTGCTTCCATCTGCCCCTTCCCAGAGCTGGGGCAGCAAATTAAACAGGAGGAAAGGCACTGAGGATGTTCTGAGTGCTCCTTTCCCCCAGAGCTGCAGCACCAGGGCAGGGCAGGGGCAGCACAAAGCTGAGCCAGCACAAGGCTCCAGAACGAGCAGCACCACCAAGTGCTGTGGAACAGCCCCCAGGGAGCAGCCCTGCCTCCCCCAGGACAGGGGACAGGCACAGGGACAGCAGGGAAGCTGGAGGAAGGGCTGCTCAGGAGACACTAAAGCTGCTGCTGGAGGCCACCAGGTGTAGCTGGATCTGTGCCCTGTGCTGGTGCATGGGATTGCTGATCCTCTCATGGAATGACTCCAGGGAAATCTTCCTTAGATTTGCACCAAAATACAGTGAGTGAGGACTAGAAACATTTGGAAATCAGAGGCTGCTGGTTCTCAGAGTCTTTGTCTTGTATTCCAACAGTTCTTGTGCCCTAGAAACTCCCACCTGTGTTCCCTCTGCAGCCTCCACCACCGTCCCGTACCTTCACCTCACTGTGACAATACACAGGATCCATTCTGGGAACACCCAGTACAGGACCTATGAACACCCAGTACAGGACCTATGAACACCCAGTACAAGATCTGTGAACACCCAGTACATGGATCTATGAACACCCAGTACATGGATCTGTGAACACCCAGTGCATGGATCTATGAACACCCAGTACAGGATCTGTGAACACCCAGTACAGGATCTATCAACACCCAGTGCATGGATCTATGAACACCCAGTACAGGATCTGTGAACACCCAGTACAGGATCTATCAACACCCAGTGCATGGATCTATGAACACCCAGTGCATGGATCTATCAACACCCAGTACATGGATCTACGAAGTCAACTGGAATAAGATTCCCAGCTTGGGAACAGAGGCAACTCTCTACTTAAAACATAAACCTGGGCCTCATCCTTGGAGGGGGGAAGCAAAGTGTCAGCCTGTGCCCTGGCCTCCCACCAGCCAGGCCGAACGTGGGCTCTGGATTTCCTCCTTCACATTTTACATCCCTAAAGAAAAATGTCTTCCCATTCCAGATGTGAAGAAGCCATCTATTTAAAACTCTGACTGCTGCAACAGAAAGCAACACAAATGCCTTCAAAAACAGCTCAGAAGAAAATAAATCCTAAACCAACAACAGTGTCCCCAGCAACGCGGGGGAGAAAGAGCCAGCAAGAATTTCTCCTTTGTGCTAAGAAAAGCCTAAAAATGTAAAACTACCCATGGCTGTGAGATAGGAGAGCAAGGCCAGTTCCTCAGTACCAACTGCTGAGCTACTTTTAGATCAGAAAAATAAATTCACTGAAAGAAGATTTAGAGCAACTTCCTGAGGCTCGCTGAGCATTTCATTTGGGGTTTAAGCAGCAGAGAACACGGGCAATAGTCAGGGTCCAGGAAGAGAAGAAAGGTCAATGCCCCCCTAATACAGAGTTTGGAATGTGAAATACCCAGGGACTGAGAGGGACTGTGGTACCCCCAAACAGGAGACCAGGGAGAGGGTGTCTGCAGGGTCCCTCCAGCCTAAATCTTCTCCACAACCTCTCCCAGCTGACACCTGGCTACCAGGAAAAGCTCATCTGTCACTGTGCCAGCTCTCCCGTTTCTGTGGGGGATGTGGCACTTGGGGACATGGTCAGTGGTGGCCTTGGCAGTGCTGAGGGAACACTCAGGGGGCTTTTCCCACCTCAGTGACTCTGTGGTTCTGTCAGAAAGGCTGAAGGCAGCTGGGACAGGAGCACGTGCACATGAACGCTGAGCTCTGATTACCTGGACATCCCCTTTCTCTGGGGGCATCCACAGCTTCAATCCACACCACCAGACCCAGCAGTGGACCCTCACCTGGCAAAGGGTTCCGAGCCTTCCCCACCAAAGGGCTCTGCTCTGACCCCATGGCTGATCCTGCTGAAGCAGGAGGTTGGACTGGATCAGAGAACAGAATTCCCTGATTGGGAAGGGACCCTCGGGGAAGGATCACGGAGTCCAACTCCTGGTCGTGCACAATCCCTCCCTGTGCATCCCTGGGAGCTCTGGCAGCCTCGGGGCTGTGCCCATTCCCTGGGGAGCCTGGGCAGTGCCTGACACTCTCCCCTCCTTTCCTGACAGCCAACAGCCGAGACCTTCAGGTGCGTTCTGACCTCGTTTTCCTACAGTCCTGTGACAACTCCAGCTCCCTTCCTGTATTTCTGAATGTCCCTGGAATGGCAAGTGCTGGATAAAGCCTGACCCCAGCTCCAGGTGGCTCCATGAACAAGGTGCCATTTACAGGCCAAATACAATGGACTGAACACTGGTCAAGCAGCTGGGCCCCAGGAGCTGGGCTCAGGGGCAGAAGTCCACGTGTGCCCATGTGCCAGGCATCCCCCTGGGAGCCAACATTCCTTAACCTCCTTAGTAACCAGCGGGGCTGGGGCTGGGCACACCCTGAGCCTGCAGCTGACACGGGGTCAGGAGAGGGGAGTCCTGCACCCACTGCTGGTGCTGCCACTCAGCCTCAGCTGGAGGGAGATCGGCCCCACACACACCTCATGCTCTTCAGTGAAGGGAAATGCCAGCTCCTCCACCCAGGCAGGGACAGCCCCACCACCAGTGACACTTTACCGTGTCATAATTGAGCCTCCCGATGGGGGAGGATTCCCTGAGCCCTTACCCGGGCTCCGCAGACGAACGGGACTTTTCCACACTTTTGCTCTCAGGTAGTTGTTTATTAAGTCTCATCAGAAAAGGGAGCCAAGGCAGAGATGACTCCCCTTAGAAAGCGCAAAGGAGAAGCCCCAATTATCAAGATAACACTGTTCTTTTAAAGGTAAAAAGCACAATGAAAGCCCAAAACGAAAGATATTTTTACTTTTCTACCAATGTTCAATAAATCGTTCTGTCACATGAAAGGAACTGCGGCATTTTTCACCCAATCATCTCAATCCACTTTTGCCGCAGAAAATGGAGTAAAGAAAGAAGAAAGAAGAAGGCCTAAAACAACAACAATCCTCCATTTTGAAGGTTTTGTTTCTTATCTATTTTGCTATATTAACAAACCCAACACCTCTAAATTTTCACCCTGTGACAATCTTACATAATGTTCTATCACCTAATTCACACCAGTGTAGATTCTGCTTCCTCCCAGAGGGTAGGGAATTTTCTCCATGGACGAAGGTCAAAGACAGGGTTGTCCAGGGGAGTAGAACCCCCCAAAACAGGCAGAGAAATATTCCCTGCACTTTGGACTCCAACACACCAGTACAGGCTGGGGACAGCTGCCTGGAAAGGGACTCCTCAGACAGACACGGGGTGTGTTTGTAGGTACACTGAACATGTCTCCTTCTGAAAGGGCTTCTTCAGAGCAGATGCTGAGGTGAGACCTTAGGAAACCATGGGAACTCATCTCAACCGGGAAATAACAAAGGTCCAACCAGAGAGTTCTGCTAAAAACCCAACATGACCTGACACAGTTATACACAAACAAATCTCTTCATCCTTAAAAGATCTGTTCTAAAGCCACCAGCTGGAATTCAAACTTGCCAAGGGCAGTGCTCTGTTTCCCAAATGGAAGATGCTGCCTCCCACCCCTCTCCACCTGGACACCAAAGGGACACTGAGTCCATAACCTGCACTGGCTCCTGGGGAGGAGCAGCATTTACCTGCACACAAAGCACCTTGCCCAAAACACTACAGCTGGCAGCTGAAAGGCCACAAAGACTCAAACTTGATCAAATTGCTTATTAAAAATGCAGGCACAAACCCCAGAGGCTGATCTGCCCGGGAAGGAGCACAAGATGGAGTCAGTGGAGCACAGAGGAAGCAGGTTCAGGACTCCTGGACAGACCCTCTGGTGCTCTGTGAAACGGGAAGTGCTGGGGGGAAGATTTTCTGGAACAGCAGCGTGGGGACTGACTCTGTGACAGAGCTCAGAGAGGTGACAGGAACATGGATGTTCCTTCCTGGGTAGGGCAGCATCCCCAGGATATCCAGGACCCCTCAGGAAACAAAGGAACTAAAGGGAGGTTGTTAATCTCCAGTCCAGAGAAGGAGATCCTCCACCACGATGTGACAAGCCCTCAGTGCTCCTGAAAGCCTGCCATGAACCCAAGCCCTCAGCATGTCCAGGTGCAGTGTTTGGTTTAAAATAAAGCATGAAATATCATGTGGTGATCTTTCAAAATAAGTTCCCATGAAAGTTAAGATACATTAAAGACAAGCAGCTTAGATTAAGTTTTATTTATGCTGATTAAGTTTTATTTATGCTAAACAGAAGTTACCAAATCAGGAAACCCTGGAGGTGCCAGAAGGGGCTTTCTGGAACACTGCCTGGCTCATCCAGGCTCCTGCTCCAAGGAGGAGAGACCTTGGCTTTGGGAGTGCTGCCAGCAAGGTCCAAGAGCAACAAGACAGGCAGGGAGAGGAAGCAGGAAGAACCAGCCCCCAGCCATGGAAAGGGAAGGCTCAGGTACCCAGCAGCATCCAGGGCAGGGTGAAACCAGCGTGGGACCCAAGAGCCCTGGAGGTGACCCTGTACTGCAGCAAAGGCCACTGCAAACACTTGTGGATTCACATGGCAAATCCTGAGTGTATCCAGGGATCAAAGGCTTCGTTTGAACAAGAACAGAATCATTCCAGGATACTCAATGTACACAAATGACCAAAGTATGAGACACAAAATACGAGCAGCTGGCATTAATGCAGGCCAGGAACAGCAATAAACAGAGTCTGGGGGAAATCAGTCTGCCAGAATGTGTGGAGTGACACAGCTCATAAACAAGGTGACAATTCACCCAGGGCACCAGAGCAGTTCAGGTACCCCAAGAAAGGATTTTGATATTGAGGGTCTGGTTCAGTGTGACTTCAGTCTGAAACACACTGGAAGTCATTTGACCAGCTCAGGAATCCCTGCAGAGAGCAGAGTGGGGTCACTGCTTTAACAAAACAAAAGCCACCATTAGATTCAGAGGAAGACACTACGTGCACATTTTTTATAAAGAATCATTCACCTGGCATCTAATCAGCTGAGTTCTGAGAAATTTCATCCATCACTTGGAATTCTTAAGTGATTTCAGATTGAAATCTCCTTCTAAAAAGCTGTGGTATAAATCACTGAAAACAAGATCCAGTGCTGGACTTCTTATCTGGTGCAACTGTGCCTTCCTGCAAGAGCCTGGCAGATCTGAGCTCACTGAGCTCACTGGGTTCCAGTGCACTCAGATCCCAGCTCTGATCAGTGAGAGCCTGCACTGCTCTCCTGTATTTATAGCAGTTCAGCAGATGGAGTCATGGAAACACCTCAGACCTTCTGGAACAGAGCTGGTTCATATTTAGCTGCCATATGCTGTTACCTCTGCTATTACACAACCACCTGAACCCAGTGCCAGAGCAGGAACCATCCTGCTGCCAACCCTCCACGGGCAGCAAAGGGACACCCTCAGTGGCTCTAGGGGCAGTGGCAGCAGTTGGTGTTCAGTGTGTCACAAAGGGCACAGTCCCAGCTCTGCTTTCCCCTCCCAGCCTGGCTGCTCCTGGACTCACCTACACAGCAAGGTCTGCTGACAAAATTAATGCCCAAGAGCAGTTTGCCTGCCCAGCCTCGGGCAGGGTGAGGACTCTGTGCCAACAGTGTCACTGGTCACAGAATCCTGGAATCTCCTGAGTGGGAACGGACCCACAGGGATCATCCAGCCCAGCTCCTGGCCCTGCACAGACACCCCAACAACCCCACCCTGGGCATCCCTGGCAGCGCTGTCCAAACGCTCCTGGAGCTCTGGCAGCCTCGGGGCCAGGACCATTCCCTGGGGAGCCTGGGCAGTGCCCAGCACCCTCTGGGGGAAGAACCTTTCCCTGATCTCCATCCTAAATCCCCCTGACACAGTTCCAGCCGTTCCCTGGGTCCTGTCCCTGCTCACAGCAAGCAGAGATCAGAGCTGCCCCTCGGGAGGAGCTGCAGCCCCCACTGCAGCTCCCTCAGTCTCCTCTGCTCCAGCTGAACAAGTGACCTCTGCTGCTCCTCCTACGGCTTCACCTCCACACCCTTCACCATTTCAGGTCCCTCCTTGACACTCTCTAATTCCTTTCTATCCCTGTGATATTGTGGTGCCCAGAACTGCCCCCAGCGAGTGGAACGGGCGCAGGGGCCAGGCTGGGAACAGGGCAGGGGTCAGCATTCCCACCCATCTCCCAACTCAGAACTGCCCAGGAATTACAGAACCTCCACCTTCAGCTCTGAAAACAAGCAGCACTTCAGGTGAAAGCAGCACAAGAACACGTCCTGTGTCAGAAGAAGGGACCCATTGTCAGGGCTCAGGGACCGGGAGCGCGGCAGAGCCCGGCAGTCCCCGAAGGCCGGCACCCCTTAAATCCATTTAATGCATGTGAGCAATGACTTACTGACTTGCCTGTAGGTATGGAATTAAAAGCCAAAGAAGAAGAGGAAAAAGTAATCTAGATAAATGACTTTATTCCCTGAGGTGACATCCAGTCAGAGCATATCCTCAGCGCTGAGCAAGTTTTAACAGCATTGTGAAGAGTGAACAGAGGGGTACATGACTTGTCTGCTCTGAACTACAAGTCTCTTCACTTCTGCCCTGCCTCTGCGAGGAAGATCTGAGGACAGTTCACTCAGCTGCACTAAATCCATTTGATGTGAGCAGAGGGGGGGGCTGGGGGAGCACTGGGATGTCAGGGGAGGATTAGGGCTGCACCCTCAGCCCGTGTCAGCATGAGCACGAGCTTGCTGGCTGGCTCCAGGCATGGGTGCTGCTGCGGGGGAGGGCTCAGAGCTGCATAGTTCTACCCTCTGCAATTATTTTCTTTAAAGTGCTGAAAGTGGAAAATGAAGAGAAGAGCAGCTGAACAGCCTGACAGATTTATCTTCTTCGGGGAAAGAGCACATACACCTGCACAGGCACCTTCTTCTTTAAAAAAAAAACCCAAGGTGATTGCTATCTGCAATCTTAACATGCTGGGTGGAGAGAAGAAATTCCATGAAAGGTGAGTTAATCCAACCCCTCCCGTAGCCAGATGCTCTGAAGTGCAGCTCTGAACAGCCCATGGGCACGAGGGGGGGATTTAAAGATCTCTGTGGACCAAGATGTGGTGATTTCTTTGTTCTGAAAATTTCCCCTCGCTGCAGCTCTTTTCTCAATTAAACCAATGCAAAGCTCCCACCGACAGCAGGGGTCTGCAGAGAAGGGAGCCTCCAGGAGTGCTCTAGGACCCCAGTCCTTCCTCCCCAGAACCATTCCTACCTGTAATGACATTTCTATCAGCATCAGCAGCTTCTTGATCCCAATCCAGACAGGCTTCCCTTTGACGTTCTGTGCGATCGTGCTGCGCTCCTTGTCTTTGAAGTTACCCAGGAGCTGGGGGGGAAATCATTTTAAAAAGTCAACAACAGGAGCCTGTCAGTAGGAATAATGGTACCTACCTTGGGAGAAAGGGAATGGGAAGCTGGAAGCATTTACTAGCTGAAAAGGAAGATTTGTTGCAATGTATCTTGGACAAGGCAAAACACAAACAAAAAATCCTTGAATTCCATAATGGTTTTTTCCTTAACATCCCTTATCCAACAGTGCTGTGCTTTTATGCTGTACTCCAGGTTTTCTCCAGATCAGGGTCTGCAAAGAAACAATGGCTCAAGCCACAGGAAGTTTCCAAACCTGCTGCAGGAGTGTCTGTGTCTCTCAGGCTTCGGTGACACCATCACTGGGACGAGTTTGCCAATGGCACCACAGATTTGCCTGTTCAGTTTGTTTTAACAGCCTTCAGTTCTCACTACAATTCCCACTGGGGCACAGAATCAGGAGACACTAAAGGCAGGAATTTATAAGGAACTTACAATTCCTCAGCACCAAACACCTTCAGCTGATGCTGTTCCAATTCACCAGAGCTCAGCACCCTCCGGGCACATTCAGTTTTAGTGTCCCAATTATATTCACTACCCACTTCCATGCCCTTGGAATGTTTCAATCCACACCATAAACCCCTCCCCAGACCTCCAGTTCTCTAATTTTGCCTTAATTTAATTCATGAAAAAGCAAATTGAAAAGCCTCAGAACTGCTATGTTATGACATGATGTCAAGTGGGATGGTGTTAGCAGACACAGCTACTGCAAAACCCCTCATTTCCAGCAAATTTTGAGTCTTTTGTCATCCTTGAACTTTTCCTCACCTCTAAAGCCTCCATGAGCTGCTCCCCCGTGGCAATGTTGGGCACATGGATGGTGGTGCTGAAGGCATTCAGCATCTCCATCTCCTGCAGGACATCCTTGCGGCTCGTGGTGCCGATGATCAGGAGCTTGCGGCCCTGTCCAGGCAAGGGAGCGAGAGTCAGGAAAGGAAAAACTAGAGAGAACCAGCCTGGGGAAGGTTCAGCCAGCTGCAAATGGTAAGTGGGAAAAGGCCATTTAAAAAGCCACTTCAAACAAAATTAATAGGATTAAATCTGTCAGTAACTGAAGTAGCCAACAGCAGCCACGGGAGACCGGGATCAGATCTCGGAGCGATGCCACCAACGGGGCCCAAGAATTGCGGTGCACAAAGCCCCACCACACTCACAGCTCCTTCTGAACCCGTCATTATAAATAGCTGGAGCCTCATTAAATTTAAAAGCCTGAGCAAACTACCACTCCCAAAAGCTGAATTACAAATGACTTCTCGGGGGAACAGCCTGTCTTTAGGAATCTGTGGGTACAGCGAATTCCCCGCTCCTGCACAGGCAGTTCCAGTGATTTCCAGCTCAGGCTTTTGAGCAGAGGCTGCTGTGAGTCCCTGAGTTCCCCCTGCGGCTGTACAGGACAGTCCCACTCCAGCAGCCTCCAATTCCCAATCCAGAGTGCCCAGACCAACCCCAAGTGAGCCCAGGCAATAACAGGGTTTATGAATAATAGAGCAAGCTGTGGAAAACATCAGCTGCAAATGCAAATGCTCTGCTGTTTGTTCACCTTGCATAGCCCTTTCCACTGCTGTTTGAATTTCCCTGTGAGGGGTTTGGACACTGATCAATACTGGCTGATGGAAGGAGCTGCTGGGATTATCAGGCAGGATTAGTCCCTCTTCTGTCCCAGCACACAGGGAGCCCATGGGCTGGGAGAGGCCTGGCTGGCCAAGGACCCTCCTCTTTTGCTGTACAAGAAGTTTGGCTGAGGCTCCAAGAGTGAAGTGAATTTCCAGTGCCCACCTAGAGGGTGCTGGGCACTGCCCAGGCTCCCCAGGGAATGGTCCCGGCCCCGAGGCTGCCAGAGCTCCAGGAGCATTTGGACAGCGCTGCCAGGGATGCCCAGGGTGGGGCTGTTGGGGTGCCTGTGCAGGGCCAGGAGCTGGATTTGATGGTCCTTGGGGGTCCCTTCCCACTCAGGATATTCTGTGATTCTGTGCTTCTGTGCAAGTTCTATATTTCAACTTCATGACGCAAAACTTCATCATTATAGAAACAGAACAAAACCCTAAAAATTATTCCCAGAATGAATCCTGTAACTGCTTTGCATTCCCGTGACAGAGGATGAAAACCTATTTAAACACATCTTTGATGCAGACAGTGCCTCTTCACGGGCTCTGTTCCTCCCCTGCACTCACTGAACACATTCTGCTCCTGCTCCAGGTGCTGGACACTGAGAAAGATCCTGAACTGGGAATGAGCCCAAGTGCTCATTCTGGGCTTGGCTTTAGCCCAAGGGAGCAAAAGGAACAGCTGGCAGGCAGAACCAGAGCGTGTCCCAGGTCACGAGTGTCACACAGGGCTCTGCTGGGGACACTGTGCTGCCCCTCCTGTGTGAATCCCTGTCTGCAGCTCAGGAGGCACCACAGCACAGAGGAAGCCAAGGACAGACCCCCGACCAGAACTGAGACCTCCAAAACACACAACAACCCCTCCTGCAAGTGCTGTACCACCCAGCCCCATCTGCTTCACAAGTGATTCTCCTAAAAACGTGTTCATTACTGCCTGGAACTCTCAAAATCCTGAACAGCTTGGGCAAGGGGCTGTGTTAATAACAGTTTCCTATGAACTATGAGCATTTTAGAGGGGAAAAAACTGCTCAGCTGCACCCAGGCAGTGTCTGTTCCCCAAATATAGCTCCCAGCATGTGTACAGTGCCTGGCACACTGATCAGGCATCAATCAAGGGGATAACTGCCTCAGAGTGGCTGCTTGAGGGATGCTGCCCTCATACATTAATGAAGTCTGTGCCTGATTGCAATAAAAATGGAATCTAGCTTGGAGTTTCATCAGGAAAGGACACAGGAAGCACAGGAATGTCACCAGCGAGGGGAGTTTTACCTCCTGGCACTTCAGGTGTCCACGACTGATCTTGCTCTCGGCCTTTCCTTCTCAGTTACTGGAGCCCAGATGACACATTCCTCCTCCCAGGAAAGCTGCCCACGCTGTGGACTCATCCAGCAAACATTCCCTAAAGGACCAGTTCAGTCGTGGCAAACTCACCCAGTGCCACACTGAGTCAGCTGGACCCACACCCGCTGCTCATCAGGGCAGTGGGCGACTGCTGCACACACGGAAATGGCTCCAAAGCCCTGTGGCCACCGAGGAAAACCACTGGCACTGGTCCCTGTGGGAATTCTGTGGGAACACCAGCTCAATCTCACTCAGTGTGCAACCACTGGGACAGTTTTGGAATGGGAAAAGAGCAAAACAGGATCATCATTCTGCCATGTGAACCCAGGAGTTCCTTCCTGTTTCAAATATAACTTCAAATCCATCATTTCCGACCTGGGGATGTCCAGCCTGGAGAAGAGGAGAGTCTGGTGAGACCTTAGAGCCCTTTCCAGTGCCTAAAGGGGCTCCAGGAGAGCTGGGGAGGCACTTGGACAAGGGGGAATGGATTCACACTGCCAGAGGGGAGGGTTAGTTTGGATATCAGGAAGGAATTCTTCCCTGTGAGGGTGGGCAGGCCCAGGCACAGGGTGCCCAGAGCAGCTGTGGCTGCCCCTGGATCCCTGGCAGTGTCCAAGGCCAGGCTGCACAGGGCTTGGAGCAGCATGGGGTAGTGGGAGGTGTCCCTGCCCATGGCAGGGGTGGCACTGGATGGGCTTTGAGATTCCTTCCAACCCAACCCATTCCATGATTCCATGATTCCGTTTAGTTGGAGAAGTCAGAGAAAGCACTGGGGATGGTCAGAAATATGGAACAACTTCTCTAAATAGATCCTTGGTAAAAACAGAGAGGTTTGTAAAATCATAGGTGGTGTAGAGGAGATGAGGGGGGAACTGCTGCTTGTCATTCCAGAAACCAGGAAGCACAAGATGGAATTATCAAACATCAGATAAACTCAGCTAAAGGGGGTTTTGCTCTCACCAACAGCTCGGCTGGACTCAGGCAAGCACAGCACTAAGAAAGGAAAGGCTTAACAAGGTTGAAAAGCACCGGGATGAGTTCCCAGAGGGCAGATCCATCAGCAATTTTTAGATATCTCTGTTAAAATCTATTCCCAGGTCCCTGAACCACTGACGTGGTTGGGAGCTCCTCAGAACAGATGGCTACTCTGCAAATTTTTAACAGCTCCACCCAAAAGATCCTGATTTTCCCCTGCTTTCCTCAGAAGAAGCCATGCCTTCAACTCCCTGCCTTTAAGCCTGACCCCTGGAAGGCAGCCACCGTGACCCGCCAGCACTGACAGGGCAGGAGTCCCTCGAGCTCCTCCAACTTCCAGGCAACTCAACAAACAAGTGGGAACCCCCAGGGCAGCACTGTTTGCCCCAGGAATTATGGAGGCAGCAGGAAAAGCTGCCCTCACCCAGCTCCTCTGCACTGACACGCACCGCGGGAGATCCCGGGATTTGTTCGTGTTACAGGATCCCGGAATGGTTCAGGCTGGAAGGGGCCACGGTGCAACTCCCTGCTCCAGCAGGGTCATCCCAGAGCACACGGCACAGGGTTCCAGGTACTGCTGAAGTGGCCAAATTTTCAGAAGAATGCACTTTTTTGATCCTTAATTTCTACAGCAGTCGCAGTAAAGGCAACAAGCCATGTGTTCAGCCCATAGAAAATCAGGATTCAAGCTGAACTTCCAAAAATCAGGCAGAACATGTGAGTAAATTACCAAGGAAGGAGGAACAGCTTAAGATCATTTTGTGTCAGATTCACGACCACGGCAGTTCCAGCCCAGTTCTTCCATCACCAGAGATCAGGCACAGCCTCAGACCTGGATTCATCCTGTCCATTTTTAGGCAAAGTGCCCCAATTTGGAGCCCAAGATCCCTCTGTGCTGACAGGGGGGCAGTACAGGGGTGTGTGTCCTGCCCTGCTGCCTTCTAGAAGGGGGATGACCCCAGAGCTGCCCCCTCTGCTGCAGGGATTTTACCCGACTGAAGGGTGTTGCCATGCACAGAACTGTGGGACTTGATCTAAATTTTCCAGCGCCAGGGATGGATTCCTCTACCACAGCAGGCACCACATCACTGCCCAGGGGGAACTAGAGCATGACACAGACTCTGCTGTGAGCAACTGGAGCCTCAACAGTCACTGGAGTCTCCAATTACGGAATTCCAGCAAATCCAGCCAGCCCCAGGCAAGGGGAGCCTGAGCTCTGCTGGAACCAGGCACTGGTGACACTGAGGTGCCTCTGTCACTCACCAGCTGCTCACTGTGCTCAGGACCCTGGGACACCTTTATCCTTGTGTCTGGGATCTTGGGAATTCCTCACATGTGAGGGGAGAAACACAGCTCCCCAGGTTTATGCACACAAAGGTAACGTCACTGGTGACTGGAATTGCTTCCAGTTCACACCGAGGGATGTGGAATCAGGAATGCATCTGGGATTATATCAAACAAGGAGATTATTCCCCCTTTCATCAATTGGCAAAAGCCTCCAGTGTCCCAGTGAGAAAAGGGGCTGGGGGCTCTGGGAACCATGGAAGGACAGCCCCAGGAGTGGTGTCCCTTCGAGAAGAAGGGTTGGGGGCTCTGGGAGCAATGGAAGGGCAGCCCCAGGCATGAATCTCACTTTGAATGTGGGGCTGGAGGCTCTGGGAGCAGTGGAAGGGCAGCCCCAGGAGTGGGTGTCCCTTGGAGGGAAGGGCTGGGGGCTCTGGGAGCAGTGGAAGGGCAGCCCCAGGAGTGGGTGTCCCTTGGAGGGAAGGGCTGGGGGCTCTGGGAGCAGTGGAAGGGCAGCCTCAGGAGTGGGTGTCCCTTGGAGGGAAGGGTTGGGGGATCTGGGGCCATGGAAGGGCAGCCCCAGGAGTGGGTGTCCCTTGGAGAGCACCTTGCTCAGGCAGGCATTCCCTGACCCTGCCCAGCCCGTGCCCCGCTCTGGCTCTGCGTGGGGATGCTGAGGGTCCTTCCCGCCCGGGCCGATTGTTGGGAAGCAGCAGGGAAGCACATGTGAACCTCCGTGGGGCTGGGGAGCGCCTGCAGGCCCTGTGTGACTCTGCATGTAGATGAAGCAGACCCGGCTTTGGGAGCTGCTGCTGCTCAGTTCTCAGGGAAGTCCTTTTCTCCTGCTCGGCTCCCTGCTGAGACAGCCCTTTTCAGCCTTTCCATCCCCCAGTCCCTGCTCCTGCACAACACAGGCAAACTTGATTGAATTAAAGACCCAAGAGAACATGGTTTATTTTCTTCTCTTCAAGGCATTTCAGAAAAGATTTTTAATTGGTTTAAAAAAAAAAGATGCTAAACAAAACGCAATGGTTTTCAGTCCTCTTGAAGCAGCAGTAACAGATAGCACTATTTAACACTGCTGAGTGGAACCACAAGCAGGAGCTGTGACTGGCAATTTAAAGCGAGCTCAGAGAGGTTTCTAGTTTATTTAAAGTCTAAAGTGTTTACTCTCAAAAGAAAACCAGAACCTTCAAGTGTTTGCCCTTCCCACACCACGTTCCAATAAACCAGCCTCCCTCGGAAGAGGGGAGCCTGGGAGGCAGCTTTCCTACGCCAATTCAACAGAGACACGCACCTCGATGCATAATTAATAACACTTCATCCCAGAAACGCTTCTCTTCCACACGGAGCCTACAGTGATTGCAGGAAGCTGCTTGCACATCAAGAATATCCCTGCAAGTGATGTGACACCCCAGTGAATTCATAATCTGGGCCACGGCAACGGGAGCGGCCGCGCTGCATCCGCCCCCCGCTCCCACTGCTCCGTCATTCCCAGCCCCCAAGGGAGCTGGAGAGGGCCTTGGGACAAGGGACAGTGACAGGACAAGGGGGAAAGGCTTCCCACTGGCAGAGGGCAGGGACAGATGGATAGTGCAAGGAAATTCTTCCCTGTGAGGGTGGGGAGGCCCTGGAATGGAATTCCCAGAGCAGCTGTGGCTGCTCCATCCCTGGAAGTGCCCAAGGCCAGGCTGGACAGGGCTTGGAGCACCCTGGGATAGTGGAAGGTGTCCCTGCCCACGGCAGGGGTGGAATGAGATGGGCTTTAAGGTCCCTTCCAACCCAAACCATTCCATGATTCTTCAAAATCAGCTCAGTATTTCAGGGCCCCCCATGAGTGAAACGTCGAAGCAAAGGGGAACAGCTATTGTCTCCCCAGCATCCTGCCAAGAATTTCTCTCAGCACTGGGATGTCCCAGGACATCCTGTTTTTACAAGGAATGCTAAACCATGATCCCAGTCCCACAGAACTCCATGGTGATTTGACCCCATGGAGCAGGTCAGTGCCACTGATGCTGCTCATGCATTCAGGGCCTGTATCTGCACCTCAAATTACAGCAACCCCCTGAGACCAACCATTCCTTCCAAAGAAACTGCTCCTCAAGGGAACTTGTAATCTCAGAGGGAACTTGGAAGGTGTTGATTAACCCTCAAGATTATCCCCATTGTGGGTTCCTCACTTGAGTTCAAAAACCCCAAGAGTCTCCGTGCCCAAATCCAACCTTTTTCACAGTAAACAGTCACAGCAGAAAAAGCCTTTTCCTGCACAACTCTACTTCTTACACACAGCTTTGCTTTTTTAAATGCAAAAGATCCCCACATGCCATGGCTATCCCAGGGAACTCACTACAAACACACCAGGAAGAACCCTCTCCCCAGAACTGCCACAGCAGGGCAGCCCAAAGGGCCCAGCTCGCCCCACATCCTGATTCCCACACAGCCAACACTGGACACTTAGGAAAAAAAAAGAAAAAAGCCCCCACATGATCAATCAACCAGTGACATTTCCTCAGCAAACTCACTCTCTACCCTCCAACAATTTATGGCTTAAGTCACCATAATATTGGCTGTCAAGCCAGAGTCTCCCAGCCCCCAGGGCATTTCAAGCCCTGCCGAGTACAAATCTCTGCAACAAGCACAAACTTGGCAAATATCTGTGAGCTCCAGCCCGTGTCCTGC
This sequence comes from Lycocorax pyrrhopterus obiensis, assembly GCA_014706295.1. NCBI lineage: Eukaryota > Metazoa > Chordata > Aves > Passeriformes > Paradisaeidae > Lycocorax > Lycocorax pyrrhopterus. The sequence goes on from JACSVZ010000027.1 coordinate 4,699,774, forward strand.
TCTTGGGAGCCCCAGGTGCCACCCAAAGGGCAGCCCAGCAGCAGCACACATTCAGGACGCAATGGGCAAATGGACAATTTAACACTTTAAGTTCCTTTGAAAGCTGAACCAAATCGAGTTCTATTTTCCCCTACTGATTTATGGGAACAGCCATGTCCTGGCACTGTGGAACAGCCTGCAGTAGGTCAGTGATTACAGGAGATATGTGACCAGGAATGGCTGTGCTGCTCCACACAGGAGCTGTTCTGTTCCAACCATGTGATAAAACTTGGATGCTGTTGTGTTACAGACTTCACGTGGCCTAGAAAGCTCACTGGGAAAATCTTTGTTCTCCAGGCTGACAGTCACACGGGGAACTCAGGGCCTGTGGCATTACAATTTAGTTCAAAGTCCTGGATTTGAAAGGTCTTTTCACCAAACTCTCTAACGAAAACAACACTCACGCACACGCTCCTGTGCCAGGATATTAAACGTGACAAAAAACTGACTTCACCCAGACTGTGCTTCTCTGCTTTTTCCTGACACCAACTTCCAAGGTGTTCCTGTTATGATGTTATTTATTCATGCAGATACTCACACACAGAGCAGAAACGCAGTGATCGACAGGAAAATGGCAAACAAGAAAGGAGTCCCTGCCTGCCTGTCTCACTCAGCACGAGCTGCAGAACCCTCAGCACTTGTGATGTTCTTAAATCTCATTGAGCCACAAAGTGCAAACAGACAGGATCAGCACGAGGAGAAAGATCTTAAGCTTCCCTCAGTCACTGTAATTAACACCTGATCATTTCAAGTCAAGAACAAATTAAACCCCTGACAGCCACAATCACAGATTACACAGAAATTGGTTTATAAATAGGGAGGGAGCACGTGGCTGAGCCGGGGGTGGATCTGGCCTGAACAGCTCCTCAGAGGGCAGGCAGCTGGCACAATTCAGCTTTACATGGTGAAGGTTAAACTGGTTTCCTTAGTCAGTATTTTTAGGACTAACTGCAGAAGATTCAGCCCCCAGTAATTAGATATTTCAAGTTGAATCCCTTGTGGTTATCCCAGAAATGTCCAAGTGAATGAAGAGCAGCAGGCTGGGATTAACACGGCTGACTCAAACAAAAGCATTAATACCCCTGGCAGCTCTCAGCCAGACACAAAGCTCCCACTGTCCCAGTTCCTGCAGGAACAGGGCATCCCTGCCTTACCTGAGGGGGGGCTTTCTTCAGCAGCACCAGAAGGGCTTGCAAGACCAGATTGGAGAACCGAGGTCCAATTGGGACATAATCTGAAAGGGAAAATGCATTTTAACACCCACGGAGCAGATGCACATTTAAGCCACTTCACTGTATCAAAACCAGTTCAATGCTCCTGAAGTAAATGGCTCCAGATAATTTCCAGTTTGCAATGTTTCAGCATTGCAAATACATCAATATTTCTGCAGCAGCCAGCACAGCTCTCCCTCCTCCTGACTCACCTAAAAGTCGCTCAATGTCGTCCACAACAACACAGCTGAGTTGGGACTTGTAGGCATCATCAAAGATCTGAAAAACAGCGAAATATCTCAGTGTTAACCCTCAGCCACAGGACTACAACAGCCACAGCTGGGCCTGCCAACGTGGGTTCAGCTGAACACAGCAGCACCAAGAGGAATAAACTGAGAAGGAAACAGGTAGGTACTGAGAGATCAGGCTCCCTGCAGGCAATAAAACACTGCCATCTCCACAAATTCCGTTTATTTGTTCATTTACCCCCCATCCTTGGCAACAAACAGCTGCCCTGAGGTTCACTGTAAGCCAGGGACAAACCAGCACCATTCCTCTGTTTTTGGAGCTGGGGCAACACTGAGAATGTAACACACACACAGAGAACCTCCCCAACTGTAACACAGCTGCGAGCTTTTCTCCTCAGGCTGGATACTGGGTACTGTCCAGAACAGCACCCTGCAGGGAGAAGGGACTGACTCAGGTCTGGATCTCGGCTCCAGTCACCCTTCCTGGAGCAGCACAGTGTCCTGCACAGCTCTGGGTGTGAGCAGCGGTGGCCCTGCCTCCAGCAAACCCGGATTCCAGTGAATCCAAAAGGCTCCTTTTGGAATCCAAGCCACAAACTGGACCCCAGTTACGAGCACATTGCTTCTCCTGAACACCTTCCCTCCCTTAGGAACTCTACAACCCTGCACCAATCTGATCAGAGTAACATCCACTCCCATGCTCCATTCAGTACCATTCATCTGAGGAGCAAGAGCTGGGCTGCATCAGGAAATGAAAATGTTCAACTCGTTCCCATTCCTCGGCTCCCCAGGCTGTTAAAGCTCTTGTTTAGCTGAAGACCCCACCTCCAAACTGGTCCTAGTCCCACTCAGGCAGGATCTGTTCTCCCCAAGTGCAGCCCTAAGCCCTTCCTGCCTCCACCTGCACAGGCAGAGCTCCAGCCCTGCTCAGCCCAGCTCTGCTCTGCCCCACTGTGTGCCAGGATCACACACCAGACCCAGCCGGGACGGAGCCTTGAAACCTCCCCTGAGTCCCTCAGTGCCAGCACCACAAAAACATGGGACAAGAGTCTGGAGTGCCAGAACAGGAGGGAATGGCTTCACACTGCCAGAGGGCAGGGACAGATGGGATATTAGGGAGGAATTCTTCCCTGTGAGGGTGGGGAGGCCCTGGCACAGGGTGCCCAGAGAGCTGTGGCTGCCCCTGGATCCCTGGCAGTGTCCAAGGCCAGGCTGGATGGGGCTTGGAGCAGCCTGGGACAGTGGAAGGTGCCCCTGCCCATGGCAGGGGGTGGCACTGGATGGGTTTAAGGGTCCCTCCCAACCCAAACCATTCTACAATTCTGCGATACATGCAACTTAATAAATAAATATATGCAGGAATTCCAGACCTAGAGAGGGCAGAAAACACCATCCCAAGGATAATTCACCTTTCCCAAGGGTAATTCTCCACAAGAGAACTCAGAATTGGGCTGTCATCAGGCACAGGGGAGGACACACACGTACCTTCTTCATGGCCTGGCACTTGGCTGTTTCAGAAAACCCAATCATCTTATCAGGAGAACAGATCTTGATAAAGGGGAAGTTGGATTCTTCAGCTATTTTTGCTGCTAAAGCAGTCTTCCCACTGTGGGGGGGACCTGGAGCAAAGGACAAACAAGGAATAAACAAGGGAGAAAGCAGCTCTGACAATGCTCAGTGTGGATACTGAGGTATGTTTAGAATTCCACCCAGAGGTATCTGCAGTGTGAAATGAGCTCTTTTCTTGCTTGCAGAAGGAACTCCTGGTGCAATCCAATCCTCCACGTGAAGGCAACTGATGGAACTACTCGAGCACATGCAGAAGGATTTGCCATGACACAAAAGAGGACATTATACATTGTGTAGGAGCAGCCACTGCACCAAAACGTGTGAGTTTGTGTTTTGGATAAATTTCTTGAGCTTATGTCCCATCTCAGAATGAGCTCTGCTGGTACCTTGGCAAACAAGTCAGCAGCAGGAACACCAGGGAAACACTGGCAAAGACAATTTGTTATTGGCCTGAATTCACACCAGGATAATTCAGAGACCAAAGACACATCTGAATCCATGCACCCAACATAAATCAGTTTGGAGGGACAGAAGGAATTGCTGGGCACTAACACAGAATTATTCAGGGTTAACTCCAAAGCTACAGACCACAAGCAGCAGTGGTAACCCATCTTTAACTTTGGGAAAAGAAAAAGGGAAGAGATAAATAACAAATTCCACTCCAATGTAACAAATTCCACTCCAGTCCCTGTAACACAGATACTGGAACCAGTTTCCAATATCTGGAAACTCTCCTCAGTCAGTAATAGTCTGGATAGAGGGAAATCCACCTTTCACTGCCAGAGACACCTGAATGTGGCTGTCTGAACTCAGCTAATTGCACTGATGAGCTCTCCAGTGACTTCAAAGAGAATTTAGACAACTGACTCAGCTAGACACATCTCCACTGTAAACCAGCCAAATCCAGGTTATTAACTGGGCACATTTTGGTTATTAACTGGGTACATTCCCTTCTCCCTTGTTCCAAGCACAGGATTCCCTCTGGCTGAGGAGACAGTTTTAATATCCAAAGCAATTTCACCCAAGCAAACTGAAAGAGCCCAATTCCATTTCTCCCCAGCGTGTTTCCTGCAGGTGCAGGATGTCGGAGGTGAGCAGGTGGGCAGCTGACAGGAGCAGTCTGCAGAAGGGGATTGCCCACGTGTTTTCCCTCAGCTGTACCTTCCAGCAGGACGCTGACCAGGGGAGTGCGGTCACTGTTCTTGGTCTGCTGGACCAGCAGCTCCCCATCATCCAACACCCTCGTTACTGGGTCCCCCCACTTAATGATCCCATTCATGATGTAGCTAGCATAGTCTTCCTGGTTGGTTCCAAATGCCTGTAGAAGAGAAGGAAAACTTCTTTTACCAAAAAATTTTTCATCCCATCAGAAAAACCAGGAAACAATTAAACAGAAATGACCAGGAGCCAGGCTCTGGAAGATGCTGGAGTGATACAGTCACACTCCCTGGTGACTCACAGCATTCCAGCTCAGAGGGCTGAACACAGGTGGAGACCAGGCATGTTCAGAAACATCTTTTCATACGCCCTCATAACCAGTTCTAGTCAGTGCAAGTTGCCAGTGGGTCCCGACTCCACACTGTGGAGTGGAGGCAATTCTCAAAAATGAGGCTTAAACCTCCTCCTACAGCCCATGGTAAAGCTGGCACCCAGGAACTGAAGTGGCCTGCACAGGAGAGACGTGACAAGGGGAAGAAACCCCCAGCTGTTCTTTACCTGTTCTAGTTCTCTTTGTGACTCTCCAGGCAGCAGCAGGCACACAGAGAGCTCAGAGCTCCCCACCTTCACAGCACAGGACATGTCAGCCCCTGGGGCACCACTGCTGTGTGATCCCAGCAGGAAGCTGCTCCCTCCCATCGTGGACTGCACTGGGTGGCTGTTCCTGGAGTCCCACAGTGCCCACTTACTGGTTTGATATCGTTCTCCAAGGACGCAAAGAAGTCTCCTCTGGTCACACGCAGGCTCTCTGCCTTCTCCATGTCCACCTCCACTTTGTTGCTGGCCTAGAAAGGCAATAAAAGACACTGAGGTCCAGCAGTACCATACAGCTCCTCCCCACCTTCCCTCCACAGCTCCAGGCCTGTGGCTGGTCTGTGCCAGGAAGAAAAATGTTCCTATCAAGGCATTTGCTGGGTACCACTGGAGCCATCCCCACCTCCAAGAGCCACGGCCACATCCCAGCCCCACAGAGCCATTCAGGACAGCTGTCCCACCCCACTGGGGGATGCTGAAGGGCAGAGGATGTCTGTGACCCCCATTTCAGAGGAGCCACCCCAGCTAAGAACAGGACTGAAGCTCTGGCCCATCCTTGCTGCTGCTGCTGTGCTGCAAACCAAGTGTCAGCGAGGCTCAGACCAGTGCCAGTGTGGGACTGATCTCAACCCAGTTTAAATTTCTAGAACTTACTGGGATTACACAGGTACCCTTTGGAGCTGGGAACTAAGACAAATCAACTACGTTTAACCCTCAAAGATGTGTCTCAGCCATTCCCCTCCCACAGGATGACCTGCAAGAACAGAGTGCACCTGAGCATGGGAAGGAAAAACAATAAAAACAATGACATGGTGCTTGTCCTGAAGAGCAGCAAATGCAGCCCCTAAACAGCAACCACAGGAACCCAGCCTGGCCAATCCTCCTGTGCCAAACACACACCCACAGCCAGAGCATGGCTGAAATGGGAGTCCCTTCTCCCAAAAACACCCACCAAGCAGAAACACAGATGCCAAATACACAGCTGAGGGGATCTTTAGTACAGGTGATCACTTTTCTACTTCACAGAGCAAGTGAAGGTACCTGAAACACTCAATATACTCCTGAAGTCATGTTTACACTTAAAACCAGGGGGCTCTCACCTCCCCAGCTTTTAATGAGTTCATGCTTTAATTTTTCACACACACACTTTGAGAGATAGACACAAGAGTTTAAATGATTCAGAAGACAATGCCCCTTCATTTTCCATTCGTGCTCTTGCTTCTCACAGGTGCTTCTGAAAACTAGGTCAGGCCTATGATGTATATTTTAAATTTTCAGTACTTGTAGGAAAGAATAAAGTACTTTACTGCATCATTTAGCTGAAAACAACTTCAGAATAAAGAATATTACCCAAAATTGCTATGTCAAAGTGTCTGAAAAGCAAAACAACGCGTGGCCACTTCCCATGTGGAAAGCACATCCACACATCACTGAGCTGTGGATCACAACCCACCCCAGAGGAGGGGACTGCTCTTTCACATTTGCACATTGCCATCTCCCCGTTTCCCACATGACTTCTTGGCACAACAGGGAATAGATCAAAACACCAACGCTCCCCAAACTCGCCCAAAACTCAAGCACTGAGAAAACATCAACTATAAGCAAAATTAATTATTTAAGGAGAATGTTTTGCCTGCAAAGGGATGAAAATACTTCCAGAGGTGCTGATTGTTTTTTTTAGACAGAGCACAAGAAAATGAGAAAGTGATGATGTTTGTGGTTTTTTGCTATATGAAACAATAACTTGTCAAGGATTATGGTTATACAAGACTAATTAGCAGAAAGAGTAATTTTTCCTTTAGAAAGAGCACTCCCAGGAGATACAAATGTCTAAGCAGCAAATGATTTCTCACTTAAATGAAAGTGTGATTTGCTCTCCTCACATTTGAGGCTGAGCAGACTTTTACAGTCCCTGTGCTGTGGGATTGATGTTCAGGGCTTCTCCCTGCAGGAGCTGCCCCCAGCCCTGGCCAGGGGAGCAGGGGCTGCCTCGGGCTCCTTCCTCACCACCTCATCATCTCGTATTTCAACACCACTGAATTCTGAGCTTTGCATCTGCCTTCACCCCCCCTGACATTTCAGGGCCCTGAACTCCCTCCTGAGGACACGCTGACCCCCCCAGCCAGCGGGGCTGGGAAGGCAAGGGAGCGTTCCTAGAGAACAGAGGGAGCTGGGAATGTTGCCCGAATCAGTGGGCACGGGGTGATCACCATGTAAGCACTCATTTGCAATGGAAGACTTTGCACAAATCCCTCTGAACCCAACCAACACCTGGAGCCAAGGATTCCTCCCATGGCTGAAACACTTCACACCAAGCACATCTCCTCTGCTCTTCTGGGCTCTTCCACTAGGAAACAGTGAATGGCCACCCCCATTCCCTGATCCCAGCACACTCACACTTTTCATAACCCTTCATCATGCTTTCTTCAGGCTGAGGAATCCCAGTTTAATCATTTTTTACAAAGAAAACCCTCCTGTACCTCTGACCCCTCTGCTGCCATTCCATACCCTGGTTCTAGCACAATCCAAGTACCCCAGGGATTTTATCCACGATGGAATCACAGCTCCACTTTTGCTGTTTACCTCTCCTGGTAAATTCTAACCTTGTTATTTTGCTATTTTCACTGGCAAGGACTGAGCTGGGATTTCCAGACCACTCCAGCTCCAAGAAGTTGACCCCAGGTGATGATCAGGTTGCCCCATCCTGCCTCTACCTGTTTGAAGTCTCTCTCCCAGTGGACACCCAAAATTCACTGGCATCTTGTGCACTCACATCATTTCAAATGCCCCCTGCAGATCTCCACTGGTGACCTTTGTCTTTATGCCCCCAAACCAGCTCTGAGATTGTAACCTCCCCTCCTTACAGATCATTTATGAACACACTGAGCTGCACAGGCCCCAGCAGAGCCTCCCTGTAACTGCCTGTTCTAATTCCCACCTCATCTCCTGGGTCCAATGCACAAACTACGGACAAGACTTTCAGTTTTTATCAAAACATCCTCACAAACCATCCCCTTCCACCCCACCAAGCTATGCAAGAGGCACTTGGAGGGCAGGAAAGGGAAGAGGGAATTCAGAACGAAGGAAAAGCACAGGGAAAAGGTGGTGCCCACATGAATTTCATCTAAGGTACACTGATAGGCCATTTTCCATTTGGAATTAAACATTCAAGATTCCAAACATTATTATTTTCCCTTTTTTGCCCCAGTAGGAGACAACAGGACTGACCTTAATGTGTCTGTTCATGGCAGTGGACTGAGCAGCTCGAACCAAACCTTCCAGCTCAGCACCACTGAAGTTTTTGGTCTCCACTGCCAGCTCTGCAATGTCCACATCCTCAGCCAGCAGCTGGTGCTCCCTCATCCTCACCGTGTGGATGTGCAGGATCTGGAATCGGCCCTTCTCGTCCGGCAGGCCTGGGATGGGGAACAGAGCACACCCAACCCCCTCAGCACAGCCCTGCAAATCCCCCGTGCCTCCCCTCAGCGTCCCTTCCTGCCGAGGCCCCTTCTCACCACGAGCACTTTGCACTTACAGGGAGGGTATTTGATGATGCTGTTCACTGAGAACATTCAGTTACATCAACTCATTCACATTAAACTGAGCAGTGTCACCACCAAACCAGAGAGAAAAGCACAAGGCTGAGTTTCTTTCCTCAGGGTTCCTCCAAGGCAGTTGCTCTCAGATTCCCACACCAGAATTCCCATTACACAGTGACAATCTGGGCAGTCCCCTGGCATCCCTCAATCCAGCTCCCACCTTGCAATTACCACAGAATGATTTGGGTTGAAAGGACCTTAAAGCCCATCCAGTCTCGCCTCCATCACAGGCAGGGTCACCTTCCACTATCCCAGCTCCAAGCCCCATCCAACCTGGCCTTGGACACTTCCAGGGATCGAGGGGCAGCCACAGCTGCTCTGGGCAGCCTCTGCCAGGGCCTCCCCACCCTTTCCATAACAGATTTCTTCCTTATATCCCATCTGACCCTGTCCTGTGTCCATTACAAGTCTCTGCTCCTTGTCCTGTCACTACAGGCCCTGGTAAAGTCCATTCTGCTCCTTTATCCCTGGGGGTCACATCCACTAATTACTGATTCCACTGAAAGTTTACTCTCCCAAAATCCAGAGCCTTCCCTCTTCACATGGCCCAGATCATTCCCATATATGTGTTTTCTTTGACTGAGGTGATCAATCCCCAGCCTGCACCTTAGCAAGTCCCTTCTGAAACACACAATGGGTGACACAAGAAATTCTTGTCTTAAAACAAAGTGTAACCTGTCAGTGTGGCACATCATCCTGGCAAAGCCCCACTGTGCTCAGCTCCTTCCAGCCTGCCTCCCCAGCCTCTGCTCCAAGGATCTGATATTTGCACTGACTCGTGTTTGTGCTGAGGGGAGGTGAAAAGACATTTCAAAACGTGCACAGTTCCCAGGAGCATCCATCCTCTGTCACCTGATAATTTATTCCACGATCACTGAGCTTTTCTCCAGTCCCAGGCTGTTCTCTATTCCAACTTTCTTCAGTGAATTGTTACCTCAGCACTGAGCCCCCAGGCCAGCCACTCTTTAGGCTCCACCATGATCTTCACTGACCAAATTCTGATTTCAAATGCAAAGTCAGTGATTTGTTCTCATGAATCTGAGATGATCTGGCCTTAATTTCTTAATAAAGCCTACATGCTCAGGTATTCCCTAATTTACCCTGCATCGGGGTGAGGCAGATGTGCACAGCTACAAAGCTCCCCTTCTAGTTGCTGACAGACAGCTGCTTTCCCATTGCCACAGGAAATGGCAAACCAAGCTCTTGGCCCACTTTTAGCGCACCCACTGCTCCTGCCTGCCCTACCTGGTACCATTATTTGCCTCCTTTCCTTCACACAAGAGTTTCAGGGTCCAGCCTGCCCATCCCTGCCCACTCTGCTGGGCAGAAACTGAGATCAGGCTTATCAGTAGGAAAGTCCAAAGTGGTATTTTATTGGTCTGATTTAATTTATATTCTGGAGAGAGCTGCATGAAGTTCAGCACCTGAGCCACCCTGGGGGTTGTTCACATTTATACATTTATGATCTGCATTGCTTTGCTCCTGCAGGTTCATGGAGCTGAGGAACTAGGATCTGCAGTGTGCTTACCAATCTCCATCTTCACCTCCAGCCTCCCCGGCCTCAGCAGGGCCTCATCAATCAGGTCAGGTCTGTTGGTCATTCCTAAAGCCAAAGTTAAAACAAAATAAGCGTAATCTGAGCTTCCTGAGTGGGTTTCCAGCCCCTGGTACAGACCACAGAGCTAGGGAGATACTCAGAGTCCCAAGAAAACAGACAGAAGATATTCATCTTCTGGAATGTTGGGAAAGCCATGCCCTGAGGGAGAGTCAGGGCAACAGGGATCAAACCTGTGCCTGTGGCTGTATCCACTGTCCTGTGGTGCACCTGCAGGGCTCCTGCAGCAGGACAACACAGCATGGCTGGAGCAGCCCCCCTCCCCCACAGGCTGATACCTCAATTCTATCAGTCCTTGCAGGTTTTCTCAAACTATGAAACGCTCCTCATCAAAAACTAAAGAAGGGAATTGCTGAAAGCAGAAGTATCTGCCAGCCACAGCAGCATCTCCCTTTAAACCTGCTGCTGATGCTGCTCCAACAGCAGCCATGGTACCTCAGCTGACCTGCAGTGAGGAAAACACCAGCAGAGTTCACCCAGCCCTCAGGACAGAGCAAGGCAGCCCCACCTACCGATGACCAGGATGTTGTTGAGCTGCTCCACGCCATCGATTTTGGAGAGCAGCTGGTTCACCACAGTGTCGTGCACGCCGGTGCTGCCGGCCATGCTGCCCCTCTGCTTGCAGATGGCATCAATCTCATCAAAAATGATGATGTGCACCCCACTGTTGGCTCCGAGCTGTGGGACAGAGGACGTGTCAGGAATGTCACCGGTCTGACTGCTGAGAGCAATCCAGAACCAACAGTGACCTCGCACCAAGCTCAGCCACACAGACACAGCGCTGATACTCCCCGTACGCTCAGGATCACACGTGTGTGTGTGTGTGTGTGTGTGTGTGTGTGTATCTCACCCCTTTCCAGGGGAACATCCTGCCCATCTCCAAACCAGGGGGTTTGGGGGGCTCTGCCCAAACTCAGGACTTTGCAGCTACACAGGTTTCAGGGAAGAGCACGAGGCTGAGCAAGCAAAGCAAAGGCCAAAGCTGGAACACGCAGCTCAAAGGGTCCCAGCACTCGGTACCTGGGAAAGCTCTCCAGGGACAGGGAACAAGGCTTCTCTGTGGAGGGAGGGATGCTCCAGGGTGGGAACACCCCAGGCTGCACTGAAGTTAGTAAATACACAGCTTGCCAGAGCAGCTTTGCTGTTAATATTTTTAAGGAGCCCAGCCTCTCCATGCCAGTCAGCCCCAGCACTGCCATTTCCAGGTTCACTCAGGGGTGAGGCAGTTGCAGCTGGTAAGAGAACAGGATACTTTTTGAGATTGCATTATGAAGCTTTTTCCCTTCAAATTCCACCTCTAAAACATCTTTTGTGGGCAGTGCAGACCACGTTATCACTGGCTGAATGTGCTGGCCCTGGCAATCTGCCCCAGACGCAGGCAGCACAATGCCAACCTTTCGGAGACCTTTTTAATCTCCCAGCTGTCATCAGGCCCAGCCCCTGCGGCCGATATCGAGTGTATTTTAACAGGTGTGTTATTGCCAAGGGAAAGCAGCTCCCAGAGGTACTGCAGCCACCAGGGAGCAGGAGATTGCTCACGTGGGGCTGTGTTACCACACAAAGCTGATTGACTGACTAATACACCTTTTGCTGAAGAAATGAAATTATTTCAAGCCACCACCAAAATCTGCATCTTGTGAGCTGAATAAAATTAAGGGATCATTTGCTAATGACTTTGAAAAGACTCCCCTGTATTTAACTTTGACTAGCCTGACATGTGGTTTTCTTTACCAGAAAATCTATCAGGAGCAAGTGATCCACAGCAGAGAAAAATTACCACAGCACACATGAAATAAGTACTTATACTTTGAAACTCAAGATTGGGGTTTTGATAGCCAGCTAAAGCAATGGATAAAAAAACATCACTGGAAAAAACAGAACCTTTATCTCCACTTCCAGCTTCAAAGATCTCTAGTTTCAAGACATTATTCTCATCCATTAGTTTTCTGCTGAGAAAAATTAACCATGTACTGATTATAACACTTCAAGTGCTATAACATACCAATATGCCTGCAACCCAAACACCTGAAACCCTGAAAGCTTATTTGGAATTCATGCTATGTTATGCGCCAGCTTAATTTAGTACGAAAAATCCAAACAGATCAATCACGTCTCTCTCACCAAAAAAAAAAAAAAAAAAAAAGAAAAAGAAACTAAAAACAGAGCAAAATTTGTACAACCTGAGTTTTAAAGACTTTTGGAGCAGGTGACAGCACATGACCCAAAGCAAGCAGGGTGGGCACTGCTGTATTACTCCCAAATAACTGCACAGAATTCCAGCACACTGTCCCTGTCTGCAGAGCTGGCTGGAGCCCAGCTGCCTTTCCAGCTTCCAAGACTGTTTTCACAACTGAGGTTGTGTGAGCCTGTACAACACCAATATTCCACGACTCACCAGGAATAACCGTAACCCCAAGCCAAGCAGTGACTCTGCCTTTGATGCGAGCAGTGATTTTCAGATTCCAGACCCTTTCCGGTCTCTCCCGGGCACGTTCCCACCCCCCACCCCGTGCCTGTGTGTCCTTACCCTCCTCTGCTCCTCCTCTGCATCAGCAAACAGCTTCCGGATGTTGGCCTCGGACTCCCCCACGTATTTGTTGAGGATTTCGGGCCCGTTGACCACCTTTGGCTCCCTGGCATTGAGCATCTTCCCGATCTGCCGGGCCATCAGAGTCTTCCCACAGCCCGGGGGCCCATACAGGAGGATGCCCTTCACGTGCTTGCAGCCTGCAAGGAGAGGGAACAGGCTCAGAGAGGATGGGGACAGCCAGGGAGCACTGAGGGAGGCACTTCTGCAGGGAGCTGGCAGAGATGGGCCAGAGCTCTGCTCGGTGCCCGTGTCAGAGAAATTCAAACACAGACTGGATCAGTGTCATCCCAATGGTGTGCCAAGGAAAAACAACCCCTGGAACAGCACAGGTGCTCTCCATCCATCAGCCACACTGAGCTGTAACCCCTGGTCAGGAACACACAGCACCAGAAATCCCTTGGGAAATGTGGAAATAACATACTTCTCACCAAGAGCAGGTCCTAGGGATGCTGCTCATCCCCAGGTAGAGAGGGGCTGCAGATCCTCTTTTTGACACCCTGCACACCAAGCAATCACAGGTCAGACACATTCATCTGGTTCTTGAAAGAGAAAACGAGGAATATCGTGTGATAACACCAAACCTTTTACCCCTGTACTGGGCTTTAGTGAGTCCCATATCACACATCCAGTTCTGGCTGCAAGTTCATAGAATAAATATTGAGAAAACTCAAAAAAGCTTCCAAGCCCAAAATCCTTGACCTGTAATTAGAAAGACCTGAAATGTTCTAATTTGTTCAAATAACAGAACTTTGGACACTGTGTGTGAGCACCAGCACTCAAATTCTCTCCTGCAGGGAAAGAGAGGATGCAATTGCTGCAAGCTGAGGCTGGACACATCCCAGTCAGTGACAGGCACACGTGTCCCAGGTGTGCTCACAGCTCCTGGGAGAAGCTCCAGGTGTGAACAAGAAGAGTTTCCCTGAAGGATTAGTGGAATTTTGGATATCCAGCTTGTGAGTCCCACACGTTTTATCAATATTCTGGCTCTGAACATCCTTACACCCAAACTTCCCATGCTCTGCCTCACACTGTGCCAAGAGAGGTTGTGGGACCAGCCCCTGTCCACAACCAGGTTTGGTTTGTTCCTTTAACGGGACTGTCAGCACGTGGACCGGATCTGGCCAGGAGGAAAAGGAACTGCACCAAGACTAAACCTCTGGCCTGCAAGCTGCTGTTGGAAAACCCTGCAGTAGGAGAGCAGAGATCATGTACCAGCACCAGGTTCCAAACACTGAGCACCAGGCTCAGGGAAAGCCTCAGAGAAGGAGAGAGGGGACACAGGTTAGTGGTGGCCTCGGGAGTGCTGGGGGAACAGTGGGACTCAGCCTTAGAGGGCTTTTTCCATTTTTTAATTAATCGATGAAAATTTTTTTTTTTACTCCATTCTTGCAGTTTGACTTCTTTAAGAATGCAACCCACCCAGCACGAGCCCTGCAGTGCTCAGGATGCACATTAAAAGCAAAAACAAAAAAAGCAGCAGATTGATGGCCCTGAGCTCAGACTGGGGAGACCTGAGCTCAGTTTCTGCCAAGCTTAAGAAGCTTGAGCACATGGAGTTGTCTGTCACCCCACAGGATGACTTCCCTCCTGGTTTCTGGCTTGTCAGCTCCATGGTAACCTCACCCCATCCCACAGAGCCCTCAGGGCTGCTCAGACCTCAGGGCAATTCTGCCTGTAAAGCACAAACACTTCTCCCTTATCACCTTCCCAACACTCTGCTGGGATTTCATTTACTCCTGAATGTTATGGCAATAAAGAGTCGATTTCAATCTGAAGAACTGCTCAATACAACTTAATTCCTGTGACCCCACATACTCTGTTCCCTCTCTCTCTGGCTGTTCATTCACTGCAATGAAGTTCCAGGAGGACACTGCCATGAGGAGCAGCAGTGCTGCACTGGGTGAGCACAGCAGTAAAGCTGAGAGACCCTGCTGGGCTTCTCTGCAGATACAAAACTTAACTACAGAAACCAAGAGCTGTGGCTAAGAACTCATGAGTCAGCACTGAGGCATCTGTGAGTCAAAAGCATAAACAATATAAACTGTCAGTGAAGACAAATCTCCCAGGGAGGGAGCGAGGCACAGATACATTAAAAGCTCTTCCTGTCAAATCCCTGTCACGAGGGCATTGTTACCGTGGGGGAACACGATCCCCTCTGTAACCAAACAGCACCAGGCGCGATGGTGCTGACACGGGATCTCTGCAGGGAAATCCCAGCACAGCAATGCTTCAACAGCTCCTGGGCTCCAGCACGAGGCCACCAAAGGGCTGCAGAGGCCACCAAAAGGCTCTGGCAGGTCAGGGCTCTGTTCCCAGCCCAGCAAGGCAGGGCTGTGGTACCGCAGGGAGTGGCTGTGCCAGGGTGTTCACAACACAAACACCAACGGTCTGGGCCTGGTTTGTTCTTCTGTTTTTCTTCTAAGTCCTATGAGAAGTGTCTGAGGGAGCCGGGGAGGCTCAGCTGGAGAAAAGGAGGCTCAGGGAGGACCTTCTGGCTCTCCACAACTCCCTGATGGGAGGGGGCAACCAGGGGGAAATCGGGCTCTGCTCCCAGGGAACAGGGACAGGACAAGGAGCAATGGCCTCAGGCTGGGCCAGGGGAGGGTCAGAATGGACATCAGCAGGAATTTCTCCATGGAAAGGGCGGTCAGGCCTTGGCAGAGGCTGCCCAGGGAGGTTTGGAGTCCCCATCCCTGGAGGTGTCCAAGGAATGCCCAGACGTGGCACTCAGGGCTCTGGGCTGGTGACAGAGGTGGGGATCAGGCACAGGTTGGACTCGATGATCTTGGAAGGCTTTTGCAATCTTAATGAATCCGGGATTCCTGCAATTCCCAATCTCTCTCCTAGAAGGAGTACAACTGAATTATATCCCCCAGAAGCTTCTCTTCTACAGCCCAAAAAATGTGAACTTCCTGAAAAGCGCAAACATTCCCCTCTCCTGCATGAGCTGCCTCGGCCAGAGCAGAGGCTCAGCCTGTAACACCCCACACCCAGAATCTCATCTCCCACAGTGAGAGCGGGGAGTGCTTGGATGGCAGCAGAGAAACTGGCCTGGCCAAACCTGCTTAGAAACCTCCCACAATGTTCACCCTCTTCCTGTTCAAGGGGAAATGGAAAAGGAAAGGAATCCTAGAATACTCTGAGTGGGAAAGGACCCACAAGGATCATCCAGTCCAACTCCTGCACAGACACCCCAACAACCCCACCCTGGGCATCCCTGGCAGCGCTGTTCCAAACGCTCTTGGAGCTCTGGCAGCCTCGGGGCTGGGACCATTCCCTGGGGAGCCTGGGCAGTGCCCAGCACCCTCTGGGGGAAGAACCTTTCCCTGATCTCCAGCCTGACCCTCCCCGGACAAAGCTCCAGCC
This sequence comes from Lycocorax pyrrhopterus obiensis, assembly GCA_014706295.1. Lineage (NCBI taxonomy): Eukaryota > Metazoa > Chordata > Aves > Passeriformes > Paradisaeidae > Lycocorax > Lycocorax pyrrhopterus. Next base: position 4,715,763 of record JACSVZ010000027.1, read on the forward strand.
GTTCCCTCAGGTCCTGGAGTCTTCCTCAGAGAAATCCCAGCTCTGGGCCCAGAACAGCTCTCTGTTCCCCGAGACAATTCCCCAGCCTTACCCAGACGAGCTCAGCCCATGCTGGACCATCCATGCTCCCCCTCCCTGAACCCATCACTGGCCACCTGCTGCAAGACTCGGTTGCCACTGAATGGGCAACATTGAGAGCAGGGTCTGAGTCAGGTGGCAGAACATTCCTGAACCCAAAGCAATCAGTTCCTCTTCAAATAAAACTGCCACACGCGACTCCAGCAGACATTTCCCTTTACAGCCACGTTCACCTGGCTAAAATCAAAGTTTTAAGCACAAGCAGGACTTTATTAAAATAGACAGGTGATGACAAATCACAAATGTTACCTCTCAAATCACAGTGGGATCCTCTGCACCACACAGGAATTTTGATTAAGTTTATCTCCCCTCTGCTGATTTCACCAACGTGGCCCAAATGTCAATACTATTATGAGAATCTTTCTAAACACAAATTACAGCAGTGCAGACATATCCAGCCAGTTCAGCTCATCATTAGGGCTCCAAAAGAAGGTCAGTGCTGTAACCTGATCCTTAAATTATGCCATTCAATGACAGTTAGAGGCTGAATAGGGACATTAACAGGAACTCAAACATACAAACAGGGGAAACAAAATATGAGGGAAAATTCATAAAAACTGGTGAGAATGGGAGAGTTATTGGCGTCACCAATGGAAGTCAAACTCTGTTTTGACCCAGAACATCATCCGCCCAAAGACAAGATAAAGTTTATTTGTTCAATTCTCCCTCTTCAATTTATTGGAGAGATCAGAAGAACTGATTTTGTGTAACAGGGATTTTCTACTTGGGAGTGTAATTCCCCTTTTAATTAAAATCAAAGCATTCTGGTGTGATTGGATCACTCGGATGCACCACCAGGAACCTGCATGGATGGTAAGGCCCCAGCACAGAAGGGAGATGTTTATCTCTGCACATTCATCTTGGGGCAGGTTACGGGAAGTTCAGGGTTCCCAGACTTCACCTGCCACACAGGCAAAATTTCCCTCAAAGTAGAGCTGGGTGGAATTTCCCTCTCCTCTCATGCTGCAAGCCCAGAGTCACTCCAGCATCCTGTTAATCTTCCCGTGGGACTGACAATGCAACACGGAGTGAGACTGAAGGAACTGGTGTCTGCTTTGAATTCACAGCTGGGGCAGGGAAAGGGCCACACCTGAACCAGAATTTTTATTTTCTCAGTGGCCAGAGTTTTGATTTATCAAATCCTTTGCCTCTGGAAAGAGAAGACAAAGTACAGTTCTCCATGGACCTTTGGAAATGGATTCCTCACCACATCCCCCTGGCTCTGAGGAGTTCAGTGCACACATCTATCGGGAGGCAATAATGAGATTTATGACAAGGGCATTTATCCATTTCTGAGGGAATGTGCTAGAAATGAAAATAAATCAGCTTGAGAGACGCTCCCAACGGAATGCCTTTGGCTACAAAAACAGAATCAGGACACTCAGGAAAAGGGATTTTGGTAAGAGTGTAAACAAACAAAACCAAGCACTAAGGGGAGTCAGCACAGTAGCAAAGAGTAAAAGCCTCTTAACAGAGCTGCAGAAACATCCCTAATTCCAGAGGCAGGGTCAGCGGGAAGTGGGGGGGATGGCTGAGCACAGCCAGGATGTTCACAGCCCCATCCCTCTTGGATGCCAGTAACACAAACCCCACGAGCATTCCCTGCTTTCTGGGACAAAGCTGGATCATTTCCACCTGCTTAGAAAGCCAACACGCTGGGATTTGGGAATGCCTGGTGAACACTTCCTGCCTCGTGAACACGTACGGACACCCTGGGGCACGGGGACAGCTCCGGGCTCCCAGCTGGAGACAAACTGGGGATGCCAGACCATGGTGGTGCCACCAACCAACAGCCCTGCAGCCCCCCCGAGCAGCAGCAAAGCTCTCCCAGTATCCAGTGATGGCTCTGGCCATCCCTGCAGAAATTCCTCGCTGCACGTTTGGTGTAGAGCCCCTTCCCTTCCCTCCACACCAGCTGCCACATTCCCATTTCCACATCCCTGTGTTAAAAGGGAATCAATTTCTTTGGCAGCTTTGCAGAATTCAGAAGCCCCCTCTCTCGTACCCCCCCCAAGACTGAAGTCCTTCAAGGCAGTTCACTCTGTGTCCAGAAGCTTTCCTGTCCCACCACCCTGATGCCCTCCTCCGAAGTTTTTCCAGTTTTACTGCATCCCTTTTGATACAAAGGCTGCATCCAGCAACCCAACACACGAACAAATTACACATCAGCTCCTTCACTTCCTTCCCCATCCCTGGGGGACACCTGGGTGGTCCAAGTCAGTCTCTGGTTCTAAGAAGGGGAGGGAAGTGACAGATGTCAGGGACTTCTTTGCTGTCCTCCCCAAAGGAAGAGTTCAGTGCCCAGATTCAGCCTGGCTGGCCCTGGATCCAGGTGCCTCACAGTGAGCAGAGCACTTTGTGTTAAATCCCATCAGGAGGAGAAGACCAGGAAAGCACTGGTCCATTCTCAGCAAGGAAGGAGAGTTAACAACAGCAAATGCTGAGTTCAAGCTGTTAAATACCTTTTTACCCCATGAAGACTTGACATTCTATGTGACAGCTGATATCAATAAAAGTGACAAACGGGCAGGAACAGGAAACAGAAAAAGAACAAGGGACACAAGAGCCCACAACTGTTGGATACTGGCAGATCACATGGACATGAACTTCACCCAAGGGAACTCAGGGTGGATGAAATCATCTCAAAGTCAGTGAGAACCTGAACAGGGTGGCTGAGAAGCCAAGGGGGAGGATGGTGAATGTCATCCCTGATGTTATAAACAGAAAAGAGAGGGAACTGTGGGGTTGGACTAAATTGAGAAGTCCCTTTCAACCTCAGCTGTTTTCTGATGGTGTGGTACAGACCTAGCACTAACCTGATTGCTGGAAAATTGAAAATTCTGGCATAATTATGGTCTTTTTAAGTAGGTAGAAGAAAACAAGACTACGAGAAGTAGCCAGAACAACTTTATTAGACCAGTCTGAGACAACTTCCCTCCAGGCAAATGTGGGGGTCCCACACAGAGGGTTTGAGGAAACAAAGAAAGCAAGAGAGGGACATTTAGACTAAATTTCCTAAAGATATAAATAGGTGTTAGACATCCTCCTAGACATGCAGGAAAAGCACAGGCTGAATGAAGTTAGAGGTGGATGAAAAGTAGATTAAACCCCACAAACTTTAAAGCACAGCGAGAAATGATCCATCCTGAATTTAGTGGCATGTGGTGCCTGGGAGGTGGAACAGAACAGAATGCTCCAATTAAATCTGCACACTGCAAAGCCAAGAGCTACAAACACACTGACAGGCAGGATTAAATTCATCTGAAATCTATGTAACCTGATGCACAAGTTTCTAAATTGGGGAGGAATAATGAACTGCATGTTGCAAAACAAAAAAAAAACATCCCAGTGAGGATTCCAACCAGGCCCAGAGAGTGAGGCACAGCCAGAACCCGTCGGCTGATCCCGAATGGATCCATCCCTGGGCTGGTCACCACGGTCCTGAGCAGGGACGGGAGGCCAAGGGAGGAGAAATAATGATGGGTGATGCAGACGTGATGGGAAATGGCCTCAGAATCCCAGAGCTGGCCTGGAGAATGCTGGGGAGACAGGACCAGACTGGATGCAAAGGCTGAGAGCAGCACCCAGCACTGGGACACGCTGAGCAGCAGGACCTGGCATTCCCAGCACCCCAGGTAAGGTGAGACATGCCTGACATTGATTTTTCATTAAAATTACCCCATTCTCAGAATAGCTGGATGAGAACCTTTCCATCATTACTCTTCTCTTACAGTATCTGAGTACTTTGAGAACATTAATGCATTAATTTTTTAAGGCAGCTTAACAGACAAGCCTCCACTTCAGACAGAATCTGAGGAAGAAAATAATCTGAGTGTCTGCTCATTTCAGTGTTCCCCTTGTCTTCTGTTGATACTTCACTTCTCCATCATAAGCTATACTTCAAAATTACAGAGCTCTGAGACCAACTGATCCCAAGAGGGCAGGTCAAGAGCACAGCTTAAGATGGCTCCCAAGAAACAGAAACCACCTTCAAAAATCTGAGTTAGTTTATTTGTGGTAGCAGGAGAGGGTGAGGAATTTGGGTTCCATCTCAGTCTCTTAGAAGGAACGTGACCTGTAACACCAAACATTTCTGTACCTGTTCTTAAACCATAACAACAACGTGTCCATACACAATTTGCTCTTTGAGGCCTCTGCAACAAATAATGTGCCACAGGAGTTAGAGAAATCCCCTCCCTGCTGCAAGTCAAAACTCTGTTTCAAAGCTTGGGGACACCAGAGTGAAAGAAAAGAAGATCAGCATGAGGTTTTCTTTTCAAGTCTGAGAAGGGACTTCACAGTTTTGTTACAAGTTACAGCTCCAGGCACCAAATATCAAAAAACGTTGTTCCAAGTGGCTAAATACCCTTCGGAGTGAGGGGGAAAGAAAAAACAACAAGAAGAGAGAACACTGTTCTAGGCAAGAGCACGAGGTGCTGAATGGGCTGGATTTGAAGTCTCAGCAGAAAAACCAGCATTTACCATGGACGGGAAGAAAACACAACATTTGTCAAATAAACAGAGGAGCTTTAGCTGGAGCAAGGGGCTGCTCTGAACTGCAGCAGAGAGTAACCAAAGCCAGACCCTTTCAGCACAGAGTGACACAGCTTTACTATGAGCTGGATGGCACAGGCATCCTGAAAGGGCTTGGACAGGAGGAGGATTCCCTGGAAACAGGGCTTTGAAGGGCTGTCCCTCAGGGAGAACGTGACTGGTATCTCCCTCCACCAGTGCCCTCAGGTGTGAAGTTCCCTCCTCAGAAGTGTCATTCCTACGAGTGAGGCACCAAAATGCTTCCAGAGATCCTCCTCAAGCCTCATCCAGGTGAGGATTTAATTCATTTGGCAGCCACAAGATTATCAGGAGTCAAGCATTAGTCAACCTTCCCTGGGAGGGTGGGGAGGCCCTGGCACAGGGTGCCCAGAGAAGCTGTGGCTGCCCCTGGATCCCTGGCAGTGCCCAAGGCCAGGCTGGACAGGGCTTGGAGCAGCCTGGGACAGTGGAAGGTGTCCCAGGGAGCTGATCCAGCTGAATACTGACCCTATAAACTGCTTTTATTAATAGTATTTTTTGCTTCCAACTGTATTAGCTCCCTACAGAGCCATGCAAGCCCAAAGCCACCACAGCAGGGCTGGGACATCCACAGATGGGAAAAGCAAACTGCCCCTTCCAGGCCAGGAGGGAGCTCAGGCAGGGTTAGTGCCCAGCTGGGGCTGATGAAACACTTCTGCTCTTGGATAAACCAAGGCTTGAGCCACCAGAGCAGTATTTCCCCCCTTGGATGATATGGTTAACTAACATTGATTTATGTGCTCCAAACCCAGAACATTCCTTGGAAGTTAGATAAACCACACACAAATTGCAAGTAATGCTGGAAGGGTCTATAGAGGCTCTGTGTAGTTATGGACAGAAATATTTATTGCGTTTGGCGTGGAAGCTGCAGTCTGGGAGCACTGGGCAAAGAACTCAACTGGGTGAGCACTGCAGCACCAGGGAGCAAGCAAATTCCTTCTTTTCCTTTCCCAATAAATTATTCACAAAGGTGAACAGCTGTCACACTGACATTTCAGATCTGAAATATAGTTAAGAGCAAGTTATAACTAAGGCAAAGAAAATGAATGTCAGAAAGTTTTTGTTTTTTCAAATTTCAGATAAGCTCTTTAGCCCTGGGGTTAATCAGAGCTCGGGAGCTCTGCTCCCAGTCCAACTTCTTCCCTGAAAAATGTCTCTGTGTGCAGCCTGGGTGTAAACATGCACAGTAAGGGTATTTGTATTTAATGTAATCAATGGGGCACACCTTTAATTCATTGCCCAGGGTAATCCAAACACCACTGGTCCTTCACAGAATCTTTGTCTTCCTTTATTAAGCAACACCAATTATCTTTTACCTTCACATGTGGTCACAGCCAAGGACTCTGTACTGCAGCCACAGAATCAGAGAATCATGGAATGGTTTGGGCTGGAAGGAATCTCAAAGCCCATCCAGTGTCACCCCCTGCCATGGGCAGGGACACCTCCCACTATCCCAGGCTGCTCCAAGCCCCGTCCAACAACCTGGCCTTGGACACTGCCAGGGATCCAGGGGCAGCCACAGCTGCTCTGGGCCTCCCCACCCTCACAGGGAAGAATTGCTTCCTGATATCTAACCTAAATCTCTCCTCTTTTAGTTTAAAACCATTCCCATTCTTGTCCTATCATTATCTGTGAATGTCAAAAAATCACTCTCCTGTTTTATAAGCCCCCTTTAGGCACTGGAAGGGGCTCTAAGATCTTCCCAGAGCCTTCTCTTCTCCAGGCTGAACAGCCCCAGCTCTCCCAGCCTGTCTCCATGGGAAGATTTCATGAATACACACAACAGTTGCTTCAAAAGGTAAAAATATTTCAAGTACAGGAGGCTGGCTGTCAGCAACAGTGCTGAGCTGGACGCCAGTGCCTCTGGGTAAAAGCTGCTCTTTCCACAGCCAGCACCATTTCTCTCACTTCTTCTCTCCGCAGAGCAGTTAAACATTTAACAAACTTCAGCATTTTATGTTCTCAAGCAGAAGCAGAGAAGTTGTATCTCGCTCACAGCCACAACACCCACGAGACCCAAGAGCATCCCCCCAAAGGCCTCAGCTCTCAGACTGACAGGAATTGAACGGCAGGAGAGAGGGAATCAGGCACAAGCTGGAGCCAGCCCTGGGCTTTCTCCACAGCTCCTCCATACGTGTCCAAGTCCCCAAGAAAAGACTGAAGGCACATCCCAGGGAAGTTTACTTTGCATCAATTCCACAGGCCCTGGAAGCAGACACGCTCCACACACCCCCGCACAAACAGGATGTATCTCCTGATGGAAATCTGTTTTGTAATCAAAATCTTGATTGCTTCATTTGTGGGGAGAGGGAAGGTGGATCAGAAACATAAACATACACAGAAATTATACAGCTATGGATTCCAAGTTCAAATATGAACCCACAGAGATTATATTCCGAGAACAAGGAGCAGCCAGAACATCCCCAGCCACGTTCTGTGACAGAACCAGACACCTGCAGCTGCACACTGCTTACTAAAAATTAAACCCTGCACCATTTATCTGCCTGCCAGCACATGTTTACCAAGTACTAGGACTGCCTTTCCTTCCCTCGACCCAAAAAGAGGAGTTATATTTAGACTCTGTGCTTTTATTTCCCAGACTCCAGGACGTGCCATGGCCTGTGCATCCTCCCCAGCATTTCCAACCTGACCAGCAGAACTCACACCCCATGCTGGGTTTACTGGGCTCAGGCTGGGGGAGGAGAGGGCTCATGGTGCAGCTGCCAGGAGAACTGGGATGTAAAAGAGATGATGGCAGGAGCATCAAGACAGAATTTCCTCCGAGCTTTATCATGGCCAGGCAGTCAGGAAGAGGAGCAGTGTCACTGCCATGGGTAAATGAAGCATTCAAGGAGGGAGAGTTTCACAGAACCATGGAATGGTTTGGGTTGGAAGGGACCTTAAAGCTCATCTCATTCCAGCCCCCTGCCATGAGCAGGGACACCTTCCACCAGACCAGGCTGCTCAGAGCCTCAGTTTTCAGCTCCACCAGAACAGTATCCAGTTAAACCACGTGTCCCATTCCTTCAGACATTCCGTGCACAGGGTTGAGTGTTTGTGCTGGGTTTTTCCCCCTTCCCCAGCCAAGTGACAGGAGTCCAAAACACATTTGGGAGCACCAGGGGAAGAGGAGGCTCTGTTGGTCTGCTGGATCCTCCAGAAACTGCAGCACCACAAGGGTGTCAGCTGTGTCCAGCCCTCACACGCCAGGGCCAGGCCTGCACCCTGTGCCCCAGCCACACTTCTGCAGGCTACACTCACCCATTTGCTCCACAATTTCAGGTGGGAAAACTCGGGAAGCAAAAGCTCTTCGGAAAATATCCGAGAATTCTTTGTCCAGGCCTCCAATGCCCATTTTCTCAAAATTCCAGTCTGGGTTGATGATTGACTGCCGGTTCTCCTTGGTCTTTGATTTACCTGCAAAACCCAAGAAAAGGTTTCAAACACAGCCCAGCAGAATCCCAGCACACACAGACACCAGAACAGCTCTGCAGGTCAGACCCCAGCCCACGACCTCCGCGCTCAGTTTCAAACGTTGGCCAGGAGGACACACTGTGACAAGGACACACGGACAGGGCACCAGAGACACAGCTTAGTAACTGATTTCCCCAGCCTTCCAACTGCCCATTTCAGGGGTTTCTCCAGCCAGGTGCTGCTCCTCTGTACTGAAGAACCCACAGTAGATTTCTCTGCCACAGATTCACCCAGGTGCCCCCGGACCCAGGTAACCTCAGCACCAAGAGTGCTCTCAGCACCCAGCTCACGTGGCTGCTCCCAGAAACAGCATCTATCCTTTTCCAGGCCACCTGGGATGACAACAAGTTTGCCCTGCATCCTCCTCAGTCCTGCCTTTTCCAGTCCCCACCTATTCCTCCTTGCACAACAGCAGCTCCACACTGGAACCCTTGCTCCTCTCTGTCTTCTCTCTTCCTCCCACACCCTCTGATGGGCAGATGGACCTGCAGGTGCTGCAGTTTGGTTGTACCTTCAGTACAGGTACAGAATGATGGATGCTCTGCTTTGTTCACATCCCTCTGTAACAATATGCGATCACTCTTAACAGCCACATTTAACAGTTCCTAACAGGGCCCAGGCTGCACGAGCTGGGTCCAGCACTCCCTTGATCCCACCTGGGATCTGGGCCCACCACAGCCATCAGTTTTACTGAGGTCAGGAGAGCTCTTCCTCCCACACATCATTCAGAGTTACTGGTATTGAATCTCCTCTGCCATTTCCTGCCTCAGTCAGAGCCAGCTTGGGCACCTCACTGCTCCGGCCTTTCCCCGTTTATTCAAGAATTACAGCGAGCAGCAAAGGCCCAGCAGAGATTCCCAGTGAACTCCACTGACATCAGCTATTTCCTCCTTCCCTTTCATCCCTCACTGACTCATGCAAGGACCTTCTCTCTCACTGATCTCTGTTTTGATTCTTTTTTAAGAAACTTTGACAAAGAACTTTGCTGGAGGAGCTCTGACAAACCATCAGCCCACGTCAGCCCCTGTGCCAGAGCTTTCTGATTCCTGTAATGAACTCCAGTGGGATCATGAGGCAGGACTGCCTTAGACAAGACAGGCTAGCCCTTCCCAGTGTATCACCTTCACAAAGGTATCCTCTAATTTAACGCTTTATTACAGTTTCTGTTGATTTCTTCTGTACAGACCTCACATTCAAAGATCTGCACCTCTCCAGACCCTTCTCCAGAATCCTTTGGAAAGGAACAGCACACTCACCACTCTTAGTCCCCAGATACTGGAGCAATTTGCAGCAAAATTACACAAAATAATTACTTTACAACTCAGAAGAACAAAGGCCAGTCCTGGCAGACCGCTACGGTTCATTGTCTGTTCCACAACCTCTTCCAGAGGCACTCCAAGTGCATCCAGACCCCTGAGCACAGGTTTGCAGCCCTTTAACCACCTCCTTTCCCTGTTGCTGACAAGCCGCCGGCATTACAGCCTCACAGAGCTCCTCACTCCCTCTGCAGAGGAGCTTGGAGTACTCAGAGTGTTCAGGAAGCAGAAAACAAGCACAAATGCTCCTGGAAGGACGCTGGCAAATCCATGGAGTCTCACCTTAGGTTTATTCAAGGGAGCCTACAAACAAGCACTGACACTTCTATCAGTTAGATCGACCTTGCACAGGGCTTCCAGCATCCTCAGCTACCAGGGAAACACACAGAGATCTGACAATTATCTTTAACTCCTGCAGAAATGGGATGTTTCCTTAGAATTCCACAGTGCTTTAAGGGTTGGCCCTTAATGGTTTCCCCAGTGGGGGCCATTCCCACCCTAGAACACCACAGAACCACAGAGATCACAGAGCCACAGGTTCCTTTGGGTTGGGAGGGACCCCAAAGCCCATCCAGTGTCACCCCCTGCCATGGGCAGGGACACCTTCCACTGTCCCAGGCTGCTCCAAGCCCCGTCCAGCCTGGCCTTGGGCACTTCCAGGGATCCAGGGGCAGCCACAGCTGCTCTGGGCACCCTGTGCCAGGGCCTCCCCACCCTCACAGGGAGGAATTCCTTCCCAATATCCAATCCTGCAAACAACAAGTGTGCATTTTGCTGCTCTGTTCCACAAGCTCTTCTAAGAGGTGCTTCAAGTTCAGCGAGATAATGAATGAGCACCAAGAGTCCAGGAAGCACAGCAAACAGCAGCTCTGTGTGAGCTCAACCAGACTCTTTAATCCTGGTCTAAACACATCTGGAATCAATATTTCAATTCCAAGGGCAGCAAAACAAACAAACAGGAACGTGCCTCTGGGTAACACGCCAGGGACAGCCCAGCAGCACTTGGGACACAGAGCACCTACATCTCTGCAGGGAATCCACAATTCCCCTGTGTTTATTATCCCAGTGCTGCACTCCAGCTTTTAGGTCAGACCCCTCAGCCAGGGTTGTTCCTGCTGCCACAGAGCTTGGCCTACACTCCCCCCTTCTGGCTGCACCTCAGCACGGTAAAATTCTTGCAGCTTGGATTAAAACCTCACTCACTGGTTTCATAACACAATTTTATGCTAAACAGAAGAAATAGAATTGGCTTTTTAAAAAATTATTACAATTCTTCTCTATTGAAATAATGCAGGCCCTTTACTGAAGGCAGAGCTCAGTGACACTCACTTCACTTTCATCTCCTCTCTCACAATTTAATTATTCAGAACTTTACAATTCCCCAGAGACCAACAAGCACATTAAGCAGCTCTGCCTCAGATCAATGAGGAGATTAAATGAAGTACCAATTTGACAGAAGTAAATTGAGGCACAAGAAGCTCTTTTGTCTTGTCTGCAGACAACGAAACCAAATCCTGGGGAAGGGCCCCTATTCCCAACCCACCAGCTCTCCCACAGCACCACTCCTCACACCCACACGTGCCAGGGGGGAGATCACAGGTCATTATATGGCTCTGAATATTAACCAGGTACAGCCCCTCTGCTTGCTGTGACTCAGTGAGCAGGGTTATTTAACACTCCCCCCAGCTGTCCTGAACGGGTGTAATCCCCCAGTCACAGCTGGGAACTCACTGCCCTGCCCCTGCAAGTTTCATCTGGTGCTATTAACAGCTGTATCCTTGTTAAGATGCTTAATTACAGCCATCTACAACCCAGCCTACCGAGCTGTGTTGGGGTTTCAGCACAGGCTGAGTGTTCAGATCAGAACTCTGATGAGGCGCAAGGTGCGGTTACACAACAGCCTCACATCTTCCTCTGCCTGGAGTGACCGTGGCACAAAGTCCCAGCCCCACGCTGGAGGGAATGTGGCCCTTCAGGGCAGCATCAAACCTCAGCCCCTGCCACAAGCTCCTGCAGCGCTGCATGAGCTGAATTCTCCTTCCCTAAGTGGCTGCTACCCTCAGATGGTGTTTTCCTGTAACGAGTACTCACAGCACTGAGCGCTCCCAGCCAAGCAGAGCTGAGCTTTGAAGCCTACGGCAAAAATAAACCTCGTGGCTCCCTGAGCCCCCACCCAGCAGCTGCCCCAGCCACTCCTGATCTGTGCAAGAGCAGCAGCAAAAGGAGGAGCTTCCTTAGCTCATGGACTCTGGGAAGAAGGAACAAAACAGGGAAGAAAAACAAAAAGAAAAATAAAAGTGTCTGTTCAGCCTTGAATCAGAGCCAGGAAAGAACAGCCAGAGCCACACCACCAGCAAGGGAGGGATCTGCAGCTGGAGCTTGGAAAGAGTCACTCACCTCATCCCACTGGTAAGCAGAGGAACAGCCAAAGGAATGGCAGGTGTCCCTGTTCCCCAGGAGTTCACCACAGTCCCAGGGCACACAGAGCCACTGCAGGCAGGGCCTCAGTGCCCACTCTGGGGCCCAGGTCCCACCATTCACACTGGTGGCTCTATGGGAACACTCCAGATCCAGCCCAACCCCCACACCAGTTTCTTTCCAAAGGAATGTGTGGAGGACACACCAATTATTCCCCAATTTCGTTGATAGCCAAGTGTGATACTGTACATAGAGATTTGTTTGGTTGAGGTTTTAGAAAGTGTCTCTTTAAATCGAAGTTCCCAGCTGTGTGAACAAACCCCTGTGAGCAGTTACACACACAGTGCCCCCTGGGCTGTTCTGCAGCTCCCATGGCCTTCCCAAGAGCAGCACTTTGACATTTTGACTACACATTTAGAAAAGTTCTCAATTTCCTAATGCCTTCTCTTTTAATTAAATTTAATGGGAGAGCTGCTGGCTTGCTACTGTCCCTGAAAACATCATTCTCTGATGTTCGAAGAGTTAAAATATTTCAACCAGCTGCTGTCTGCTGGATCTACTGGTCCATTTGGCCTTGCTAATCTAAGCCTAGGAGTGAAGAAAAAAAAACAACCTTGAGGCAATGAAGTCTCCCAGGCCTGAAAAGCAGCAGATCTCAAGCATTATTTCTCTGTTTGGGTGCAGGAACTCACCGATCAGATTGAGAGAGGAGTTCTCAGCTTTCTCAAAGGCAACTTGACTGTTTCCAAGAACCAAACCAACCTCAATCTGCAAAGGGAAGGCAAAGAAATAATTACATTAATTACTATTAGACTCAGCTTCAGATTGCTCCTTTGGTGTCCCCAAGCACATCTCAGAAGGCAGGAAAAAGCAGCAAAAGCTCTACTTCAAAAGTCACTGGGAAGAATGAAAAATACCAACCCTTCCTCTAAAACAAACATCACTGAATGCAGAAGCTCACCAGGTACAACAACCTGGCTTTTAGAAGTTACTGGTTTAGTTCAAACCCAACTATTTTATTTCAGCAAGATCTAGCAAGTAAAGGAGAAAATAAAATCATGTCCTTTCTACAGGAGGGAAAATCAAAACTGGACATATCTGGAAGACAAAAAGGCTCAAGAGAGGCTGTTTCCATGAATCAGTACTTAGAGATCAAAAGCTACTCCTTGTATCCTCCCCAGCTCTCTAGTTTAGTGGAGACTGCACTGAACTGCAAACGATGCTCGTTGTCTTCTCTGACACAGCAGACACAGCCAGATGAGCCAGATGTGTGACTCCTCCAGAGGCAGGTCACCTAAACTGCTCCTGGTAGCATGATCTGGTCAGGACTTGCAGCTCTGCAGTCCCCAAGGAATGGACAGGAGTTCCTGGGAGCCCACCTTCTGCTTTTTGCTTGTTCCAGACTCCCCTTTGAGAATGCTGGGGTCCATGGCTTCCATGTCCTTCACCAAGAGCCCAAAAAGCTTGTCATTAAAGCTGAACACCAGCTGTGGAAAGAGAAAAAAAACCACATTAAAAAAAGCTAAAAAGGATTCTGACAAGACTTCCAAGATTCAAAGGAAAAGATGCCTGAAGACTGAGTTAACCACCCAGCAACTCCTATGGAGTTTTTCCCTGTGAAGCTCTGGGGTGCTGACCATGTGCTTTCCCTGCCCCAACGTTCAAGTAACAGACCTAAAGTTGCAGAACATGAAGTCAGCTGGAGAAACTCAAAGAAAAAATTTCCTTCCAAGAAAAGCATCTATTCCCCCCCCCTTCTCCCCAGCTCAATGTTCTGTATCATCTCATGACATTTTCCTCTCACTTCAATAATTGGTGCTAGTCATGGAGAACAATTTAGCTCAAAACTTTCAGATCTTCTGCATTTCAGTTTGACAAGGACACTTTAGGAATAGTGCTAATGAGAGACAGAATGAATGTAACAGGAGGTAGGGTCCATCCCACAGAAAACCAGGCTGGGTCTGCACAATTCCTTTCCTTGAGTTTGTATTTCCAACTGGCTTAAGATTCAGACCCTGCAAGTTGTAAGTACTGTGAGACCACCCTCCACTTGTTTTGAGAACAAGGCAAAGCAGAGGTTATCACACAGGGCTTTGCAGGGGCTGAAGCCCATCTGCTGCAGACCTCTGCAGGCTCAATCACAGGGACATCAGCTTTCTAAGGTCCCCAAGGAAAATACTTCATCCCTGTTTCACTGTTTAAGTCCATAGAGTAGCAATAAATCAGAGAATCCCAGAACAGTTTGGGTTGGAAAGGACCTTAAAGCTCATCAAGTTCCACCCCTGCCATGGGCAGGGACACCTTCCACCACACCAGGCTGCTCCAAGCCCTGTCCAGCCTGGCCTTGGACACTTCCAGAACAAGAAAATACACTGTACTTGGGAGGTGCCACTGAGAATGAATTAAAGGTGTTTGTCTTGATCTTATAGAGAAGGAGGCAAAAGTGACTTCCCAAAAGATTCCAGGAGTTGCCATGCTCACATCCAACCAGGTCACAATGCAGAGAGACCTGAGCTCTCCCAAGCCCTGGGATTTTCCTCACAGATTTAGGATAGGGCAGATTCTAAACCCCTCTGCCTTTGCTCTCAGTGAAAGTCACAATGGTTTGACTTCTCACTAAGACACCCTTCACACAAGGAACAATTCCTGCCCCTCACCCGGCCTTTGCAGAGCCCTTGGCACCCTCAGATGTCCCTCTCAAGCCCAAACGTGGTGTTTTAGCCCAATTCAGCCTCAAAGCCCCAGAGCAAAGCCCACCTGCTGGCCCACGGAGAAGGCCTGGCTGTTGAACTGCTGGATGAACTCTGCAGCCATCTTGTCTGTGTCGTAGGGGTTGGAGTCGATGTTCTTCTTCTGCAGGAAGTCGATCTCGATGGTCATGGTGCCGATGCACTGCTTGGTCTTGTCGAAAGTGTATAAAGAAACTGTGGGGAAAAACAAGAAACAGCACATTTCAGGACAGCAAGGTCCCCCCAATGTATGAAACACGTTTGGCAATACACATCCTTCCCTTGAGAGTGAGCACCTGGTAAAACTGAATATATTATTTCTGACAGAGACCCTTATTTCTCTTATATCCATGTTTAACTACAAGGTAAAAAATACAGTAAAATTGCCACTGAAAATCCCTGCATTGCTATAAAAACTCTCAGTAAACCTTTAAAACACCACACAGACTTTAGGGGATGAGGACAATGAAAGCAAATCCAGACATGCTGTGGTCCCACACATCTGTATCTCCACCCAAGGGTTTGGACACATCTCCAGGAAGCCCAAAAGCAGCATTAAGGATAGTCTTGCCCAAAAGCAGTGACAAGAGGCCACCACTGCTTTTCTGTGGCAACAGGTTGCCGAGCTTTTCTCCAGGTGAGGCAGCAGAAAGTGAATTACTGCACATTCAAGTGCAGCACTGCAATTTGTCAGCCCAAAACAAAGCACATCATCAACTGTCCCTCATCCCTGACACTGAGGAAACAGCCCCCACCCCAGAGGTGCCCTTGGGCCTCTCCTGACATTGCCAGGTTACCTTCAGTGATGCAGAATCACCTGAACAGAAAGCCAAGGGGCAGGGAAGGCACTGCACAGTCATTGCCAACCTGATCCCACAGATACAGCACATCAGAAACAAGGGTGGAAAGAGGGAAGAGGATGGAAAGGGAAGAGCAGCAAAATCCACAACTCCAGGGACACTGCTCAACATGGGTGACCAGAGGGTCAGAGGGGAGGACCTCACAAACAGGCAGGCCCAGCAGTCCACTAACCAGGCTGCAGCAGAAGCCAGTGACTCTCCAGAAAACTGAAGAACATAAAAGGTTTGCTTTGAATCTGGAGAACAACATCTCCTCTGCTACAGAAGTCATGGCTAAGGATGAAGCAGCAGGAGGGGAATGTGGAGAAGGTGCTTCACTCAGTCTGTGATTTCCTGTGCAGCCCTTGGCAGCAGAATGGCTCCACAACAAACCTGCAGATGCTGAGAAGATGTGAGGGCAGAACAAGCCCCCAGCGTGGTCTGCTTGCAGGACTTGTTCACATGAAGGGAACAAGGAGAGCCTGTCTCTTGCTGAAGGAGTTACCAGAAGACACAGCACACACACCAAACATCCTTCCTGGGATGAGCTGCCAAGGACAGATCTTCCAGGAAACAGGGATGAAGATGAAAACACCAAACTCCTTCCTGACCTACTGCAAGTTCTTTCAAAAGGGATGCGGCAGCAGGGTTATCCCTTTGGTCCTGCAAGCAAACACCAGGAGCTCCCCTCACCTTACAGATCACCTCTGGGCAGTTTCCTTTTTCTTGCTGAACCTCACGGCTTTGTCAAATAAAAGCTTCTGGAATATCAGTCCCTGGATCTGGTCACATCACAGGTCTGAGGTGTCAGCTGCACATGAGCAGCTCTTACATCCAGGACAGAAGGGAGCTCCCAGCATGAGGCTGCAGCCCAGCCAGGAGTGCACAGCACCAGCTCCAAGAGCCTGGAATGTCCCAGAGAGAGGCCAGGAATGCAGCAGGAACTTCCTGGCTCCAGGAAAGCAGCAGGGACCTCCCTGGGATGGGAAGGCACCTGAGACAGCCTGCCTGGCTCCAGCTGTGCATCCCTAATGGAACACGGAGCTGGTGCAGCTGAACTGCATTAAGGCAGGACAGCCACATCCACCCAGGGCACTCTTCCTTCCCATCAGGAAAACCACTCACCTGGAAAACCTCAAATGTATCATTAGGGGCTCAGCAGGACTCACATCACTGCTCCACAGAGCCGTGGGCTGCATTTACAGCTGACATTTAAAACCCAGCTTCCACATTATCAGGGGAGCAGGACAAAGCACGAACCCCGGTAAATCACTGGGTTTGTGAACGCTTCTCCCTACCTGCAGAATGCCTTTACAAATCCCCTCCACCCAGCAGGGAGTCAGATGACATTTAGTCACTCTGCACAGAATCACTGCATTATTTTTGTTAACACAGGCTCCCACGTAGCTGGAAGGTTTACAGCAAAGCCCAGGACAAGGACAGCCACAAACTGCACTAAGAGCTGATCACACAGAATATCGGTGCTTCTTTCCCCAAAAGACCTGAGTACTGAAAAGCACTGATCTATAAGTGAGTTGGCACATGATCAGCAGCCAAAAAAGGGTGAGAAACAAATTAATTTATGGGTCTCCCCACATTATAGGCCATTCTTCAGTTAAAACAAGACCAGCTAGCAAAAAAATCACAGATTAACAGAATCACCAAGGTTGGAAAAGGCCTCAAAGATCACCAAGTCCAACCATCAACCCAGCACCACCACCACGGTCACCACTAAACCATGTCCTCAAGTACCACATCTACCTGTTCTTCGAACATTTCCAGGGATGGTGACTCCACCACTGCCCTGGGCAGCCTGGTCCAAGCCTTTACAATTCTGTAAGAATTCTGTGAAGAAATTTTCCCTAATATCCAACCTGCACCTCCTCTGGCACAACTTGAGGCTGTTTCCTTTCATCCTGTCCCTTGTTCCCCGGGAGAAGAGACCAAGCTCCTTCCAGGTCATTGTACGGAGCAGGAAGGGCTGCCCTCAGCCTCCTTTTCCAGGTTAAAATCCTGGCTTTCAAGCAAGGTCTGTGAGACATCCAGTTGTGCAGAGAGGCAGAGACACCCACTCCAGCCTGTCCCTACAAACACAGCAGACTTCACATCCGAGTACTGATCCGTGCTCATGGAGCTGCTGAGACCACAGGAGCTGGGAAAACAAACAGCCAGAGGGGAGCTTCCCCAGGAGCACCTCACACCCACAGCTGCACCACTTCCCAGGCTCGGTCCTCCTCATTCTGACACAGGATGCAGCCATCAGCTCTGCCCAAAATCTCCAAGGAGGGAATTCCCTGGAATCACTGTAAGCAGCTCCAGAGGCAAAGCAGTGGCCTCATGAGCTGTGTGCTCCAGTGCAGAGAGCACGAGCCAGCCAAGCACAGAGCAGGATCACAGCAAGGGAGAGGCTGAGCTGCCCTCCCCAGGAGCACAGAGGTGACTCCTGATGGTCCAAAGAACAAACCTGATCCATTACTTGCACCTGCTGTAGCAAAGAACACGGAGACCCTCCTGTAAGAAGCTGCTGCCAGGAGTCTGGTCAACATTCCAGCAGCTACAGACAGGCACAACAGCTGCACCTGTACCTGACAGTGACCCAAAGCAGAGGGAACAGTGACATACAGCACCAAGTCACAAAGGAGCCAGTTGGTCTCCTCCAAACATTGGCCAAGGTTTGGAAGGCTCGAGGAAGACTTGAAATAGGAAATTCACCTCAGCCCTTCACCTTGCTGCAGAATGTTCTGGTCAGTTATTGGTGCAAACACCAGTGCTGCTCCCAGAGCTCAGCACTGCAGGGCACACTGCTGCTCCAGGCAGCTCTTGGCACTAAAACGTCCCCAGTCATTCCAATGCTGATGCCAAGAAGTTCCCCAAGGGCAAGAGCTGTCCTCTGTTAGTGGGAGTGTTCTCCAGAGACCCTGGAACAGGCTACCCAGGACATGTTCAATGTTCATATCTGCATGTGGACACTGATGTCCCACACAGAGCCAGGCAGAGATACCAGCAGGTGTCTGGAGAAACTGCCAAAAGTCCTCCAGGTCTGGAAAACATTAAATGCAGAAAGGCTGCAGAGAGGAGAGCAGCTCCTTCACTAACAAGGGCCTCACATCACCTGGAGAAGGGCTGGAGATCTGAGAGTTCCCAATGCAGTTTCCCTTCAGGATAGAAACATGAATTCAGCTTTATAAACACATCACAATCGCTCTGCTGACCCACTCACCATCGATCTCCTGTCCGATGGAAAGGCCGGCCCATTTTCTCTGTAAAACAAGACAAAAATGTCAGAACACCTGTCCTGCAGAACACCTGTCCTGGAGAACACCTGCCCTCTCAAAGGCAGCCTCCTCACCCCGGGAGAACCTTCAGCAGCAGAAAAAAGGGGCAGAATGGAATATCCCAAAAAACCCCAAATTAACGGGAAACAAGTCAAAAACATAGAATAATCTCTTTAAATAATTCTATCTTGTGACCTCAGAAGGTTGTTCTGCCCAACCTCCTTCAGGTTACTGGTCTCCCCACCATCCTGGAGGCAGAAGTTGTGGTGCTGGACAGGGCTTTTTGTCCTTCTGCTCATTTCCTAGCAAAGCCCAGGTTCTGAGCACTCCACAGGTGCCAGAATGGCTGTTACACACCCCGTGGGCATTTTAAAAGCTTGTTCTAATGTGCTCCAAGGTACAATATGACCTGAACCAAGAGAACCAGTAAGAATGAAACTGTTCAAACCCTTTAGGTCCCTCCAAATGCCTTTAGAAAGATTTGTGCTTTACGGAACTGCAGAAGTGGGAAATGGTTCACAAATTGTGTGACACAAAAAATCTATAACCTTTACAGTTCCAACAGCTCTGGCTTGATGATTGCAAAAATGGGGTTTTCCCAGTGGCTGCTGCTGTGTTACAGATTGGCTGCAGTGTGTTCCCAGCCCTCATCATGGACTATGCCATGCTCATGGTGCCTCAGATATCAAATAGAGGCACCAGTCACAGACACGTGTAGGTGTCATTACATACAGCTCCGGGGAGCTCACATTCAAAAAGTTGTAATTTATGGTCATTTGTATTTGCCTTTTTGTCTGGGAGAAGGAACACAACGACTGTGCTCACAAAATTAACATTTCCCCCTTCACAGTCTCTCCAATATCCACAGAATCTCTTGAGTTGGAAGGGACCACAAAGAACCACCCAGTCCAACCCCCAGCCCTGCACAGACACCCCAACAACCCCACCCTGGGCATCCCTGGCAGCGCTGTCCAAACGCTCCTGGAGCTCTGGCAGCCTCGGGCCGGGACCATTCCCTGGGGAGCCTGGGCAGTGCCCAGCACCCTCTGGGGGAAGATTAGTGAGGATCTTCTCTGAGGCAAGAGATACAGCTCAACCCCCACGTTCACTTGGCTGGTTTCTGCTAAAGGTTTGTCATCACTGTGCAGCAATTCTGATTTTAGGCTCTCAGGATACAAAATTTGTCACAGCTTTTGGTGTTAAGAGTTAAGAGTCAAGATTAACACAGCAAAGGTGGTCAAGAATGCCACGTGAATAGTGAAAGTACAACAAGCAGATGTCCTGGAGGCCTCAGAGCACAGACATCACCATCCCTGCACAGGAACAGCAAACACACACTTGGTGAGAGACTGACTGCAACTATCCAAGGCTCTGGGAAACACTGGGAATTAACAGCCAGCATCAGGAACACCCCAGGGCTCAGAGGGCTGGAACAGCTCTGCTGTGGAGACAGGCTGAGGGAATGGGGGTTGTTCAGCCTGGAAAAGGCTCTGGGGGGATCTCATTGTGGCCTTTCAATACTTAAAGGGGATTTAAATCTGGGGACAGACTTTTTAGTGGGGACTGCAGCAATAGAAAAAGGGGAAGTGGCTTTAAACTAAAAGAGGGTGAATTCAGACATTTTATATGGTGAAAATGGTAAAACCCTGGCCCAGGCTGCCCAGAGAGGTTCCAGGGAACATTCAAGGTCATATTGGACAGGGGCTGTGAACAAACTGGTCTAGAGGGAAATGTCCCTGTTCATACAGCCTTTAAAGGCCCCTTCCAACCCAAACAGCTCCATAATCCTACAAATCAAGCATTCACCTCCCAGCAACTGCAACACTCCCTACACAGCCCCTTCTCCATGGGGAGCACCAGGCCTCACCCCTCGGCAGAGGGGCTCCACAACAACAACTGCAACATACAAAAATCAACACGGTGACCAGCAGGAGAAGTTTATGTTGTTAAAGCCAGCGCACTCAGGTCGCTGCTGGGCAGTTTGGGCATCACAAACCACAGCCGGACACTGGTGAACATAACATCCCCCACCCACTCCTCCAGACAGACCCAGTTCCAACAGCACAGCAAAAGGCAAAATGTCATCTGGGGGCTTGTGCCAAGATGTGCTGAGGAAAAAAAAACTCCTGTGTTTGCAGCACAGAGACTGGGCTTCGGAGCATGCACTGGCAGGGAGATATGAAAGCACTGAACCAGAGACAATGATTGCTACAGGTTCATGGGATGAGACTCAGGGTGAGAGTTAAAAGCTACAAGCTTCATTTTTTGATTTAGAAGTTAATTATATTCATTATTTATTCTAACCATCACTTAACATCTGATGATGACTTAATTAAGAAAGACGAGACAAAGGGGTTTTGGGGTTTTTTTATGCATTTCCTTGCACTTTTCGTCTAAAAACACTACCGATGACTGAATGTAGTCAATAAAACTTCCAGCAGGTCTTAAAAATGAAATACACAGCAAAGAAACCCTTTAAAGTCAAGGGAAAATGGGGAACAATAAAGATTCACAAGGAGGGGCAGATATTGCTTAGGCTTTTCTTTTTCAAACAGTTTATTTCTGGTGGATTTTTAAAAGGTTAAATTACACCTTTTCCAGTATCTTTATCCCACCATGCACTAAAAATATATCAAAGTAATGTAAGCACAGTCACTTCAGTTGTAGTAAAAGTCTCCTTGAACTTTTGCTGGCAGAAATCAAATTTGCAGCATACGTTTACTCCAATTAGAGAACTTATCTTCAATCCTGATCCCAAAAGAGATTTTGCTTATTCTGTAGCAGAGCAGAAAGTCCAACCACGCCATACCTGGGGCAAGCTGAAGGCGATGCTGCCAGGGACGACTGAAGGGTGGGTTCTCAGCGTGAAGATGTATTTGTGGTTGGGAGAGGTCTTCACCACAACATGCCTAGAAAAGAGATCAGTATTTTACTTTGATGTGTACCAGGAGGGTTTTGCATTGTTCACAGCGCTGTGAGAGCTCAAAAGAAACACTCAGCTTATCTCTGGGGCTGCACAGGAAAACCAAAACCACTGGAGCCACAGCCCGACGCAGACGCAGCAGGGTGACAGAGCCCATCACCCTCGTTGGGACAACGGAATCTCAAAGCCCAACTGCAAGACTTTGTACTAAAAATTACTATTTACATCCCCCCCGTAGCCCTTTACTTCAGGACTGCACTGTAGCAATGAGAGAACCAAACCACAACCACAAACTGAGGCTGCTACAGCTAAAAATCAACACCAGTTTCACATCTCAAACATTAACACCAAAGCATCAGTATTTTACTCCCACACAAGCACGGTCCCCAGCTGTGATGCCAACAAGAAGTAGATGCAAAGCCTGTACAGGGATCTGAGTGTATTGTTCAGAAGTTTGATAGTAGGAAATAATGGGAGGAATTTCTGTACAAAAAGTAAAATCACACAGGTCCTGAGGCTGTTCCTCCTGGCACAAGTGACCAACTGATCTTGAACTCAGAGTTCTGAGTGGCTGGAAAAACAGCATCATAGTGTTGGGAAGAGGCCCAGTGGGAAAGGAGCTGGGGTGCTGATTGACAGCAGCTGAACAGGAGCTGATGTGTGCCCAGGTGGGCAAAAAGGCCAAGGGCACCCGGCCTGTATCAGAAACAGTGTGGCCAGCAGGCCCAGGGCAGTGCCCGTCCCCTGTGCTGGGCACTGGTGAGGCCACACCTCGAGCACTCGGGTCAGTTCTGGCTCCTCACTGCAAGAAAGACACTGAGGGGCTGGAGCGTGTCCAGGGAAGGGAATGGAGCTGGGGAAGGGTCTGGAGCAGCAGGAGGGAGCTGGAGGGGCTCAGCCTGGACTTTCTCACTCTCCACAACTCCCTGACAGGAGGGGGCAGCTGGGGCGGGGCTGGCCTCTGCTCCCAGGGAACAGGGACAGGACAAGAGGAAATGGGCTCAAGCTGTGCTAGGGGAGGTTTGGATTGAACATCAGAAAGAACATCACGGAAGGGGCTGCCCGGGGAGGTGGTGGAGTCCCCATCCCTGGAGGTGTCCAAGGAATGCCTGGACATGGCACTCAGTGCTCTGGGCTGGGTGACAAGGTGGGGATCGGCCACAGATTGGACTCGATGATCTGGGAGGCCTTTTCCTCAATGATTCTAAGATTCCATCATAGAACAGTTATAAAACCAGAGCAATACAAGCAGTCAGGAGCAGACACAGCAGCAGCCATGGCATGTGCCTGTCTGTCACACTCAGAATTGAAGCTGTCAGCAACAAAGATACTCAAAAGCTGCTTCTAGCTCTCCTCAGACCAAGCCTGATAGCTCTTATCATGTGATAGGCAGACAGCTTGCTGGCATGAGAAAGCAAAACCAAAGGAGGCTGGGATTTGTGTGCTCTGGCAGCGGGGTGATGGTGGAATCAGGGTTCACCTCATCTTCCTCTTCCACTGCTGGCACTGTCAGCACCCTTGGGGTACACAAGGCACCAGCTCCATGGGATTTTACCCCTCACCAACCCCACAGTCAGGAAGGGCAGGATGAGCTGTGCTGGCAGCCAAGGCCCACACTCCAGGCCCTCCTCCCTCCCTGCAGTCCATGTTTTCCACGCACATATGCTCCCTGTACTTTCATTTGCACATGCCCAGCCAATGCAGCACCATCCAAGTGAGGATCTGCACTGGCTCCATCCTGTGAGCGGAACAGCTCCAGCCACAGGCAGGAAGGAACATATGGCCCTTGGAGACAAGAGGAAATGTAGCCCAAACCAGGAGCCATGGCAGTCCAAACCAGGAGCCATGGCCAGCTGCCACCTGCAAACCCTTCCCAGGCACTGCTGGCACTTGGTGGCCTGGCAGGGACAGAAGCATTTCAACACACCGAAGTGACAACAGAGGTCCCAGCTCAGGCAGACACTGAGCTGAGTCCTCACTAGTTCTGACCCAAAATCACCCATCAGCTGCCAGGACACCCTTCCCTCTCCTCCTCCTTCAGCCCCAGGCATAAATCCAGGAACCTGGTATAGGTGGTGAAGTTTCATACAAATGTTACAGGGGAGAACAAGGCATTTATTGATGCTGCATGGCAGCCAGGGAAGATTTATGGAGATTGAAAGACAGTAGATGTCACTCCTGCCTTGAAGTAGGAGGATCCAAGGAATTACAGGCTGGTCAGCCTCACCTTATCCCCTAGGGAAGTGATGGAGCAACTAATCTGGGAAGCCAAATATATTAAAGCACAAGAAAGTGACTGGGAATCACTCCGAGCATGGATTTAGGAGTGGTCAGCACGGATTTACAAAGGAAAATCCATCCTGACCAGCACGACAACTTTCTCCAATGAAATGGTGAGCTCTGGGGCTGAAGGGAGAGCTGGATTTATCCCAACATTAGCAAACTTTCCACACTGCCTGGCACAACCACCCTCAGACACTGCTGTGATACAGACTGGGCAGGGAGGGGGGCTGGAGGCTGAACTGCTGCACTTGAGGCTGTGGCCAATGGCACCAAATCCCACTGCAGGTCACTGGGGTGTGCAAATCCCACTGCAGGAGGTCACTGGGGTGTGCAAATCCCACTGCAAGAGATCACTGGGGTGTGCAAATCCCACTGCAGGAGGTTGCTGGCCTGTGCCCACCCCAGGAGTCCACGTGGGGCCAAAACTATTTAACCCCTTCATCCCTGAGCAGCTGAAGGGACAGAGCTCCTCAGCCAGCCCACATGGGACACACCTGGGTGTGCTGCTGCTCAGAGAGACCTCAACAGATCCCATCAAGCTCAATAAGGGCAAATGCAAAGTCCTCCACCCAGGGGAACAATCCCATGCACCAGTGCAGGCTGGGGGCCAACTGGGGGCCAAGAAGCCCTGGGATCCAGGTGGACAACGAGCTCAATAGGAGCCAGCAACACATCCCTGCAGCAAAGGTGGGTAACATCCCCTTGGGGTGCATTAGCCAGGAACAGGCTGCACTGGCACAGGGTGCCCACAGAAACTGTGGCTGCCACATCCCTGGGAAGTGTCCAAGGCCGGGTTGGACGAGACTTGGAGCACCCTGGGATAATGGAAGGTGTCCCTGCCCATGGCAGGGGGTGGCACTGGATGGTCTTCAAGGTCCCCTTGCAGCCCAAACCATTGTATGATTCCATGATTTGGGAGAGCACCAGCAGCAGGGACGGGCAGTGATCCTCCCCAGATGGAACAGTGCTCCAAGGACAGCTCATTTCAAACTGAGCAGTGCATAAAGCAGGGAACTGTCCAGGAGGCCAGGACTGAACACAGGAGTTTTCCAGCACAGAATCACCCTGAGTAATCCAAATTAGTATGGACACACGACCAACTGGAAAGGAAGGTGTGACACTGCAGAGTGTGAGAGAAACACGCCTGGAGGCAACACACAAGTTCCAGCTACAATTCTGGAATACTTCACCACAAAATGCACTTGATGACAACTAACACCTGACAGGAAGCAGCTCATGAGACAGGAAAAGACCCAAAATTAAAGCTTTTTAAAGCCCCAAGCGGGTCCTGAGCAGTGCACACAACAGTGACTTCAACATGTAGAGATTCAGCATCTCTGCATAAAGAACAAACTCCACCACTGCTGGGCTTTGCTTCAAAAACCCAAAATGCAGGAAAATGACAATACCTGGTAAAAATACTGGGGAGGAGTATCCACAAAGATTTGATACCAATTACTGTGCTGGAGCATTCCACTCACCAAAAACATCTCCAGCAAAGCAGAAAGACAGCAGAGCTTGACAACAGACAAAGGGACGCCAAGAAGAAAAAACAAAGAGGAAAAATGAAAAAAAAAATCAACTTTCTGAAAGAAAATACTAGGAAAGGTCAAATCCTGACAGGTTCTGTGAGAAAAATCTGCATAAAGCACAGGGACAACCATGTCTCTTCTCAAAGACAGCAGGAGCAGGCAGCTTCCAACAGGCTGTAAGCAACCTAAGTATTACAAATGCTCAAAATAAGGCAATAGCAGAAAAACTAAATGCATTTTCCTACACTGATGTTCACCAGGAAGGAGCTCAGAGAGCTCACGGAGACACATGGGGGAAATCTCAACCTCATTAAGAGCTTCAGCTTATACACGAACAAAAGGAACAACGAATCACCAGGGCCAGACAGCTCCCGGAGCTCTCCCAGGCGGAATTGCTGCTCTATTCCGCATGTAAATCCTCGCCTGGAACTGTCAGATCCAACGTGTGTGATGCCAGCTCTTAGGAAGGGCTCCAGGAAACTGGGCCCAGGAAACTGCTGGTAAGTTTGCTGGCCAGGCTAAGCAAACCAAGAGAAACTCCACCAGACATGAACTAACCTGTGAGTGCATCAGTTTTTATGTTGCTGAAGCAGGAGCGGGGCTCCTGTGAGGGAGGGGATGAGTCAGGTACCTGTGAGGAGGTGCCAGCAGGGATCTCATCCCAGAAGGTGCATGTTTGGGAACCCACGGCAATCATTCAGCAAGGGCTCCTCAGGAAACTAAACTGGCCTAGGAGGGATGGGCTTCCCGTGGGAAAGCAAAGCACAACCAGTTCTTAACATGAACACAAACCTGCCATTGAGATAACCTGTCCTGACTGCTGTCCCCTCACAGCCTGGCTGTGCTCAGAACTGGTTTCTCTCTCTGAACTGCACCAAGACTCCTCAAGGCAGAAGCAGGACACAGGAACTCAAGATGGTGCCACTCCCCAGACCATGACACACCATACACTGGGATCACACAGTGCGTGGCCTCCCGTGAACTCCTGCGGCACCGAGCGCTGACTCATCCCTGCCCAGCTCACGGGGTGCAGAAAGCGAAGCATGAGAAGATGTTCAGCGGCACCCTGGGGTTAAATCATCTCCTTGATCCAAGGGCAAACTCCAGCTCTACATCCCCAGCAGTGTTAGAGCAGAGCCCTCTGTGGAGGTGTCACCAAAAGCCCCCCTGAGCAGGCAGCCGTGGTGAGGGACCCGAGGCAGGGGTGCTGCCGGCGGGAGCTGCGGCCAGGGACGGCTCCAGGGATCTGCAATGCAGCACCGACTCCAGCCCAGCACTGCCGGAGCTTCCCTGGGCTCCATCTGACACTGCAAAGCCATCTGCAGCATCTGCTCCCAACCAAACACACGCTGCTGGTGTGTGAGCACCAACTGCTAGAAATAAACAGCCCCCAGGGGAACGGGAACAGCCAGAACCACATCCAGCCTGCTTAGCCAGCACATCCCAGGGCACCGCTTCCTGCAAGCTGCCACAAATGCCAGGAGAGAGGGTTCTGGAAGCGAAAGGAACACAGCCGGCTGCAGGTCTGGCAGCTGGGTCCCTCTAGGACATCCATATTGGAGGAAATTAAAGTTTTTATAATGCATGAGGTACAATGCTCAGTTCAGGTATTTTTGTAACTCAATTACTTTGGAAAAAAATCTACCTGGGGAAAACCATCCTTTGAAAAGACCAGGACACTTCCCTGCCCAAACAGACACTTTTGCCTGCTTCTGAGTCTAAAAGTTCTGCTTGCTTAGGGGCTAGTTTAGTTTGGTTTTGGCATTTTATACTCAGGTTGGGCTCGTAAAATCACAGTTCAGTTCATCGCTGCAGGGCCAGGACAGGTCCCAGGGCAGCAGAGCTGACTGACAGCACAGACAGGCAAATCCTAAACACATCCCTGCAGTCCTGCAGTTCAGCACCACTGTGTTCTCCACTCTTAGCAGAGTTTACCTGGGGCAGGTATTTTTATCTAAGGCCTGGGCATATCATTCAGTATCTCCTTGAACATTTTTTCCTATTTTTCAAACCCAAGCCCTTCTGCCTTTGTGCTGCACATGATATTCCCTTTCAGCTGAAATTAATGACTTCTGTCTACAACCTACATACTAAAATCCGTCAGAGCTTCTCTAAAGCTGCAGCAAAGCAAGGAAGCTGAGTATGTGAATTGGCTTCTTGTAATACAAAACCCTTCTGTGTGGGCCGAGCTGAAAAATTCATGTGTTTTCCACCTAACAGAAGTAAACCCCAGAGTCGGGTTCTATCAGCCACCCCAGAACTGCAATTAAAGAATCCCACTTGTTGTGCCCACACTCTGGCTGCTTCTCCCTTTTGCTCTTGTGCATGAAAACCCTGAGAACAAGAGAGAATTCTCCTGGCTCTGCTCAGCACTCCCATATCATGTGAAAAGGAGAAGATGCCCCGAGTAATGCAATAAAATGGCAAAAACGTTTTTGCAATACTTCAAATATTCTCACTATGTAACAGGAACAAAAGCAAAACCAAAACAAACAAAAAAGATCACAAAAGGCCCTTCATTAAAATAATGATTCTATTAGTTAAGCAGATGCAGTTCCGGAGAAAGAAATGCTACAGAGAAATTGTCACCCTTCTTCCAGCATCTCCCATTCCCAGAAAGAGCCACATTTAAAGTTCTGATCTCTAAAGACACAGAAGTTTTGTTAATCAAACTGCTGTGTTCACCTTTCCAAACCTGAAATGTCATTCCCCCTCCATCCAAATTGTGAAAACAATTCCTTCTTGGTTAAAAGCTGAAAGAGCAGCAGAGCACACTTACTGGCCAGACTGGAAGTCCTTCTCGTTCACCACAGCACAGTTGGTTAAGGACAGCTCATCAGTGGGACATCTCGCTGCTTGCATAGGCTACAAGAGAGAGGGGGGAAAAGTCAAATAAAATTCTGTTTTTCCTTTACTAAGCCAAGCCTCAAGTCTTCTGCAAAACCACAAAGCGCGAAACAGGCCTTTTGAGTCCTGGCACACTCTGAGAGTCCACTGGGATCAACCAGCTCCTCTTCCAGGTTTCTCCAAACAATTCCATGGGTCACAGGTACTTGTATCCCAAAGCTCTGCATTTTGGGCCTATCATGTACTCTGTATTTTCCACCCTACCTACATAAATCCTTTAAAATTACCTGGGAGGAAGCCTGCAAGGCAAACACTGTTAACTTGCAAGTGAACCCTGGCACCGTGAAGCTTCCCTGAATGCTGCCACAAGGCAGCAGTAACCAGCATTCCCTGGAAGGTGTTTCCTGCCCAGTGACAGGACACTGGGATATTCTGAAAGCTGCTAAGGGAAAGCAGCCTGGAGCCAGAGCAGTTCCCCATCAGCCCTGGGTAACCCTGCCTCATCGTGCTGGGCTGGGTTAGAGACCATGTAGGGAGAAAGGGTGGGATAAAGACGTGACCTTCCCTCTTCCCTGAACATCACTCAGAAAACTGAAATTTCAGCATATCTGTTCTGCATAAACCCCTTCCCCCAGAGCAGCGCAGGGCAGCACTGAGTCCACAGGAAGGTTTCACCTCAGCCAGCTGCTATCCAACCCCACAATCCCTTTGTATCACTTCTCAAAAGAAATATCACATTTGAGTATTTTCTACTCTATAGGAAACATCCCAGATCCGTAACACAGAGAAGAAAATTAGGTAAAACAGTTAATTCCAGACTATCACTATGAAAAAAATTACTGCAACAAATTTTGTGGGGGAGTCCTCCCCCTCTTTTTATTTTCTAATGTCAGAGGACCAATCCTATTTCAAGAATATCTGTTCATTTTTGTCCCTTCCACTGTTACTCATCAATCAGCAATCAAAAACCGAAAGAGCAGCACTCCCAGCCCCGGCTGCCCATCCCCATCACAAGGCAGGATGGAGCACAGGGGGAGCACAGCAGAGGGACCTCAGCCCCATCCTACACCCTCACCCCACCTGCTCCTGCAGAATTACACCACAAAACAATGGCTGAACGATGAAAATTGGGATCAAAATGCCTCCAGAAGTGGAGAAAGGGATGGAAAAGGCAGGATGCTTCTATCATTAGCTATGAACTGAAGAATTTCATTTGGGGAAAAGCTTAACTTGCACCCCAAGGTGTCATTTTCAGAATCGAAGCACAGCTACCTCTGTCAGATACAAATTTGCAGGCAGCGCAACAGAAACTATTTGACAGTGTCAGCCTATTGCTAAAAGCAATTCAGGATGGATTTTCTCTTAAGACACCCTTAAATCTCAGCAGCAAGCGCAGGAAACGCACTGATCCCAACACACACATCTAAATCATTTCCCAGGAGTTATTGTCCTGCTCAGCCTTCCTCCCCCAGCCCCTCTGGGACAAGAATCAGAGAAATTCCCCCCCGGTGTGGCCTGCAGCCAGCCTGCTCTAAGCTCAGACCAACTTCTATGGCACAATGTGATTTGTCTCAAGTACTTGCTATTTAGAAAAGGACCAATTCATTACTTTTACTGAACAATGCTCAATTGCCCTTGACATATGTGACAACCAAAAAAGATTCCATTTTCAGACCTGAAGCAGATTTATCTACCTGAATGTTGAGTGTAATAAAAGACTCAAATGTTCCTGTAATAAAATATATGACATCAGTGGATTTATGAGATCCACAACCTGCCTGCTGAGGCCCCTTGGCCTGGGGCACTTCATAGCAAACATTCACCATTTTATCACTTCTCCTCCCATCTGCAGGGCACGGTTTTGTGAAGGACATGCCCTGATAAAACGCATTACAGGGGATATTTCTGGAGAAAAGTGGACATGGAGCTCCTGGATTAAACCTTTTTACAGCACTAGTCCTCAGCTGCATTTTTAATCCTCGGTGACAAACCGCTTCCTACACGCAGCGAGCGCTGGGCCAAGCTGCCGTTCCCGTCTGCACTCGGAACACTGCGCTTTAGGAAATGCAGGAATAGCAAGGAATGCATTCCAAATCCAGCAACAACTGCTCCCTTTGCAAGCTCTGCAGCAGAGGAGAGATGATGGCAGAACACCCTTGGGTGTCTGACACGTGAAATAGCAGCAGCACTGACCGTGCCAACCATCCCAGAGCCCGGCTCATCCTCCTGGGCTGTCTGGCAGGAGCCCATTTCTCCCTGGCAATGACCAACATTTCAGGCAGCGTTCCTGCTCCCAGCCCTCCAGTACACACCCTCCTCAAGCTCCAAGATTTTGCAGCTCTTCAGAACATTATCTATATTCTGAAAAAGTTTTAACATCACACAGCTGCGAGACACGGGTGTCACTCCCGGGCATGGAGTTCCACAAGGGTGCAAGGGACAGCTTGAGGGAATCTGGTCATGGAAGACGTGACAATTAAACTGGAAATCACCCCGGCAGGAAGGAGGAACACATTGTTGTGGGGAGCTGCAGGGGCTTCCTCTTACCTGCCCTCCCCACAGAGCTCATACCCCAGAGCTGCTGCTCACAGGGATGGATCCCTGTCTCTGTCAAGCAGCTGAGCTGTCACAGCCAGGACACGGGCACAGGCTGCTCCTGAGGAAGCTTTCCTGGCATAAATGCAGCAGTGCAGGGCTGGAACACATGGCTGGCATATGCCAGTGGTGCTACTGTCAGGAACACTTCAAGCTCTTGCATTTTGGGTTGCAGCTTCCCAGGACAGCAGCACAAGGAGGCCCAGAACCTGCCCCTCTCCCCTCTCTGCCAGCCCCACACCCACTGCTGCCACTTACACACCACATCAGGGTAGAGGCAGAAAAATCCTTGTGAGTGTTCCTAGGAATCTCAAAGTACATTTACACAAATTAATTTTAAGCAAACTGGCAGGTTACTGCTGGCAACCAGGCAAGACACAGCTCTAACAAACCAGAGAGCAGCTCCTGCAGGTGACAGCAGATGCCACCCGCTGCAGTCACCCCCTGGCACTGCCAGGCTGGAGGTGACCCACACACCCTCACAGGTTGCTGTTACACCCACGTCCACAACATAGATAAATTTGGCTCAAAGAAGGCAAATCAGGGTCAAATTAGGCAAAAGAATCTTCCCTGCCTCCAGGTACTGTTCTGGTTTACACAAAGAGGAGACTCCAAGGACAGCAAAGTCCTAAGGAGGTGACTGCGCACTGCTAAAGCATTCCCAGCTACAGCATCCATCATCCAGCATCTGCAATTAAACCCAGGTCTGTGCAGAGGCCTGCTCCATCATCCCTTCTGTTTGCCAAGAGAAAAACAAGATCATATGATACACTGATAAATCTCACTCTGAGAGACAAACGTGAAGGACCCCACCTCCGTGTTTGTGACAAAGCAGTAAGGTTGCCTCAAAACCCAGGAGGCTCAATGACGCTGGCATGTTTTATTTTTACAAAAAAAAGTTGCCCTGAAGAACAAACAGCTACATAATAGAAACAATCACCATAACATCTGATCTTTCAGAGATTTTTTTTTCCAAAGCTGCAAGGACTCGTTTTCCTCCACAGAAAATAAGAAACTCACTTGTTCACAAAATCACAGAATAGTTGGGGTTGGAAGGGCCCTCTGGAGATCATCCAGTCCAAACCCCTGCCAAAGCTCAGGAAGTGGTGCTGCTATCTGGATATTTTCATACGGACATAAACCACACTTTTTGTGTTTTGTCAATTCACCTCTTGTGAATCATTAAGGCTGATGGCAGAGGAAGCCACAGAAAAACGTGTTTCTCCCCACAGAGATAAGGTGGTGGCAATGACTGAAGTGCACTGCTGTCAGCTGGTACTGAGAAGAGCTGAAACATTAAGTGCCAAGGCAGAGATGGTCCTCATCCAAGACATCTGAACTAATTTCATTTCCTAATGCTGAGCAAGAGATTATGAAACAGCCTCTAAAGCCGAGGCAGGTTTTGTTCTGTGCCCTGCTTCCACATGGTTTGTACAGGACAAATATTGTTCAAGTATTGTATGTTTAAAATTCTCCTTTGTGTAAAACAGACACAGATACACATCCCATGTATATGCAGGTGCACATAGATGGAATTTCTGGCACACAGGTGTTGGCAGAGGAGTGTTAGGAAACGTTGACAACTCTGGGTACCAGACATTTCCATTTCCCCAGCAGAGCCCACTGCCAGCTGCAGTGAGATGGGGATCCCGCTCCAAAAAGCGCCCAAGCTTTCCTGTAACAGCTGTCGGGTGTCACTGTCTGCACCACGAACAGTGCGAAGAATAATGACACAAAGTCTAAGTCCAGGAGCAATAACACTTATTTAATTAATTATAAATTGGCTTATATAACTTGGGTCACCAGCATGGCATAAGGTCATTGGTCACTGATCATCCACCTCCTAGAATGATTGGTGGAGGCTACAAAACATTCATTTGAAAATATTTTCTTCAGTATACCATAACAACCCTGCTGCTGAATAACAGCAGGTGCAAGATAGTTTACAGAACCCATAGCAATGTTTTTCATAGTTTCTGTGAGAAACACAGAGCTCTCACAAAACGCTACAGAAAGCTGGAAAATTTCTCTGCTAAAGCTTTTCAGCGTCTACAGTCGGGCACCAAAGTCTCTCCAAGCCCAGAGCCTCATCACCCAAAGAGGGCAGAGAACCACCCATGCAGGTGTAATTCCTGGGAAGCAGTTTAGCCCACACTCCCTAGAGCTCGAGCAGAAGTGCCTCTGCAGGAGCCACGGCTGCCTCCAAGTCAAACATTCACTCACCACTACGAGTCTGCAAATAAAATGAAGTTTAAATACTGACAGGAAGAATTATGATGTCAAAGGAGCTCTGAAGATAAACAGGGAACTGAGATGATGAATCATATATCCTACACATTATCCAGGAGTATGCTCCTGACAGAAAACAGACACGCACAAAGCCCTGCCTTTATCTGCAGATCCAAGGGACACCGGGATCCCAGATGGACATTAACACCTCTGGCTGCACACAGGTGACAACCAGCAGCTCCAGCAGGAGGAGGAGCTGCAGAGCTGGCTCAGCACCAGCCTGTGAGAAGGAGACCAACCAAGCTCCCAGCACAGGGAAGCCCAAGGACTGTGCCTGCTCTCTGCATCCACGCACACACCACTCAACACTGAAGGACAGAAGAAACGGGCATAAAACAGCAACACCAGCAGAGCTCCTGGCTGGCAGGTAAGAATGGATTCCTGACCTGGAGGGA
The DNA here is from genome assembly GCA_014706295.1 of Lycocorax pyrrhopterus obiensis. Taxonomy (NCBI): domain Eukaryota; kingdom Metazoa; phylum Chordata; class Aves; order Passeriformes; family Paradisaeidae; genus Lycocorax; species Lycocorax pyrrhopterus. The sequence continues at coordinate 4,749,388 of JACSVZ010000027.1, forward strand.
AAGCTGGCTCTGTCACAGAGGGAAACAGTAAAGACAAAACCAAGGCTTCTCTAAAGAACAATTCAGTAATATTCGTAAAAGGAATGACAACATGCTGTCACCATCAGGGACCAGACTCAGGTTGTCAACACAAGTTGTCCTAAATGCTGTGGTTCTAAACAATTTTAAAAATTAACTAAGGAAGTTTAGTAGCTTGCAGAGGGTTTTTCTGGACATGTCAAAAAATGTTGAATAAAGCTTCCATATTTCTGTAGCCACAAGAGGAAATCAACCTACAAGGAATGTTTTGGACCAGCAGACCTGGCCAGACAGGCCTTTCCAGACCTGCAGTGGCTGTGCTGGCAGGATAAGCTGCTGTCCCTGGAACACACAGCCCTGACTCGCTGCTCAGGCCCAGCCATTCCACCTGCTCCACTTGACCTCTATTTGTTTGCTCGAAGCTTTTATTCTCTTGAGGAAGGAGCTGCATTCTCTCTCGATAACAAACTCAGAAATACCAATTTTCTTCTCCTAATAAAGAGGAACACATTGGGAAGCTAAAATCTCAGAACTAATATTCACATTTTTGACAAAGCCAGGGAATGCTGAGTGAGCCACCACCAAGGCAGCTTCAGTGCAGCATCCAGAGAACGCTGGATGAGATGGATCCCTCCTTCCCATGCCCCCTGAGCCACTCCCACGCTGTGAATCACCTCCCGTGATCGTGATCGTTTTATGCCACGGCCACCCCTGCAACGCAGAAACCCAAACAGCTCAGAGGAGGAGAGAGGGAAGAGTTCCCGTCAGTACCTCCTGCATCACCCAGGGCTGGAAATGAAATGGGGAAGGTTTTCCCTGTGTTGTCTGCCCCTGGCAGTGGTAACATCCTCGCGTGGCAGGAGAGCTCTGCCCCAGCACAGACGGGCAGCAGGAGACACCAGACACTCTTTACTGGGCACCCTTTATCAGACACTCACCACATCTCCCAGTTTCCCTCTCTGAGAGCAGCCCTGTGCTCTCTGGGCCTGAATCCGGAAATTACTGCCCGTCCTGGCACTCCAGAGCCACTTTATCAGGGCAGAAGGGCCTCTCCCACAATTAAAGGATAGTGGGTTTTACTGCTGCTTCCCTTTGTTTGCAAAGTTCAGATGAATTCAGATCTGCAAGGGCAGCTCCATCACTCCAACACTGTTTACCTGCAGTTAAGGAGGTACTCACAGCTTTGGGAATCTGGCTCTGCTATTGCCAATATTTGCCAACATCAGGAAAAGGACAATTTACAGTCCCAAGAACAAAGAGTTCCAAGGGTTTGCCTGATCCACCAGAGCAGAAGAAAGAGGAGTGCTAAAGGAGAGCTTCTTCAAGCAGAGCATCTACAACCAAATTGCACAGGTTGCTCTGCCCAAAGATGTGCTTCTCCAGATCAGCTCTTCACAATATGATCAGTAAGTGATTTTAGGAAATACACCTGTACCTGAGCTGCTGTGCCTCACAACCAGGGAGCTGCTCTCTGACAGTTCAGCAGGAACAGCAGCTCCACCTTCCCATTAAGCAATAATGACCCAGGATATGTGCATTTGTAATTAACATATCCATTTTTTGAGTGCGTGTTGCCTCACATTCCTTCCTCAAGCCAGGATGATCACCAATTTAATTACAGAGAATTGTTGCTTGTCGTGTTTCATCTAAACATCTTTAAAAAATGCCAAGGGAATGAACCACCACCCCACCAGAGTAAGTTGTGGGCCTGGGATGCAGGTCACAGGATTTTGCCACATGAGCAGTGAGGACACCTCATGGATGCAGATTTCATCCGTTTATTTAGAAAAGTTACCCAACAGCAACAGGGACAATGTGAATATATGTTAATGTTAAAAATATCCCCTTAAAAATATCCCCCTTGGAATCTGCCCGGTGAAAGCCCAGGATGCTGCTGTCCCTGAGGATTTACAACTCACACCAGCACTGACACAGGCAGCACCTGGCACTGAACTTCCCCTGACTCTGATGTACCAAACAGCACCCAGTCACCAGCAGTTTAAGATGCAGCAGCTTGCAAGTATTGCTCTATTTTTGACAGAAAAAGCACATGACACAACTCCAGGGCACCAATTACTCCAGATTTTTTGATAGAAGGTCATTGCTTTATTGCGTCCCAGGAGACCGGAGAAACGCGTTAAATCTTTTCATACTGCAAACCTTTGACCTCCCTGAGGGCAGGATCTGCCTGCACAGGAGGGAGCAGAGCAGCAGGGCAGGAGTGCCTGAGGAACTGGATATCCAGCCTTGGTTTGTGAGCAGCAGCACTATCAGCTGGCTCAGACACAGTTCCAGGGCACTGCCGGAAGCTCTTCCATTAATTTTAGCAACTGGGTTTCTTGTTCGGCTTTTTCTGTTCACAGATCCTCTCCAACACAGCTCTCCAGTTCCTGGGGGTCCAAAACCTTCTGAAGATGGTCAATATGGGAATTTCATCACAAAACTCTGGTCTCTGCCAGACAACCTCCCTGATGTGAGACAGCATCCTGAACACATCCTGCAGAGCCCCCAGGCTGAACCTCATCCTTCCAAAAGCCACTGCAGTTACCAAGATCTCTGTCCCATTGCTCAGCAGTGTCACTGCACCAGCTCTCCCTAAAGCTCATCCCCTCCCACACTTGTGAGGGCACCTGGACATGTCCACCAACCCTGGATCAAAAAAAGATCACTCCATGACATGGGGACCTACATTTTAGTTGTTTTCATGTAAAAAAAGGAATCAATGGTAACTTCATTGCACTGAAACCACATTCTGCCTGGTGGGTAATTCAGCAAAACAGAAGTGCCACTACCTTCTAGGAACTGCTTTTCTGTGGACTTAAGCAGATCTGATTTTATGACAGAACTTCTTCCAAATTCAGTCAGGGTTTTTCCTGAGCCTCCTGAATGACCTCTGTGCTCTGAGGCAGACAATCCAGAATAGGAGGGGAAAAGAGAAGATCTTGCTGTGCTCTGGGGAAAAAAAATTTGAAAGTAAAACTTAAGAAATTCACACTTTAAATGATCCTAAAAAAGATCCTCTGACTTTTTAAAAATACTTTTTCCTACTAAAAAATCCCATTAACTAAGTTTAATTATTCTGGCAGGTCCACATAATAGAAGAGGTGTGGCACACCAGCACCCCAAAAACCGGAGATGGAGAGGCAGCACTGACATCTCCCTTTGGCAGTGACTTTTTAAGCACAAGCTTAGGACACACTGCTTCTGCAGCACTGAGCCAAGCAACAAATTAATCAAAGATGACAGGGCCAGATATCTCATGCCCACAAACATTCACATGGCCGTCAGAATTTTATTCTAAATAATTTTAGAGTTTTTAACAAACTATGTGGCTTTATTTTAAATAATTCAGCAAGGCAGAAGTCCTGAAAGCAGGCCACAAGTTGATATGTGATGATTTCACAAGACAGTTACAAGGTTGCAGAAGTGATCACAGAAAGAGATTCAGATTGAGTTTTCTCCCATTTCCCTGAAACATTGCTAAAAACCCACTTCTTCATATTACACATTAGGAAATACTAAAAAAACTAAGTGACGATAGCAGGATCAGTACCAGGCTGCAAGAAGGAACTAAGTTGATTCACAAACGTTTCTTTAGTTGCCTGACAACGCCTGCATCTCTGAAGGCTGGTTCCATATGTTATCAGAAATCACCTTACAGCTTTAACCCATAAACATAAAGCCCAGCCCCCATTATTTCAAAGTCCCTACCAAACTATCCAACCTAAAACCACTCTGTTTAGATTTTAAGTATTTTTAAATAATTCAAGCAAATAATAAGCCAAATGTTATTAATTGTCTAGTGCTGTTTCAGGTATATTATATAGATTAAATGTTAGGAAGGAATTCTTCCCTGTGAGGGTGGGGAGGCCCTGGCACAGGGTGCCCAGAGCAGCTGTGGCTGCCCCTGGATCCCTGGAAGTGTCCAAGGCCAGGCTGGACGGGGCTTGGAGCAACCTGGGACAGCAGAAGGTGTCCCTGCCCACAGCAGGGGGTAGCACTGGGTGGACTTCAAGGTCCTTCCAACCTAAACCATTCCACGATTCTCTGATGGCCGCAGGAAGCACAAGAGAGCAAGGTTAGGCCAGCAATGCCTTTGGCAGCACAGAACACCAAGGGACTCAGTCTGTCCTTCCCCACCTTCTCACTCCTGCTGCACCTCTGGATTGGACGCTTGGTGTCACCAGATGCCAGCAGGACCCTGTGCTCAGTCTCAGGCTCTCGAGAGGAGTGACAGCACTGCTCTGCAGGGTCAGACACCATCCAGCACCTGCGTGAATCCAAAACCATTTCCAACCCAACACAAGCGGAATCTCTTCTGAGGAGCCAACAGGGCAGAGTCTGCTCTCACTGGGCTAAAGGCAACACTGCCCCAAAGGAGCCCCAAACAGCAGATGAACAAAACTGGATGTGTTACACCAGTGACACCCCCTGAAACAGCCATTATTTCTAACCACAAACTGTTACACAAGTTCAGCTATCACAAATCTCATATTCCTTAAAGAAAAGCACAGCAGTGTCTCTGCTGGGGGATCCTCACCAACATCCACATGAGCATCCCGCACACACAGTTGCCCTGGGGAGCAGCAGCCCTGCTGCCAGAGGAGCCAGCAGCACCCTAACCTGCTCCCTGTCTCACCCCACTCCCGTGGAGCTCTCCAGTCTGTGCAGACACAGGCAGAAATGCAGCTTGTGCTGCATCTACAGCTTCACACTCACTGGAACAAGGCACAGTAATCATCTGGCCTTTCTAGACCCCTTTGGGAACTAATTCTTGATGTAGTTCAAATCAATCAGTTACAGACAGTGCCAGTGAACTTCCAGGGGTCCACTTGGTACAAGGTTCCATAACCAGCCACAGACACAGCAGCTTCCCACCATTCCCTCTCCTGCAGATGCCTCACTGCTCTGCCTGCGTGCCTAATGATTCCCATGCAGAGATACAGAATAAATCACTACAGAAACAGCCATTATTCCTAATCATCATAAACTGTTTTTCCTGTAAACTTCAATCACCACTAATCACCGTCTCTTCCTTGCCACTGAGAGACCCAGTGCAATTAGGGGAGCAGAGTAACACACCTGAAACAGCATCACACAATTAATCAGATTTGGCTTATCATTCACCTGAATTATTCAAAATGTTACTGGAAGTTTAAATATTTTGTTTCTCTCGTACACCAAGACAGCCATTCATTTCTCCCTGAGAGAATGCACACACACAAATCGAATCACACGAGTCCAGTAAAAGAGATTAAGCTCTAAATGGCATCGCAGGACAGATTTTCAGGGCAGGAGGAGTCACTGAAGCTCCTTTTCCCATCCTCCAGGTTGAAGCACCTGTTAAAAACACTGACAACAGAGCAGCACCAGTGTTCCAGCATCAGCCTCACCTGTTGTGCCTGGAGATATCACACACCTCCATCCTCCCACCGCCTGCTCCGTATTTACACCGACACAGCTCCGGTGTCGCAGCCCGAGCGGATGCTGCTGCCTGCTCTCCCTGCTCCTCATCCTCCCCAGCACTGCTGCTGTCCCACGGGCCAGCTGGAAGGGGCAGGCAACTCACATGGAAAGCATTCGAGGGATCAGATCCAGCTTGAGCAGTGAGATGGAACGCTCAGCTTAAGGACTCCCTTCACAGCATTAAATAACCTGATCACTCTGCCACAACTGCATTTGTAAGCAAATCATGAAAATACTGAATACTAAGAAGCTTCCTGGTAACCCAAGGAGAGCATCACCCATCCAACTGCCAGATTAGGAGGCAACTAGGCACCAATCTTTCCTTTAAATTCACATAAATTCTCCCTTTCTCCACCAGGCTTCCAAGCTGGTCAAATAATGGCACATTTTCTCAGGTTTTTAGTAGCAGAAAAGCTCAAAGCAGAAGAAAAAAGTTGAGGTTGATCCTTCTCCTTCCTCCCCACATCCCCAGTCACCAATCCCAGCACTCAGAGCATGCATGAGGGTGTTCTCTGAGGACACAGCTGGGAGGGCTCAGGGGAGCAGGGGGCAAGGCAGGACCACTGCAGCTGGATTGGTTTAGGCCCAGGGAGTTTCAGAACCGCATCCGGTGTGGGTAAAACGATCTTACCACTGGCCAGGCACTGGGCTCCTGTTCCGGGCAAAAGAAAGCTGAAAAAAGCCAGTCAAGGCTCACAGATTTCCCTGGGTTACTGCAAAGGGTGAGATGAAGAAAAAAGGTGCAAGGAAGAAGGTGAGACCAGGAATCTGGAGCAGGGACAGAGGAAAAGCTCTTAACGAGAGACAGACCATAAACCATGGGGTTTTTCTCAATTACTCAGCACATTTCAGGGTGGCACTGGAGCACCTGTGATGCACAGCACGTCACAGGCCACATTCCTCACCCCTGCTCTGCACCACAGCACTGCACCAGCCGCCCTCCATCCACCAGCCCAGCACAACACAAAAAAACACTTTGAAAACCAATTCCCCAGGATTTCAAACACCGAATCACTTGGCCTAGAGACAAGATTCCAGCCAGAGGCAAGCACTAATGAAAAATGTGACTTTCTCAGGCTGCTACCCAGCAAAGCACGACAGAGCTCCTGGCAAAGAGCAGAGCAATCCAAACACATCCTGCAGCACCTGGACACCGGAAAAGAGGGGATGTACAGGCACCACAAGAAGGGATTTCACAGACGAGGCTGTTCCTTCACATTTTAAAGCCTTTCTGGCCACTTGCTGATGTGATCTATCACTAATAAGGGATTTTTTATTTTTTGAATTAATACAGAATAAAACCATTGCACAAGCCTTAAGGTGCTTCCACACAAGAAAAGGTGGACCCACGTTATAAAACAGCACCTGGCTGGGTCACACAGAAGAAAATCTCCCTGTATCCCACAGTACCAAGGGGTCACCAGGGCCTCACAGCACCTTTAGGGGACCCTAAAATCTTGTTGCACACCCCATGGAGACAGGGGCACCCCAGCCCCACGGAGGCCCCGGAGGGAATCCCAAAATTCTGCCCCACATCCCAGAGCACCAAGGGATCACCCCCTGTCACAGCATCCCTAAAGGTGATGCCCCACAGCCCACAGGGTTGACCTCACAGGGTTGTGGGGTCACCAGAGCCTCACAGCACCCCGGAACACCCCAAATCCTGACAGCAGCACCTGGGCTTCACTGCACCCTCAGGGGCCCCACAATCCTGCCCCACACCACAGAGAGAGGGGGCACCCCAACTCCTGAAGGAGACCTAGACGCTCATCCCACAGCACCGAGGGGTCACCACAGCCTCAGAGCACCCCCAGGACATCCCAAATCCAGCTCTGCACCCCGCAAGGCCACTGCAACCTCACAGCACCCCTAGGGAACCCTAAATCCTGCCTCATACCCGCATGGAAAGGGGTCATCCTGGACTCACAGTGCTCCTGAGGGAACCCCCAGTCCTGTCCCACACCCCACACTGCCAAGGGGCCACCCGGGTCTCACAGCACCCCTGGGGAACCCTAAAATCCTGCCCCACAGGGAGACGGGTCACCCTTGCCCCGGCTCCTGAGGGAACCCCAGTCTTGTCCCACATGCCACATCACCAAGGGGCCACCTCAGCCTCTCGAAACCGCTGGGGAACACAGAGAGAGGGGTCACCCCCGAGCCCCCCACACCACTGGGGGGTCTCCACAGCCTCACAGGACCCTCAGGAACCGCCACACCGCTGGGGGTGAGGGGGTCAGCACAGCCTCACAGCACTCCCGAGGGACCCCCCAGGACTGAACGGCCTCCTGGCAGCGAGGCTGCGAGAAGCTCCCAAAGCCCCGGCCGCGCAGGGAGGAGCAGGAGCGGAGGAGGGGGCAGGGGATGGGCGATAGCGGCCGGTCCGTGTCCCCCCCACTTACCCGCCCCGCCATGTTGCCGCAGCGCCGACCGACGGGCCCTCCCCACGGCCGCCAGGGGGCGGCGCAGCGCAGGCGCCGCGGCGCGCCGGGGCGGGGCCTCGGGGGGCCACGCCCCCTGCGCGACTGAGGCTTTCCATTGGTCTCTCCGCCCGCCACTCAAGACACTGATGGGCGCGTCACGGAACCGCCCGCCCATCGGCCAGGCGGTGGGGGCGGGGCGTTCTGCTGTCAGTCATTGGGGAGCGCTGCGGGGATTGGTCGGTGCGGCGGCGTGGGCGGGGCCAGGGTCCCGGGCGGGCCCCGGTGTTCCCGGGCTCTGCGGGTGCCGTGCGCGGGGTCGGGGTGGGACACGGGGGTGCCCGGCCGGGGTCGCCATGGCAACCTGGAGCGGGCCCGGCGGGGCTCGGCTGGCCCCGGCCCCGGCCCCGGCCCCGGCCCCGGTCCCGGTCCCGGTCCCGGTCCCGGTCCCGGTCCCGGTCCCGCGGTGCAGCGGGATGGGCCGAGCGCCGCGGTGTGAGGGTGAGCGGGGCCGGCGCGCCAGGCAACCCGTGCTTTAATTCTTTTAAATTATTTAATTCTCTTTTAATGTAGTTTTGATAATAATAATAATGATAATTTTGATAAATAGTAATAATTTTTATAGTAATTGTTCATAATTTTGTAGTAATATTTTAGTGATAATATTAACATTCCATATTGTATAGCATATAGTATGTTATAATGTAATATTAGTATATGGTGATGGAATTTTATAATATAAGAATAATGTGAATTTAATAGTTTGGTAATATTTTTTAAAATTTTACATATTTTTAAAAAATTTAATTCTGCTTTAATTTAATTTTTAATCTGGCTTTGATTCTGTTCCTGCTCCAAAGAGGCTGCACAGCAGCTGTTGTAAAACCAGGCATCGTGGTCTCCTTCAATGACATCCAATGGCTTAACTGTTTCCCTGACAGGACTTCCCATTCGGCACCATCTGGCTGACACTAATGGCTATTTATATATTTGTGGTAAGAATTCCAGGTGTGTGTGAGCCTGAGAGCCGATAATGGGAGCTCAGAGCCCCTCGCAGGTGTCACACCCGGACGTGACTCGTTCCTGGGGGAGGAGGCTCAGGGCTCCTCCAGCCCATCCCCAGCCCATCACTCACTCACGGTGTCTGCTCCTGCACAGCCGGCTCCTGTCTGAGCACTGAGAGCTTCCAGCCAGATTTCGGGATGTGGATCCGTATGGGATTCGCTTGAAATAGTGCTTTGCTCTGGAGAAGCAGATCACATTGGAAGAATGGTGCTGAGAGGTGACAATGGCTTCTTCACAGAGCTCATCCCCCTGTGCGATGTTCAGCCAGAGGTGAAATCCCAGCTGCACTCTGTGGTTTGTGTTCTGAGGGAGGCGGTGGCAAGCACTCCAACCCCACAGCTCAGTGGTGTCTGCAAAGCCAACCCCAACATCCTGGGAGTCAACCCAGGCAGCTTTAGCACATTAGCAACCTGTCCCAGCAGCTTCCTGCGTGGGCTTTGACAGCATAATAATAAAACATTAATACTGATTGTAACTGCTGGTTACTGCCTGGAAGAGGTACCAGAGTCAGCTGGGACCCAGAGGGGAATGCCAGGTCCATGGAAAACTGGCACTGAGGAGACTTGACCACAGTGGTCAGTGCCCCAGACTGTGGATGTACCTCAGTGCACAGCACAGGCCTGGGGGGAAGAAGAAATGGGGTCGGTGCCTAAATCTGCCGTGGGCTGATCCCAGCAGTGCAAGGATTCAGTTTCCTGCAGTGAGACTCTGTTGCCCCTGCCTGCAGCCGAGCAGTTTCATTGTCCCTCGACAGAAATCACTGTGCCAGCAAAACAGCTCTGGGAGGTGGTTGCCAAATACTGCAAACAACCCCTGTGCTCCGGGCTGGCAGCGGCCAGACCCCGACAGGTCTGTGTGTGCTGACCCCGTTCTCCTGCACAGCCAGGAGGCTCGGCCCTGGCAGGGGCTGCTGCTGCTGCACCCCAGCAGTGAGCTCTGGCTGAACGATGAGTTTTGTGGGGGATTCTCACTGCTCTCAGCTTCCCAGATCTCTGCTCTGTGGCCTTCAAGGAGTTTCTTGCAGCAAGAAATGCAGGAAACACAACATATGAAATTGTAGGGAATAGCTGAGGGGGACAGTGAGGCAGTGGCCGTGCTTCCCCACTTTTCACCATTTCAAAAGGGGGAAAAAAACAAAGCAAAGCTCCCCCAAACCAAGCACAAAGGTCACACCAGCTTCTCTGCAGATCTAGGACTAAGGGGGGCCGCAGCCCACACCGGGCTGCTCCTGAGCCAGCCCCAAATCCCTGCCCCACAGTTCTGCCCCACAGCCCTTCCCTGGGGCAGGGAGCAGGGGATGGGTCTGGGACGCGCTCTGGAACCAAGACCTTTCCCGATGACCCCCTCATCTCCTGGAGTGAATCCTCTGGCTTCCAGCAGACACAACATCTTTGTCTGGAGTCCCTGGGTGGGTTTAGGAAGGGGCTGGGCAGACCTGGGCTCCCAGGCTCACCCCACTGCCCTGTCCATGATCCTGCGGGCTGGCAGCACACACTGAGGAAGTGAGAGATGTATCGCAGCACAAAAGACCACGATTCATAAAATAACGCCTGCTTCTGTGGGCACTTACTGCTCTGAGTGGCCCAGATAGGGGTGGCAGCAAAAATGCTGTCTCCAGATGCCTTAAAAACAGCTCGGGGAGTGCAAAACAAATTATCTTTAGAAGTGAAAACAAGTAGGGTTTGGCTTCAGAGCTTTTGGGTTTTCCTTAGTCATTTTCAGTGAGAACAGTGAGATTCATGCATTGGCAGAGTATCTAAACCAGCAGCAACAATGAAAAGCATAAACAAACACAGGCTGTGACCCCCTGCTTGTCCCAGCTCCCCCTGCCACCAGCTCCCCTGTGGCTTCTCTTCCAGCCAAGCAGCCCTTGGGGTCTGGGACTCCCCAGCAGGACACAGACCCTGCCACAGGCACTTGGTGACAGCTGTGTCACCAGTGACGGGTGACAGAGGGTTCCTCTTGCTCCTGTGGGAGATGAGCAGGACTGGAGGCTTCGGGATAGCTGGGACCTGGTCAGGGCTGCTGTGGAAGGGCTGTCTGACCATGCAGGAGCCACTCTGGCAGTCACTGTCACCACCTGAGCTGGCACCGAAGTCCCTTTGCAGCTACACCCCCCACACTCACACAGTCAGACCGGGCTTCCCACAGCAGAGTCTCGGCCATCCCAATCCTTGAGATTATTTAATCTTGGTGCAATAATTAAATAGCAAAATAAGAGCTCAAGTTGGTGCCTCTGAGGAGGGACCCCAAATAAAGGAAACCCTGGACTTATATACCCTTACAGTCTGTGTGCAGGAGAGTCTGGGGTCATCAGCTCCTGCTGTGTCCTCAGTGTCCAGTCCCCTGGCTGGGCCACAGGTCCCCGGGGCCATTTGTTGCGCAAAGGCTTTGAGAGATCTCAGGCTCCTCCAGAGCTCATCCTGCAGCTCCACGGCTCGGCACTGAGTGGATTCGCTGCCAGGGCTGGGAAGGGCAGCAGCTGAGGGGAGCCTCGGGACGGGGCCGGGGGCGACAGCGTCGGGGGGAGGTGACAGGGTGTGGAGGTGGAAAGATCTGGAGGGATGACAGGGCCCGGGGCAGCGATGGGGTGTGAGTGGGGTGACAAAGTGCAGGGGCGTGACAGGGATGGGGGGGTGACAAGGGCGGGGGGATGACAGGGTCGAGGGTGTGACAGGGTCGGGGGGTGATAGGGATGCGGGGTTTCAGGGTCGGGGGGTGACAGGGATGGGGGGGTGACAGGCTTGAGGGGTGCCAGGGACAGGGGCGTGACGGGGAGGGGGCTGACAGGGACGGGGGCGACAGGGACCGGGGGGGTTACAGGGTCCGGGGGTGATAGGGACGGGGAGGTGACAGGGATGGGGGGTGCCAGGGACAGGGAGTGACAGGGATGGGGGCTGCCAGGGACGGGGGGCTGCCAGGGACAGAGGGTGACAGGGACAGGGGGTGACAGGGACAGGGGGTGACAGGGAGGGGGGTGACAGGGACGGGGGCTGCCAGGGACCGGGGGGTGCCAGGGACGGGGGGGTGACAGGGACGGGGGGGTGCCAGGGACAGGGGGTGACAGGCTCGGGGGGTGACAGGGACGGGGGTGACGGGGACGGGGGGTGCCGGGGACGGGGGGTGACAGGGACACGGGTGACAGGGACAGGGGGTGCCAGGCTCGGGCGCTGCCAGGGCCCGCCGGGGCCGCTCGGGGCCGCTGTCTCCGGGCGAGCGGCGCCTCCGCGGCCGCTCATTGGCGGGAGGCACGAGCCAGCTGTTTTCCCATTGGCTGCGCGCCGGCGGGCGGGGCCAATCGCGGCGCAGCGCTTTGCTCGCCCGGCGGCTCTCACCGCGTGGCGAACGGAGCCGCTCACGTTGCGCGGGGAGGCACGAGGCGGCCGCGCGGGCGCTGATTGGCCGAGCGCCTCGGGCGCTGGCCAATGGGCGGGGGCGCGCGGGGTGGGGCGGCCGTTGGGCCGGCGCGAGGGCAACGGCCGGAATTCGCCTCAGGCGGCCCTGCGCGGGCCCGCGCCGAGACCGGCCCGGGAGCCATGGAGGTGAGGGACGGGAGCGGGACCGGGAGCGGGACCGGGACCGAGATGGGGACAGGGGCCGGCTGTGCGCCTCCGCCCGCCACGCACCCGGCGGGCCACCGCAGCTGTCTCGGGCTTGGCCCCGTCGGCGCTGAGGGGGCGCCGAGGCCCGGCCAGCATCGCGCCTGCCCCGGCGGCTGTCCGAGCCCCGCTACCCCCTCCGGGCTCTGGCGCCCTCATGTGTGGGAGCAGACACGGAGCTCAGGCCTGTGGGGAAAATACCCCTCAGCGGCCCAAAAAACACTTTTTTGGGGAAAATGGTGAAAAGTGTGGGTTTGGAGTTGTTTTAGGGCTGCCTCTGGCCCTATAGGCTCACCCTTGTTCTGTGGGATCACAAACTATATGAGTGTCAGGTGTCCCTGCGAATGGCGATCTCTGAGGGGAAAACATGGCACAATAAGCTCAGGACACAGAGCCGAATTCCACAATAACTCAGTGTGTTCACTTATTTGGAAAATGTACCTGAAAAATACCTGGGTGTAATAGTGGTGTGAGCTACAGTGAAGATCCCTTTATAGGTTGCACAGGTTTGGTGCATCCTCAGGGAGCTGTAGAAGGATGTGTTTTTAGAGAGCAGAGCTTACTCAGAACCCTAATCCTGAGAAACTTTGACTTTCCTGAATTTATTCATCATTCCAAATGACCTGCTGTGGTAATATTATGCCAATAACTTAACTTTTCTATTGTTGGCTAAAGGGGTTTTTAGCTAGCCAGTTTAGTTTTTCCTTGTGTGCCTCATCCTTGGGAGAAGAGGAGAAGAGCCCTCAGTTTTTGTTTGTTCTCATTCCTTACTCCTGCTGGCCTCTGATTTCTGGCACTTGGAGGAGCGTCTCTCCAGTTGGAGATGTTTCTCCCGTAGTTACAGAACAGAGCAGGTTTCCATCAGAGCTCTCAGGGTGTGTATTGTAGGAAATTTCCAGCTGCTGACATCTGGAAATGTACATCTGTGCCTTCATGTAACTTAAACAGCGTAGTGGGAGCAGTGATGGAAGGACAAGGGGTGTCCAGGAATGTGTGGAAGGCTGAATAGCTGCTCTGCTGCTATTGGAGGAAGGATTCCCTGCCCATGGCAGGGTTTGGAACTAAATGAGCTTTAAGGTCTCATCCAAACCACGCCATGATTCTGTGAGCATTCTTCTGCTTCTGTGTTTGATGTTTCTCTGTGGTGGCTCTGATGTTGGGAAGCTCAGCTGGTGGAAAGAGGGAGAGTGCAGGTTTCCTCTTGATCTGCACCTCCTCTGTCTCTGAACACCTTTGGAGTTTCTTGTGCTTTGGTAGCTTCAGCTTTTCCTTAAGGGTAAATATGAAAGTGTTTTACGTCTATATATAGAACCAAATCCTTGACAACTCAGATGGAATAGAATCCACCAGTAAATTAGAAGTGTTAAAGAAGTTTACATTGGTATAAAATCCACAACTGTCAGCTCTGTTTATAATTATGTCTCTATGTGTAATTATGACTGTATGTAATGCTGTCCCTGTCCTTTTCCCTGTCCCTGCAGCCCCATGTGGTGTTCTGTGTGTAATCCTGTCCTTTTCCGTGTCCCCACAGCCCAGTGTGGTGTTCTGTGTGTAATGCTGTCCCTGTCCCTGCAGCCCAACATGGTGTTCTGTGTGTAATGCTGTCCCTGTCCCCACAGCCCCATGTGGTGTTCTGTGTGTAATGCTGTCCCTGTCCTTTTCCATGTCCCCAGAGCCCCATGTGGTGTTCTGTGTGTAATGCTGTCCCTGTCCCCAGAGCCCCATGTGGTGTTCTGTGTGTAATGCTGTCCCTGTCCTTTCCCCTGTCTCTGCAGCCCAATGTGGCGTTCTGTGTGTAATGCTGTCCCTGTCCTTTTCCGTGTCCCCACAGCCCAACGTGGCGTTCTGTGTGTAATGCTGTGCCTGTCCTTTTCCCTGTCCCCGCAGCCCAACGTGGCGTTCCGAGCCAGCGGCCGCTGCTGGGGCAGTGCGGAAGCGGGCGGGAGGCCCACGGACGTGTTCAGCACCGCCCTGCCGGGCTCTTCCTCGCTCTATGGCTGCTACAAATCACAGGTTCAGTTGGTTATCAATTATTTTTTATAGCTCTGTAAGAGTTTGAGTTGCTTGTGAACAAAATGGTCAGAACATGTTTCTGAAGTGGTTGCTTATACTGGTGACTATAAATCACAGTGTTTGATTTAACTGTAATAAATCTTCATTGCTGTAACTTTCATCAGAGGGGACAGTGGCTTTTCTAATGCGGTCACCGATGAAGCTGTAGGGGGTGTTTGTTAAAATGGTATTTTACCATTATTCTGGTGAAATGTTCATGGTAGCTGTTGTTTTGTTGGCATAAACAATTGTAGGCAAAGTGAAGAGCAAACAACTCTTTTAGGAAAACTGGAAAGTGGGTGAGAAGGAGAACCTTAGCTATTGCCTCAGATATTTCTGTAGTCCAAGCGTTCATATGAACCAGTTCTTAGTCTGATCAGCAAAAAGTGCCAGGACAGTTAAATGTGTCAGCTCTCTCTTGGAATTTTTGCCTTTCGTAGCCATGAACTTTCACTGAGGTAAAAGACTCAAATGAAAATTCATTCCCAGTACCTTCAAGACCAGCCTTGCTACTTCCTCCGAGCAGGACTTGGTATTTTGTCAGACTACTCTGCTCCACGGAGGCGCGTATTGTGTGTCTTGAACATTTAACCCTGCAAAAACACCTTTTATTGTTTCACTTACTAAGCGCTAAGAAGGCCTATTGTGTTTAAACCAAACAGGCAGATGTTCCTTTTCACTTAATCAGGATATAATGCCTTTCCTCGAGAAAAGAATTGGCTGTAAGTTTTCTTCAGTACCTTAATACCCTGTAGTGATGGGGAGAAAGGGGCTCTAACTTCTAACTCCTGTCAGGGATCAACCAGTACGAACTGGAGCAGATGTTTTAGGCTAACATTGTTGCCGGTTTTAAGAACTCTCTAAACATAGACAAAAGGTGAGGTTGAGAAAGGAGACATTGTTTATTCTGTGCAGGGTGCAAGGGGGAAGTTTTCCACAAATCAAGCACACCAAGGGGTAAAAAACGAGAGAATTTAGACACTAAAGTTTGCATAAACCTGCCTGTCTAATCCACAGTTCCTGCCTGCCTGATGCACTCATTGAGCTTATGCAGCCTTAAATAAAATATCCCACCTGTGGTGATCTCCATCCTTCTTTGCTCATTCCATTACCTGATGGATTTCTTTGGTGTCATGATGGGTAGTAAGAAAGTGTTTCTGCTGCTCTTTTTAGCTTCTTTTAACAGCCCTTGCACATTTTTACGTTGTAGCAATTTCTCCACTAGCGTAAGGCTCATACCCATAGGGGTAGGTTGTATAGTTGAAATTAAGCTATAATGGTTTTTTATTAGTCTAAAGGAACCTACTGGGGTTGAATAGTTAAAATCACAGCCTCTGATCTGGGTAAATTTACAAACACAAAAATTAGAATGTGAATTGATTGATTATCTATTTCTATGTCTTCACAAGGAGTACTAAAGCATACCCACCTTTTACCCATGTATCTAAGTATCATTTTTATATTAATCACTGGTGGAATTTCAATATTACAGATGTTCTGTTCCATATCTAGGCAAAAATCTTGAATTTCAATTGTATTTCCTTCAACTGTTGTTGTTTCTGTGCTATGCAGGTGCTGACACCTGTGGTTTGTCATCTGCTTCTTTCTTAACGGGCCCATACTCTCTGTCCTATTGGGTACATTGTGGTTCCATTATTGATCAGGTCTAGAGCAATAATAGCATGACTATCATATACTGTAGTTTTAGGTATAGTCAATGTTGAATAGTAATTGTTGTTTCCCTACCTCCTTCACTATGTATGGGCTGATTTCCCACATTTGAGGCTCTTTGGGAGGTGTTAATGGTAAGGGGTTTCCTTTTACCTTTACTTGTATCCAGTGGCCTTCTGCTCCTACTTTATCTCCTATAGCTCAGCAATGATATTTACCTTCATCCTCCTTATGCATCAAAGAAAATTTTAGAGAGTGTGTGTTGTCAGATTCCCATCTTGTTGTAACATTAATTAATAATTTAAATTCTCTTTCATCCTCCTTAAACCATTGTACAATTGGTTTCTTGTTACGGTCTTTGACTGGGCAAGAAAGAACAAAAGGATTACTTATATAAGTTTCATATTCAGAAAGGTTAGGGCAATTCAGGGAAACATGTCACAGTAACAGTCCTAACCAATGTAAAATTATACCAACATTATAGCAAGTTTGACATCTGG
Source organism: Lycocorax pyrrhopterus obiensis (assembly GCA_014706295.1). Classification (NCBI taxonomy): domain Eukaryota; kingdom Metazoa; phylum Chordata; class Aves; order Passeriformes; family Paradisaeidae; genus Lycocorax; species Lycocorax pyrrhopterus. The sequence continues at coordinate 4,766,176 of JACSVZ010000027.1, forward strand.
CACTGTCTTGGCAGTCCTGGTCTGTGCAATTGTGTTTGTCTAAAATAATTACTGCAGTTAGAATTGCTACTACCCCTTGAGGGCATTCAAGTTCTATGTAAGACAGGCCTTCTTCCCAGGCACAGTTCATGAAGTTACTTTTTAATTTTTTTAGTCCCAAAGGTCCAGAGGAGGTGGTTTCTCACTTATCTGGTCCTGTAGTTGTCTTCAGTCCTGAAGGCTGGTTCCATGGCTCTAGTCCTTGAAGTTTCACAGCTGTATATATTGTGAAATGAACCTGGTATGGTCCTTTCCAGTGTTCCTGTGGTGGCTCATTATTCCATGATATTAGATACACCCAGTCTCCCACCTGGATGTCATGAACAGGAAGGTCCAGTTCAATCAGATTTTCTGCATTGAAGGTACTTGATAGAGAACAAAACTTTCCCTAGAGAGATAACATAATTACACAAGTGTTCTTGGCCCAGATATTCGCAGAATGTGGTTTGTAAGAGACTCCCTGATAAGGTCTCCTATATAGATTTCAGAAGGACTGAGCTTATCTCTGGATCTAGGTGTTACTCTGACCCTCAGTAGTGCTGGTGGCAACATGCCAGGCCTCATTGTTTTGTCCTTTATTCTTTCTGTGGTACGTGAACGTTTTGATTGGGCAGGGCCAGCTCGATTGGTGGAGCCTCAGGTGCTCGCTAACCTGGTGGCCTTTGCTAAATGTAGATCCCAATGTTTGAAGGTCCCACCACCCACTGCTTTCAGTGTGGTTTTTAACAGTCCACTGTACTGTTCAACCTCCCCAGAGCCTGGTGCTCCATACCCAATACAACAAATGCTTGGATCAAATTTGTTTCCAGCCCACTCTGGGTAGATCTGTGGTTAACTCAACACTTCGTGCCTCACACTTGTTGGGTGCCAGTTAAGGCTGTCACGGTTTGGGTATGGCACTTCCCAATTCACTTCTCCCACTGAGACTCTCAAACCACACACTGATCTCTCACTCCCCTGCTTTCCCCTTCTCCTCCCTGCTGTGACAGAGTGGAGAGGAGAATTGGAGGCACAGAAGGCAAAGATCCCAGGTTGAGATAAGAACAATTTACTGGGAGCAGCAATGAGGGAAAAAAAGGAACGATAACAGCAACAACACTAATGATAGAGGGTACAAGAAATGATTCACATGGAAAGATTTCCCAGTAATACTGGATGGCTCCCTCCAGCACATTTTCTCCACTGGAAGGATCCCCTTATCCATGGAAGAGTCCCTTTCCCCCACCTGGGCAATGAGGTTGGGTGGTGTAGAATAACTTCTGGGTGCTGGCCAGTGCCCTTTCCTAGCTACTGCAAAAAATTAACCCTGTCCTGGCCAGAACCAGGACAGTTTACTGACACACCGATAGGTATCCTGTGCCTATGAATGATCTCTTTCAGTAGTGCCTCACCTACCTCCTCAGCCTGGTTGGTTTGACAGGGAACAGCTTCAGGCCCCCAGGAAATGTATCCACTATTACCAATAAGTATTGATACCCATTCTGCCATGGCAATGGAGAGAAATCTATTTGCCAATAATTTCCTGGCGTGTTCCTTTTTTGGCTTGTCCTCGGGGAGGCTGAGGCTGGATCTGTGGATGCACACTGTAGTTCACATCTCTTCACTACACTTTTTGTGATGCCTCCCATTCCAGTCCCAAGGATACACAGTTTTACATTGTTTTCCAAAAATCGTTGGGCTATTCTTAAATCCCTGTGCTAAAACAGTCCAGCATAATTGAGTCTTTCACCCTATTTGTGGATTCTCTCATTCAAATGCAAACAGTTCCTGACTTCGGTGTCCACAGGGTACAAAAGAAAGCATCTTACAAGTCCAATACCAATACTTGTTACTATGCCTGCCTAGGCCTTTTTGGGGGGGGTCTCTGGTGATCACTGGTGGGTGGTTGAGGAGGTGCTCCCTACTCAGTTTCCACCAAAGGTCAGCTCAGGATGCACAGAACACGAGGCTGTGTGACAAAGAAATTGTGATGTGCAGCTCCAGCACCTTCTTCTTAAACAATTGCCAAGCAGGATGTAAAATAGAAAAGCTTTCCATAAGCCTCAAGCAACACCTGTTTAACACACCTGAGAGCACCTGTTTGTGTTCAAAAGAGGGATGAAAGGTGAAAATGATACCATCAGCTTCCAACTGCAACAGAGAGCAAGGGAAGGGACGAAGAATTCTGCTTAAAAATTTAGAGAATTCTTCTTAAAGACATTGATGTGGCCTGAAATTGTTGTATTCCAAGTGTGTGGCTGGCTTGCTTCTCATGTGCTGGTTCCTCTGAGAGGGAACTCAGTTACAACCATGTAGAATGACAAAATGACAATTTGATGTGTTTCATATTAAATGAATGCTTTTATTGTACATTAAATGCAGAATGAAGAAAATGTGGAGTTACCTCAGGCCTACAGTTCTTCCCTTTCAACATCAGAGTACTCTGCACCCATGGACCCTTCCCTTTTGTACCCCCCTTGGTCTACATGTACAGATGACACCAAGCAGCCTGCTGCTCCTCAGATTAACCTGAAGTCCAGGTACTCATCCTTGACAGGGAGTGTGTGTGTGTTGGAGTAGATGGATTATATATTTTGTTTAATTTAACATAGGAAGTACTTTGAATGAAGAAATTGTCTTTATTAATACACAGTTGGTTTTCAGGATTCAGCCCGAAAGGAACGATTATGGCAGTGAAACTGATTTATATGGACTCGTGTCAAACATCTTGGAAGAACAAGACAAACCACAGCCGTGCTTTGCTGAGGGGTGAGTGAGGTGCAGGAGACAGAAACTCCCCTCTCTGATCTCACTGTGCTCCTGAGTCAGCTTTGTCTGCTGCTGGCCAGGCCTCGTGCTCTGTGAGCTTTCCCTCCCTTCCCCTGATCTTCCAGCATTTTGCTTGGGATCCTTGGAAGCTTTTCTCAAGGCACTTAGATTGCATGGCAGCTTCTGGCTCTCTGGTATTTACAGAACTTGTTAATTGGCATTTTTTAAATAAGATCTTAACAAGTCTTGTGGACATGCTGTAGATAAATCCCCTGGCTGTATGCCTTGGTCTGGTTTTTTATTTTAATCAAGACTGAATTCAGACTTCAGGTTTCTTTCTTAATTAATGTCAATTCACAGAAAGAATACACAAAGTACAGACTCCTAAACATTTGCCTGAACTGGAAGGAGAAAATTCCATGCAAAATTAATGTTTCTTGCTGTTAGTGCTACCTAAGCAATATTCGTGTATCTAAATGTCAGGTTTATTTTGCCTACATTCCTGCACCAGAAGAGACAATTCCATAGTCATAATAACATGGCACAGGAGGGTGCAGGTCCAGCATCCCCAAGATACTTACAGAGCTCTCTGTCTTTTCCTTTTCCAGGTCTAAGAGACAAGACAGGGAGCCCAGCTCTCAGGTTCCCAAGCCAGGCACTGCTTTTCCTTTCTGTCTTCCCAAACAATTCCAGTGATTTCTGTGTGTGTGCTGAGTTACGTGGCTGAAATGAGGGAAAACTTCAGAGTCGGTCTTGATACCACAAGACAACTCAGTAATTCCTTTGCTTTGGTCAGGCAGGGCACAATTTCCTGTTTACTTAGTCTGTTTACAGTTTTCCTTGGCAGTCAGGGATTGATTGTCCTGTGTTAAATCATGCTGGTTAGTGGAAGGAAAAGAGGTGTGCTGGGATGCTGCCTCTGGCTTTACCTGCAGGAAGCAGTGCAGGCCAGCGTAAGGCACAAGTGAGGTGAGAGAGAAGCGTTTTCTCTGGAGTGCTGGGACATGGCTTTGGAAGACTGAGGGCAGCCTGAGTGCCTGAACGTGGTGTTGAACCAGGAGTATTTTAGTGCTGATGGACAGTAAATCTCCTGACAGGACTGACGGACCAGGATTTGATGTGTACACATCCCTTGCAACTCGAAGGCCTGTCCATAGCTCCTGAGCTGTGATGGTGGGTTTAGACAAGGCAGAATCAGTTTTCTCAGCTAGGTGAGGGAAACTGAAGATGACAGGAGTGGGTAGAAGTTGAAGTCAGACATCTCGGAATCATTTGAGAGAAATGATTTGGGAAGAATTAGTTTCTTAAGCCTTGTTTTGTGTTTGGGAATGAAGAGCAGCAGCACAGATCAGTGTCTAACCATGTGTTTCTTGTTTTTCAAGGAGTTGCCCTCCCCCCCTGAAGTCAGTGTGGCCAGTGAACACGACCAGAATGGACCACCATGACCTGTTGCCAGAAGCCAGGAGGGCAGTTGTTGGAACTGTGCCACAGCAGGGTTTCTATAGCAGTGAATCCATCCCTGCTGCTGACAAGCAGTTCCTGCAGAGTCCCACTCTGGTGGCACAGCAGAAAGCAGACAATTGTTACCGCGGCTTTGCCGGCGTGGACCTGGAAGAGCAGAGCTTGTACTCTGCCAGGAGTGATCGTGCCAATGGCTGCAACTTGCAGGCTAATGAGAGTATGAAGACAACACCTGTGTATCAGAACTACCCCTACCTGAAAAACACCTTTACATCCCAGGCTGGGTACTCAGAAGCAATCAAAGACTCAGGAGCTGATGCTTATTCTTACGGAAGGGAGAAGGTGTGTCCCAAAGGAGCAGATGCACAGGTGCACCCAAAGCGGGCAGAAGCATTCCTTCCACAGTGTCACAGATACAATGAGAACACAGATTATACCAGATACACTGAATATTCTCATGCTGGTAAAGCAAAGCCCAACAAGAGCACCAGTTGTAGCCTCCAAGAAAATAGAAAGCTGGTAAATGGAACCCCTGAGGCACCACCTTTGGATGCAGAGCCCTATGCTAAATTATTTCAAGTTAAATCAGGAACTCAGAAAAAATTTGAAGATACAATTTCAGATCAGCACGACTTTACATTTCCCAAGTCTGTAGGACTTGTATCAGAAAAACAATTTGCAAACGAATCTTCCTTCAGCACTGATTTTGGGCAAAAATTTGAATATGGACTAAAATCTTTTGCAGCTTGTCCAGGGAATAATGGTGTGGAAAAGCAGCAGTTTTCCAAGGCCAATCTTCAGAATCCTGAATTCTATAAATCAGTCCCACTGTTGCCCAATGCAGCAGTCCCCTCAGCAGGCTCTAGCGCCAGGCCAGGGTGGATGAACATCCAAACCAAACCCACGGCTTCTGGCCCCTTCCAGAATCCAAGTCCTTTGTTGAAATTGAATAATCAGTCACCTGCATTTCCAAAAAGCTCTCGTCATTCTAATGATGTTTTTCAGTTGCCATCTTCAAATTTGCCTTTAAATAGTAATTTACTTCACAAGTACTGTCAAGACAAGCCATTCCTCTCTGGCCTTGACTTTGGCTACAGCGCTGCAGAACGAGCTCGGGTGGCTGCGTGCATGGAAGCCCTGGTTAGGGGTGGGGAAGAGAACCTCATTGAGTACCTCAGTGAGAAGAAGCTGAAGCAGCCAAATGGATTCTGTGACAGTTACTTGGCTCAGCAGTTGGGGATCATTGACAGTCTCAACAAACAGCGTTTCCAGCTGAAGCCACAGAGCGAGCACTGTGATCTGGAAGGGCAAAACCAGGCGGATGGGGTGTTTCAGGACATGTACCAGGAGTTACTGGAGTCCCAGGGGCAGCTCCGTCTCGGGGCAGGGAACGGGGACACCGGTGCCATCAGTGCTGGGAGCTGCCTGCAGGCTCCAGGCATTCCCAACTGCATGGTGGGCGACTTCAGGCGGAACCGGCAGCTGGGTCCCAGCGCCTTCCCCGTGAGATCTGCTCGCGTCTTGGGCCGCTCCGTGGTGCCTCTGATGGAGCCTCACACCTTGTTCTCCCAGGATGATCTCAAACGCCTCTACCCCTGCTTCACAGAGAAGAAGTACGGTGACAGTGCCCTTTCCGGTTTCGTGTCGGCATTTGGATTTCAAAAGCAAGTGAAAAGCCGCAGTGGGCCTGCCAGTGAGCTGCACGTGAGACTGGAAGAGTGTTATGAGCAGTGGAGAGCTTTGGAGAAAGAAAGAAAGAAGGTAAGAAAACCAAACTAGAATAATATCACAGATTTGATGTAGATCTCATCCTGCTCAGTGCAGTCACAGATCATGGGTAGCTCTGCTGTTAGGAGTCGAAATGCTTGATGGGATTCCAAATTTAGAAGTTTGTTTCTCTGTGTGTTTTGGGACAGAAAATGAAAGGTGTGGAGATTTGTAGCCTGGCTGGAAGCATAACTAGTGTTGTATGGAATGTTGCACTAAAAGCAGGAACTCAGGGGCTTTTCCAGTCCCAGGGTTGGGGAAGGTGTGTTTGTGAGGAACAAAGATGTGTTTGTTATTAATTTTTTATTAATACAATAAATACAGTGCCTCTGGAACTTTGAAAGCAAATCCAGTAAATGTATTTTGAATTGGAACTAAACTTTAATTCTTTCAATTCAATTTTTTAGGTGCTACATTGAATTCCTACCTCCTGTTTCCCTGAAGGTTTAAACCTAAGGTGTATTTGAAGGGGTCTGTTTTTTTCCCCAGAAACAGAAGCTGAAGGAAGGGTCATTTAATTAAAACCCTTGCCGTAAAAGGCTCAGGTAGTGCTGTGGGAAGCCCTGCTAAAAGCAGTTGCCTTTTTTGGTCAATAGGAAAACCTGTCTTCATTTCACCAGTTGAGATGGGGTTTGAATTTCAATACCTGGGACTCTGTGGGGGAAGCTGGGCCAAATGTCACCTGGCAATAGTGGGGCCTTTGGGAGTTCTCCTGTGCCAGCCCCCACAAAGAAAACAATTCCAAGAAGATGTAGCAGGGGTTTTTTGACGGTGTTTCCTGACAAAAGCCAGTGGTTGCTTTGAATAGAGGGGCTGAGGAAGAGTGAGCCCAGCTTAAGGAGGGGAGGTGGTGTCTGGGGTGCATGGAAAGTGAAAGAGAGGAAAAAGCTGCCATGTGCATGGCTGGGGGCCATGGTGGGAGAAATTCAGCTTTATCATAGAATCCCAGAATGCTTTGAGTTGAAAGGGACCTTAAAGCTCACTCAGTCCCACCCCCTGCCGTGGGCAGGGACACCTTCCACTGTCCCCAGGTTGCTCCAAACCCCATCCAGCCTGGCCTTGGACACTTCCAGGGCTGGGGCAGCCACAGCTGCTCTGGGCATCCTGTGCCAGGGCCTCACCATCCTCACAGGGAACAGTTTCTTTCTAATACCTAGTCTAAACCTGCTCTCTCTCAGTATGAAGCCATTCCCCCTTGTCTTGGCACTCCATGCTCTTGTTAATAGTGGACCACTATGAAACCATCCAAGAATTGCAATTTTAAATCAGATTTAGCTAATTCCTTGTTGTTACGGGTGTTTCAGAGTGTCATAACAAGGGGATGAGAGAGATGGAAATTTGGAATCTTGAAAACAGTTTTCAAAATAATTTTCTGATGCCTAAATAAAATAAAGAATCATGGAATGGTTTGGTTTGGAAGGGACTTTAAAGACCATCCAGTTCCACCCAGCTGCTATGGGCAGGGACACCTTCCACTAGACCAGGGTGCTTCGGAAAAAAATCTTTCTGTAGTTTAATCTGTACAAAAATTAGGTTAATAGCTGACTGAAACAGTTTTATTTTAACTTTATGTGTGAGATCCACATCTGTTTGGTCATTTTTTTTCCCTGCAATTCTGACTTGCCTCCATTTTATTTCCAGGCAAAACCAGTACAGGCTGTAGTCAGAGTGAGCAGACATAGCACTGCTGGAGCACGGTGTGTTGGCACGATTGCTTTAGTTGAACTGCTTTGAGTAAAGCAGTTGTTCACTTAAAGCAGGTGATTGTCTCACCAAAGGGTTAAATCCCAAATGCCTGAATCCTCATTGTCTCCTTTAAAAAACTCCAAAACCCTGATGGGAAGAAGTTGAATCTGGTATTTTTTCTTGTTTCTGTAATGAAGCACACTCTGCATGTACATTCTGAGGGAGTTGTTCTTTTGTTTTCCTGCAGACTGAATCAGCTCTTGCTAAGAATTTCCAAGGGAAGAAGGTTTCCAGTACTAACAACATTGCAATTCCAAGGCTGACATCAAATCCATCAAGGGTTGATCGCTTAATTGTGGATCAGCTACGGGAACAAGCCAGAGTGAGTTGTAGGACTAAAAAAAAAAATCTATTAAACTTATCCCACAGAACTTAGAGTACAGTGAGATAGGTAAGATGATCAGAGCAGCTTTTCCCAAAATAGCTTTGTTCTTCAATGCTGTGCTGGGAATAACATTTCAGCAGTCTGTGTTAGAGCTTCTGCAGCTCCAGGGTGCTGTTTCCAGGGAACCACAGAGGGGCTGAGGCTCACAGCTACATTCCCATGTGCCAGGAGGACGTGGTTCCTGGTGCAGGAGCGTGCACGTGCTGCAGCAGCCTGTGCACAGCTCTCAGGGGTGCTGCATTCGGAGCAGCTCAGCAGGGAAACGTTCACTGTGGGTTTGGAGACAGTGTGTTGGAGGAGGTATTTGTGGGAAAAACAGGTTTCGTTTGGAAGATGTTAACACGTACATTTGCTTGAGAGTCTGGTATGTTTTAATGCAGAATGATTATTTGATACACCTTCAGCCTGAGTTTCTGTTACCAGTTTGCTGTTTAATCCAGAGAGCCATAACCAGTAGGGCAAGGGAGAGTGGGGTTTGCTGAGCTGTATGGGCAAACCACAGTGCTGGTGGCAGCCCCGGGATCCATGAGGAGGTGACAACTGGGGGGAGGTGACAGCTGGAGGGAGGAGGGAGCACAAACTCTGCCATCAGAATGGTGAGGGGCTGCTGTGGCCCTCCTGAGGCACAGAGAGCAGAGCACGGTGCCGGTGCTGCAGGGTGAGGAGAAGCAGAAACCAACCTGTCCCTGCCAGGGGCTGTGGGGTGAAAGGGCTCTGGGAAATGTGTTTGGAGGCAGCAGCAGTGCTGGGCCCGGCCACTCGGCAGCAGGGGGGAGCAGCAGCCTGTCCTACCTGCCTCACGCAGGAGAAACAATCCATGGAGCTGTGTCTGCAGAAACTGCCTGCTGCTGTTCATCCAGCTGAGGGATGAACTGAAAGATGTGGATGGGCTTAGTGCACACGTTTTAAACTGCTCTATGAATCCCAAAAGAACAGCCTTACTTACCATGTTTAGAAGGTTTGCCTGCCCTTGTCCTGGTACTTTAAAACTGCCTCCAAAACAGGGCTTAAGCCTCTCTAGCCATTTGAGGAACCAAACTTCAGGGTTATAGAACCTCAAATGCTTGTTAGGTAGCAACTGAAAAGTAGTTTTAAGGATGCTCAACAGCAGAGTGGGGCTGTTAAACCTGGATTCTAACATCAGAAAGTTGGGGATGGTCAGAGAGGAACCCTAGTACAAAGGTTTGAGTGGAAGCTGAGTTGGCTGAATCTGGGATTAACTCTTCATAGTTGGAGCATCCGGTTAAATCCTCTGGACAGTCACATGCATTACTTTAAGACATTAAGTGTAGCCATGACCCGAGGAACATCCCAATTTGGGGATTTTTAGTTTTCTCTCTTTCTGCAGACCACTAACCAGGTTCTCAGCATTATGTGACTGCGGCTGAGGAGTCACTCACCGTGGGGAAACCCACAAGGGATGTGACTGGTGTAAGATGAGACAACATAGATTCCAGATTTTCAATGGACTAAACAAACCCAAATTACTTCTGAGTGTTTGTTCTCAGCTCCCTTAGTGTTCATCTCAAAAGCCAGCCCACTGCAGCTTTCCCTTTCCCAGTCCAGCTGTGACTGCTGCTGGCCCCGGCTGCCCTGCACAGCACAAGGGGCCCATCTGGGTTTTCACCCAGAAATTGCAACAGTGCTGTGAGAAGGGAGGACCTCAGTGTTCTGAATTCAGAGAAATGCACATTGTCGTGGAACCACCTTTTGTTCATGGATGTCTCTAAGCTGTACAGATCTGTTATTAACCAGTAAGCTGGGGGTCCTTACTGAGGTGTTGTAGCTTTGCTGTTGTGCTTTGCACACCCATCTGTACCACAGCTTCAGGTTTGGAGATCAACAAATCCCAGGTAAGAACTTAAAACTGCTTCAGCTGTAACTTCATGAACTGTTCTCAAAAGAAAGTAATGATTATCATTAATCTGTTCTCCCTAGTTAGTTAATTTTCTTGTAAGTGTGGATGAGTACAGTGTGAGCTCCTGTAAGATGTGAATTGTTCCTTAGGTTGTGACTTTACTGGGGAAGATGGAGCGCCTGTGCAGTTCTCCGCTCCACGAAAACATCTCCACTGCTCTGGATAAACACCTGGAGTCGATCCATGTGGTGCAGGCACGGAGGAAGGATGAAATTGTAAATGCTTCCAGTCGGCAGCGGCACGGCCCTCCCAGGTGCCAGGATGAGAGAGGTACAAGCTGTGCTTACGTACATTTATCAGGTAGCTGGGAAGTTGAACACGTGTTGCAAGGCTGTAAAAAATAAGTGAGGGGGGTTGTAATTCAAGTTTTAATTTATTTTTAAGTGTTAGAGCTTTGCCAAATGCAGACTGAGTGGGGTTTGGATGAGGGTTTGAGGAGACACTAAAACGTGGGGTTTAGAGATAAATAGCTTAAATCAATTTGGAGGTGTTTATTCAGTTAATAAACTAGCAAGGAATAAAAACTAGTGGGATTTTTGATAACACATTCAGGGGTTGGAGATGTTACTAAGCTATTGCCTCTCGTGTCTCCCTGTCCTTCATATTCCTGTTCCTATGAACCCTCCAGCTCCATCTTTGTCTAGAACTTCCTTGGTATCTCCATGCTGAATCTGCCCAAAGTGACCGAGATAGCCTTGGGTTACAAATGGATTTCCTCTTCAAGCATCTTCTGTCATACACTGGCATAATTACAAATCATATTTTTGGATGGATGCACAAAAATACATCGGGTGGAATGTTTTCATTCTTAAGGGTGTCCCAAATAAGCCAAATATTCAGCTTAATCTTTCACCAGTGCACAGGCAGAATGGCAGGGTCCCTTGTCTCTGAGATGGGAGTCAGGGTAAACTCCTGCTCCCTGCAGCACTCTGACCTCCTGCCTCGTGTCAGAAGCTATCTTAGATTTCTGAATCTTCTGATCTCTTCTGCCTTTCTTTCTACATCTGAATTACAGGGATTATTTTACTTCTTTGGGGTGTCCCATCGTGCAGTTCTGTAATTCTCAAGTTTACCTTGAAAGATACACTACAGCTTTCCTTTTCACCTGTTCCCCATCATTCTTGTTTCTCTTTACCTTGACTGAAGATTATGGGACTTGTTAAGGTGAAGGGGTTTTTTTGGGTGTTGAAGCCCATGAAAATAATTGGCTTTACCTGGCGCTACCAGATCTGCGAGCTCCTTGGAACAGAGTAGTCTGGGAAAGAGTTGTCAGGTCTGGAGACCCAGCTTCTTGGTGCAGCTGCTGGTAGAGGAGAGGAGGCTCTGCGCAATGGGATCTCATTACTTACCTGGGAGGGTTGTGCTTGGTCCTCTGCCTCCCATCACTGTCTTGGGGTGTTGAGCCTGGAGCAGCGACCAGGGAGGACTTTTTTGACAGTAAATTATTGGAGGCAGTAACTGTACTTGCTGTGTCGGGCAAAACCTCGAGGGAAAGGCCTGAAGCTGTTTTGGTTTGTTTGGGAGCAGGTCTTGCCCAGCCCAGCCCTGTTTCCACAGCACCTTTCTATTCCATCTGATCTGATATTAAGCATCTATTACAGAATCACAGGATGGTTTGGGTGGGAAGGGGCCTCAAAGCCCATCCAGTGCCACCCCCTGCCATGGGCAGGGACACCTTCCACTATCCCAGGCTGCTCCAAGCCCCGTCCATCCTGGCCTTGCACTATTCCAGGGATCCAGGGGCAGCCACAGCTTCTCTGGGCAGCTTGTGCCAGAATAGCAGGACCACAGCCCGAGTGACCCTTTACAGCTCTGTGGTTCAACACCCATTCACAGAACATGACCTGTGTGCTTGAATCCAGTTCCCCAAACAAGCTGTTCCTTCACCCATGGTAAGGATTTCTTGGCAGGACAGGTGAAGGGCCCCCTGTGACCCAGAAGGGGAGGGCCCAGGTGCCATTAATGTGTGTGTGCATGGAGCATCCCAGCCCCGGTGTGCAGCTGCAGCAGGAAGGTTGCTCAGAACCTAAAAGCCACTCACTTGCCTCACTGTGTGAGGGCAGAGAAATTCAGATCCAGCTTTTATAAACTTGTAAAGGGCCAGACAAGGTCAGACACTAAAGGGACCCGAGGTGTGGGGCGAGGGAAGCCCCGGCAGTGCTCCAGGACTAAAGGGCCTTTCCTCCCTCCCGCAGTGGTGCTGGCTCTGGCCGTGGCGCTCCGAGCCCTGTGCCTGGCCACACGCAAGGTCCGCACCGTGCTGTGGTACGCCTTCCAGATGACCCTGCCAAAGTCGTCCGCTGGAAAACGGGCTCGGGAGAGACTTCCTCAGGAGGGGGCAGTGCCCGAAGAGAAACGAGCGGAGACCCCCCCGGCCGCGGCTGCGGCCCCACGAGGGCCCAGGGAAAGGGGTGCAGAGGGAGCCCCGGGGCCGTGCACAGACCTGCTCCGCAGTGTGTATGAGAGAGGAGATATGAATTCCTCATAATTTTTGGTTCTTTTTAGTTACTTCAAAGTTTCAACTGCTAAAGTTCATATTTAAAGCTATATCTTGATGAGAAGGGGGATTTGCCTTAAGGGCTCTCAGGTTAAGCTGTTGACGTGACAGGCATGGTCAGAATGTTGTAAAGCCAAACTGGTGAATGTTAACTTAAAAAAATAATCAGACTAATTCATTAACAGCCAAGGTATTATTTAACTCCTGTGGGTGCAGCCTGGTGTCCAACTCTCCCCATAACTCCTTTTAGTTTTGCTTTAGGAAATAGGTTTTTAAATAATGATTCTCAAAGACTGTGGTGTGACGGGGTATGAGGTTGGTGTCAGATCAGATTGTGATGTAAAATGGTTTCCTTATTGAACTAAAACCTGGAAACAGGAAGAAAAAAGGCTAGGAATACCCAATATTCATGTAAAACTAGATATTTAAAATACAAATATTTATGAATTTGAGATTTTAAAGTCTACGTTTGGGAAAGGCAATATGCACCAGGTTCCACTAAATTACCAGTAGAGCAGAATTGCTGTGTGAAACCATGAATTTAGTGAATGTGTTCAGGTATTTGGAATGCTCTTGGGAACAAAGGAACTACTGTTGTAAAGTATTTAAGCATAATCAAACTACGACAGGCAGACAGGATTGTCCTGCAGGGCTGTGAAGGAGCTTCAATAATGAGCATTGTTTTTAATTTAACTTCAGAAAAGGTAGTGCCAAGTTCTGAAATTTGGATTTTCTTAAAGTTACTAGTTTGGTTTGAAATTTGATTGTCAACTTCTAGACTTCTTAGTTCCCTTCTGCATTTGGGCAGCTCCCAGCACTGGTGTTTGCTTGCAGCGCTCAGTCTTTAGGAGCAGGAGTGATGGATTCACCAGCACCCGGTGCTGGTGCTTGGGACAGAGTGACCCTGGGAAACCCATGACCAGTGGGTTAAAGTCACTGAGCTGACCATGCCTGCACACCCTGGTACTGACATGGCTCTGTTCCTCCTGCTGCTGGGAATGCTGATGTGCAGAAGGGGGGATGGCATCAGATAAATTGTCATTAAATGATGTGAGGAAAGGACTGAGGAAGGCTCAGCAGAAGGTGGGGTGTGATCACGGCAATGACAGAAGCGCTGCAGGGTGAGCGGGGCAGAACGAGCACAGCTTCATAACAGTCACTGCACTGGGGGCTGTTCAGTTTGACCCAGGCTGTGTTGATGTTAAAGCAAGACTGACTGTGCTGACTGGAGTTGTCTATAAGAAATAAATTCATTTTTGTTGAAGAGCTTTTGTTCTGCAAGTGTGTTCCCAGGCCAGGCTCCTTGAGCCTGAACCAGTACCGGGGGGAAGCATTCAGGCCGTTAAGGAATTGTGTTCAGGATAAAGCAAAGGGGATGCTGAAATCCCCCTCTGGAGAGAGCCATGACTGTAACATCAGACATGCCAAGGGGAACCAGAGTAGGGAATGCTTCTTCCCTGCAACTGTCCCGTTGGCTCCAAGCTCTGCATTGCCAGAGAAGGCTGATGCAGCAATTCTATCATCTGCACTGGGAATCTTAGGGGTGAGTCCAGAGTATTCCTGCTCTATAAATAACTCCCTGGTGTCGGTGCCAGCTGTGCACTGCTGACTGTCCTGAATGGAGCAGCAGTGCTTGGAGCTCCAGAGGCCGAGTTGCTGCCTGCCTTGGGCACCTGATCCATGGCACAAAGTGCTGGCAAGGGGAGGGGCGGGCCCACAGTCCTGGGGGGCAGGGGCAGTACCATGGGGTGGGCACAGCCCTGCAGCCTCATGGGCTGGGAAGCATCAGCTCACTTCAGGTTTCCAGCACCACTGGCTGCTGCTATGGCGCTGCTCGTGGCCACGGTTCCACTCTGCCCCAGGACAGCTGCTGGAAGCCAAAGGGCTGGACTTGCCCTTGCTCCTGATCCCTGTCTCTGACAGGGCCTTTCCCAACGGCAGAGCAAAGTTTGGCCAGACAGACACAACAGCCCAGCCCAGCCCTGTGCCTGGCTGGGAGTGCAGGGGACAGTGGCAGCTGCAGAGGGATCTGCAGGGCTGTGGGAGCCAGTTCCCACCGTGTGTGTGTGACTGTGCCCTTCTTACATCCGTACGGACTCCTAGGGAATGTGCACACAGGGTGTAGCCTGTTGTCCCTGGACAGGCTCTGGAGCACAGCAGTGGGCAGAGGGGCTCAGCGCCTCCTCTCCCAACGAGGTGAACACTGCCCTTCCCTGGAGCCTCACAACCAAAGGTCTCAGGAAGCCATGACAGGCTGAGGTGGGCCGTGCCTGTGCAGGTGGGCAGCTCCAGCCCTCAGCTTGCATTTTCCTTGGAAACCAAGGGCTGGGCAGTTCAGTGCCAGGTCACAGAGCTCCGGCAAAAGCCACGTCAGCTGACAAGGATGGGCAGCAACTGCTGCCAGAGCAAGTGGGGTGCCAGCAGGAGGTGAGATCGCCCACGCCAGCCTCCTGAGCCCTGTGGGTGGCCAGGGCTGCTGCCCTGGGCGCAGGCAGAGCCAGCGCCTCGCCCAGCCTCAGCCCAGGGCTGGTGCAAAGGGCTCCAGGACACTAGAGGAAGTGAGAGCTGGCCCGTGGTGCTGGGGCTGAGTGACACCCCCCTCCCTCAACAACTGCCCCCTGCCCTGTTCCACTGCAGTCCCAGACCCTGGCAGCTGCCTGAGCCACCCGAAATACAATGCTCCAGCCAGGATCTGCCACAGGCAGATCCAGGCCAGGCTAGGAAGAGAGTCCTGGGGAGCAGCACAGCCCTGGGAAACAAGGCATGAATGAAGTTGAATCTGCACCAAGGCAGCAACAGGTGAGCCTTCAGAAATGCTGCTGCTGGGCAAGGGGCCAGCAAGGACACAGGACACACCACCAGCACCGCCATCATGGATGGCAACATCGCTCAGAGGAACCCACTTGTTGGCCAAACAAGATTTATTATTCAAGTCCAAAGACAAAGCAATTGGAGACTCACGCGCAGCAGCGGCTTGAGGGGGAGGCCTGGCCCTGCAGTCAGAGCGGTGCTGAAAGCAGGCACTGGGTTGGGCACCCTGGGAGTGCAGGAGCACAGGAGTTCAGCACAGGTCACCTCACAGCAAACGGGCACCCGGAGCAGATGCAGTGCAGAGCCCAGGCACACCCGTTCCTCTTGCAGCCCCTCCTTCCCCCTCAGTTCACAGGATTAGTGTTTTCCTTCCCCAGGTGGGCAACACCATCACAAAAAAGGCTGGAGCAGCAGGATGAGCCCTTTGGGGCAGGAGGAGCACTGCAGTTCCTGATGGCAGCTGTGCCCAAGGAGAGCAACGGGCAGTGACCCCAGCACATCCCCGGCTCACCCTGCTTGTGCCAAACAAGCTTCAGAGCTTCACCCTGGCAACAGCCGTGGAAATAACAGTCCATGTTCACCCCACAGAACATTGGGAGCACCATTTTCCAGCTATATGGAGTCTTAAAACTGCATTAGGAGTGTGGTTTGCTGCTGCTGAGGCCAATGCTCCAGCCCGGGCAGCATTTCCCTCGCCCACAGCCCGCGGGTGCTGCGGTCACATTGCTGCAGCTCATCTCTATTTCACACATCTCACTCCTCTGCTGCAGCCCAGCACCGCCCTGTGCTAAGCTCAGCTCCAATCCTGCTCCCCCAGCCCAGCCCAAGTAGGGCCGGAGCGTTGTTCTTGGCAGCGCAAACACAGGGATTTGCAAAGACGTTTTCAAGGCTTGTGTAAATGAATCCATTTGTGCCCCAGGGCAGCGTGTCCTGGCTCGTGGCAGGATGGGCTCAGCTCAAACCACGGCCAGTGCAGGGGCTGCTCCTACACCATGCTCTGCTCCCAGGTGGTCAGAAGTAAAAATGGATCAATTTAACAACACGGACATAATCACTTCACCCTTCTTTGGTACAGACACTGGCCACGAGCACCGACTGGGACACTGACACCACAAGCACAGGGCACACTGAGTCCGGGAGCTGCTCAGAGATTCTGTTCTGCTATGTAACAAAACAAAAAAAGAGAAAGAAAGGCAACACTTTCCAAGAACCGCTCCCAGCCACGTGCCCAGAATTCTTGCTGCTTTTTAAACACACACCGTATTCAGAATTAATTTTTATCCTTTGAGAGTCCAACTGGAAATCACCAGCTACCGCTTCCGCTCGCCCTTCTGTGTTCGTTTCTTCTCCTTCTCCTTCCGCTCCTGCTTGGCCAGCTTGTCCTTCTCCCGCTGCAGTTTATCCTGCTCTTTCTTCTTCTGGAACTCATCCCGCAGCAGCTCCCGCTCCAGCTTCCTGGCGTTCAGCACATCCTCCACGTTGGTGTTTCGGAACAGCGCTGGGGTGGGATAAGGGCCGACAACGCTCTGGCTGAGGCCGCGTGAGACAGTGTCTGTGGCACATGGGAAGTTTGTTCTACCTCCCCCCTCACCTTCTGACTCCCTACTTCCTCTCCAGGCAGGTAAGGAACTGGGGAATGAGGAATGCAGAAAGGAGAAGGAATCTCTGATTGCTTTTCCAGATAGAAAAGTCAGGTTGAAAAGACACCCACTCCTGGAGAAGGAAGGGTGTGGAGCACAAGACTGATGAGGAGCAGCTGAGGGAGCTGGGGTGGCTCAGCCTGGAGAAAAGGAGGCTCTGGGGGGCACCCTCTGGCTGTGCACAACTCCCTGACAGGAGGGTGCAGCCAGGTGAGGGTCAGGCTCTGCTCCCAGAGCACAAGGGACAGGACAAGAGGAAAGAGCCTCGAGTTATGCCAGGGAAGGTTTAGGTTGGATATTGGGAAAACTACTTCATGGAAAGGGTCAGTCAGTGATGGTGTCCCCATCCTTGGAGGGATTTAAAAGCTGTGTGGATGTGGCACTTGGGGACAGGGGTCAGTGGTGGCCTTGGCATTGCTGGGGGAATGGCTGGACTCGATCTCAGAGGGCTTTTCCAACCTTAATGACTGGTTTTTTCCTAGAAAAATGAGGTTGCCTACTGGTTCTTAAGACTGATGTGTAAAATACGTGTCAAACCTCTACAAACCTGAAAGGAAGAAAACACACAGGGTACAGCCTCGAGTGGATTCACTGCAGCTGTGTGTGACACGTCTGAACACATCCATACATGTACGTACGTGTGTGTGTGCAGACAGACAGGTACATGCATGTCCCTAATGCAGGGACAAGAATAATTTATGTTTCATATTTAATTATGTGCAACAACCTGCTTCCATCTTAAACTTGCCAGCTGGGAGCTCAAGGACAGTCCCAGTTCTGAGACAGACACAGGCCCCTTGGTCCTGCCCACTCTGCGTGTTCAGCTGCACCAAGGCCTGACAAGCTTCATTCTTCACAGGATTTCCCTCTCTGGACACCAGTTAACAGTAACCTGATATTCTGGGAGCACTGTCCTTATCAATAAGCATGTTCTGTGAAGCTGCAAGAAGGTGGAAGAGGGAAGGAGGGGAGGAGAGGAAAATGAATGGCAGGGTTGGTGTTAGTGCTGTCCACAGAGCACACGGACCTGTCACTGTCACTGTGAGCAAGGTCAGGGTGCACAGAGAGAAAAACCAACCCCCAGGCTTAAAAGGTGGCCCTAAAGAAACAGGGAGACCAGCACAGGGAGAGAAGGACGGAAACTCACCGTGGAGGCTGCCTGCCTGACAAACAGCTTGAGTCACCAGGAATTCAAAGGATACATTTTTCTGATCCAATATTTACTGCTGTCGTCGATCCATCCTGTTCATCCCCACCAGTGAGAGAATTAAGGAAACAAAGACATCAGTAATGAACTTGTGCCTCTCTACAGCCACACTTCACTCAAAACACCTCAAAAAACAACCTTATAAAGCCAGGAAGAAGCAGCTGGACTCTCACAGACCAGGTAGGCACAACTCCCACCCTCAGCTCCTGCTGCTCCAGGGCCAGATGCAGTTCCCTACAATTCACTCTGCTGGGCAGGGAAGAGCTCGTTCTTCAGCACCACAAAGAGTTAACTTCTAACCCTCCCACTCCATACAATCTCTCTGTAAAGGATTATTTCAGCAGATTTCTCCTGGGAAAGCAGGAGAGAAACTCAGCACCAACTGCTGAGGGATGGGGGCATTCACTGCTCTCCTGCCACACACCTGGGCTGGGCAAAGCATCACAGGCACGTGTTGGTGGGACGAACGCCCTCCCAGGAGCATCTGCTCACAGCACTCCACAAGCAAGGAGCTTCCATGCTTTGTCCATGGAAGTTATTTTATCATGAAGGAAGACTGCAAAGCTTCCCCAGCTCTCCCCACCGGACCCTGCAAAGCTGGGAGGGCGTTGTTGTTTCAGGTTTAGAACAGGTATTGCCCTTCACAGCCCGAGCCTCGAGCAGTGCAGGAAAAGGATATTCCTCCTCGTCAGTCACGTTGGCATACTGGGCCAGGAGCGCAGCCTTCCTCTGCTTCTCCTCCTGGGACACCTCCTTGGGCTTCACCACGATCCTGGCCTGCTTCTCCATCATGCTGGCGATGGCCTGGACCTCATCTGGCAGGAGAGGAGTGACAGTGTCAGCCCAGGCCACATATACGGCCACCGAGCCCCTGGTGTCACTCGCTGCCTCCCTCTGCAGCTCCACCCACGGCCACTGCCCATGTCCTGCAGGGACATCGTCCTGGGGGAAATGCACCCACCCAAAGGGACAGGTCTCACCCAAAAACACCCCCTGAGCTCTTCCCAAGTGGTGCTGTCAAAGCCAGCTGCTTTGGGGGATTCCAGCTGGGATCTGGGAGAGATGGAGCTGCTGAGGAGCCAGCATGGGGCTGACACCCTGACGTGACACCGGCTTCTCCCTTCGAGGGGGAATTCCTGTTCTGTGCCCAGCCACCACCAGACACTGTTATTCCTGGAGCAGACACTGTTAGTCCTGGAGTAAGGGAAGTTTCACAATGAAACTGGAATCAGTCAGCCTTTGCTAATGAAAATCCATTTGACTCCAAATCACATTCTCTTCTGCTTCAAAGCAGCTTAATACGTTTATTTTAGTACGTACTTAACCCCCATCAAAGAGAAATTCTGGAAACCTGAAGTGAGGGATCAGTTCCAGCTTTCCGTCTCTTTCCAGCCAAGAGAAACCAACAGCTGATTTACCTTTTAACACTGAAATTCTGCTGCCCATTTCCTAAAATGACATCTGGGTTTTGACACCAATTTTTTTTTTTAGTCTGTTAATCACTTATCCTCAGGACTCTTGTTATTCTGAGTGGATACACACTTCAGTGGGGATTTATCCTTTTATGGAACCCCAGTGAAATAATGACACCCTGGAATTCCATGAACCCAGACACACTGTGCTGCCTTTCTATGACAAGAAAAATCCCTGCGGGTGAGCACTGGCAGCAGCAGGAGGAGCCCAGCAGCAGCTCCAGCAATCCCAGTCACTTTCCCCAAGAGGAATTTATTTTATTTAATGCATGGAACAGCATTAACTTCTCCCTGTCCCCAGCCAAAGGCAAGGTCAGGCCAAGAAAACACTTCCACCATTTTTGGGGGAAGCCACTGAGCTGCTGCGTGGTGGAGCTACTGTGTCCATGCAGGGGGATGCTGGGGCTGATCCAGTGATGAGGGACTTGCTGCCAGAGCCATTCCTGGGCGGCTCTGGGCACTGACAATGTGCTGTTTGCAACCAGAAGCAACAAGAAAATGCAAAGCAAACAAAAAGCAGGATTTAGCCCAAAGGGATGTTCCATTGTCACGGTCTCTGGTGCCACTGCAATGTCACTGATCCGTGCTTGAAGCACAAATCCTCCCAGCACACGGCTCCACTGCAGCCAGAGCCCTGCACAGGGACCAGCACAAACCTCCCCAGTGAACAAGGACAAGGCGAGGTCTTGGCTCCCAGCTGAGGACAAGGGAAGGATTCAGGGAGGGGACTGTATCCACTGTGGCTGGGGAAGGAGCACTGACAGTTGATCAGCAGCCTCACAGAGCTTCCCTCAACAAGCATTTATGGAAAAAAAAGGAGAGTTGGAAGGGAAAACGTTGGAAGAGGAAATACGGATGTGTGAGTGGGGTGAGCAACCACAGCGGGGACAGCCCAGAGCTCAGCAGGGACTGCCCTGCTCTCCACAGGGGCAGCTGCAGTTGTACAAACCAGCTGCTTTCCAGACCAGCATAAACAGAAGCAGCACAGGTTTCTATACCATAACAGCTGCAGTGCCAGCACTAAACAGAGACAGCCCTGGACGTGCTGGGAAAGGAGGTTTCTGAAAAAACCACAGAATGGTTCAGGTTGGACCTTAATGACCATCTCATCAGAAAAAAAATCCTATAGAAAAAAACCCCAAAAAACAATTAAAACCCCAAACAAACAAACAAACAAAACCACACACCACAAACAATTCCAATGCCAAACCAAAAAACAACAGAAGGCCAAAAATCCAAACAAACAAAAACCCCACAAACAAGAAAACAAACAAAAAACACTTTTCCCTTGCAGGATGATGAACCCAAAGAGCAGCAAATGCTGGGGCAGCCCAAAGTGAAACTGCTCATCCCCATTCCAGGTGAAATAGGACTGAGCAGCAATGGAAACAAGAGGCAGGTCAGACCTGCAGCCACGTGGCTGCGTTGGTTTAACTCCTCCCAGGACAAACACAAAGTTCCCGTTGTGGTAAGGCCCTGCAGGTCACCCACACTGAGGACCAGGACACAGCACCCCAAGGCACAGCACTCTACCTTCTTTCTCCTCTTTGGCATCAACGACCTGAGAGTCAGACCACCTCTCCACGACCTCCCTGCACACATCGTTCAGGAGATCTTCCTCCTAGTAAGGGAAAAGAGACTCCTCAGACTTGGAACAGAGTTGGCTGCTTCAAACCAGTCAGACAGGAAAAGCACCAGCTACAAAGGATCTGCACGCCCAGCAGTCAGCTCAGGAATACAGCTTTTCACCCCAAATCTGCTTGTCAAACACACACAGGACTCTGGTTTCCCTGGGATGACACAGTCACACTGTGCCTGGTCACTTTGCACACGAACAGCTCTCTCACACCTGGGTTTCACAGCGGTGGCTGTGCAGGTGCCACGGCCCTGCCCACACCAAGGAGGCCACTGGGGATCTTTGCTCCTGAATCCTCCTGCCCAGCATCCTCTCTCTTCCTGAGCAAGGCCACAGGGAAGCAACTCAGTGCCACCTCCACACCAAGCTCACTAAAGGGAATAAATTACACGGGATAAATCGTAGGTCAGGGCCAGTACAGAGCTGGAAGCACGGTGCTGGTACTGACAGACCATCACCTCCCACCAGCAGGGACATTCCGGTCCCCCTTGACCTGCCTGGAACATTAAACACGACTTAGAAGTGGCAGTGGGACACATCCCCCTGCTCCAGCAGGGGCTCCTCCAGGGGCTGCAGGTGAATCTCTGCTCCAGCATGGATCTCCAGGGGCTGCAGGGGCACAGCTGCCTCACCATGGTCTCACCACAGCATCTCAGGGCAATCTCAGCCCTGGTGGCTGAAGCAGCTCCTGCCCCTCCTTCTCCACTGACCCTGCAGAGCTGTTCCTCTCACAGCTTCTCACTCCCCTCTCCAGCTGTGCTTCTGCAGGTGGCTTTTTCCCTGCTTAAATTTGTTACTTAAAGATGCTCAATGTGTTGGAGCCGACTGGCATTTGCTCCATGGAACATGGGAGAGCCAAACACCACTGAAGGGGGGTCACAGAGCTCAGGGGCCACCACCAAATATTTCCAACAAACAAAAAATGATGTTGGTTTGGAGTTCAGTAAACACAGAGAAAAATTAACCATGGAAAATACAAACGAGGCGGATTCTGTGTGGTTTAAGGAGAAGAACTGGACAGAAACAGAACTCAGTTTTAAGTTTCTTGATTAGAAATGGTGACATCTGAATAAACCCACTAGTGCAAGACATGATCAGGACTGAGGAACCATGGACATGAGAGCAGATGTCACCTGAGATGTCACCTTATTTTAGTCAGGTTTGTGAAATACAAACAAGTAAACAAAAAAAAAATCCCCTGTAATTTATGTATAGAACTAGGAGAAGAGACTTGGCAAGAAAAGCCCCAAATTCACCAAATAAAAGACTTTTTCAGAAGTCAATACAGAAATAAGCACAGAGTCTAAAAAAAAATTAAAAAGAACAGACTACAAAGAATAATTACAAAGTCTGAAGGTTCAAGAGACAAAAATGTTTTACAGGAATGGCAGAAAAATCAAACTGAGCTAGAAACTGCAAACGAGGCTCAACTCAGCTGTGGCAGAGAAGGAACAGGCTGTGGTGTGGCAGGGACAGCCCTGGACTCGAGGGACGTGGGAACCCCACAGGCGCTCAGTCCTGGCAGCAGCACCACAGAGGGGAACTCAGCACCGAGGAGAAAAGGGGAAACAGCAGAAAACCTGAACAGCAGGAAAGGGAATAGCAGTGGCAGGGCCAGCCAGCACTGCTCAGACAGGACACACTTCCCAGGCCTGGAGAGGGCCAGGCACAGTGATGGTGATGGAATGAAGTCTGGTAATTACAGGGAGGTTAATTAACCTCGGCTACTGCAGAGCAGCACTTTGCAAAGAGGTCTGGCTCCGTCCCTCACACCGGCGGGATGCACCGTTTGCTTCTCCGGCTCTTTCAGGCTCAAAGCTGCACTGCCGCAGTTGAACGAGCTCACTGCTGGTGCCCCAGGGTGGGGAGGGGACAGGGACGGCAGGGGAGGGTGTTCTGACTTTTAGGAAACCCATCTGGAATGGCACAGTCAGTGTACAGAAGGAATGGTGTCACACAGTGACCTGTGGTAACAAAAAGCTGATTGTACCCACCCTGGGTTTTGTGCTCCCACACTTATATTTTGGGAGGAAATCAGCCACAGCCACTGAGCAGACAGTTACCAACACCAGCACCACCCATGATTTAACATTTTACACTATGAAACATGCATTGATGAAAAATCCCGAGACACAGACACTGTAAGAATCATACAAGGAGGATTACCGAAGAGAAATCCCTCCCTGCACTCTCCTGACTCCCAGGAATCTGGCAGGGGCAGAGGCAAGCCCTGCCCACCACCAAGTTCACCCACGGCTGTTCCTGTCCGTCCCAGCTCCAGCCGGATCTGGTTCCTTGTAGCCAACGCGTGTGTGAGGCACGAGAGCACCGCCCAACACACTCCTGCCAGAGGATTTATCATTAAAGTCACCTCTCGAACCCTCCCTGCCCCTGCCAGGCCGCCCAGCTCGCCGGTGAACCCTAAGCCCTGCACACAAACCGAGGGGATCCCCGTGTTCCGCACCAACAGCCCCTTCCATCAGCCCCAAGCCTGGCACAAACCCCCTCCCCAGCCAACAGCACCCCAAACAACGCGCCAAAACCCCCTGCAGGGTCCCGGGTGGGGGCAAGAAAAGCCCCTGGAGGTGCGTGTGCTCCCAGAAAGGGGGTGATCCACCCCGGGAAGGGGGCGATGCACCCAGGGCTCCGGGGGAGCCGCCCCGCCTGTCCGCCCCGCCGGACCCACGGAGACCCCCGCCCATCGAGGCCGCAGCCCCCCGGTGCCTTGTGGGCTGCAGGGGAGCCCCGGCGGGAGCACGGCGCGCTCATCGGCGCGGGGCGGACGGCGAGACCCCGATCGCCCGGGGGCCGCGGAGGGACCCCCGCCCCTCACCAGGCAGGCGGCCAGGACGGCCTGCAGCGCCTCCAGCCGCTCCTCATCGCTCTCCTCCTCCCGCAGCAGCCCCTCGATGTAGGCGCCGTACACGGCGCGGTCCAGCCCCAGCGCGTCCAGCCGCGCCGCGAGCCAGGCCGGGAACGGCGGCGGGTCCGCGACCGGGACCGGGACCAGGATCGGAGCCGCGACCGGGACCGGGGCCGCGCCCGCCCCGCCGGGCGCCGCCATCTTGGGCCTTCAGAGGGGGGGGGACGGCGGCCGCGGCGGGACAAAATTGTGGCGCCGGCGGGAGCGGCGGGAGTGGGGGTCGGGGTCAGTACGGCCGCGCCCGGACGGGAGCGGTGGGACCGGACGGGTGACCCGGTGTGCTCGGTGTGCCCCGTGTGTCCCCCGTGCCCCTGGCACAGCTTCTACTTCCTCCGAAGAGCGGCGTCGCGGGGAGCGGCGCGTCCCTGCGCGGCCGCCGTGCGAGGCGGGGCGGGCGGCGGAATTTAAACCCGGGCGAGCGGCGGGCTCCCGGCGGCTCTGAGCCTGGGCAGGGCCATGGCGGGCACGGCCTCCCCACGGCCCCTCCGCGGACAGTCCTTCTACCTCGACCTGCCGAGCGGCCGCAGCGCCCGAGACCTGGAGGAGGCCATCGGGCGGCTCGGCGGGGTGAGCGGGGGGTGTGAGGGCCGGGAGGGACCCGGGCCAGTGGGAGGCCCCGGGTCTGGGGGTGACCTGGGACTGGGGGGTCCCTGGCAGGGGGGAGGGGGGGCTCGCCCCTTTTCTCCCTCTGCTCACACTTTAACGTTTCCTGATTTTCTTGCTTTTCGCGGTGAGCCCGGTTCCCTCCCCTGCTCCCCCGGCAGCCGGAGCCCTGGGGGGCTGGTGGAGGCCGCCCCCCATCCCCGCGCCCCGGCCCCTCGGGGGTCCCTGGGCAGCGCCGGCCGGCTCGGGACCAACTTCTCCCTCCCAACATTCCCGGTGGTTCCCGGCTGCCTGGTCCGGCCAGTGCTGGTGACCACCATGGGTGACCAGCTGCCTGGCCATGGGGGTGCTTCCAGGCAGGGGTGACTGGTCACTTCGTCCTGGGAGCGCTTCCCAGGGGGTGAGAACTGACTGCCCACTCATAGGGGCACCTCCCAGAGGTGATAAGTGGTTGCGAGGTGCTGGGTGCCCCTTCCAGGCAGCGATAAGTGGTTGCCTGGCCAGGGGCGCGTTTTACCAGGCTGTAACTGGTGCGTGGTTCCCCCTCATCGCTGACGACAGCCTGTGGCAGTTTAATTGTTTAGGGAAGTTGTGGGACTTCCAAACGGAATTCAACATTGGGTAAAGTAAGAAAATGCCAGCCAAGGTTCTTATCCTGGAGCTGTGTGCTTTTCTCATGGTTTTCCCAGAAAAGCCATCTGGACCCTTTTCCCTGGGAAGCTGTTGTTTGGGTGGATCCCTGTGGCATCCTTCATGGCCTCCAGGCTTCCTTGCTGCTGATATTCCTCATCAATTCATTGTATTGTGTCCCAAGACCCTTCAAAAAGTGGCATCACCTCAGTTCCTCGAGCTGGAGCTGAGCATGGGGTTGTACCTGGCTGTTCATCTTTCAGTTTCCTTATTACTGTTGTGCACAGTTTGGTTCTAAGAGTTGTTACTATTTGTTTTCATACTCTTTAATCTCTCTGAGGTGATCATCTCATGTAACCTCAAAACTTAAGTCCTACAATATACACACAGGGGTAAAATCTTTTAATTCTTGGTGCCGCTGTACCCCTTCAGCCCTGACCCGGTGTTGGCTGCACAGACATGTGGGGAAGGTGACTTGTGCTGTTTTCCCTTTCATGAAATGCACCTTCACCCTGAACTTGCTGGTTTCTCTCTGCCCTCCCCTGGATGTGCCACCCACACTTGGGACATCTCTTTCCTAGCTGGGCATCCTCAAGTCTGAGAACCCTGGGCTCCCAGCAGACAGTTCTTTCTCTACACAGCTGCTGTGTTACTTGGAAATAATTTTAGACTTTGACTGTCCTTCTGGTTCCTATCAAACAACATCCTGGCCCTCCCTCTCTGAAATGAGGTCCACTGGCAGTAGAGCTCTGATTCCTCTTGCTCCTGTAGAGATACTGAACTATACCACGGCCACTGTCTGTAAAGCAGCTCTTTGGCAGCAATATCCAAGCCCAGGTCCTGTGGGTAGTTCAGGACATACGTAAGGACATCTTGTGGCCTTGGACTTGTGTGTGGCACCTTGAACTGGGCCTTGGCATAGGGCTGGTGACACTCTGGAGAGTTATTTGGATGGGGAGGTTGTGGTTTCCTCTCTTCTGTGCTTGCAGCACGGCCTGCAGTGGCCCTTGTGGCACTCCACACCCACTTCATGGTTTTGGAATCTCCATCCACAGGGATTCTGTAACAGAGCAGAACCAGTTTGTTCAGCAGCTATGATTTCGGGCTGCCCAGATCTTTATCTTCCTGGGGGCTTCGCACCTGAGCCCCGTGACCCTCTGCCTCCTGCACAGATTCTGAGAAGCCAAGTCATTATTGGCTTATAACACCATTAGTGTCCCAGCTTCTGGGCTTCCACCTCTTTCTTGGCCTGGCAGCTCCTGTGCAAGGGTGTGTGTATGTGTTTCATCTCTGCGGTTCCCTCCTGCCCTGTTCTCTGGGCAGCTGCTTGTCCAGCTGTTCACCTTCTCCTTCATTTTTCTAAAAGCTGTTATGTTCTCCTGAGGACAGAGCTCCTCCAGGCTGATCCATGATGTCCAGGGCCTTTTCCTCAGCTGTTAGGTTTTTTTGAAAGCACTGCTTGAGGAGTAGGTGATGGTGACACATGTCTGGACCTGAGGTTCTGGTGACTATTTGCAGTGAATCTCTCGGGCATCACGGGATCCCCTTTTGGGAGACAGCAGTATGGAATGAAAGAAGGAACGTGATTGCGTCCAGCAGCCCCTCACTGTGTGGGGGTTGAGCCAGGGGCAGTAGCTTTGTTTAGCAGGGCTCTGTCAGCTCAGGGTCAGACACTTGCAGAGCTGCTCTGTTCTGTCGCACTGCAGGTGACCGAAAGCTTCCTCAGCAAAGAAGTCACCTGCGTGGTGTCCAGCAACAGAGAGGCCAAGCGAGGCCAGGCCAGGACTCGTGAGGAGAAGCGGAGCAGCCCAACTTCAGAAGGCACAAAATCCACGAGCTCGGTGCCTGCTGCCCCCAAAGGGAACCCAACCACACCTCGCCAGAAGCCGCCATCCACTGTAAGAGCTACAAAGGTTTTGGCCACCTCAAAGTTTGGCCCAAGGGGTCTGTAGGGTAGAATCTGGGGCCAGTTTTGGAAGGTGAAGTTGTTCCTGCTCTGAGCAAATATTCTGTGCGATTCTTTTCCCTGCTCTATTCCTATTTCCCTGGCTGTTCCTATTCATACTCATGTTCCTTGTGTCTGCCATCATTGTCTACTCAAACGTGCATGCCACAGCTTTGGGCTGTAATCAAGGAAATCTGCTGGGATGGCGGGGGGGTGGAGGCCTTGGCTGGCTTCCTGAAGGAACAGGCAGAGGTGTGGTGAGAAAAGCCAGAGAAATGTAGACCTGAGAAAACCATTGCAGTGTCTGGGTACTCACAGACACAGGGCAAGGCCCCTGTACCCTGGGAGGAGATCCATGAGGGCCTCCTGCAGGAAGGGGCTTCTCCTGGTCCCATTTGCCTGTTGGAGCTGGGCTTTCTGCTCACAAATGCTTGTGGCCAAACTCCAACATCCCACCTTGAACGTGGTATCTGCTGGAAGCTGGGACTGGGGAAAGGCAGCTGCCCCAGTCCAGGCCTGGGGAATCTCTGCCAGCTGGAGCTGAACCACCTGCAGTGGGAAACCTGAGCTGCAGAGGTTTCTCCAAGTTTTTGTCCCCTGTCCTGGCTCCCAGCACTGTCCCCTTGTCTTGCAAAGAGCTGAACCCATCTGCTGAGACTGCTGGCTTGAAAATAAGGCTCAGTCCCCAGGATGTTCCTAACTGTGGCCAGCATGTTGGGATGCCTGGAGAAGAGGAGGCTCAGGGGGACCTGATCTATCTGCAACTCCCTGACAGGAGGTTTATAGCCAGATGGGGCTTGGTCGCTTCTCCCAGGTAAC
Organism: Lycocorax pyrrhopterus obiensis; assembly: GCA_014706295.1. NCBI lineage: Eukaryota > Metazoa > Chordata > Aves > Passeriformes > Paradisaeidae > Lycocorax > Lycocorax pyrrhopterus. The sequence continues at coordinate 4,794,423 of JACSVZ010000027.1, forward strand.
AAGTGACAGGACAAGAGGAAACGGCCTCAAGTTGTGCTGGGCAGGTTTAGATTGAATGTTAGGGAAAACTTCTTCATGGAAAGGGTTGTCCAACCCTGGCAAAGGCTGCCCTGGGCAGTGGTGGAGGGATTTCACCCTGGAGGGATTTAAAAACCCTGTGGATGTGGCACTTGGGGACATGGGTCAGTGGTGACCTTGACCATGCTGGGGAAGGGTTGGACTTGATGACCTTACAGGGCTTTTCCAGCCTGAACAATTCCATGATGCAGCAGGCAGTTTCCAAGCTAAATTGCTGCTTCCTTTTGGCTCTCTCTGGAGCCTTCATTTCACTGCTGGCTGATAATTCCAAGCCTTGGCTGGTGCTGGTGGTGCAGAGTGAGAGGCACTCTCTGTGGTTTGCGTTCCCTGGAAGGGCTCTCTCCACTGGCAGAGATGATCCCAGCAGAGTGTGGGGATCCCCAGGGATTGTTGCTCTCCAGCTCTTTGCCATCACCTGTCCATATCTCCTCTCTCCCCAGGCGCTGCTGAGCCGGGGGAAGGAGCTGCTGCACAAGGCCATTAAGAACCAGGTGAGCAGCCTTGGATGGGCTCTGCTGGGGCTGGATGTGCTCAGAGTTCTGCTGAGCAGAGCAGAACCAGTGCCAGCCCTCCCGCACAGCCCCTGCCCTGCTGACAGAGCAGATCCTGGGGCTGGGAAAGGCACGAAGCAGTTGCTTGTGGCCTGCAGAATGTTGTGCAGTGCTCCTGGTCACTGCTGGCTATGGAGCCGTGTCATCCAATATTGTACCTGTAAGGCCTGCCCCAGCCATCTGGGTGCTCAACACAAGAGAATTCTGAACACAAGGCCTCTGTTAGATGAATTTTTAGCCTAAGAAGAGCTAAAGCAATGTAGCTGGGGCAAAAGGCTCCCCTGCAGTCCTTTCCCTGAGGTCACAAGTGGCTGGATAAATCTCAGTGCCCACTTGGAAGCTCATGCTGTAGCAGGAATTAAACACTTGCCCAAGATGCTGCTGTTAATTTGGGATAGATGAAGCAGGAGTTCGATCCTTTTCTGCTGTGCCCTGATTTCAATAACAGCCACGGCAGTGGTCTGTCAGCTGGGCAGCAGGAAGGGCTCTGAGCTCAGTTTAGAGCTGCACGTGGCCCTGCTTTGAGCTGTGCTTTGCCAAACCTCTCTGTACAGGACTCCTGCAGTGGCAGCAGCATCCTCGCCAACGCTCGCCTGTGGGGAGTCCAGATCCTGCATGTGGATGGTATCCTTCGCTGTGGGGTGCAGTGAGGCTGCTGGTAATGAGGGATTTTGGAGACAGGTGGAGCAGAAGTGATGTAAGGAGAGTAGAACAGAAGGAAGAAACTGCAAGCAAATATCCTGGAGTGATGCCATCCTGGCCGAGGCCGGGTCTGCCCTCAAACACCAGATTTATTTGTGTGTGCAGAACGTGCCACTGTCACATTTGCAACAGCAAACACAGGGTACACTGTAATGTACTGAAGGTGGGACATTAGGAAATGTCAATATCTTGGTCAGTACATCAATTTGTTCCAAAAAGACCGTTTTTACTAATTAACCTGGAAGTACGGATCATGAAAAGGGCAGGATTTGGTCGGGTTTAATTAGGAAGTGCTGGTGTTTGAGGACCTGTGCTGGAAGGCACCTCCCGTCCCCGTGATGGATGGGGAGGGGGTGATGGGAAAGACAGATGGTGGAACTCTGATACTAATAATAGGTCTGGAGTAAAAGGTTCCTGAGTGTCTGATGACAGTGACATACAGCTGTGGCTGAGCCTGTCTGGATCACATCCCTGGGCTCTGCTTGGCCTCTGGGGCTGCCCGACCTCAGGCTCTGCTCTGTGTGCTGCAGAGCTCCTGCCAGTGTCGCCTTCCTGCAGAGCCCCAGCAGCCTCCAGCTCTGCTAGAGAGCAAACAGGGGGACTGTGCCTCAAAATGTTTTCTTGGCTTCATCTTGGACCATTCCCTGGGGGTGATGCTCTGCTGGGGGCTGCAGGCTCCGGCTTTTCCCGGTGCCAGGGGGGCTGTGCCGCAATCTGGAGGGGAGCAGCTCCCTGCCCTGGCTGAGCTTTGGCTCTTTGACATCCCACCTGCACAGAAATGTTGTCCTATGCCCAGCAGCTGCTGCGAGCCATCTCAGGAGCAAGGAAGCGGTGCCAGAAGACAGAGGTAACAACTGCAGCCAATTTCAGGAGTTCAGGGTCCCTGGGCAGCTTTGAACAGTTCTTGTAGCGACTTCAGTGCCAGTGGGCCAGTCAGGGGGTGCTGGATCCCATCCAGCACTGGGCAGTCTGGTGCTTCTCTTAGTGATGGAGATGACAAAATTCAAAGATTTTTTCCTTTTATAAAGCTGGGGGTAAATCCAGATGAGAATGAGGCAGCTGTTGATAACTATTGGCATCCATAGCACAGCTGATACTGACTTTGACCCTAAGGGACTAAGGCTCATGGTTTAACCCCAGATGGCAACTCAGCCCCACACAGCCACCCTCTGATCCCCCCTGGGATGGGGAGAGAACTGGGAGAGGAAAAGTGAAAAAGCTCATGGATTGAGATAAAGATGATTTTGTAGGGAAAGCAAAAACCACACACACAAGCAAAGCGAAGTAAGGTGATGATGTGGCTGGTCCAGTGGCTCACCAAAGGATTGGTTAATGCACTGGAGAGGTCAGGGGGAACGTAGGATGTAGGGACAGGGCGTGGCAGCCTTTATGTTGTATTTCAGCTAACCCTGGGTGACTTGGGAGACAAAATGAGGGGAGGCGCTATGGGTGGTTGAGGAGCTCTGAAGTGGTGGGTGAGGCTGCTGCTGCTCTGGGATCAGTAACTGCAGCTCTGTTTGTGCTGCTCCCATGCTAAATATGTCCCTTTTTCCTCTAGGTGAAATGCCCTGCCTCCAGATCCAGAATTCACAAAGGTAGGCCTGGAAGTTGTGCTGCTGTTTATGCTCAGATGTGGATCTGCTTGGAGAAGCCTCATTTAGAATTTGAAATACATCAAAACCTTTGGCAATCCCAAAATATGCCAACTTTTTAGGCAGTTCCCCTTGAATGGGTTCTGTTACTCCTTGTTGGAGTCTGGCTGCAGCCTCCCAGGACAGCTAAGGACCTTTGATTTCACACTGTGTTTAAAAATCCTAAAAACCCTTTGCTGCCAGCTCCCAGAATCCCAAGGCACCTGAGAACTGTGCTGCTGCACATTGAATCCAGCAGCTTAAAGGAGGTTTTGAGGAATAATGCATCCTGCAGAGGAGAGCATGTTCCTCCCAGCCCACTCACTTCTGTTGGGCTGAGATGTGCTGCTGAGACACCGATCCGGGGATAGCGCTTCCCAGGGAGGGGGGAGCAGCCAGGTTCTCATCTGCAATTAGACAAGAGCCAATTGTGGTGCTGAAGTTGACACTGGTGACGTCAGCTGATCTGTGACTTGTTTGACTCCGCGCGTCGGAGAGCGAACGCTTGGGAATGGTTTGGAGCAGACTCCAGCCTGGATTGTGTGTGAGACACTTGGGAGTTATTTCCCAGTTTGGGGTGGGGGGAAGGTGCTGAAGAAAGGCTCGAGAAGCTGTTGGATGAGGCAGATTGTGTCTGCCAGCTCTGAGCTCTGTGCTGGGCACACCCTGACCCTGGCCTGGGGTCTCGCAGTGACATCAGAGCCATTTGTCACTGCCGGCATCACTCGAGACCCACGCACCCATCTGAGCTGGATCTGGGGCCTGCACATGGCCTCTCTCTCGGAAGTGCTGAGCATTTGGCAGTGTTTACATGGAAAAAACTCGATCCTGTACTGAAATAGCTGCTTCAGTGACGTAGCAGCACATTTGAGGCAAGTGGAGGGTGAGGCGGGTGAGGACAGGTGGGCTCAGCCTTTCTGGGGAAGGAGGGTGAAATATCTTTGGAAAAAATAGCATTGAGTGCCGGGATCACAAGAAAACAAAACTCCTTGCCCTTCAGAGGCCATGAGGGAGGCAGGAGAGGCTTGGTTTCAGGGTCAGGCAGATGCCCTGTGGAAACACCTTGGTGTTTATTTGTTTCTTAGCCAGATCCAGACTCGGGTTTCCAAGGTGAGCGTAACATGAGTGGAACGTACCTGCAGGACAGGAGGGACCTTGGAGCTTCCCCTCCCAGCCTGGCTCTGAAAACCTTTTCCTTCAATGCACTGCTGAGACTCTTTTGCTCCCTTCATCTATTTTATGCCTCTGCAAGAAGCAAAGCTGCTGTTTGCCCTCCTCGGGGGCTGAGTAGAGGCCAGACACTGCTCTCGAGTAGTGTCCTGGTGCCAGGCTTGGCTGGGCAGCACCTTGGTTTGTCTCCAGCAGCTCTTGCTGCTTTAACATCACCATCCTGGCCTGAGCCAGGTTCTGCACTTCAGGCTCTTGAGGCAGGGTGAATGGAGGAAAAGGTGCTGGAAGTCGATGCAGAGCTCTGAGCCTGTGCAGCAGCTGCTGCAGTTCCTGAGCTCCCTTCTCATCCTCAGTGGCACCTTGTGGGGGGATTTGTGTGGCAGTTCTTGGAATTGGAGTCAGAAGGCTCGGGGTTAGGCCAGTGGCTGTAAGACTGAGGAGGCATTAAAGATGTGAGGGGATGGCTGAATACTCTTTCAAAGGTAGAAATGTCCCATGGTTGGGCTGCCTGGGGTTTGGTCACCCCACTGCACACCTGGGGTGAGGGCTGCTGAAGATCACCTGAAGAGCTGTTTTGGCTGTGCTTGGCCACCACTTGGCATTCACCAGTGCCAGAAATTCTGATGCACTCAGCTCTGGAGCCCAGTTCTGTTGAGGAACGAGTGACTAAGTAGGGAATTTGGCCAGGAAAACTTCTAACCAGGTTTCTTTCTGGCAGGAAAATTGAAGCCCCCTTTTCTGAAGGTTGAAGACCAGAGCAGGTAAATGAGACCTTGGTAGATATCCAACCTTAAAACCTTGGGGTCTCTCCTTCACAGGTTTCATTCCCAGTGACTGTTCTGCCCACGAGGCAGAGCCTGGTTTCCGTGCAGACCCTGTTCCACACTGGGAAGTTGACTCTCTCCTAGAGGGAGGCAGATGGAATTTAGAGAAACAATCCAGGTGTCTTGTGTGTCAGGGAGAAAAAAGGTGTTAAACGAGACTTGACAGCAGTTTCCTTCCTTGCTCGGATTCCGTGTGTGATCCTCAGCAGGTCACTTAATCCACCCGAGCCCTCGGCAGCGAGGAATGAGATTGAAGCACAGGAGGTCAGGGCCTGTAACTTGATGACAGCCTTGGGCACAGGGGACATGATCCCTGTGGTGTTTCTGAGGAGTCTGTAACTCTACCAGCATCCACAGGGCCAATTAATTATTCCAAAGGCAACATTTAAGGCAGCTCAGAGTCAAATATTGGGGTTTACGTGCTGCATGCAATGAAGTGTGAGGGGAGAGATGTGGCCTGGGAATCAAAACCCTCCTGTGCTGTGGGGTAGCTGGAAACACTGCACTGCCGTGCCCTGGGTGGGGTTTGGGCTGAGCAGGCAGACTTGCCTTCTGTCCAAAACATGCCCCACTGGGGCTGTTGCTGGGAACTGGGTTTAGCACTTTCCATGAGAAATGGGAACTCTGGCACAGCCAAAGGAGAGCACTGGGCAGCATCTCCTCGTAAATGAGGTGGCACCTTGAGCCTCTCTGCAGGAGGGACAGCTCTGAACCTTTGCCAGCACTGCCACGAGTCTGATGTCCTGATCCGCTGCTTTCAGGCAATTCCGGCCCTTCCATCACCAGTTCCAAAGCTTTCCTGACCTCAACTTCCTGGCACCCAAAAGCTCCAGCCCATTTGAGCCTCTGAAAAGCCTCTCCAATTCCTGCCAAGCCAGGTAGGCTGTAGCTCCTTCTGTGCAAGTGTTTAACCCTGCTCCTGCTCACTGCTGGTTCCTGGGATCTGAGAACCACCTGCCTTTGGATTTGGGCACAAGGAGCCCTGTCCTGGATCCCTGCAGGTGCTGCCAGGCAGGGTGACCCCTGTGCTGTCCCTTGCAGGGGTGCTGAAGGCTGTGCCCTGCACAGCGCCGGGGGGAAGAGCCCCCGCTCCACACCCGTCACCGTGCCCAGGAAAAGGAGGGGCTTTTGTGAGTGCTGCCGAGAGACCTTCGAAGAGCTGCAGAAGGTAAAGGTTCCCCTGGACCTGATTCCTTCCTAGAGTTATGGGGGCACTCAGAGGCTTTGTTAATCATGGCATGCCTGTTAGCACTTTGAACTCCTTCGGGAGGAATTGCTGTGTCCAGCAGGAGCTGCCTCTGAGATGGGAACGGGGTGTGTCTGTGTGCCCACACCAGGAGGTCAGAGCACAGGGGGTTTGGAGGCTGGAGCATGACACGCTCATCCCTTAGGCTGGGAGAGCCTCAAGGATCATCCTGTTACAGGATCCATGAGGTGAAGAGGCTGTTCCATGGCAGCCATGGGGCACAGGATTGAAAAGGTGGGAAGAGGTTTTTTATCTCCTGGAAGGTGCCAAGCAAGGGGGCTTTTTCAGAGCCCAGCTGTGAGTGCCAGGCAGTGGTGGTGGAGTCTGTTTCCTGCTGCTGGGGAGGCTGTGGGCTGCCCTTGGATCCAATCAGAGCCTCCTCATCAGCAGGAGCTGGGAACAGGACACTCTCTCTGTGTTCACAAACCTGCTGCCAAACATTGGCTCTGTCCCTTTGCCCTCTGGTCTGTTAGGCTGTGGGAAGTGCCTGGTACTGCAAATTCCCCTCCTGGCAGGGTTTTAAGTGTTGTTAAAGGGCCTCTGCCACCTTCCAGCATCTCCAGAGCCCCCAGCACCAGCAGTTTGCCCAGGACAACTCCCAGTACATCCCTGTGGATCGTGTCATCTCCCAGCTCACCAGCAGCTTTGTGGAGTGGTCAGCTGAGTAAGTCTGGGAACCTGGGAACTCCTGGAGCCCAAAGGCAGCAGGGTGCTGCATGGCACATTCATGGAATGGGGTCCCTGTGCCAGGGAATCAGAGCAGGACCACCATGGCACCTGCCAGGCAAAGCTTAGACAAGCCGTGGGAGATGTTCCTGCATTTCCATGGGTTTTCTCCTTCAGGAAACTCCCCATGGACTCCTAGTGCCTCCTAAACTAGAAAGGGCAGCTGAGCCCACCTCTTCTGTCCCTGTGTCTGACTCAAACCCAGCTGCTCTGTAGCCCCCCTGTACCTGGGCTCTGGGATGAGGAGGCTGAGATCCCTTGTGCTGCCCATCTCTGCCAGCAGCAGAGTCATTCTGAGCCTCACCAGGCTAAAAATCCTTCCCTGCTCCTGAGCAAGGGCTGCAAACACCCTGCACTGCAGGAGAGGCCTGGTCTCCCTGGGGGAGGGCGTTCCTGGGGCTGGGTGAGCAGTAACTGATGGTTCCTCTCAGGGTGCCCGGGTCCTGCCTGGCAGATGAGCGTGGAGTGCCTCAAGCACACAGCACTGGAGGAATCAAGCTGCTGCCAGCAGAGCTGGGCAAGGAAGGGGAGCAGCCTGAGCAGAGTGCTCTGGAACTGGTAACGGATACAGAGCTGGATCATGGCCTGAAGACCAAGGGATGTTGCCCCTGCCTGCCCAGGGACAGGGTCAGAGATCCCAGAGGAGGAGGGGAGTTGTTAAAGCACGGCTCCCTGGGGCTGCCCAGGGGAGCAGGGCTCAGCAGAGGGGTCTGTGCTGCCCATGGCACCATGGGGGAGGCTGGGCTGGGGGCTTCAGGCTTAGACTTGGCTCCTGAGCTGGGCTGGGGGCCTCGGGCAGCACCCACTCCTGTCAGAGAGGCAATGGCTTCTTCATCTGAACCTCACACGCAGCCTGGGTCTGTGAGCCACCCTCCCCAAGCACTGCCTGCCTCCAGGAAGCGCCAGCTGTGCTCCAGACAGAGCCCCCAGAGCAAGAGGCCCAGGCTGGAGCTGGGTTTTGGCCTCTCCCCTGCGGGTGAGCAGACAGAGCCCGTGGGTGGTGGGCTGGGGGTGCAGGGTGCAGGGCAGGTGTCTGAGCCAGGCCTGCCTGCTGTGACGGGGGCTGGCAGCCTGTCCCTGGGCACAGAGCTCTCCACCAGACCTCACAGCTCCCTTGCTTTGGATCTGTGCCCATGTGCGAGCCCTGGGGACCCTGTATCCCAGCCGGGATCCCCGGAAGCTGCGGCTGCAGGTTTTGATCCTGGGGAGGCAGCTGCAGCCAGCACTGTCAGCGAGCGTGGCTGGAGCAGGGAGAGATCCCGAGGGAAGCAGCTCGGAGGGGACAGTGACAACACACCCAGGAATGGGAACAGGCCTGGTCTGGAGAGCACAGCGAGCAGGACCAGCTGCCCTGCTGGCTGCCTGCCCTCTCCCACACTGCCCGTGGCTGAAGCCAGATGTTGCTGCTCACTCTGTGTCAGGGCAGCAGAAGAAACAGCCCCCGGAGCTCCCGACTGCCCCGGGCAGGGCACAGAGCAGGCACCGAGCCCCGGCCTCCTCCCGCCTGCTCCCCAGAGCCCAGAGGCTGCTCCCGGCATCAGCAGGAGCTCCTCGGAGTCAGACTGGGATGTGCAGCTGCTCCCCAGCCTCACGGGTGTCCAGGGCCGCAGGGCTGTGGCTGTGGACAGGGACTTGCTCCAGCAGACACACGTCAGGGTGAGGGACAGCGGGTACGAGTCTCAGCTCTGCTCCGTGCTGAGGGAGTCGGAGCTGGCCTGGGCAGGCCGAGAGGACAAGAACTGCAGGAACTGCTGCACAGGGACCAGAGGAGCCTCTTTCCCCATATTTGGGACATTGTTTGGCAGCTAAAACCACCTCCAGGCTGCTCTCCAGACCCTCGGTGGGAGCTGAGAAGGGATTTACCAAGGCACCCTCTGTGTCAGGACCAGGAGGCACATCCAGGAGTGAGGACAGCGCCAGCAGCCTGGGCAGCTCTCCCGTTGGGAATTGATGGGGATGCAGTGGCTCCGCTGTCCTTGGCTGTGATCAGAGCTGGGATCTTCCCTCCTCTCTGCTGGCCATGTTTAGAGCCAGGCTCTGACACGATGCTTCCTCAGGAAGTCTCTCTTCAGCAGGAATGTGCTCTTTGCCCTTCCAGAGGGATAGCAGGGCCTGTTCCTCCTCTCACGTGGCCCCAGAGCTGCAAAGACTTAGGAGAGGAGAGTCATGGGGGTGAGATTTGCACTCCTCATGTGGTCTGGGGGTTGTCTTTTTGAGTATTTTCAGGTGGTTTTAACTTGTTTGGGTTTTTTTTTACAAACTTTTAAACTTTGAAATAAAATGGAGGGATGAGATCCTGCTCTGCCTCGCTGTGGGTGGAATGTGCCTGGGGGCAGGAGGAGAGCAGTAGGGGTTGGGTGGAGGAAGCTTTGCTGGAAGGGGTCTGTGGGTAATGGGCACCATGATGAAGGGGGCGCAGTGGTTTGTCCAGCCCCAGAACATCACCCCATCCGTGGTTTGCCAGAGGAGTGTGGCCAGCAGGCTCTGGGAAGCTGTGGTACCCAGTGCAGGGGTGGTGCCCAGTAAGGAGGGGTGTGGAGAAGCTGGGGTGCAGTTGGTAGGAGCCTGTTGACCTCTCCTGGGAAGGCGTCCATGGGGTAGAGGTCAGGGATGGGCTGGGCTGGCTAAGAGGATATTCTGGAGTGTCTAAAAGCAGCCTGTGGCTTCTTGAAGGGCAGTGCCAAGCAGAACAGAGCCAACCCTTCAGTGGTGCCAGGTGTCAGCCTGCCAGGTGCAGGCTGGGAAAAGGAAAGGCTCAGTGCCCAGGAGGCACTGACAGCCCCGGGCCAGGCACCCAGAGGAGTGGGGTCTGTCTGTCCTTGGAGATGTTCACTCCCTGAGTGAAGGACAACAGTCTCCTCCACTCCAGGCTCAAAGGGAAGGCTTGAAGTGGGATCATGTAGTGGGAGCAGGGACTTGGGATACACGAGGCTTCAGAGGTTCCTCCTGAGCTAAATCCTTCTCCAGTGCAAAAGCCAAACTCCAGTTCTTTACCTGCTGCAGCCCCTGTAATGAAGGGCTGATCAAAACCCTGCTGGGCTCGGGGCTCTGCCATGGAGACATCCCTGCAGCCACAGGCTGTCCCAGCAGGGAGGTAAGCCCTGGCAGAGAGGGGGAGAGAGGGGCTTGGAGCACCAACCAGCCACTGTCCTGGTGTGTTCGGCCTCCTGGAGGGAGTGACCAGCTCTGTGCCCCTCAGACAGCAAAGAGGGGGCCCTGGGGACTCAGGAATGGCCCCTCCAGGCCCTTGGCCTGGGTGACCAGAGCTCCAGGGTGTCCCCTGTGGAGACCTCATGGTGGTGAGCTGACCTGGGAGATCAGCAGTGGGGGAACAGCAGTTGTCCTTCACCAAGCCTGGGAGGGGAGAGGGACCCCCAAGTGCCCCCTGCCCCCTCCTCATGCTGACCAGTGACTTACACTGTGGGGTCCCTGCTCTGGGGGACCGAAGCAGCTGTTTCATGGTCCCTTGGGGACCCTGTAGGCCTGGGGTTAGATGTTCTGGCTGCAGACACAGAATCTTGGAATGGCTCAGGTTGGAAGGGACCTTAAAGATCATCCAGTTCCAACCCCCTGCCCAGGGCAGGGGCACCTTCCAGGGAGCTCCCTGCTCCCTGGTGTAGATCCACCCCAGCTGTGCACCCCTTTGTCCCTGTGGTGCTGAGGAGCACCAGGAGGGCACTGGGAGGGGCTGTCCCCATCTGGGCCGGCAGCCTCAGAGCTCCTGAGGAGCCACGCAGGTGCTGGATTAGCTCTGCTGCGCCTGATGCTGCAGTTCCTCCCCTCATTGCATGGAGCAAGAGGAAGGTCTGAGGGCAGCAGGTCCCAGTTTGGAAGCCCTGCCTGCCCCAATGCTGTCGTGGAGGGAGGTGGGGCTGATCTTGCTGTTTTGGGGGAGCTCCAGGGCCTTCCCAGGGCAGCTGGGATGAGCTGGGGCCACTGAAGCACCTGCATCCTCCCCACTCCGGAGCACGTGGTGGCTCAGCTGAGCTCCTGTCCCCCGGTCAGACACAGGCAGAGGTTGTGCCTCATCCACGGGAAGCCCAAGGATGGCCCTGGTCACCCCCAGCAGGAAGAGCTGGGGCTGGTGGTCTCCAGGTCTGGTGTCCCACCCTCAGTCCTGAGGGAATAGTCCCCTCTGTGATGGTTGGTGCATTCATCACCTGGGGCTGGAGCCTCTGTGCCCACCAGGACAGCCCCTCCTGGGGGTGCCTGTGGCTGTGCTGCTTCCCCCCATGAGCTGTGTCACTCCCCATGCTGCTCTCCCCACCTCCAGCTGCAATAAACAAGAATTTACCGGGGCTTGTCTCCCTAAAATTTTTCCATTCCCACCAGGAGGGAACACAGTCTTGAAGCATCCCCCAAAATCAGAGCAGAGAGGGACTCCTGGTTCTGGTGCTTCCTGAGGGTGGGGACCCCCCAGAACCCGCGGGTGACATCACCCACCCACTGGGGATGGCCCAGGATCGCCCCATGTCCCCAGTGCTGTGGGCACCGGCACTCCCTGCTTTCAGCACCATCCCCTTGGAACCCCCGGCTCCATCCAGAGCGGGGCCCCCACAGCCAACACCAGCCCTGGGACCAGTCAGGGGCTTAGTTCCCGCTGGGAAGGTGGTGCTGGGTGGGGGCTTCAGTCCCAGCTGGGGGACTCTGATAACGGCTGTGGGTCCTGGTACGGGTTGGAAGCTCCAGTACAACCTACAGGGGCTCTGGGACTGGCTGGGAAGCAGCTGGGGACTGGGGACAAGGCGGGGACTCGGTACCAGCCGAGGGGAACTTGGTATAGGCTGGGGGCCTCCAGTCCCAGCTGGAGGCCCTGTACGGGCTGGGGAGCCTGGTACTGGTGTCGGGAGAGTTTGGTACTGGCTGGAGGGGCTGGTACTGGTGTCGGGAGGGTTTGGTACTGGCTGGAGGGGCTGGTACTGCGTGAGGGTCCTGCACTGGCTGGGGCGGGGGGCAGCAGTGGCTGAGGGGGTTTGATTCTGGCTCAGGGTTCCAGACCTCGGGAGGTCCAGTATTGACTGGGGAGTGCCCGTACTGGTGTTCCTGTGCTGGTGGGTGCGGGGGGACACAGTGTGATCCCGGCTGGGAGGGGTCTGGCACTGCCTGGTCCACTCCAGTCCCTGCTGGTGCGGGGTGCCCAGTGCCGGCCCGGGGCTCCGGTACCATTCCGGGGGGTGACGCGACCGGGAGCTCCGGTACCGGCCGGGGGTGCTGCCGGCCCGGGGGTGCTGCCGGCGGGGCTCCGGTGCTGCAGTGCCGCGGGTGCCAGCGGCGCTGCGGCAGCCGGGGCGGGGAGGGTGGAAGGGGCCGGTACCGGGGGCGGCGGGGCCGGGCGGGGCGGGGCGGGCCCGGGGCGGCGCTGCCGGTGCCGCTGCCGGCGCTGCCGGTGCCGGTGCCGGTCCGGTCCGGCGGGCCCGGGGCCGCGTGCGGGCGGGGCGGGGGCGGCGCTGCCGGCCCGGCCCGGGGCGGGGGGGCCGGACGGGACGGTGACGGTCCCCGGCGCGGCGGGCCCGGCGCGGCCGCTGGCGGAGCATGAGGGAGCCATGAGCCCGCTGCGGGGGTGGCTGCTGGCCGCGCTGCTCTCGCTCGCCCCGCGGGCAGGTAGGTCCGGACCCGCTCCCGCTCCGGCATCGCCCCGGTACCGGCCCCTCTCCCGGCCCCGCATCGCGCCCGCCGCGCTCCCGGCCCCGCTCCCGGCCCCACATCGCCCCGCTCCGCTCCCGGCCCCGCCGCCGCCGCTGCGGCTTTTTCGCTGCATCGACACATTTTTCCGCAGCGCCGCCCCGCAGAGCCCCGGGAGGGGCCGGGCCCTCGATCCCCCCGCACCTGCCCGGCCCCGGCCCCGCAGCCCCGGCCCCGCACCGGCCCCTCAGCCCCGCGTCCCCCGCCCGGCCCCGCACCTGCTCCGGCCCCGCGCTGTCCCCGCAGCGGCCCCCGCCGTGTTCCCTCTCCGGAGGTGGCCGCATGCAGCCCCCCGTGTCCCCTTCAGGATGTGTCCCCATCTCGGCTCCTCCGTCCCCTGCATGTCCCCATAGATGTCCTCATAGCAGCCCTCCACGTCCCCTTGGGATGTTTCCCCATAGCGGCCACCCCCCGTGTCCCCTGGCTGTCACCTCCAAAGGTGTCCCTGCACCAGTCCTGCTGTCCCCTCGTTGTCCCCTCTAGGGGGGTGTCCCCATACCAGTCTTCCATCTCCCGTTCGGTGGTGTCCCCATCCCGGTCCTCCCTGTCCCCTGGGTGTCCCCTCTGAGATGTGTCCCCATTCCAGTCCCCCCTTTTCCCTGGATGTCCCCTCCAGGATATGCTGACCCCCCCCCAACCTTTCCTCCAGGTGTGATGGCATTTCTGAGCCCCCCTCTCCCTTGCATGACCCCCCCGGGATGCATCACTTTATCAGCCACCCATGTCCCCTGTGTGTCCCCTCCAGGACATGCCACTGTATCTGAGACCTCCTGAGCTTCCCCACCCAGATGTATTCCCCTGCTGGTCACCCCCATCCCCTGGGCACCCCTCCCAGCCCGTGCTTGCTGGGTGTCCCCTCCTGGGCACACCAGTGTACCTGGATGTTCCCCAGCTGTCCACCCTGGGACAACCCCTGTACCCACCCTCCATGTTCCCATCCAGGACACGGGTGTCCCCTTCCAGATGCAGTGCCACACTTGGGTCACCCCCTGAGTGTGTTCACCAACTCTGTCCCCTCGTGTTCCCATCCCTGCTTGTTCTCGTCTCCCTGTCTCTCCTTGTCCCCAGCCCTCCCCGTCCCCATGTCCCCAGGCCCCTGTGTCTCCATCCCTTCTCCTCCGCAGCCCCCGGTGCCCCCAGCCCTCCCAGGGTGGCCGCGACCCTGTCCCCTCTCCGCAGGTCCTGCCGCGCAGGCCGGCGCGCTGCCGCGGAGGCTCCCGCGGGCCGCATGGCAGGAAGGGCGAGTGGTCTCCCAAATCACCCACCCCAGCCGGCTGGTGGGGCAGAGCTCGGGAGGAGAAGTCCCAAAGCATCAGTTGGACACCAGGGTCAGGAATGAGCCCGGAGGAGGAGGAGGAGGCGGAGGACCCGTGAGTGAACGGCAGCCCCCAACCCGCTCCCTTTCCGGGGTCCCTGGCGGGTGGCAGGTCCAGGTCCTCAGGCAGCCGCCGCCACTGGCCCAGCCGCACCCAGCGTGTGCGTGGGTACCGGCATCCCGAACTGGAGCCCTCGTCCCCCCAGGGACCATCCCGCTGCCATCCTCCCTGGAGGGACACTGAATTGTGCCGCGAAATCCCATTAAATCTGGGAACCAGTGGCGCGCGGGCGTTGGGAAAGATGAAACGGGAGCAGGCAGGTGGCAGGCAGGGCTCCCACAGGAGCGGACTCGTGGGTCCGGCAAGGACGGATCGGGGCCGCGTGGGAGCGGCCCCCATGTCCCCCCCCAGTGCTGCTCCCCAGACCAGCCCGGGCTCGGGCACTGGGCAGGGACCTTCACCCCACGGCCGGCTGTCCCAGCGTTTCGGGGAGCAGCACACGCGCCCCATCCGGCACGGGGGAGTTGAGGTGTTGGCAGCCGCGGAGGCCGGCGCCCATCGATCCCCGTCCGCGCCGGATAAAGGTGAGATGAGGAGCTGCTCTCGCCGCAGAGGTGATTTACACCCGGCGTCGAGTGAAACCGCCGGACGCCGGGAAGCGCCGGCAGCCGCCGCGCTGGCGGGAGGCCAGGGAGGTGTTAAGCCAGGGTGTCGCGGCGGGAGGGAGCGGCGGAGATCCTGGGGAATTCGGGGCTGGGTCCCCGCGGCAGAGCCCTCTCCGGCCTTGCTGCCAGACCCCAGGGATGCGGTCGGGGCCTGGGACATCCCCTCCCCGTGGTGACAGACGGCTCCTCATCCCTGCGTCCTCATCCCGAGCTGCGCTGGGTTCCTAGCGAGGGGACAGGGCACGCCAGGACGGGTTTGGCTTTTCTGCCGTTTCGCCGTGTGGAGCACCGGAGGGACCCGCAGCCGCTGCCGGGCTCTCACCCGTGCGCCGAGTTTGCCGGGTCTGAGGCCGCGCCGCAGAGCTCCGCTCCCGCTGCCGCTGCCGCTGCCGGCGGCAGGAATTAGGTCAGGAGCGGCGGCGCCGCAGGGCGGGAGAAGCGGCGGCTCGGCTGCCGCGGCCGGGCTGGGCCCAGCGCCGGGGGGACCCTCCGGCACCCCCAGCCCAGCACGGCACCCGCGGAGGGGGCGATGGGACGCAGGTGCCATCCCGGTGTTCCAGGGGGTGATGGGTTTAAGGAAAAAAAACGGTTTTCCTTTATGCTGAATTTTTCGGTTAAAAAAAAAAGTGCATCTTCACAGGCTGCATATTTGGGTTGGGGTTTTAATTATTATTTTAGCTATGAATTTCGGGGGGGGTCTGACGGCTCTGGCTGTCCTGCAGGGGCTGCACCTGGCACAGGTGAGCTTCATGGTGCGTGCCTTCGGCTCAGCCTTCACCCTCGATCTGCGGCTGAATCAGTGAGTGACCCGGGGGTCCGGGCAGGGGACCCGGCATGGGGCTGCTTGTGCCCCCCGGGAGGAGGGGAGGGGCTGGGGGTGCTCGGGGATGGGGCAGTTGTGTGGAGTGACCCCAGCTCCAGCAGTGGGGGCTGAGCCGGGGGATGGAGCAGAGGGGAGAGGGGCCCAAGGGACGCCAGCGCCCTCCCAAACTGGGGGTTCCCATGCTGGGGCGATTCCGCGTGTATGGATGGTGGGTGGTGTCCCACACTGGGGCGGTGCCCTGCACATGGATGGCTGCTGTCGTCTCCCTCTTCCTCCTCTTCCTCCTCTTCCTCCCCACCCCACGGCCTCTCATCCCCCACCTGCTCCCTGCAGCCACCTCCTCGCCTCCCACTACGTGGAGCGGCACGTCGGCGCGGGCAGCAACGGCAGCCACAGCACGGTAAGATGCGTGCCATGCTGTGCCATGCCAAACCATGCTGTGCTGTGCCGTGCCAAACCATGCTGTGCCAAACCATGCTGTGCCAAATCACGCTGTGCTGTGCCAAGCCATGCTGTGCCGTGCGAAGCCATGCTGTGCCAAACCATGCCATGCCATGCCATGCTGTGCCATACTGTGCCAGTGCAGGGGTTGTGGTGGCCGGTTCATAAATCCCACAAAAGCCCAGGAATGATCCCCAGCAGCTCATCCCCGTGCCCACTGCCGCCAGGGAGCCCAGCCCCTGCATGGGGGGTGCTGCCATGGTGGTGGGGGATGCTCCTCCAGCGGGGGATCCCTGGGTGCTGTGGGCACCAGGCACAGCCTGAGGGTGCCCGCCAGTGAACCCCAGAGCCCCCAGCCTGGGTGCGGCCCCTGGGGGTGCGGGGCAGGGCGGGACTCGAGGCTCAGCGCCCGTCCCCCCTCCACAGGGCGCGGGGGAGCACTGCTACTACCAGGGCCGGATCCGGGGGCAGCCCCGCTCCTTCGCCGCTCTCTCCAGCTGCCAGGGCCTGCGGTGAGTACCCGCACTGCCAGGGGGGCTGGGGGGCCGCACCCCTCTGCACCCTGACACGCCCACCTCTGTTTGCAGCGGGGTCTTCTCGGACGGCCGAGCCACGTACCTGATCGAGCCCCAGGCGGGCGCCGAGCACGGGCAGGTGAGCGCTGGCACTGCCGCGTGCCTGCCCGAGTGTCCCCAGGGCAGCTTTACGGGTCCGGCTGTGGCTTGGGGACAGCCATGGGGACACGGAGATGTGGCAGTCCTCCCCTCCACGCACGGCCGTGACACACCTCTCCCCGTGGCAGGGCCTTCGACCACACATCGTCCAGCGCGTTCCCAGCTGCCCCCGACTGGGTGAGCCTTCGCACGGAGCTGTTCCTGGGGATCGGTGGCGGTGGCCTCAGTGGCCCCGTGTCCTGGTATCCCACCATCTCTGTCCCTTCCCTCCAGGCTGCCTCTTCCCTGCCCTGAGCCAGCGTGTCCCAGGTGGGATACCAAAGCTGCGGCGGCGGCGGCAGGTTAGTGGGGACAACAGGGTACACAGGGCAGGGGACAGAGGACATGGGGCAGGGGACAAGTGAGCTTGACCCTGGTTGATTTCTGCCTGTTGGCTGTGGGTGCAGCCAGGCTGCTCTGTGGGTGCTGGGGTGGTGTTTGCAGGGTGCTGCTCCTGCCTGCACTCAGGGATGCCCAGGGGACCCACTGGAATACTGGTGGGGCTGCATCCCAAGACCACCCAGTGGCTCGCCCTGCTCCCTGTACCCCAAACATCCCTGGCGGGGTCAGGAGCCCCATCCGGGTGCCGGTGCCAGCTCAGCCGCGGGTTCCCTCTGCAGGTCCGCCGAGCCCAGCACACGGTGCACAGCGAGACCAAGTACATCGAGCTGGCCGTGGTGAACGACCATCAGCTGGTGAGCGGGGGGTTCCCGGGGCTGGCAGAGGCGGTGAGGGGTCGGGCTGGCCCCCCCAATCCCGCCTGGCCATGGTGTGCCCCCAGTTCCTGCAGCTCCGCAGGTCCGTGGTTCTCACCAGCAACTTCGCCAAGTCCGTGGTCAATCTGGCTGACATGGTGAGCGGGGGTCCCTGGAAGGAATTTGTCCCCGGGGGGGTTGTCCCTGGGAGGGTTAATCCCTGGCACTTGATGGGTTTGTCCCTTGGGGGCTTCATTCCCAAGGGGTTTATCCCCAGTGGGCTTATCCCAGGAGAGAGGGCTTATCCCCAGTCCTGGTGGGGTTTGTCCCTGGGAGTTGTCCTTGAGGGGACTGTTCCCAGCAGCTGGTGGGTTTGTTCCCAGGGAGTTTGTCCCTAGTTCCTGGTGTTATCTCGGGGGGTTGGTCCTCAGCCACCTGCTGGGTTGGTCCCTTGAGAGTTTGTCCCCAAGGAGTTAGTCCCACCCTTGTTGTTTTTTTCTTTGGCACCTGGTGGGTTTGTCCCACTGGTGTTGTGTCCCTGGGAATTGTCCCTGGTGACGGATGTGTGTGCCCAGCTCCTCAAGTTGTCCACAGGGGTTTATCCCCGGTAGCTGGTGGGTTTGTCCCTGGCAGGGGTCGCGTCCCCAGCACCGTCCCTTTGTCCCCGCAGATCTACAAGGAGCAGCTCAACACCCGCATCGTGCTGGTGGCCATGGAGACATGGGCGGCGGAGGACCGGATTCGGATGGGGCAAGACTCCCTGGAGACCCTGAACGAGTTTGTGAAGTACCGGCGCGAGGGGCTGGCAGAGCACAGTGACACCGTCCACCTCTTCTCGTGAGCGCTGTGGCCACGTGTCCCCCCCCGGGCCGGGGACCGCGTCCCCCGTCCCCACCATCCTCTTCCTCGCAGGGGTCGGACGTTTCAGAGCAGCCGCAGCGGCACCGCCTTTGTCGGGGGCATCTGCTCCCCTGCCCGCGCCTGCGGCGTCAACGAGGTGGGTGCGGGGAGACCCCCGCGAGGGCGGGCTGGGGACAGGGCCGGGGGTCCCCACGGTGACACCGCGTCGCTCCCGCGCAGTACGGCAACGTGGCGGCCATGGCGGTGACACTGGCGCAGACCCTGGGGCAGAACGTGGGCATGATGTGGAACAAGCACCGCACGGCCGCAGGTACCCGCCTGCCGTGGGGACGGTGGGGACGCGCCGCGGTGCCACCAGGCTGGCGGCGGCACAGTGAGCACCCCCAGCCCTGTCCTCTCCTCTCCTCCCAGGGGACTGCCGGTGTCCGGACTCGTGGCTGGGCTGTATCATGGAGGACACAGGGTGGGTGCCCGCTCGGGGTGGCACTGCCACATCCCCTGCACACCTCGTGTCACCGCTGCCGGCGGGGGCATCGCCGAGGTCCTGCCCGGGTTTGGGTGCCTGCCAGTGCCGAGGTCCTGCCCGGGTTTGGGTGCCTGGCAGTGCCCCCGGGCAGGGCAGGGTGTGACAGTGACCCCCATCCCACAGGTACTACCTCCCTCGGAAGTTCTCCCGCTGCAGCATCGATGAGTACAACCAGTTCCTGCAGGACGGCGGCGGCAGCTGCCTCTTCAACAAACCTCTGAAGGTACCGGCCCCCCCGGCCCCTCTGGGGGTCGCGGTGGGGAGTGATGCTCTGGGGGTGGCTTCCGGGGTCCCTCAGGACTCGTGGTGCCCCCAGGCCAAGGTGCCACGGCCAAGGTGCTGGTGCTGAACCCCCAGAGGGGGAAGAGCCTCGTGCTTGGCAGCAGTTTGGGGGTGCTGCCATTCCCCAGGGATGTGATGCCCTTTTCGGGGGGCTCATGGCAGCAGCTGGCTCAGGGGTCCCCAGCAGCTCTCATGGGTGTGTGTGATGTCCCCCCCTCGGTCCCGGCAGCTCCTGGACCCTCCGGAGTGCGGCAATGGCTTCGTGGAGGCAGGCGAGGAGTGCGACTGCGGCTCGCTGGCGGTGAGCAGGGTCGGGGGGCTGCTTCCCCGCTCTGGGGGGCTGCCGGGGCTGCCAGGGGACTGATGGCCGTGATTCCCGCTGCTGTCCTGGCAGGAGTGTGCGAGGAGCGGGGGAAACTGCTGCAAGAAGTGCACCCTGACCCACGACGCCATGTGCAGCGACGGGCTCTGCTGCAAGGGCTGCAAGGTGCGGGGCTGGGAGCATCCAAGGGGCTCAGGAGGACCCGGGTCCAGATGTGGATCCAGTGGGGTCCTGTCCCATTCCTGATGAGTTGGGTTTGTGCCCCGGGCAGTATGAGCCACGTGGTGTGTCCTGCCGGGAGGCTGTGAACGAGTGTGACATCCCCGAGACCTGCACCGGGGACTCCAGCCAGGTGCGTGGGGCCGGGGGAACATGGTGGGACATGTTGTGGGGCCTTGTGGCATCACCCAACCTCTTCTCCATGTCCCCACAGTGTCCCCCCAACCTCCACAAGTTGGATGGATACTTCTGTGAAAACGAGCAGGTGAGTTGAGCCCAGCCTGGTGGGACACGGCCCTGGGGCTGGGCACATCCCCACGGGCTCCAGCATCGGGGCTTGTGTGTGTTGGAAGCGCATTTGGGACTGTCCAAGGCCCCGCTGGACGGGGCTTGGAGCAACCCGGTCTGGTGGGAGGTGTCCCTGCCCATGGCAGGGGATGGAACCGGATGGGCTTTAAGGTCCCTTCCATCCCAAACCAGTCTGTGCCCCTGTGACTTTTTGTCGGCAGTCACAGCCACAGCTGAGCCACACACACACACGTGGCTGTGGGCTTTGGGGTGAGCAGGGGGCCCTGAGCCCTCACTGCTGGCCCATGGCTGTGCACACATGTGGCTCCTGCTCCCTGCACCATGTGAGCCGGGGCAGTGTCCTGGGACCAGGTGTGGGGGGGACGTGTGGGGGGCTCATTGTCCCTGCAGCACCTCCCTGCAGTGCACACATGGGAGCCCCTCTCCAGCCCCCAACCTTCCTTCAGGACCCCTGACCACACTCCAGCCCCTGACCTTCTTCCAGGGCCCCTGACTCCTCTCCAACCCCCTGAACCTCCTCCAGGACCCCTGACCGCTCTCTAACCCTGACCCCTCTCCCCTCCCCGCAGGGACGATGCTACGGCGGGCGCTGCAAAACCCGGGACCGTCAGTGCAACGCGCTGTGGGGCCGCAGTGAGTGTTGGCCTGGGGGGAGGGTGGACACAGGGGGTGACGAGCAGGTGACACTCGCTCTCTGCCAGGCTCGGCCGAGCGCTTCTGCTACGAGAAGCTGAACGTGGAGGGGACGGAGCGGGGGAACTGCGGGCGCGAGGGCCTGGGCTGGCTGCAGTGCAACAAGCAGTGAGTGACCCTTGTCCCCGCGGCCCCTCCCGGTGCCACCTGCCATCCCAGTGACACCTGCCATCCCAGTGACACCACCGCTGCCTTGCAGGGACGTCCTCTGCGGCTTCCTCCTCTGCGCCAACATCTCGGGGTCGCCGCGGCTGGGGGAGCTCAGCGGGGAGATCGCCACCACCACCTTCTACCACCAGAACCGCTACGTGGACTGCAGGTAACAGGGCCACCGTGGGGAGCGGGATGGCTCCAGGCCCCAGGGGTCCCGGTGTCACCGGCTGTGGCTGTCCTGGCACAGGGGCGGCCACGTGCAGCTGGTGGATGGCTCGGACCTGAGCTACGTGGAGGACGGGACGCCCTGCGGGCCCGGAATGCTCTGTCTCGACCGCAAATGCCTTCCAGCCACCGCCTTTAACTTCAGCTCCTGCCCCGGCAGCTGGGACGGGAAGATCTGCTTCGACCACGGGGTGAGGGGCGTGGCGGGGACAGGGGGACACCCGGGGAGTGTCACTGTCGCAGGGGGTGACGCCGTCCTCTCACAGGTTTGCAGCAACGAGGGGAAGTGCATCTGCCGGGCGGAGTGGACGGGGAAGGACTGCAGCGTCTACGACCCCATCCCTGAGCCGAAGCCGACGGGGGAGACGGAGCGATACAAGGGTCCGTGTGCCCGCGGGGACACGGGCTCCCTGCTGTCCCCAGGCCTCACAGGCTGGGCTGTCCCGCTTTGTCCCCAGCCACACCGGGGCTCCAGAGTGTCCCCCCACCCTGGTGCCGCAGCTCAGCTGGGCATGGCTGGGTTTGCCCCCCTCCCAGGTCCCCGCAGCTCTGGGTCATCCCTGGGGCTGTGTCCCCGTGTCCCCGCGTCCCCGCATCCCGCCCCCACTGAGGTGTGTCCCTATGGCTGGGTTTGCCTCCCTTCCAGGTCCCCACAGCACTGGGACTGCCCTGGGGCTGTGTCCTGGTGTCCCCCTGTCCCCTCCCCACTGACGTTCCCTGTGGCTGGATTTGTCCCCTTCCCGAGTCCCTGTGGCACTGGGGCATCCCTGGGGCTATGTCCCCATGTCCCCACGTCCCCCTTCCCACTGACGTGTGACCCTGTCCCCTCCTCCCTGTCCCCTCTGTCACAGGTCCCAGTGGCACCAATATCATTATCGGCTCCATCGCGGGGGCCGTGCTGGTGGCTGCCATCGTCCTAGGGGGGACAGGCTGGGGATTTAAGTAAGCAGCCACCGCATGGCTCGTCCCCTCTGCTGCTGTCACCGGCCACGTCCCCCCCGCGCACCGACGCCGCGCCAGGGCCAGGCCGTGCCCTGCTGGGGCACTGCCAATCCCCCCAGCTTGGCATCCCCTGCGGTGTGGCCTCTGGTCCCCTTGGCCCTGCCTGGTCCCCTGGCCCTGCCTGGTCCCTTGCCCCAGCCCCTGCCTGCCCCCTGGCCCTGCCTGCCCTGCCTGCATGTGCCATTGGGGTGTCACTGTCACCCGGACCCCGTGGCCGTGTCTGTCCCCAAGCATGGGGTGCTGGGGCGGGGGCCGTGTCGGTGCCCCCCCGTGTGTGCTCCTGCCTGGCACTGGGACACTGCTGCTGCCTGTGGGACCAGGGACACTGGGCGGGGGGACGCAGCAGGGGGGACAGCGGGGACACGGGGGTGGCACTAATGCTCCTCTCCTCTCCCCCTGCCACCCCCCCAAGGAACATCCGCCGAGGAAGGTACGACCCGGCGCAGCAGGGAGTGTAACCGTGTCCCCCCCATCGTCTCGTCACCGTCCCTGTCACCGTCACCGTCCGGCAGCCTGACGGCGTGGGAGCCCCCGGGCCCGTCTGTCCGTGTGCTGTGTGTCCGGCCGTGCTGTCTCCATCTCTGTGCCCCCACGGCTGAACGGGAGCAGCGGCTGGGGGGGCCTGGCAGCAGCCCCCCCCCCGGTGCTGGCTCATTTCAGCTCAGTGTCCCCCCATGTGTCACCCCCCTGTCACAGCCCCCCACTAAACGCACCCCACTTCTGTGTTGCAGGTCCGGGGGGGCCTGAGCGGGGCCGCTCTGCTCCACCCCCCCACCGCCTCATTAACAGCAATTAAATGGGGCGGCGCTGCCGAGGGTCCGGCCGAGGAGGAGAGCGGGGGGGGGCACCCGGGACCGCCCCCCGGCCCCCCCCGCACCGCCACGAATGTACGGGGACCCCCGGCCCCCCCGGGCTGGCGGCGCTCGGCACTGGATGAATGAATGTACTCGTGGGGCCAGAGGGGAGCCCCCGCCCCACATCCCCCTCTGCCCTCCGGCAGCATCTTCCAGCCAGGGGCCTGGGACCCCAAAAGGCAGGCCCGTGTACCCCAGGACGAGGCCAGTATACGCCAGTACCAGGCCAGTAATACCCAGTACCAGGCCAGCACCCTTTCCCAGTTCAGGGCCTGGAGTCGTGTCCCCTGCCCCCCCAGTGCCTGGGCTGGGTCCCACGGGGGCCAAGTCCTGCACCCCCAGATGTGCCTCCCCGCCCCCCCAAAGCAGCCTCCGTGTGGGGTTTGTCCCCTCAAATTCTCCCCTGATCCCCCATGTCATGGCTGCACCCCCCAAGCCATGGGACCCCGAAGTCCCCAGTGGTGGGACAGGCACCCATGGGTGACATCTCTCCCTCCAGACTTCTCCCACTTCCCCAGCTCAGGCAGGTGAACCCCAAACTGGTGACACTGGGGTTGGGGGTGACAAAGGACCCCCCCAGAGGACACGGGTACTGGGTGAGCCCTGGGCTGGGGACACATGGGGCTGCTTGCTGGGTGGCACTTGTCACCCCAGCCCCAGGGCAGGCTTGTGGCGCCCATTCCCCCCAGACTGGGTGTCCCCCACCCCCACGGCAGGCTGGGGGGAGGCATCACCCTCTCCCTGTGGCACGTGGCACATGTCACCCTGCATGGGGTGGCTCTGTAGGGCCACCCAAACCACAGCACCACGGAGCACCGGGGACCACACTGGTCCCTTTAACCACTGGTGACACTCAGCACGGAGGGGGGACATCCCTGGTGACACTTGGTGACACAACCTAGTGTGTGTGCATGTGTGGGGACACCCCTGGGGACACTCAGCAGGGGGACAATGGGGAATGATACCCATTGCCCACGGCAGTGTGAGGGTGTCCCCTCTGTCCCCTCCCTCCCCAGTGTCCCTGCCCGCCACCAGGCCCCTTTGCCATGGAGACAGAGGGTGACCAAGTGTGTCCCCAAGCCCAGCCATGGCCAAAGTGTGCGGTGGCCCCCAGCCTGGTGTGACAGCCCCACTGAGCACCCAGGGGTGCCATGGCTGTGGTGGCACCACAGGGGACAGGGTGGGAGGTGACAGCAGGATGGGGGTGGCTGGACATCCCCTGGCTGGACTTTGGTGGTGGCTTCTTGTGTGACATATCAGCAATGGGCTGGGAGATGTGGGGACCTGGGACCACCATGGACATCAGGGGTCTGGATCAACCCCCCATGTCTATCACTGTCACCACAGTGTCCCCACAGCTGTCACAGCCACAGTGCCGGGGCGCTCCCCGCGGCGAGGGGACACCCCTGGTTCAGAGCAAGAAGCCGCCGTCGTCACTGGGTTTGGGGACATTAATATATATATATAAATATATATATATATATATATAAATACCGGGATTTTTCTTAATGATTTTAATGCTGTCAGGGCGGGAGGGCCCGCGGCGGGGGTGGGGGCACCCGGTGCTTCCAGAGCCAAGCGAGCAAAGCCCCCCCAGCCCCCGCTGCGCCCACGGCCCCCTCCCGTCCCAGGGACGAGCACAGCGGGGCGGCGTCCCCGTCCCCCCCTCGCCGCACCGCCGCCACCCCGCACCGCCTGCTCCGCTACCGCCGGGCCGGGCGGGACCCCCGCGCCCGCCCCGCGCCCGCCTGGCCTCGAGCTCCCGCTTTGCACGTGCTGGGAGCCGCCGCCGGGGCCGCCGCTCTGGGCTCGGCCCTGGCTCCGGCCTCGGCCGCCTCCTGCAATGTCGCAGAATTTATTTACAATAAAGATTTGGAAAACGATGGGGCTCCGCTTCTCACCCGTTTGGGGAGGCGGGGGGGACGGGGCCAGGGAGCCGGGAGGATGCTCCGGTCCTTGGATCCCTCCAGCTCATCCCACTGATGTGTTCCCCATGTCCCTCAATCCCACCCTGGCCTGTCCCTCACGATTTCCACGTCTGAGTCACAAGACACACCCAGTGTGACTCCCAGTATGGAGACGATGGCACACGGTGAGTGTCACCAAGCTCCCTCCCTCTCAGCTTGTGCCTGGCTGGGGACCCTGTCCCGCTGTGGGGACACGGAGCTGCTCCCCGTCCCATCCCAGCGATGCTCGGTCCCTGTGCAAGGACACTGCTCCATCCCTGTCCCAGCACGGGGACCCTGCTGCAGCCCAGGGACACCCTCAGCTGAGCGAGCACCGCGCAGGGTCCCGGCAGCAACCCCTGGCAGAACGGGACCGGGGGACAGGTCCCCGACTCCCAGAGGGACCCACGAGGATCTTCCCATGGAACCAGCCCGGGGGGTGCTCAGCTGGGGCTGGACCTCAAACCTCAGCGCAGTTGCACTGACCGGCACGGCCGGACTGGCTGGGACAGCCGAAATCCCTGGGACACCTGGACTGGCTGGGACAATCGGACCCCCCTGGGACAGCCGAAATCCCCGGGGACAGCCGAAATCCCTGGGCCAGCCGAAATCCCCGGGACAGCCGAAATCCCCGGGACAGCCGAAATCCCTGGGCCAGCCGAAACCCCCGGGACAGCCGCGCTCCCCGGGCTGACGGCTTGGCAGGCTCGCTGGCACGGCCGCTCCTCCTCGCACACCGACCAGGAGAGGGCTCTCCCAGCACAGCCTGGGCTGGATGCGCAGGAGCTGCTCCGACGTCCCCAGGATGCTCCAGGGCCACTCGTGTCCGTTCCGCGGTCCCAGCCCCGCGGGGACACCGGCACAGGCGGGGGTGCAGCGCATCCCCTCTGTTCGGGGTCCTGTGCTGGTCAGGAGGTCACCACACGAGCGTCACTCCCCTGGGGGACCCCTTCTCCGCCCGCCGGGGACAAGGGGCGGGATTCAGGACAATTCCTGCTGTGACCACCTCCCCCCGAGCCCCCGGACGTGGAGCTGGAGGTGCCCGTCTCCCTGAAGGGACTCGCTCGGTGTCCCCCGTGCGTGGCAGGAGAACACACCGGCTCCAGCTCCCTGCGGGGATGATGCTGAGCTCCAGCCTGGGGTTCCAGGGGTGCCCCGAGCACCTCGGGGTGCTGCTCCCTGGGGAGGACACCCAGCCCCGGGTGGGGGCCTCTCTCTGGCTCCAGCCCACCTTATTAAAGCGATCACCGCCAGCCTCTTGCTCTGCCCCCCGCGGCAGGACGGGGCGAGGGGTGAGGAAGAGGCTGGAGGTGCCTCTGGCCGAGGCAGTGACCGCGGGGTGAGCAGGGGCTCTGCACCAGGACCCTCTCAGTGCCCCCTCACCACAGTGCCCTCCTGACAGGGCAAGGCTGGCAGCAAACGGGGCTGTTTCCCCCCTGACGTGGCTGCAGGGGCATCTCTGCACCCCGTGAGGGGCTTGATGCCGTTTTGCTCCATCCACAGCGGAGCTGTGCCACAGCACGGAGCTATTTTGGGCTGGTGTCGAGATACCAGCGCGATGAGTGAGTCAGAAATATTCCAGATGCACTGGCTGCTTCTGAATCTTGAGTTATTCAAAATCTTCAGGGTCAGGAGGGCAAAAAACATGATTTCAAGTGGGCCCAGCTGAGCCTGCTGCCGTGCAGGGTCACACAACACCCACAGCAGTGTGGGCAGGGCTGATCAGGGCAGGGTTCCTGTGCCAGGGGCTGGGGCACAAGGACACCACGGTGTGTTGGATGTGTCTGGCAGAAGGGAGATGCTCCTTGGCCAACTGCCCAGGACCACAAAAGCTGCAGGAGGCAGCAGGTCTGGTGCCCAGAGACACCCAGCACTCCAGGCTGCCCTTTCTCTCCATCACAAACTGCTCCAGCTCCTTTCCAGCTCCCCCCATGGCAGAGAGCATTCCCACCTGTCCTCAAGCTCCTTCTTTCTCCGAATTCACTGGTTCTGTCAGGGACAGTCCCTCTGATCTCCACTCCTCATCCACTGCTTTAACTACACCTGCCAAAGGTCAACCACAGCAACCCATGGGAGAAGCCACAGCCTCCCATTTCCGTGCTGAGATCAGAGAATCAGGGAATTGTTCAGTTGGAAAAGCACTCTCAGATCATTGAGTCCAACCATTCCCCCAGCACTGCCAGGGCCATCACTGACCCCTGTCCCCAAGTGCCACATCCACAGGTTTTTAAACCCCTCCAGGGCCAGTGACTCCACCCCTGCCCTGGGCAGCCTCTTCCAATGCCTGAGCACCCTTTCCATGAAGGAATTTTCCCAATATCCCACCTAAACCTCCCCTGGCCCAGCCTGAGGCCGCTCCCTCTCCTCCTGTCCCTGTTCCCTGGGAGCAGAGCCCGACCCCCCCCAGCTGCCCCCTCCTGTCAGGGAGTTGTGCAGAGCCACAAGGTCCCCCCTGGGCCTCCTTTTCTCCAGGCTGAGCCCCTTTCCCAGCTCCCTCAGCCGCTCCTCATCAGACTCCTGCTCAAGGCCTTTAACTTGAGAGAAAAAAAATCCAAACAAATCCCTCATTATTAGTAAACCCAAAGAAAGAAGAACCCAACGCCTCCCCCGCGCTGTGTCTGCGCCATTGCATAATGGGAAACCCTCGAACCTAAAATATCCGCGCTCCTCTGGTTGCTGAAGCTGATGATCGACCATCTGGCCGCGATTTTCCAATTCTAATCTAACGAGGCAGACGCTGCTTTTGGGGTGAGCACAAGGACGAAAGCCCTCGAGGACTCCCCAGGAAGGTGTCGTGGTCGTGGCCGAGGCTGGGGGTGGTGAGGGGGCTCCACGTGAGCAGCAGCTTGTGAGAGCAGAGGGAGGCTCAGGCTGCTCCCCCATCACAGAGCCGGGATGTTCGGGGCACCTTTGGGAGCAGAGGACACATCAGATGGTTGGGAGGCACCTCTGCAGTGTGGAGTGATGGGGAAATGTGTCTCGAAGGGCGTGAACCATGGGGGGACATCCATGGATCCATGGAGTTATCTCCCAGGTGAGGGAAATAACACCCCAAGCCCAGTTTCACAACCATGGCCTGATTTTCCATGCAAATAAAAGAACCTGAACTGAACTCTGACCACAAACCAGGACAGTGGGTTTCCAGCTGGGAAACCCTCCCAAGGCTGGCACCTGCCTGGTGCAGAAGCTGCCCCTTGGCCACAGCACTGCAGTCACACACCCACACCTCGAGTAACGGGCGCTTCCTGCTCTGGGAATGATGCTGGAAGACAACACGAGTTCATCCAGCTGTGCCACATCTGTTCCTGGTATGAAACAGAGGAGAGGAGAGGAGAGGAGAGGAGAGGAGAGGAGAGGAGAGGAGAGGAGAGGAGAGGAGAGGAGAGGAGAGGAGAGGAGAGGAGAGGAGAGGAGAGGAGAGGAGAGGAGGGAGAGGAGAGGAGAGGAGAGGAGAGGAGAGGAGAGGAGAGGAGAGGAGAGGAGAGGAGAGGAGAGGAGAGGAGAGGAGAGGAGAGGAGAGGAGAGGAGAGGAGAGGAGAGGAGAGGAGAGGAGAGGAGAGGAGAGGAGAGGAGAGGAGAGGAGAGGAGAGGAGAGGAGAGGAGAGGAGAGGAGAGGAGAGGAGAGGAGAGGAGAGGAGAGGAGAGGAGAGGAGAGGAGAGGAGAGGAGAGGAGAGGAGAGGAGAGGAGAGGAGAGGAGAGGAGAGGGAGGAGAGGAGAGGAGAGGAGAGGAGAGGAGAGGAGAGGAGAGGAGAGGAGAGGAGAGGAGAGGAGAGGAGAGGAGAGGAGAGGAGAGGAGAGGAGAGGAGAGGAGAGGAGAGGAGAGGAGAGGAGAGGAGAGGAGAGGAGAGGAGAGGAGAGGAGAGGAGAGGAGAGGAGAGGAGAGGAGAGGAGAGGAGAGGAGAGGAGAGGAGAGGAGAGGAGAGGAGAGGAGAGGAGAGGAGAGGAGAGGAGAGGAGAGGAGAGGAGAGGAGAGGAGAGGAGAGGAGAGGAGAGGAGAGGAGAGGAGAGGAGAGGAGAGGAGAGGAGAGGAGAGGAGAGGAGAGGAGAGGAGAGGAGAGGAGAGGAGAGGAGAGGAGAGGAGAGGAGAGGAGAGGTCACTCTGGCTCTCTCCCAAAGTCCCAGCACCCGCTGTGCCTTGTGATGGAGCATCCTCACCGTGCCTCTACAAGTTGAGGCCTTTATTTTATACATGGAAAATTCAGGGAAAATGATGGGTTTGTCACCATGGAGAAACTCAGCAGGAGGAGTCTGCACACCTCAGGTGGAAGCAGATCCCAGCTCTGTCTCGCCCACGATGGGAATTTTGCTATTTGGGCTCCAGATGGAAACAAGAAACAAACCCGTGCACGGAAAAGAGGCCATTTGGGGAAAGAGGCTCTTGGCTCCGCACACCTGGCGTGGAGCTGACACTCCACAGGGCATTCCAGAGACCCGGCATGGGGGGAAGGAGAGAGTCAGAGCACCCAGCTGCCACGGCTCTGCCAAGCACAGCGCGTCCACAGTGGAGGTGACTCCACCTCTGGGTGGAGCAGCAGGAGCCAGGGAGGCTGTATGGGAATGGAGTAGGAAGAAGGGTCACAGGAGCTTTAGCAAGGGCTCGTGGCAGCCTGGCAAACCCAACGGGCTGTGGTGACTGCAGGGACCTCCCAGGCTTCTCCCTGCTGGTTGTGCTGTTGAGCGACCCGGGCTGATCAGAGAATCACAGCAGGTTAAGACCATCTGAGAGCCCATCTCGTTCCAGCCCCCTGCCCTGGGCAGGGACACCTTCCACCAGACCAGGCTGCTCAGAGCTCCATCCAACCTGTCCTTGGACACTTCCAGGGGTGGGGCAGCCACAGCTTCTCTGGACAGCCTGTGCTGTGCCTCACCACCCCAGCAATAAGAACCTTCTTTCTTAAATTTAGTCTAAATCAATCCTCCTTCAATATAAAATCATCACCCCTCGTCCTGTCACAACAGGCACCACCGCAGAGTTCATCCCCACCCTCTTATCCCCTTAAGTACTGAAAGTTCTGTGATAACACACCCAGACTTACCCAGTGCTCAAAGAATTTGCTGGGAAAAGCTGGGATTGTGTGGATTTTAGGTAAAAGATACCAGAGCTGAAACCTTTTGCTGACCAGTCTGAGTGACCACTGACCTGATTTCTGCCAGCAGAGAGGATCCCTCAGCAGTGGAGAACAAGGACTTGAGCAGAAACTCAGGCTTCCCACGGCTGCCCACAAAACAGACTCAGGTCAAACCCCAAATCCCTTTTAAAAATTCTTAGAGGCTTAAGGAGCTCAGGGGGACGGACCTGCCGGGGCAGCCACCGCGGGCCAGCGTGGGAGCCCTGGGGATGGAGTGTCCCCCCTCCAAGGGCACTGCACACTCAGTGTCGGGAGGAAAGAGAAAAGGAAAGAGGAGCTGAGCCCTGAGGTCAGTTCAGCGACTGAAGAGCAGGCAGGAACAGCCCCACGGCACCAGGGACACCAGCCAAATCCCAGCGGGAGTGCGACGGAGCCGGACACAGGCTGGGGACGGTGAGGCAGCTCGGGGGTCAAAGTGCAGTCACACCAGTGCCTGTGAGGGGCCGTGGGCTGGAGATGGTGAGAGCCAGACCAGGGGACGGGGAGGGTTTTCACCAGCCAATGGCCCGGAAACAGGACTGAAGGCTTTGGTGTCCTTTAACTTCGGCTGCGCAGCCGCCAGCTCCGGAGGGAGGGCACAAATATCCCGGGGGAAACGGGGGAAACCCAATTCCGGAGCGTGTTACGGCTAGACTGAACAACAACATTTCCCAATGCCCTTTAAGGCGCGATCTCCTGCTGCCAGGCGCTGCCTGCATCCCTCGGAGGTCTTTTCCAGCTCACAGCCCGTGTCATCCCAGGCGCGGGCCGCGCTCCCAGCTCGGTTTAACCCCTTCGCGGCCGCGGCAGAGCCGCCGTGACCCCGGGGCCGGGGCCGATCGCTGCCGCGGTTCAGATCCAGGTCAGCGCAGCTCTGCGGAGTCCCAGCGGGCCCTGGGATCCCGGTCTCGCCCTGGCAGCGCAGTCAGCCGAGCTCCCGCTCCCACCGGGGCAGCGGCACCCGCGCAGCGCCCGGCGCTGGCCCTGCCCGTGCCCCGGCCCCCGGCCAAAGGCAGAGCCGCGCAGCAGAGGCTGCCGAGTTAAACTGGCAGCTGACAAAGGGAAGGTTTGTTTTCCCATTTCCTGGGATTTTCTTCCCAGTCCTTGAGAATTTAAATGCACAACTAGAATGAGCAGTTTGTTGAATCAGGTTTGAGGTCTCTCAAGGTCCTGGCTCTCCTCTCTGGGATATCGGCGGTGCCACAGCCTCCAGGTCAGAGAACTTTATGTAACTCTCTCCTCACTCTGCTCTGGCTATGACACCTTCTCTGGGATGTCCTTTCTTCACAAGGATCTTCCCCTTCCCTCACTGGATATCAAAATACTCAAAATTACTAATTTTGAGCACTGCAGAGCATCCCAATGCACTGTTTTGTTAAAAACCCAGCAGGCTCCTTATGCTGCTCCATCCAGCGGGTCAGCAAGGGGGGGCGAGAGGGGAAAAGAAACCAGATTTCAGAGCCAACGATTAAACCAGGATTTCATTTCACAGAATCACAGAACCATTAAGGTTGGAAAAGACCTCTGAGACCATCAAGTCCAACCTTGGACCCTTGTCACCCAGAGCAGAGCACTGAGTGCCACGTCCAGTCATTAAATCACACCCTCCTGAGCTCATCCCCTCCTAGCCATGGACTGTCCCCCCTCCTCTGTGCACAGGGGACAAATCCCCAGGGACTGGGTGACCTCTTGGACACGCTGCCAGGGGAAACTCTGGGGCACCTTGGAAATGCAGGGTGAGCCAAGGGATAAGGCTCTCCCGCTTTCTCACCACAAACTTCTGTCCTTTAGGGTGAGGTGGTTATTTCACACCTGCAGAGCACCATGTTCCCAGCCTGCCCAGCAGCATCCAGGTGCTCCTGGCAGCAAGAACCTGCACCAGGCAGGGGGACACTGCTCGGCATCACCGTGCTGGGCTCACCCTCTGCTCCTCTCTCTGTACCTCTCTCCCTGCATTTCACTCAATAAACTCACTTTCTCTGTGATACCATTGCACCTGGGTTTGTAGTACAGAAGGTTCTTGCCCCTGCCAGGCTCCTGTCCCTGTGTGTCCCCAGGTGCCGTCCCCTGGCACCTGCCCAGCCCCGCTCCCAAACTCCTCACTCACACCAATCCTTACCTGGCTGCAGCAGCAGCACTTCTGGTCACCACCTTTTCCTGGCACTGGAAGGGTCCCGAACTTCCCATTAACTCGATTGAAGGCAGCAGCACCTGCAGGAGAGCTGGAGATTATTATATTGTGTATGTTATATAGATATAAGATGTATAAGACCATAAAAATCAGACTGGTTTGGGTTGAAAAGACCTTTTTAAAGAACATCCAGTGCCACCCCCTGCCATGGGCAGGGACACCTTCCACTATCCCAGGTCGCTCCAATCCCCGTCCAACCTGGCCTTGGGACACTGCCAGGGATCCAGGGGCAGCCACAGCTGCTCTGGGCACCCTGTGCCAGGGCCTCCCCACCCTCCCAGGGAACAATTCTTTCCCAATATCCCATCCATCCCTGCCCTCTGGCAGTGGGAAGCCATTCCCCCTTGCCCTGGCACTGCAGGCCCTTCTCACAAAGGCACTGGTGTGTTACCAAAGCTGTTTTCAGTACAGAACAGGCTTTTTTAAAAGTTTGCTGATTGTGGTTTTTCAGGTGATTTCAATTTTATGGAAAAAGTTATGAAAAGCCTGGCAAACATTCCTAAATGGGAATATCGATTTTCTAGGGATAAGAAATACTCAGAGGGGAAGAAAAAGAAGTAGTTCCCTTCAATCCTTATCTGTCTTTAAATGAGGGCAAGACAAGAGCTGAGGAGCCGCCCTGGTGCTTCCCAACACTCCCAGCAGAGCTAAACCACACCACTGGCTGGCTGAAGGAATCCCATTCAGCAGCAGGGCCTGGGGTCCTGACTGCCATGGGAACCCTGAGAGGAACCTCCTGGCCAAGCACATTCCAGACGACACCCAGGTGTGCATCGCTTCACCCCGGAGCCTCACCCTGTGCTGGGGCTCCAGGGGAAAAGTGGGTTCCCAGCTCCTGTTCTGCTCCTACTCGGCCACACTCAACCCATGAGGGAATCCAGGCCTTGGGGTGGCCGCAGTCACAGCTCAGGCACAGGAGAAGGGCTCGGTGTGCCCATCCCAGAGTCCACGTGGGCTGCAGCCACAGGGGTTCCGCTCCTGGGATCCACATCCTCTGCCAAAGAGTCACCGGAACATCCCGTTCAATAAAAATAAAAGGGAGGAGGACAGCAAACCCTGGCCTGCACAGAAATGGCTCCCAAGTCCTGAAGAGCACTGATCAGATGCCTTTAAATCCTCCTTCCAAGACATTTTCCCCAGCTATCGATGTGGAATTTACACAACAGCGATAATGTCACGCTGCAGAAAACAAAATGTCATTTCCCGAGCAATGATGAACTGGTATTTGGAGCCTCCTCTGACACAGAGAAAACGAATGGCAATTTCCCTGGGAGCAGAAGCCCCCGAGCTCCTTCCCCTGCTGCTGCAGAGGGTGGATTACGCCGAGTTCTGGCATTAACAGAACATCATTTCACTCATGCATCCTTCAGGAACTGTTCCACGGTAACTGAGCTGAGCACGTCCCATTCACAGGGATCAGGCACTGAGCACATCTCAATGAACAGCTCCTTTGGATGGAACCTCACAGCAGCAAATTGTGTGCCTGGGACCAGGAATTCTTGAATTATTAACAAATCAAGCTACAGGAATGTAACACACTTCCATACAAGCTGCTACCAAACCGTAGCTGAACTACAGGTAGGAACACTTAACGTTAACAGTATTTAACACCCAACCTCTGCTTCCAAAGGGAAAATCACTCTGCAGAGAGGATCCCGTTTATACTGGCAGTACCCTTACCCTCATTCACAGCCGAGGAAAAGGAGGCGGAGCTGTCAGCGGGCAGCACAATGCCTCCGTTGGGACCACGTCTAGACGTGTGGTGCTGGGAGAGGTCCTCAGGCACCCGAGGCATCCGCCCGGGGCTGGCAGATGTGACAGGGGACCCCTGGGAGCTGCTTTGCTCCCTCTCTGCTCCCTCCTGGAGCTGCAGCTGGAGGCCACACAAACACCCAGGGGCACCTCCGGCAGCTCTGTGCATCTGCCCGGGGCGGCGGAGCCGAGCCTGCAGGGACTGAGTGTGATCCCAGCTTTGACCTCTGGTTCTTCTCCTCCCGAGCACAGGATCAAACACAATCATCACAGGATGGGCTTCTACCAGACCCTTGCCCCACAAATGTGTCACAAGAGCAGAGCACTGGGGCCATACCCACTTTTCCAGCAGTGGTTAAAAGCATTTCAGACCTTCTCACTATGAATTCGCTGTTCAGCAGAGGCTTCTGTGCCTAAAACCACCAGAGCACCCGCTGAGCTGGGGGCCTGTGGCTGCCTGCAGGGACTCACACAGGGATAACCATGTGCATAAAGATTGCAGGGGGTTAAGGGTCTGGGAGTAGCAGGAGCCCAGATCCTGGTGATCCCTGCCATGGAACCTGTGCTGGTGCAGCAGGAGCCCGGATCCTGGTGATCCCTGCCACAGAACCTGTGCTGGTGCAGCAGGAGCCCGGATCCTGGTGATCCCTGCCATGGAACCTGTGCTGGTGCAGCAGGAGCCCTGGCCCCAGTTATCCCTGCACTGGAACCTGTGGTGTGGCTCAGGCTGGTGTTACCCTTCCCAGGCATGGAGCAGGCAAAGGCATTCCCTGTCCCGTGCTCTTCTCCCGGGCTGTGGAGTCTGTGGGCTGTTCGGGTGCCCTGGCAGGGGAGAAAAGGGAAGTTGTTAGTGCTGGAGCTGGCCCGGGTGACCGCCACCCCTCCTGCCCCAGCAGCCTGGAGCGGGGCAGCACCGCGGCCGCGTTCCTCACCCCGGACAAACAGCCCTTGTTCCAAGCCCCCGGAACAGAACCCCGCTCCCTCCCAGCTCCCTGCCAGCTGCACGCAGGACAAACACTCCACGCCTCCTTCCGCAGCCCGCGGTCAGCCTGGCAGCGAGGGGACAGCGGGGACACTCACCGGAGCCACCCTGTGACAGCCGCACACGCCCGGCCGTGCCCTGTGACAGCGCCCGAACCGCGGCTCCACCGGGGCAGCAAATCCTGCACAGTTCACTGGGCACTGCCCGCGTGCTCATCCATATGCATTAATGCACATTTCCCTCTTTTCCACACTTGCCAAGGCCTGACTTCCCAACTTGGTGGGTTTTCCCTTTTTTAAGGCGATTGTTCTCGTCCCTGCAGAGCAATTCCCACGCAAAGGCACAGGTAGTTCCGAGCCGGCTCTTTATTGACCTCAACAAGGCTGCATGTATAAAAATTCCAAATTGTGGCTCTAAGACAAATCAGTAAATATCCCCCTCCCTCCCATATTCTATTGCGGGAAAAAAGAAGCCATCTCACTCAGACTGGAGTAATCCACTGGATTTAATACTTTTTTTTTTCCAAACCCAAAGAATGTCACCACAAATCCAAATTCCATCCAGCATTTTTTGTTCCAAAGTCTCTCCTGGATGTTTATTTCGGAATGGTCTACATTAAGCCAAAGCAAGAGCATTTTAAAGTGATGCAGGTATTGTTTCTTCAAAAGGAAAAACGAAGTCTGAGACTCTGAAACCAACCACAGCCAGAGCCAGAACAGAGCTGGGACAGACCCCACGATCAGCAACACACGCTCAGCTTCAACCCAAATGTGCACTTCATACACAATGAAAGTGAAAATAAAAAGCAGCAACAGGAACAGCTCCATTACTTGGGATTTTCAGAATGAATCCAGTGCTGGGATTGGAATATTGTGGACACTCTGCTCACTAACAGGGACTCACTGGGTGGGCAGAAGCCCACAGGACTGCCCTGAGGCAGCAGCTTCACACAGGTCATTAATTGGGAAATAACACAAACCAGGGAGCAGCAGGTGGGAGCCTGGTTTAGGTCATTAATAGGAATTTGCTATAGTTTGGGAAGAGAGCAGCGAGGAGAAGGATTTTCCCTGCTTTCACTGGGGAAAGGCTGTTCCCAAAGCACCACACGGGGTTAAATGTCACTCATTTGGGACACTGAACAGAGCAGCCTCGGTGCTGGGGGGGATGAGTGGACTGTGGCCACCAGCCTTGTTTATCTCCAGGCTCCAAATGTCTCTCCCTCACACTTTCAGATGTTTTCCACCCAGCTTCCCAGCCACACTCACAGCTCGCTCTGGCAGAGCCTCTGCCCATCACTGTGACTTTCTTCAGGCCACTGTTTAATTAGAGGAGCACTGCTAATGAAGTGCCCCAGACCACACAGCCAGTCCCAGCTCACCGGGCCATCCCTGCCCACATCCACTTGCTGCACACGTCCTGGGTCACTTACACTTCCTTAGAGACACCACCCTGGCACTTCTCCCCTGCTCCCCGGAGCAGCCAGGGGTCAGTGCCAAAGGCCAGGGGGGCAATTCCCTTCCCAGAGTCCCCACAGCTCCAGAGGGGCTCACTCGGGGGCTGTGCTGGCTCTGGGCACAGCAGGGGCTCTCCAGGTTGCTCAGGGACAGTCTGGACCCACGCCTGGCCTGCCTGGTGTCCCAGAGGGAAAACAGACCAAAACAACTCAGCACAACACCAATCTGCAGGAAGTGCTCGGGCAGAGGGGAACAGTAAGGACATGCTCACATCCCCTTGGAGTGAACTTAATGTGGAGACTGCACCTGGATGTTCTGAGGGATGGGAACAGGGCAGGGATTTATCTGTGTCCTCCACGTAGCCTCACTCCTCATCCCTCACTTCTTCCAGGCTGCCCAGAGAAGCTGTGGCTGCTCATCCCTGGAAGCGTCCAAGGCCAGGCTGGACAGGGCTTGGAGCAGCCTGGGATAGTGGAAGGTGTCCTTGCCCATGGCAGGGCATGGAATGAGATGCTCTTTAAGGTCCCTTCCCACCCAAACCATTCTGGGATTCCATGATCCTATGAATCCTGCTCCTGACCCAGCTCTGACGAGGGACTGAGGTAACCTCGAAAGAGAACAGTCCTGCTTGAAACAGGCTCCCAACATACATTAAAATGCATGGAAACCTGAAAAGAAAAACCAGGGAGCAGAGCAAGGTCCCAAATCCATTATAAATAGCAGCAGAAAGCAGAGACATTTATCAGTGTCTCTCCAAGACGAGCCGGCTCCTTGCCAGAAAGACAGAGCCAAAGGCATCAGTCCCTCACTCCCCTTCTGCTAATTGTAAATTCAAGTTTAATGCCAAACCCACAGAATGCCAGATCGGACTGGTCTCTCAAGCAGAAAGCTAAATTATACATATTGCTGTGTCTGAACTAAATTCCTCGGACAGAACGGAAGGAAGAGGGGTCTGGAATAAGGCAGAATCATTGATATTCGGAGAGGGCTCTGTGACTCTCGCAGACAGCTCGTGTGTGCCGGCTGCCGGGAGAGGGAGGGGATTCCACAGAGACAGAGTTACCCTGACTCCATCTGACCCGATTAGTTTGGAAAGGACAGGAATCCTTCCCAAAAGGTACCACTGCCTGCCCCTGGGCACAGGGTGTCACACAACAGGAGGCCTCACAAACCTCTCTTCCCATCGCTCTCACAGAAACACGCAGAGTTACCGAATCCACTCACTTCTATTTCGTTTTTTCCGGATGTTTTGCAGGAGTTTGAGGTGTCTCCTCCCTCCTGTTGCACAAGGTGTGTGGGGAGCCCTGAGCCCTCTCTGCCCCACAGCTGGCACTCCTGCTCCCAACACACACACACACACACATTTTTCCTGTAAGTCATTTTCCATAGAGGAAAGAGCCTGTAGGACACAGGAGCTTATGGGATGACACTTCCAGTTGGCAAGCAGCACATCAATTATTAAAGGACAGAGTCAGGAGCACCATTAACAGAGGTTTCCCAAATCTTTCCCCACTCGTGATTTGCACCCATGAGCTGCCCGGAGAGTGGAGACTCCACTTCTGCACGTTCAAGGCACTTTGGAAACGCAGCGTAGAAAAGTTTTATAAAAAGTTTTACTTGGAAAACAAGGAAGAACAATGACATAACTGCAGACAACAATAATAAAATTAACAAAATGCTAATGGCTACCCCATTGCTTTGTCCTTGTTGATATAAAAAGTGTAACATCAGATCCAGTGTACAAATACAAAAAAATTTGTGCATAATAAATGTACTATAATACTGTACATACAGCATAAACCGTTCAATGAGAATGAATTAAATATACCTATTTGTCTCCTGACTTGGAAGACAAAAGAATAAAGTTCTATAGTCCTAGAGTCAGTGTATAAACCCTTCCCAGGGGCTGAATCACGAGCCAACGGTATCCCTGAAAATAAGCAGAGTCAAATATTCCCTTAATGGAAGCCATTATTCATGGGACTGCTGGTTATGATAAACTAGGAGAAAAAAACCACAACATATGAACCGAGCCAACGTTAAATCCAGACTGAGTTCTTCCCATCTCCTGACTTGCTACTGGCACTGCTTTTGTTTGAGCCTGCTTTGGATTTCTTCCCTCTGGAACTGCTGGGGTTGTTTTGGTTGTTGTACGCCTGGATGGCGAGGTCCAGGCGGTCCTGAGCCACTTTGATTTCCCTCTGCAGGATCTCCAGGTCGGCGGGAATGTTCCCTTCGTTGCTGCCATACTGCTGTTCCTGAGCTATGTTGGCTTTGTTCTGCTTGTAGGCCATCTTGGCGTTGGACAGCTCCGTGCACTGCATCTGCTCCGGCTTCAGCGCGATGTTGTAGCCCGGGGGAGCCGACGGCGTGTTCCAGGTAAAGGGGTAGTTAAAGGTCCCAGAGTCAACCAGCTCCTTCTTCTTGGCATTCAACGTGTCCCGGATGGTGCCAAACCCCAAGTGGAGCATCTCCCAGACATTCAGGAGCAGACACATGCAGCTCACCCCGTACATTATCAGCAGGAAAATGGTCTTTTCGGTTGGCCTGGAAATGAAACAATCGACGTTGTGCGGGCAGGGCTTCCTGCTGCACACAAACACGGGGCTCACCTGGAAGCCGTACAGGAAATACTGCCCCACCAGGAAGCCAACCTCAAACAGGGCCCTGGCCAGGAGCTGCAGGACGTAAATCCTCATGAGCCCGTCCTCCCGGATCTGCCGCCGGCTGTCGTGCTTGGCTTTGGCAGGGCTCTGCTTCTCTTTGCTCTCCCGGACGCTCTCCACCTCTATCTCCGGGTACATCATCGGGTCCTCCTCATGGTCACCCTCAGCTTCCTCCAAGCCCCGGTGCTGCTTCCAGCGGATGGGCAAGCTCCTCCTCCTGGCTCTCCTGGTGGCTTCGCTGTGCTCCACCATCCGGGCGATTTTATGGATGGCGTAGCCTAAATACAGCACCGACGGAGTGGCCACGAGAATGATCTGGAACACCCAGAACCTGACGTGCGAGAGAGGGGCGAAGGAGTCGTAGCAGACATTCTCGCAGCCAGGCTGCTCCGTGTTGCACACAAACTTGCTTTGTTCGTCATAATAAATGGATTCTCCTCCCACAGCAATTAGGACAATCCGAAACACAATCAACACTGTCAGCCAGATTTTGCCAACAAAGGTTGAGTGGTTCTGGATCTCCTCTAACAGGCGGGTCAGAAAACTCCAACTCATGGTGGTCAAATGAGTTTATCTAAAAAACAAACAGAACCCCCAAATATTTATGAGTTTATCAGCTCGAGCCTAAACGGTGCAAACTCAACCGAGTCCAAAAACTCCAGACTTTTACACCCAACACCCATCCATGTTTGTGATCATCACCTGCTATCGGGATCCAGCTGCCAGAATTTGCTTGAAGATCCTACGTCTCCTCCGCAGGCTTTTGAGGAATCTGCTGTAAGAAAAAGGCACCAGTTCAGTGTCATTTCATTAAAAAATGCACTCCCAAAGCTACTCCCCAGCCCAAGAGAGAGACACAGCTGCTCTGGATGCCACAGGCTGATAAAAACATTTAGAGTGGAGGCTGAAGACTCCAAGACACAGTGGATGGGAAGACAAGTGCCCATGAGATTTTTGGGTGCTGTTGGCCATGTTCCACCACTGACAAGGGGATTTATCTTAACTTGTTGCAGCTGGGGCTGGTGATCATGGTCTCAGCCACAACCCACGGAGACACTGTTGTCTCCAAGGGCAGTACCAGCTGTCCTAATTCAGGAAGGGGTGGCCCAGACCACCTGTGATGCAAAGGCAGGACAACCTGGTGGCCTGAGCAGTGTCACTCTGCAGGGCCAGCCTAGGGACAGGGCTAGGCCAATTCTAGTTATGCTCAAACTATCCTGTGGATGGATTTGGGTTCAGTCCCTCTGGGAGGCTGAAAAGCTTCCCGCCAGGTTGAGAAAAGATTTCAGTGTGGATTTTGTAGTGAAAACCTGATTAGAAAGAGTTACCTGTCAAAACTTTTATAAGAGCTACTCCACAGAAGTGAGTGGTGGGTGGGTGAGGGGAGAGGGGACAGCGCTGGCAGGAGCCGAGCGAGCGCCGGAACTGCCGGGCCTGGCCGTGCTCCCGAGCGGGCCTGGCACAGTGTCCTCGTTGCCAGAGGCAACTCTGCCAAATTCCAATGGCTGCAGATTCCAGGTTGCCCAGAGCAGCTGTGGCTGCCCCTGGATCCCTGGAAGTGTCCAAGGCCAGGCTGGACAGGGCTTGGAGCAAGCTGGGATAGTGGAAGGTGCCACTGTCCATGGCATGGGGTGGCACTGGATGGGCTGCAAGGTCCCTTTCACCCCAAACCATTCCATGACTCCAGGATAAATTTGCAATCCGAACAGTAGAAGTCCCATCCTTGGAAACTCCTGTCTAACAAGACTGAACAAAACCCAGCAACACTGCAGGCCCTCCTGAAGCCCCAAGGAGTGAAATTCATAAAACACAGGAAGAACCGTTGGACACTGTTAGAACAATGGGGGATGAAGCATCTTTCAGACCTCTGATGATGTCAAATATCAGTTTATTAAAGATTATTAAAAGACATTATTACATCAGAACAACATTTGGTGACACAAATCCTGAACCCAGAACTGGACAAATCTCCAGCACTCTGATCTTAAAAGGGATTTATTCTTAACCTGAAGAAATTCCAGAAGAGTGGAAGAAAAACAGTACTTAGAACTATGCAACTTCTTCTACGTAACTACAGAGTTGTTTATAGGCAAAATAATGAAATGTGAGGAGATGCAAGCAATGCAGAATTAAAGGATACCAATGTAATCTCCCTCTGGTGGAATTCAGCGTTTCACTGAAAAGCCAAGAGCAGGGACATGGTGTGGATGGGCTGTGCAGGACATTTGATTTATCACTTCATGACAGTGGGAGAAAAAAAATAGCAAAGGAGAGTACTAAAAAAGGCCATATTAAGTGGATCAGAAGTAACACAAGCCTTGACAAATGATTCCCACATTAGATCCAAGATCGGTTCCATAATTACAGCAGTTCTGAAAATGCCTGGCAGCCAGGCTGGATCTTCCCAAGATCGGCTGGGGAGTGGCTGCTGACAAAAGGGGCACATGGGACTCGAGTTTGCAGGCTGAGAATTGGAGATGAGAGTTACCAACGGTACAGGAAAACATGGATTGCTGGGGAGGCTGAGGCCCCTGGAACAGCCCCACTGCCTGAAGCACACTCAGTGCAGCTGAGGAGCAGCAGAGCAGGGTTTTGTAACAGAGGGAGAGGTTGCTGTGGGGGTCAGTTAACAGGGAAGGGAGGGAGGCTCCTGAAGGATCAGGGTCTTGAGGAGAGCTGCTGATATGGTGCAGGTGACAGATGTGACCCCTGGCTGTGTCACCTGCAATCAGGAGCCAGGAGGGTGATCTTACCTCCTTGTTAGCGAGACAGCCCTGGGCGCCTGCGGCTGCATCCTTCAGCAGTTGCTCCAACATCAGAGAGTGGATACAGGAGGCTCAAAACCAGCTGAGGGACGGGGAAGATGCCTAAAAGTGAGTGATTTAGAGAGATTGATTGGTTTAGTTGGGAAACACAGGAGGAAAATGAAAGTGAATCCCAATAGCAATGAGTCAGGATCATGATGTGTCATCAAAATTACCAATTAGGACAAAAATTCCCAGCCTTCACTCAGGTGGACAGGCCAGCTGCCACCTGCACTCAGCCCTGAAAAGGGACATGTTTAAATCACAGGTGTTCCATAGACAGCAGCTATCAGAGGTGCATGCAATCCTCCCAAGGCTTCCATCCAAGCTCCTCTTCGACACAACCCTGCTGCCATCGTTGTATGGAGCACTGGCTGAAACAACACGTGTTTAACAGGCAAAGAGAGCAGAGGTTCCAGTCCCAGTGCCTGCAGCAGGGGCTCTGCGCCCCCATTCCAGAAAGGCACCCAAGTCCAGCTCTGCCACCCGAGTTCTGTGTCAGTGGGATGAGACAGCGCCTCAGACACCCCCACACGCAGCATCTCCCACTCGGATTCGGAGTCCAGATGAGGGGTGCAGTGAGTCTGGGGGTCCTGCATGTGCCTGAGAAGTCTCCAATGGGCAGCAAAGGCAGGTGAACCCCACACCTGGAACAGGAGGTTAACAGAGGGCAGGAGCCCCAATACCCCCCTCCCACCACACTGCTCTGCCCATCTCATCACCCTGGGCACTCACAGGACAGGCATGTCCCCACTGGCATGTCGTGATTCATCCACTAAAAAAAGAGACAAAACCCAAAGGAGTTTAAGAAGGGGTTAATTCTTATTCCATGAAAATGTCAGGGCCACACTTTTCACTGAAAGTAAACTACTAAGTAAATTTGAAATTAATTAAACACTGTTGCCAATGTAAATTTGGAGTAACAGCAGGAACCAGCCTTTAAATTTTCATATACTGTCACATTCCTCAGCAGTTAAGGACAGGGAAGTTTGAAATTAGTGCAGGTTACAGTAAGAGAATCTTTACTTTTAGACAAGCTGCTACCTCCCATCTAAGAAATTTCTTCGAGGTACGTGCCAGCTTTTCACAGTGCATTTTCTACCTGCAGACAGGTAGCACCAACAACACAGGAATCATTCCTGTGATTCCCAACCTGAATTCCACCAGTTATATCAATGCACAGAGTGCCAGACCCACGTACAGATGTGTGCTGGGGTTCCCACAGCCCTGGGATCCAGGAGGATTTATCCAACCTGTGGTTAACAACCAGGACCTGCCAATTAGTGGGTCCTGGCTGTGGAGCTCTGAAGCTGCCCAAGAGCTGATTCTCTTCGCCAAGAAAGTGTCACTCTGTCCCTTTAGTCCTAGTCCCGAGCAGAGCTGCTGGGACAAACACGGGAGGACCCACAAGCAGGCAAAGAACTTCCTGCTCTTTAAGGAAATGTTTTGGTTCAAGCAAAATGACCAGTCATTAAATCTTAAAAAAGGCTCAGCCCTTCCAAATTAAATACGGTACAAACCCAAGGACTTCCAAGCGGAATTACAGGGGTGTCCTTCCGTTCTGTGGGATCAGCCAAGGTTAGAGGGGCACGTTCTGCCTCTCCACCACGTGCTGCAGCACCCAGACACATCGCAGTAACCTTCACCCAACGTACACCCGCGGCGCCCGCATCTGTTGTTTCTGGCAACATTTAACTCAATAATTTTCCAATGTTTGAAAGAGAAGTCTATGGACACTGACACGCATCTGAGAAAGGCAGAATGTCAGCAATTTCAGCTAATTTAAGTCATGCCAGAAAGTGCATTTGAGAGAGACTTTCATTCCTTGTATTTGTCATAAGTTCATTTCAGCACTTCCAGCGGAGGAGGCTCCTTGGAGCAGGCAGGATCCATGATGAAATATCAAGAGGCTTATCTCTGACAGCGGGCTGGCTCCTGAATTAAAGCTTTGCAGGTGCTGACATCCAGAGAGAATGAAGAATTTGGAGCAGGTACATGGGAAAACAGAAATCAGCTTCAGGTGAAGAATTTCTGGAGTTAACACGGCTGTTGTTCATGTACAGCCAGGGAATGGCCCCTCAGGTCTGCCCCCTCCTCTACCCAGCCCATGGGGGGGCTGGCTATGAATTTCAACATTTAAACATTTAAAATTTCACCTCCTTTCAGCTTTCTCCTCTAACAGCAATGGCCTCCCACCACTCAGGGAGGGAAGAACTGCCCTGTGGAGCAGCAGTTGCTGTAAAATCCTCAAAATCCTGCCCTTGGATGGGACAGCTGAGGTGTGGCAGGGACAGCGGTGGGGCAGGAGAAAGGAAGAAGCTGGGACGCTCCAGCAGGGTCCCCATTCCCCCGAGATGGAGGGCACCTGCAGGGCAGGACAGCGAGCACCAGGTGGGTGTTAAGGCAGCCTCATTCCGGGCTGTGGAATCCCAAACACCTTCGGAACCATCTCCTGGCCCTTGTCTCGGCACAGACTGGGCCCAGCCCAGTACAAACTGGATCCCCTTGGCTCCAGCCCAGTACAAACTGGCAGCTACAGCCCAAAGCACCTGAGCATGGGGGTGCAGGGAGTGCTGGTTTGGGTTGGCATCAGGCAGCCTGTAAGGATCATGGAGTTGGACTGGATGATCCATGTGGATCCCATCC
Source organism: Lycocorax pyrrhopterus obiensis (assembly GCA_014706295.1). NCBI lineage: Eukaryota > Metazoa > Chordata > Aves > Passeriformes > Paradisaeidae > Lycocorax > Lycocorax pyrrhopterus. The sequence goes on from JACSVZ010000027.1 coordinate 4,838,682, forward strand.
AACCCAAGCCCTTCTGTGACGTTTCTATGGCACCAGGACTCGTTTCATGTCATTCCATCAATGGCAGAAGTGGTGCTGGGCACAGCTGGGCACATCCCTGTCCAAGGATGGCACCAAGCTGAAGGGCACAGCTGATACCCTGGAGGGAGGGGATGCCATTCCCAGGGATCCTGACAGCCTGGAGGGGTGGGCCCATGGCAACCTTGTGAACTTCAGCAAGGCCAACTGGAAGGTCCTGGAGCTGGGCTGGGGCAATCCCCAACAGCAGCACGGACTGGGGGTGGGTGGAGGGAGAGCAACCCTGCAGGGAAGGACTTGGGGATCCTGGAGGATGAAGAACAGGACGTGACCCAGCAACTGCCCAGAAATCCAACTGTTCCCTGGGCTGCATCCAAAGCAGCGTGGGCAGCAGGCAAGGGGGGAATTCTCTGGAGCCCCCAGCATGGGACAGACATGGACCTGTTGGAGGGAGCCCACAGAGATGCTCCAAGGGCTGGAGCACCTCTGCTATGGAGACAGGCTGGAAGAACAGGGGTTGTTCAGCCTGGAGAAGGAAAGGCCCTGGGGAGACCATCTTGTGACCTTTCAGTATAAAGGGAGCCTGTAAGAAAAATGGGGACATTTTACCAAGGCCTGTAGTGACAGGACAAGGGACAATGCTTTTAAACTATGAACGGGCAGGGAGAGATGGGACATTAGAGATATTTTACCACGAGGGTGGGGAGGTCCTGTGGACAGCTGTGGCTGCCCCTGGATCCCTGGAAGTGTCCAAGGCCAGGTTGGATGGGGCTTGGTCCAGTGGAAGGTGTCCCTGCCCTTTGATGGCAAGGAGTGGAGGGTCCCTAAATTTCCATAGTTCACCAGCACCTCCTCAGACAAGGCTTCTCTGCAGACTTCATAGCCTTGAGGCAGTTGTTAAGGAGGATGAATGTATCTACAGAACACTTTTTTCCTCCCTAAATTATGTCTTCCCAGGTCACACAAACGAAATTTGATTAATTTATTAATGATTTATTTGTTTTGCTTTGTTTTATTTTTAAGCAGTTTAAAAGACATGTGCTGAGCAGGAAAAAAAGAAGAGCTGCATGGCAATTCTGTTGTTAATCAAAAGAGGCTTCATGCTGCATGAAAGTGAAATTGGGCCCACAGGCTAATTAAAATAGGATTTGAATTAGGATGAATGAATAATTAGCATTATTCATTCAAATCTCATTTACATTGAAAAGTAAGAAATTACATGATTTACAAGTACTTTTGAGGAAGCAGAGGGGTTTCTTTTTTTTTTTTTACCTGGAAAACAAGTAGACTTTTACTACTCAAGAAAGGAGAGACCCAGCACTGGAATGGTGCCAGCACATCCCGAATCCCGGTGAGAATTGTGCTGATGCCACCTGCATTCCCTGAGCAGCAATTCCAGTGTCCATTCTCCTGAGTGACACAAGGATGTGGGGATATCCCTGGGATAAGACACCTCACAGCTATTACCCTTCCATCCTTTGTGAAGGAAGTGGGTTCAATCACCACCAACTTTACTCCCATTTCCAGCAATGAAGATGAAAAGGAATAAGAAAAGTGCACTGAATTTTAATCTTACAGAATATTTGGGAAGGAAAAGGCTGGGACTTTTTGGAGAGCACACAGTGCTCTTTCAAATAAATATTCTGTCATCTGGCAGGGCTCACGTGGCAACAGCAGAGAATGGTTTGGAAAAAGCCACAATGTCAACGTCAATTTGGAAACCATTTCTGAATGGTGCCTTCCAATCCCAGGCATGGTAACAAGGCTCTGCTGATTCCCAGACCAATCCCTCAAGTCTAAAAAACCCCACACTGAATTATGAGACCAGAGATCCTATGTGGGATATAAATAGAACAGGAAAATATGGGTAAGAGGTAGGGATATAATAAGATTCTTGCGCTGTCAAAAAAATAAAGATGTCAAGTACGTATCTTTTTGAAAATCAACATATACCCACCCGAGCATTCAGCTTACAGATAAACTGGAATTTGCAGCTAAGACATGAACCTCCGGTCGCCTCGGCGTGCCCTCTAGGTACTGCTAACATGGGAAGCCAAGTGACAATTTTAGCAACACTCCCCCGCAGTGACAAAATTCAAATGAAATCACGACGTGTTTCGTGCTGGCCCGAACCAGCTTTTACTGCACCTACAGCAACCGTGCTGCTCCAGAGGAAGCAGCGTGTCCAGGGCAGGCACCCCGGAACGCACAGATCCCGGCGTGGAAGAGCGGGGTCCGCTGGAGCAGCACGAGGACAGGACGAGCTGAGCCTGACTCGAGTTCATCTGAGAGCAGGAGCCTGCAGTGACAACAGGCTCCCTGGAAAATGGAGGCTGGGCTGTACAGCCTCTGTCACCTCATGAGACTTTTGGAGGCCCATTGTGGGGTCTGTGTCAGCCCGAATCCCTTCACACACGCTCAGCAATCAGAATCCCTTCCGAAGGACGGGAATGAGGTGTTCCAGCTCAGAGACTGGGAGAGCGAGCTCCCAGTTTGGCACCTCTTGTAGCCTGACACCAGCCTGAGGCTGCTCCTCACGCCTGTCCTGCAGACGCCAGGTATCAGGAGGCAGAAGGAGCCGCAGGTGATGCCACCACTGTGGTGATGGGAAACGTGATCAAGGAGGAAACAAAGTGGTCAGAGACTCGTGTGCTGCTTCAGCCTGCACTGAAACCCCGGCTCCCCACGGCAGCCTCGGTCACAGCGACACCAAACCCTGGGGCACCAGCACAGTGCTGGGACTGCAGCTTGGGGCAGGAACAAATCCCGCCCTTCACAACCTGCTGGCAGAGGAGGAATAATCCAGCAAGGAAGAGCTGCTGGAGCTCAGAACCAACCCAGTGTTTACTCCACCAGCGCTCTCCCTCTCCCCTCTCCTCCAGCCTCACACATCTCACAGCTCCTCTCCACCACAGTTTAACCCCACTGAGCCCGGATGGTTTGAGCAGCTCCTGCAGGAACTGGGCTCCTGCAGCACTGGCAGGTCCAGCACGACCCCCCAGGCCCTGCCTGCTCCTGGCCCTGGTGCTGCTGCACTTGTTCCTCCCTGCAGAGGAGCCAGCACAGCACAGGAAAGCTTTCCCTGTGTAATTCACTTGGATGTTGAAAACAAGGAATTACAGGGTCGGTAAAGGACAATTTTTTTGTTTTTTTAAAGAATTTGAATCTGAAGCTCAAGCCGTACTAGAGAAAATACCCAACATTGCTGTTCTGAGATTAAGACCAAGTGTTTAACCAAATCCTGAGCTCTTGGATTGCCAGCCCAGGCTGTCTGCGAACGGGGCTGGGGACTGATACCCTTAAAATGCAAAGATCTGGAGGGCATCCTTGAGAAAGACTGTTCCTACCAGCTGAAGTGACCATCAGACTGGGTGAGCATGGATTCAGGATTCAGGTGCATCGAACACTCCTGAGTGTGAGCTGTCACTTCCCATTCTCCCACACCACAGGGATCCTGCAGGCTTTTCCATGAGGTGATCACACACAGACAGCACTCATCTCCCAAACACCAGAGATTCCCAAACACCATCTGATGAGGCACCACGTGCTCCTCAGCTCAGGGCTACTAAAGCCTGGCTCAGACACACAATGTGCTACCTCTTGACAAAATCTGAGGCCAAATCCCCAAACAACACCCCACTGGTCTGAGGCTGTGACAGCTCCTTTGTAAGTGACAGAGCTTTACTTCAGTCACTTCTGAAGGTGTTTAACCCCTAAGTTCCCTTGTACCAAATGCATCGCTCTCAGAAATGTGCAGTGTTCTGATAACTGGTAGTTTAAACCACCATATTTTACATCTCAAAGCAGGGTCAACCACAGCAGGTTGGAAGGCCCACACCCAGCCTGGTTTTAAATACCTCTGAGGCTGGAGACACCACAAGCTCTCTGGGCAGCCTGATCCTATTAAACACCTCCAGGGATGGAGACCCCACAAGCATTGAAAAGTCAGATTGGGCAGTCTGATCCTACACCTGACCACGCTCACAGTAAAAAAAGCTTTTCTTATGTTTAAGTGGAATTTTCCGTGTTTCAATTTCCCATCACCGTTCCCTGGGCACCATGGAGAACAGTCTGGGACAACAGCAACAGCAGCAAAGCAATTTTTCCTGTAAGAATGAACATAATAGAGAGGGGACAAGTTGCAGGGACTTGAGCCACACAAGGAAGTGAAACTGTGACCTGAGATCCTTCCTCCTGCCAGCGCAGGACAACTGCCACACAGCGCTACTCGTACTGGCATGATATAACACATTATTAAAATATTAAAAATATTGGACTGCTGCCTACTGCCCCTGTGCTCCCAGCAGTTATTTTAACAAATACAGCAAATGGAAGGGTAAAGATGGAAAAACTGCAGTGGAGAGAATAACAAAAGGCAGGTCCTGAGTGACCAAGTGCAATTCAAGTGAGGGTGATGGATGGGGGCTGGGGTTCTTGCACACACCTGCTAATGAATCCCAGGGATTCAACCCCTTTTGGGACACACTCGCCAGTCTGGGAACAGCAGAGGGAAAGAAAGGGCAGGAGAGCGTCCTGCTGCAAACTCAGCCTGGGAACAGCACAGGGAAAGAAAGAAAGGGCAGGAGAGTGTCCTGCTGCAAACTCTGGGCTGCGCCGGGGACACGCAGGGGTGAGCAGAGCCCGGACAATGCAAACCCGCCTGTGACACCCAGGGAACGGCAGCACCTGGGCCCACCTGAGACCTCAGACCACGACCCCGAGCGCTGCAGCGAGGCAAGAAGGAACAATCCTGTTTCCCCGGACAGACCCACAAGGGTCCAAAGGGAAGAACACACAGAACCTCTGGGTGTTGCATCCCCAGGAAGCACTGAGGGATGGGCGCTGCTGGAGAGCAGCAGCCTCTGGACAGGCTGGAGCATCCATGCACTTACCTGGATCCCTCCAGCTCTCTGGCAGCGAGGTCTGGGGAAGGCCATCCTCACTCTCATACTGTTCCAGTCAGGCATCAGAGAGATTTCCCTGCCTTGATGTGATTAGTGATTCAAATAACCACAACACCCCTTTAACTACACCCAATTCCACTGCAGCCAACAGCTCCACAGCATTTCCCCACCGGGCTCCTCCTCTGCGCTCAGAGGGATGAGTGTCAAAAGAAAATGACACACTGGAGGCAGCTGACCCAAATATCACTCTCACAGCCATTTCGGGAAAGGAGAGAGAAGCCAAAAGAGAGCAATTCTGTCGGCTCCTGTACATCAAAATCAAAGGCTCTCACTTGGCTGAGCGGGAGGCAATCGGATGGGGATGAACACCTAATGCTCCCACCACCATCTTATGACAGTCAAGAGAAACTATGACAGTGTTTGCTTCATAGATAAGCCTCAAAAACTACCATGAACAGCTTGTAAATGAAACAGATATCACGCACCCCGACGCAGTCTGCCACAACGTCCCCAGTCACCCATCCTGCAACATGGCAGCTGCTTCTCCGTGACCCACATTCAAAAAAAAGACTTTTATTCCCCAGCTCTGTCATCTGGTCCAGTAGGAGCCACCGCCTCAGCCTACAACTCCACCAAATCCACGTCACGTTTTCTACAACAGCAGCTCTGCAGAGAGGGAAGGATGTTCAGAGGCAGAGGAAAAGGACATTGCAAACCAAAGCCTCACACTGCAAACCCTGCTGTGCTGGCGCTTTCAGGCCACCCAGCACTTGGAACAGCTCTGCTAAACTGGGCCTGGATTGTTCCCCTGCTGGGACATGGAGGAGCAGAGAGCCTTGCAGACCGCTGTGACTTCACCCAACTCTGCATCTCGCCGGGTGGAGAGCGCCAAGCTGAGCAGGACCAGCTGTGCCAGATGGCACAACAATCCATGAGGATGGTGTTGGGATGGACAGCCAAGGACAGCACCTTGCCAGAGAACAGGTCCACAAGAAGCCAGCACCTCGCTCACTCTACTGCTGCTTCAACTTCTCCCAAGCGCTACTAAACCACAGAAACAGTTGAAGAGTTTTGCTTCAATAAAGTTGGTCTTACACACAGTTTATTCTGAGACAAGGAGCAGAGTAAGGCAGCAGATTGCCATACTGGCATTAAAATGTTACTCCAGCTTGAGTTCAACAGGAGTCTTAACAGCTTTATTTTGCCAAAGATAAAATTTAGAATATAAATATGCACATAGATTCACTAAGTGACTTATTTGTTGAAAAAAAATTCCTGTAATGAAATAAGAAACATAAAACTGTCCTTTTCTGAAAGACTTGAACACTTTGAGACCCCCTTGGGAAGAGACTTGAAGCACTGATGAACTCCCTTTGCTCCATCACTCCAGCTGGGAAGCACACACACCAACTGGGGCTTTTCCCCCTGAGAACAGCTGGAAATAACTCTTATTTTATGAAAGGAGGCCAGAAGCTCTTTTCCCAGTGACAGGCACACTGCACCAAGCACACAGTGGCAGGCGGGTCAGTTTTTCCACCTGACTGCTTTTCCTGGCCAAGGATTTTATCAGACTTATTATCAACACAGACTGGGACAATTAATAGCAAATTGAAGGCAGATCAGCCTCCCCATCCTTCCTGCTTAAACCAGGCATGAGACTTGACAGGGGAGCACCAAGGGGCCCAGGGGATGGGATGTACTGTGTTGTGGGGCTGCTGGAGGTAGAAAAACCCACTGAGACACTGCAGCCACAACTGGGGTCAGAGAGACAGTGCCAAGCTTCCCCCGGATTCTTATTTCCAAGCTTCCAAGATTTTAGGAGGGTGGTGACATCTTGTTAGTCACTGAATGAACTTCATGCTTGTTCTGTAGATGTTGTCTTCAAGCTCCAACCAGGAGCCAGCAGATCACCTTTACTGGGCATGACCCGGGAATGCACAAGGGCTGGGCCACTTCCCAACACAGCTGAGCAGGTCTGCTTGCAAAAACCTTCTTAATGCAAAGGTAATTGAGCATCTGCTGTATCACACCTCGTTCACTCAGACAAAGGGGAATTAGCTGCAGATAAGATCACTCCTGATAAGGAACCGCTGGTTATTTGGTGCATTGTCTCATTAAGGCAATCACACCTACTCTGCCAAACACAGTCACAGACTGGTTTGGGTTGGAAGGGACTTTAAAGCCCATCTTGTTCCACCCCTGCCATCAAAGGGCAGGGACACCTTCCCCTGTCCCAGGGTGCTCCAAGCCCCGTCCAGCCTGGCCTTGGACACTTCCAGGGATCCAGGGGCAGCCACGGCTGCTCTGGGCAACCTGTGTCAGGGCCTCCCCACCCTCATGGTAAAATATCTCATTTTAATGTCCCATCTAACCCTGCCTTCTCTCAGTTTCTAAGTGCTGTCCCTTGTCCTGTCACTACAGGCCCTTGGTAAAAAGTCTCCATTTTTCTTCTAAGCCCCTTTGTAAGCTGAACACCCCCAACTCTCCCAGCCCATCTCCAGTGCAGAGCTGTTCCAGCCCTCAGACCATTCCCACTTCTGATTCCCACCTGCACCTTGACAGAGTCTCCCTGCAGAAAGCCACCACCAGGAACAGGCTCAGCTCTAATGTTACTAAAAGAGATGCCAAACCCATCCAGGGAAAATGATGCGACTCCTTTACACACAACTCACAGCACCAGGAACAGCTCCAGGCTCTTCGCCAGCCCCTTCCCCTGGGACTCGCTGGGAAACTGGTTCCCACTGCAGGGGTTACGGAGCAAAGAGCCAAACTGAGGAGTCACAGCAGGGAGGGCTGGATGGATTCACTGAGGGGTTAACGGAGTGTGGAGAGGGACCCCGGCCTGGGTACAGCCATTCCTAAAATTGCCCTGGGACAGAGAAGCAAGTGTCATGTCAGCTCTGCAGGACAGGGGTTGTGAAGAAAATCCTGGCAAAGCGCACTTCTCCAAACCCAACATTCACACAGGACTAATGACACAGAGAAGAATTAGAGGGCATTGATTATCTGTAAAAATGCAATAAACCAGGGGAAAAGTCAGCGTGGCTTCTGCAAAGGCACTTCCAGCCCCGCAGAGGGCTCCAGATCTCCTGGGTTTTAACCTCTGCGAGTCTCTCTCATCTAAGGCTTCCTGTAGGGACCCCAAAAGGCCACTGGAAAAGGGGCTGTCCCTGTATGGGTGGGAGACAAGGGAGTAGGAGTAAACAGCCATTTCCTGCAAGGGAAGGAGGCCAGAGCAGGGGTCACAGGGAGAGGCTGGGACCTGTGCCAGACCAGGACACTGTCTGGATGTGACACAGGACCCTGACGGAAATATTCAAGGGGAGGTGGATACGCAACCATGAAGAGCAGCACAGGGACCATGTGAGTCTATGCAACCTGGAAATAAAATGGCAGATGGAATTCCACATGGATAAAGTGATGCATACATTGAATAAAAAAAATAAATCTCAATTTCACCTAAAAATAGATATGCCCTGAGACAGCCTCAGCAAGCAGGAGGTCTTGGGGCTGTCAGGCTGCTCTGTGAACGCTCTGGCACTGCTCAGCACAGCCCCAAAACAGCGTTTCACCAGTGTCAGAGGACAAGCACACCCAGCACACGCTGCCGTGTCACCATGTGCCTGTGACACACATCCATGGCACGGTGGCTCTGGTCACTCTGCCACGTCCCCCTGAGAGCCCATGGCTCACCCATGGTGCGTGGCTCTGGTCACTCTGGGCAGCTCCTATCCTGGGAACAGAGGAGAACAGAAGGAGCTTGGAGAAGAGTTAGGGTGGTGGGAAGGACAGTGAAAGGGAAGGGAAGGACAGTGGGGGAAGGACGGTGAAAAGAAGCAAGAAGGCTGAGGGGGGAAACAGGCAGGGAGCTGTGACACCTGGAGTAGCCTGGAGAAGGAAAACCCCTCAAAAACTGAAAACCAGAGCAGTGCCTCAGGCAAGGGTAAGTCTGTAGGCACAGAGCAGTCGCATGTTGAGAGTCCAGAGCTTCTCCCATGCTCTGCTGCAGCCCCCATGTGGGACAGGTCCGACACAGGGCTCTGGAGCGGGCAAGATTCCATCTGATCCATGAGGCTGTTCCAAAGGAGCCAGGAGCGAGTGGTTCCAAGGTGTTGGGGAAAAAGCCCCTCCATGAACCAGCTGGAAGAGAGGCACCAGCAGACGCCAAAGGGAACAGAACTGGTACGTGGGGTTGTTAATCACTGCTCAGTTCCAGCCCCTTGGAATGCTGTACGTGCCAGACGATCCCGGGCAATCGGAACACCTGAAGGGCAGCGATGATTTATTTCTGTCCACGGCTCTCCAGCACAGCCCGCCAGGGAATCGGATTCTGCAGACACCCGGATCGATACGGTTTGGTCACAGATTGCAAAGAGAGCAAGAGCAGGCGAGGAATACAAACCAAGCTGGGGACGGCACTGAGGAGGAGGCTCCAAGTCAGCTCCAGAAGGAGCAAAGACTTCACACGAACCAAGGAATAAAGATAATTTCCATATGGCTCTGTGGAAGATCGCCGTGTGCTTCCTCCCAAACACTTCAATTTTATTTTGCTTTTTTAATATCTCAGGAATCACAGTTTCCACTATGAAAATTCTTCTCATTTCAAAATAGTTTAACTACATATCTGAGCACCAGCTGAGTAACTCCTGCGAGTGAATCTGCTGCAAGGAAAATTCAGTCATTTCTCAACTGCTTCAATGTTTACCACGAGAATCAGGAGATTTTTAGATTTTTAGGAGGACGTGCTGCATGCAGGGCAGCACACCTGCAAGACACATTAGGAATTTTAACTATTGTAATTTTATGCCATTTAAAAATGTACTGACAGCAAGGCCAGCCCCACGTGCACAGCCTACACCCACCCCCTTGCCTGCCTACAGACACGTCTCTAACCTCAGGACTACGCAGCGCTGGGTGTCATCTTTGTCCCTGAATCCACACCAGAGCCAGGCTTCCAGGAGTTAACAAGGAGTCAAAACTCCCCCTCAAGGGAACATGGGCACACACAAGACATACAATCACCCTTCCAGGCTCTTGACTATTTTAAGCATGAGAGAGATACAGAACTTCACAGGCGATGGCTCGTTCCGAGTCTGGCAGGGCTGCACCACTCACGACGGGATGTCACCACGGGCAGGAGTTCCATCCCCTGCTGCCACCAGCACCATCCCTCATCCTGTAGGAGCTGCATTCCCGAGGCACACCACAGCCAGACCCATGTTTAGACCCAGAAGTCATTTTTCTACATTCCTTCATCAGAAAAGCAAAGTGGAAAGAAGCATCCCCAAGACGTGGTGGCAGTTTTCGGGAAGACTTTGGGGGTGTTTAGAAGAGAGGGAATGCTGTGCACAGCCACCCACAAGCAAACACTGCACCCCAGGACAGCAGATTAACGCCTGAGCGGGACACCAGAGTGGGGACTCAATGGAAAATAATCAAATGCAGTTATCAGCCTCCTCCAGCGCCACTGACTGCGACATTCAGGCTGGAAAGGACGGGAGGCACAATCTGCTGGTCATCCATATGGATGCCTCCCTCCCTCCTTCACCAGTATCTCAATCGAGGTCAGGCACGCACACTCAGACTCGTTTTCTGACAAATTTGTAACTAAAAAGCTGGAACTAATAACTGCAAGAGCCCAAAGCTGGTTTCATGGACTTGCTTAGGCAAAAAAGCTGCCTGACTCCACCAATTTCCATCTAGGCAAGGTAATGGGGAGAAATCCTTCATTCCCATGTAAAAATGTAAATCCCAGCTCAGTGAGTCATTTAAGCACATGCCTAATGCAAAGCTTGAAACAAATCCCGCTAATAATCCGGGCTGCTCGCTTATTTACAGCTAGGCACGGCTTAAGTACCTGGATGATCTGGAAATACCCCCGAGCCCCCGGAAAAGAGCCTAAACCAGGCTGGTCTGGGAATTAATCACAGTGGTATGAGCAGAACTGCTAATATGAACCGGGGGAGGACTGTGTGTGTGTGTGTGCTGAAGCATCTGTTCAAGTTTAGGCATATAAAACATTTTTCAGCCCAATGACTCCAGAGGGAAATGCCTCATACATCAGCTCATCTGACTCAATTTTTCCATCACATTTCCTTTAATACAGTTTTGTCCATAAATACACTATTTGTTTTTTCCAAATATAGATTTTTATTTATAGCCAGAAAACCTTGTAACTTGTGTTATTGCTTAAAGCCCTGGGTTCTGCTCTGAAACGGAATCACCTTCTTCCTTGAAATGGAATCATCGAGGAATTATTGGTCAGTACTGAGGTATGAAACCAAGTTCTCTATGTTTGCAGAAGGAAAAGGGTTTTCTTTTTGCTCCAATATTTGCCATTCTCAGTATTTCCTTCACCAGAAATCACCAGTAAGATCATAACTGCCCAGCCACACATTGTGTAAGTAAATTATCCCATACCACGTCCAGGGACTTTCACCTTAAATCTTCATTTTACACCAAAACAAAGGCAAGTTTTTAAAAATCCCAACCAGATCTTCCAGACAGTCCTGAATTTGGGGAGAACTGTGCGTCACTACCCGAGCAGGGATAACAATTCATATTTATGGTATGAGGAGGTCAGAAAAGGAAATGTTAACATTGCCCTTTCCCCTCCGAGGAGCATTTGGAGATAAATTCCTTTTTGTAGCTTTTAACGGACAGCAACGAGCCTCCCAAAACCAGGACCAAGAATGGGCAGTGAACGGGAAATTTGGTGATTTCGACATTTTAAAAATATGGCCTTTTTCAGAAGCAGAATTTAGGTATTGAACAACACTGAACACAGCAAGTGAAATGTGATTTAATACATTTTGACCGTTATTAACCATAACTCGAGTCAGTAAAAAAGCACAAGCCTGTTATTCCATGGCACAAGCTCGGGACAGTGGAATTGCACTCCTGCTGCTCGCGGGAAGTGCCGAGACCAGCTGGAAACACTGATAATGCCAGGGGCTCCTGCAGTAAAACCTTCTCTCCCTTCCAAAGCAGGGCACACAGAGGTGGCCATGCAGCCACCCGTGAGGGGCTGGCAGCGGGGTCCAGGGACCATCTGTAACTCAGGGAGTCTCCTACCTGCTGGGCAGGAATGTGCTTCCCTGGGGATAAAGCAGAGCCACCATAAAAAACAGGGAGTATTAATGGAACTTTTTTCACTGCAATAATTTGCTTCCTATTAACCAGATTAAAAATACATAAATCTGGAGCACAAGTCAACTCGGTGGAGTGGCAGCACAGAACACAAAGGCTGGAAGCAGGGTGGGAGCAAAGGATCACCTTCCCCCTAATGAGGCAGCAGCGCCCATCCCCCGGGACTGACAACAAAGGGGTCCATTATCCACGAGGGTTTCACTCCAAGTGTTTAATGATCGCTACCCTTGCCCGAGTTCCTGCCTCAGGGAATCCTGTCCGAGCAGGAAGGGTGAGGCATGAAAGAGGTACAAGGCAATGCTCCTTGTGATTCCCATGTTCAAAACAGGTGGTGAAAATCTGAAGTGGTGTAAGGAAAGAGCCACAAGATCAGCCCCCTCTCCCCAGCTCCATGCTGATGGTGAGGCTGCAGCCCGATTTCTGAGAATCACAGAATATCCAGAGTTGGAAAAGACCCACAAGGATCATCCAAGTCCAACTCCTGAATCCATCACTTCTTCCCTCAGCCAGCGGCTCCTTGCAGGTGCCAGTGACCACAAATGACCAAAATTCACCCCAGTGAGCAGGGTCTGCCTCGGCTCACACACTCTGTGGTGTTCCAGCAGCTCTCCATGGAAAGCTCACCACTCCATAAGGAGTCTTCGCTCACCAGATTTGCAGCTGTGTCAAAAACGAGGCATCAGCAGCACTGCTGAGCCCTCGTGGCTCTGGATTCCCCGGCTCCAACTCCTCAGAGAAGCACCAAGGTACCGGATTTTCAGTGACCCAATCCATAAAGCACCCAAGGAAGGCACCTCCAGGATTATCCAGCTCCTAACTGGGTGTTTCTAGGCTGCTCCGTTGGTCTTAAGTGGCTGGATCACACCTAGGTACAACCTCAGGCACTGGATCTCATCCTTTCCTCGGCAAAGTGGTGGATGAGGAAAGTTTAGGGATTTTTTTTTTTGACTCACAGAAGTTGTTGGCAGTCAGCAAATTACTGAATCAACAAATCTATGTGTTAAAATTCATCACAAACTCTCCATTGGTGATTAGATTTCACAGCTTATAAGAATTTTGTTCTTGTAAACTCTAGAACCATCCAAATCCAAAAAAGACTTTTTAAGATAAAGTTTCACCTAAGCAATATAATTTCCACACCAATTACCTTTAGAACCACAGAATCATTTAGAAAAACTGTGCCTACAATTAAAACTCTTCAGGGTGTACCAAAATCTTTGCTAAATTCTTAAAATTGGTCTAAACTCGCCCAGCATCTGGGTTTTAACTTTCTCCCTACCGAGGGCTGGGACCCCTGGAATTCCTCACCTCCCGCACATTCCCAACCCTCTTGGGGCTCCTCTCTGCTGTGTTCAAAGCAAGCCCTGTGCTCTCAGCCCTTGACCCAAATTTTCCAGTATTTACTGGTATTTGCATCACTTGCACATTATCTGGGATGAGTTGGGTGTTTGCTTTGAAACGAGGGGCAAAAACAGTCCCTAGTGAAGGGCTAAGGATGGAACACACCTAGAAAACAGGTACTTCATGACAATTCCTTGTTCAGAATCCTGCATTCAGACCTCTGAGTTGCTTTAAAAAACCCAAAAATTGTAATATTATTGTGTCAATTAAGAAAATGGAAATGGAAATGTCTTCTATTAGCAGTAACTCAATAGTCCCCTCCATCAGTGGTAGGACAAACTTACAACTCCAGTCTAAAAGCACTAAAGGCAGTCAGACCCTTTGGTAAGGGAACAGCCTGTCAGTAAAATGTTTTTAATAACTTTTCATCACTCAAACGGATCTAAAACTTGATAAACCCATTTCAAAAGGATGAGAGGTGCTGGGTGACAAACCCAAGGAGCAGCTGGCCATGTTTTCGACACAGTTCAAAAAACAGAGATGCTCTTGTAAAACAAGTTTCATGTGATGTGAAACCTCCAAAGGGACGTGTCACCGCGCTCCTGGTTCTGGCTTGCCCCATGCGCTGGCATTTCAATTTGGAAATGTCAGACGAGTTCCTCATTCTGGAGAAATACCCCGCAAAGGGCTCGTTCTCATCGAAGGAGCCAGAGAAAGGCTCGCAGGGCAGACCCCACGCTCAGCCCAGCCCCAGCCCCTCAGCTCTTACCTGGCCGCCTCCGCGCCCGCAGACATGGTCAGAGCCCCGGCCAGCCCCGGCTGCCACAGGGAGAGCCCAGCACTCCACTGCTGCACCGAGGTGTCGCTGAGGACCAGCCCCTCGCTGGAGCTCTCGGCGCTGCCCCGAGTCGCGCATTCGCCAGACACCAAAATGTGTGACAGCTCAGCCCAGCCCCGCCGAGCCACCAGGGACCACAGAGCAGCGCCCCTGCTGCTGCCCAGGGCTGCGGGAGCGCCGGAGTTAATGCGAGCGCTGCTGGAAATCCAGGACCTTCCCTCGGAGTCAAACGGTGCAGTGAGGCTCAAATTCCCTTTTAAAAATCCTTACCTATCCCACTTCCCAGCGCCGAGCTGACTTGTTCCCTCAGGAAAGCACAAGCACAACTTTGGAACAGACTTGGAAAGTACCAAAAATACAGAGAAAGGCACCTTGCATTTTCCTAAACACGAGTCTTGACAGAAAACAACAACTTTCTCCCTTAAATGACCTGAAGAACGGAGGGTTTGATAACTGCACTGACAGCTGGTTCATTGAACATCCCCGGGACACAGATTTCTAACAGGAAGGGACAGTTTGGGGTTTTTCTTAACCAATTATCCTTGACTTAGAGCAGGCAGGAGACATGGAAATAATAACAACAATCAACGGTCTGTCAGATAGAAGGGTTTTGTTCTCCCTCTCATTTCCAAATACCAACCGAACACCCAATGAAAAAGCAGAACCCGGTGGTACCAACTGTTGCTCCAGAATCCATATGGTACATCCATGCCCTAATTAATCCCTATGAACTATCTCCTATTTGTAATTAATTTGACAGTGGAACAAAATCAGCACTTTGCTGGGAAGCAAGGTCACACTGACCAGAAAGTGTCAGGACTAATTCCTACCAACAGAAATGAGAATTGGCTTTAAAAGGCCAGTAAAAATAGCTGCACAAATGTCATTCGTGTGAAATTTTATGACGCTGGGTGAAAGTCAGGCCCAACGGAGGCCAAAACTCTCATTATCTGATACAAGAGCAGGATTCTTCTCCTCGTGCTCTGCATTTGGGTCAAGCACAGAGAATCACGGAATGTCCTCAGTGAGAAGGGACACACAAGGTCATCAAGCCCAACTGACACCTGGGGCCAAGTCACCCCAGGACAGCCCTACACAGGACACCCCCAACAATCCCACCACGCGCCCAAGAGCTTTGTCCAAACACTCCTGGAGCTGGAGAAGTATTTCCTCGAGCAATGCCAAACCGCACGGCTGCGGCCCGTCAGCTCGAGGCAGGGCTGGCTCCGGCTGCCAGCAGCGTTATGAAGGTTTATCCGAGCAAGGAATTCTGAGCGGGAGCTGCTGCTTCCAGGGACTGTGCTGGAGCTGCAGCAGCTGACACTGGGGATCCATGAGCCCCGACCTGCCCGGAGCCGGGAGGAGGACGGGGGTGACACGGGAGAGGAGATGGGCATGGAGGTGACACGGGAGGGGACATGGGCACGGGGTTGACACGGGAGGGGAGATGGGCATGGAGGTGACACGGGAGGAGAGGTGGGCAGGGGGGTGACACGGGAGGGGAGGTGGGCACGGGGGTGACACGGGAGGGGACGTGGGCACGGGGGTGACACAGGTGGCGTCTCCCGGTGCGGTCACTCCGTTCCCGCGCTCGGCAGCGCGGGGAGCGCTCAGTTCATCACCGAGGGGCTCGACACGTGCAGCCGCGGGCCGGCACCCGGCGCTCCGCTCGGGAAAGCCCTTCAGGCATCATTTCCCTCGGGATAAACAGCCCGGAGAGGCCCGTCCCGGAGCGCGGAAGGCAGCGGGGAAGGGGGAGGACGCGGGGACCCCGGGGGTGACACCGGCCCCTCGCGGCGGCACCGGCGGCGGAGCGCGCCCGGCTCATCCCGGCGCCTCCGGATCTCCCCGGAGCGCCCGGCTCGGTCCCTCCGGGCTCCCGCCCCCCTCAGCCCGCCGCGGCTCCGTCCCCTCGGGGCCCGCGGCTGCGCTCGGGCTCCCGCCTCCCGGTGCCCCCGGAACGGCCGCTCGGTCCCCTCAGCCTCCCGCCGTCTCCCGTGGCTCCGGGCCCTCGGGTGGCGCCGCTCGGTGTCCTCAGGCCCCCGCCCGGCCCGGCCCGGTCCCGCCGCGCCCTCAGCCCCCACTCACCGGCTCCGGCCCGTGGCGGCGCCGGGGCCCCTCGGCCGCCGAGCCCGGGCGGGGGGCGCGGGGCGCATGCGCGGAGCCCCCTCAGCGCGCGCGGGCCGGGGCGGGCGGGGACCGAGGGACCCGGGCGGGAGCGGGACAGGGACACGGAGCGGGGTCAGGGTGGGGACACAGCAGGGGACAGGGACAGGGACAAGGAGCGGGGTCGGGGGGTGACACAGCAGGGGACAGGGACAGGGACACGGAGCGGGGTCAGGGTGGGGACACAGCGGGGGACAGGGACAGGGACACGGAGCGGGGTCAGGGTGCGGACACAGCAGGGGACAGGGACAGGGACATGGGACTGGGGACAGGGACACAGCAGGGGACAGGGACAGGGACACGGAGCGGGGTCAGGGTGGGGACACAGCGGGGGACAGGGACAGGGACATGGGATGGGGACAGGGACACAGCAGGGGACAGGGACAGGGACACGGAGCGGAGTCAGGACACGGAGCGGGGTCAGGGTGGGGACACAGCGGGGGACAGGGACAAGGACACAGGACTGGGGTCAGGATGCGGGGAGAGGGACAAAGACGCGGAGTGGGGTCGGGATGGGGGCACAGCAGGGGATAGGGATGAGAGGAGAGATGTGCGCTGATGTCTTTACAAACAATCTGATGGGTGTTAACGTCTTTGAAATGGGTCTTAATGTCTCTGCTGACTTGGGGCAGCAGGTTCCTTACCGGGCCCGGACAGCTTGGCTCCTGAAACAGACACGGGTCTGCACGAGCCTGAGCCTCTGAACTTTGGGGTAAAACAGCGGGTTCAAGGGGGGATACGGGGTAGGCGGTTCGGGAAGGCTGCACCTTCCTGGTACCTCAGCCGGTGGGGAAAGGAAGAGGGCGACGTGCGGCCGGGAGTTCGGATAAAAGGGAGGCTGTGCCCTGCGAAACCGAGAGAGAGAAAACCCTGCGGGCGTGTGCCCCAGTGGCCTCTCTGCCTTTATTCGAATAAAGTTCAAGGACTCCTCTGTCTCCTTTTTGGACAGAAACCTCTGGCGTTTGTGGATTTTCCTGACAGGGGCAAAGACACGGAGCGGGGTCAGGATGGGGACACAGCAGGGGATAGGGACAAGGACACGGAGCAGGACAGAACGTGGGGAGCAGGACAAGAATCGGGAGGAACTCTGGAGCAGGGCTGTGGACAGGGACACCACCAGCAGGGTGGGGACGGGGGCATCAGGAGCAGGGTGAGGACAGGGACATAGGGAGCTGGACAGGGAGTGGGGCAGGGTGGGGATGTGGAGACCAAAACAGGGTGGAATGGGGGCATCAGGAGCAGGACAGGGACGAGGACACAGGGAGCAGGACAGTGATGGGGACAGTGGGAACAGGGCTGTGGATGGACACCAGGAGCAGGATGAAGGCAATGGAAGCAAGAAGGGGACAAAGATGCTGGGAGGGGGATGGGGACACAGAGAGCAGGAGGCACTGGGAGCAAAATGGGTGATGGGGACACTGGGAGCAAGATGGGGATGGGGAGAGCAGGAGCAGGATGAGGACAGGGATTTAGGGAGCTGGACAGGGACTGGGGCAGGGTGGGATGGGGGCACCAGGAGCAGAAGGGGAATGAGAACACAGGAAGCAGGATAGGGACAGAGACATGGAGAGCAGGACAGGAATGGGGACACTGGGAGCGGGTCTGTGGACAGGGACACCAGGAGCAGGATGGGGACGAGGAGATCAGGAGCAGGGTGGGGACCAGGGACGTTGGGAGCAGGCTGAGATGGGGGAATCAGAAGCAAGTCAGGGACAAGGACACAGGGAGCAGGATGGGTACAGGCACATGGGGATCAGGACAAGAATGGGGACAGTGGGAGCAGGGCTGTGTACAGGGACACCAGGAGCAGGATGGGGACACTGGGACAGGGGTGGGGATGGGGGCATCTGGTGCAGAATGGGAATGAGGGCATCAGGAACAGGGTGGGAACAGGGATATGGAGCACAGGACAGGGACAGGGTGGGGACAAGGGACACCAAGAGCAGGGTGGAGATTGGGCATCAGAAGCAGGACAGGGACGAGGACACTGGGAGCAGGATGGGAACAGGGAAACGGGCAGCAGGACAGGTACACCAGGAGCAGGATGAGGATGGGGACATCAGGAGCAGGGTGGAAACCAGGGACGTTGGGAGCAGGGACAGGAGGATGGGATGGGGAAATCAGAAGCAGGACAGGGACACTGCAAGCAAGATGAGGTCAGGGACACAGGGAGCAGGACAGTGATGGGGACAGTGGAAACAGGATGAACACCAGGGGCAGGATAGCGGCAATGGGACCAAGAAGGGGACACTGGGAGGGGGATTGGGACATTTGGAGTAGGAAAATTATGGAGGCACTGGGAGCGGAATGGGTGATGGGGACAAGGGGAGCAAGATGGGAATGGAGAGAGCGGGAGCAGGGTGGAAATAGGGCCATTGAGAAGCAGGATAGGGACTGGGGTGGGTGGAGACAGGGAGACCAAAGCAGGGTGGGATGGGGGATCAGGAGCAGGACACACACAAGGACACAGGGAGCAGGTGGGGACAATGGGAATGGGGCTGTGGACAGGGGCACCAGGAACAGGGTGGAGGCACTGGGAGCCAGACAGGCACGAGGACAGCAGAAGCAGGACTGCAGTCAGGGTCCCAGGAGCAGGATGGAGACAGAGACACGGCACAGGCTGGGGGCTCATCCCACAAGGAGATGGCTGCTCAAGGTGCCGTGTCCTGTAGGGACATCCCAAGTTCCTGGGATGGGGACAAACGGGGACAACTGGGGGGGTCAACACAGGGCCACTCATTGCTGATGGCCCTGCTGAGGGTGGGGGCACATCCCCCGGGGTGTGTCCCAGAGCTGAGCCCTGACCCACTCATGCCAAGGATGGAGCCTCCGGTGCCCCAGTGCGTGATTCCACGTGCCTCAGTTTACCTGCGGCACGGCCCAGGCAGGCACAGCCCTTGGGGCATCCTGCACCCGCACAGATCCTTTGTGTGGGGAAATTCCAGCCGCATGGCAGGGGCTGGGGGCAGGCTGCAGCCGCACAGCCCCCACGCCCAGGGCAGAGCCGTTTCCGCGGAAAATCCCGGCTCGCGTGCGCGGGGCCAGGTTCGCGGCTGCTCGGCCCCGCCGCGGGTCAGCGTTTTCCAGCCGCCGGGAAGAGCCTGCGTGAGAACCGGCTCCTTCCCACGCCTGCCCGGCCGCGTCCCGCCGCTCTCTCCCGGGGTGACGGCCGGAGCCATGCTCGGACCCGCAGGGACCCACTGGGCATCGCAGCCTCGGGGTTCTGCTCTCCAGGTGCGACCGGCATCGACGCCCATCCACGGGTGTCCCCAGGGCCCCGTCCGGCCCCGTTACCCAGCCCTGGAAAGCCCGAGGCTGCGAGGATGGATGTCCTCTTCCTGGGACAAACCCGCCCAGAGCAGCCGAGCTCTTGGCTCCGGAGCCAGGGGCCATCCCCGAGCCCCGGGACGTGCAGAGCAGCCCGAGCACCGCCAGCCCCGGACACTGACCCCGCCGCAGCCCGGGCGGGAGCAATCCAGGGTTTGCTCCAGGAGACGCCTGGCCTGGTCCCTGGGGGCCCAGTTTGGTGCTGGTCTGTACTGGGAGGTGACAAGCACCCCCAGCGAGGCCATGGGGGTGCCGGGTTTGTACTCTGCTTGCATCAAGCCAGGATTGAGCCCCACTTCCCCCAGGACAGAGGGGCAATGCGCCATCGGTGAGGCCACGGTGCCAGGGCGGATGTGGGAGGTGAGGGGGAACCCCCCCGGCAGGAAAGGCTGAGCCTGGTGATAGGGCTGGAGCCCCAGGACCGCATCCCTGGAAAGGCTGAGCCTGGTGATAGGGCCAGAGCCCTGGCACCCTCCTGCTGGGCGATGGGGTGGGGCAGCAGCATGGCCTGGGGGGCGATGCCGGTGTCTGCTGACAGGAAATCCTTCCCTTCCCTTCCCAGGTTTTGATGCTCCACTGGCCCTGAATTATCCCCCACAACATCCAGTTTCCGCAGACACTCAGCACACAGTGGGATGGGTGGATGTGCTGTCCCGTGGCTGCTTCCCATCCCCGGTGCTTACGTCAGCCCAGTGCCCCCAGTTTCCACCAGCAACTGGCAGGTTTAGGGAGCGGGGGAGGAGGTTGTCCTTGGCTTTACCCTCTTCTCCCCGTGTGCTGGTGCCCCAGGGCCACCTCAAGCCCCTCCGAGCACAGGGAGGCTCTGGGACAGGCTCCCAGTGGTGTCTCTGGGATGAACGAGGCTGCCAGGGCCAAACTCGGCACGGCAGCACGGGGGCAGTGCCAGGCCAGCGCAGGCTGGGGGCAGCCAGGGGCCAGGGAGGGCAGGAAATGTCCCCAGGAGATGTAAATCAGCCCTGGTTCCACAGCCCGTACTTGGGACTGAACGGGGGCAGAGTTCAGAGAGAGAGACAGAGCAGGGGAGAGGAGAGGGAGCACTAAAAACCTTTCAGAGGATGAGCAGCTGATGAAATCCCTGAAAACTCGGCAAGACTGAGTGAGAAAGGAAAAAAAATAGGTCTGGGCTGGCTGGTGCATTCATTACCACAGGAGTGGGACAGATGGGAGACATGAGTCCTTGGGGTTGGGACAGCGCTGAGGCCAGGGGGAACTGAGGCTGAGGATGTGGGAAATCAGGACAGTGTGTACTGGAAGCACTGGGAAAGCAGAGCCTCCCCCAGCACTGCCATGTCGGGGCACCATCAGACTAAGCCCAGCCTGGAAGTTTGTACTAAATGTTTACAAGGGTTCAAAAAAGGGGTACAAAAAGGTCAAAGCCACACTCATACCTCCTCCTGCGGAGGTTGGTAGAAGCAATGCCCCCCAGCATTCCCCTCACCAACCCCCCTTTCTCAGCTGCCTGAAATGCTTGACACAGTTGAGGCCCAGCCCTCAGGAATCCATATTCACACTGCTCAGCTCCGTGTGCTGGAGGAGCCTATCCAAAGGGAAAACCTTGCTGGAGGCAACAGCAGCTGGAGACGAACAATACAAAATGGATCAGGGCTCTGGGTCTGGGCTGCTCCCCGTATGGAGAATGCCCACAGTTGGTCCATGAATGCCCAGGGAGACTCCTACAGCCATGGAAGAGCGACCTGAGGAGCAGCTCCCTGCCTGCCCTGAGCCTCCAGGAGCCAGGGCTGGGCAAGCAGGGATGGGGAAGGACTGGCAGGTGCCAGCCAGGGCTCAGGTCAGCCCCCGTGCCAGGGCAGCAGGTTCACATGGGGTAGTTGAGAACGACGTCTTGCTTGGCCAGTTCCAGCAACATGGGGTCGTCGAAGAACTTGCTGATGCTCACGTCCTCACTCAGGCCCTGCAGGGCAACACAAAGCCAGGGTTATTCCCCATACAGCCACTGCCCAGAGAGCCCACTGAAGAGACCTTGTGTCCTGCAGTAAGATAAATTTCCAGGCTCCAATAAAGGCATGAGGTGCTTCTCCGCAGCTTGAAGGCATCTAACAACCCTCAGGAACCTGCAAACGTGGGGTTTCTGCTGCTGAGCTCACTGCCCTCCCACAGGGGAGCTTGATTCCCTCTGCAGCCCTGGGAGCCCCTCAGCCCAGCTCACTAAACCAGCACAGAAACCAGTTCCTGCTGGACAAGGGGGCTACACTGGGCCACTGAGGGGTCAGAGGGGCTGGGGAGGGAGTGGGGCTCAGCAGAGGCCACAGGATCCTGTTTTTGGCTGGAGCCACTGATGGGACCAACAGGCTCTGACAGGCAGCACGGGCAAGTCCTGGGGCACAAAGGGCATCAGACCACTCTGGGAACACAGAGGGAACGTGGCACACCCGAGGGACAACACTGCAAGAGCTCAGCTGCTGGGACAGAGGGACCCTACAGGGATTTGTCCCAGACGCACCTTCCTACGCCTGGTCTTGATCATGAACTCCCTGGCCAGGTGTGGGGCTGGCTGCGGCTCCAGCGGCCGGATGACGATGCTCTTGTCCAAGGGGTCACCAGGCACAATCTGAAACACAGGGCCAGGATGTGAGCGCGATGTTGAGGCTGGTTCAACCTCCTGGAGACCCCAACTGCAACAGGAAACACCCCTGGGCCCCGCAGACATCCCCAACACCCCGTTTGCTCTCCTGGCACACACAAACTCACGTCACCGCTGGTGATTGTGCCTGTGAGAAGTCACTGATACAGTGCTGAAAACTCCAGCCAAAGACATGTCCCACCTTCCCCAGGAAGGAAGACCCCTAAACACCTCCTAACAGAACAATCCATGCAAGTCCTGGTCAGCACAACCCCCTCCACAAACCAGGCATGCTTATTGTTTCAGAGCTGAACCTCGGGCTTTGATGCATCAACCTTTAGGCCAGAGCCCAGGGCTCAGACTGCAGCTGCTGCTCTCATGGAGCTGCACCCCAAATCACTGTGCACCTCACAGCTGTGGCTCCCACAGGACCTGATCTGCCCCAGACACAGAAGTGGTCAGAGAACAGTATTTTGTCCCAAACTTTGTTTCCTACAGGTTTAAAACACCACTTCTGAGAGGCAAAGCTGAAGAGTGGCACAGATCAAACTTCCTAAGGCAGATCAGTGAGTCCGAGCCCCACTCCAAGACTTCTGCTGCCCAGGCTGCAGAGCACGAAGTGGACCCAAACAGGTTCCCTCCTCCCAAGGGGGATGTGCTCTCCTCAGGCACTGCAGGACCCTGACACTCAGCCAGCAGCAGCTTTCAGGGCTCCCTCACTAGGACTGGGAGTGATGGGACTTGGAACAAAGCCCTGGCAGACGTGGAACAGCTGGTGCACAAAGCCTCCCCAAGATCCTTCAAGGATGTTCTCCAGAGCTTTTCTGCCCTGTGGGAGCTGTGGCACTGAGAGCACCTACCTGGTGCCTGATCCTACCTGTCCCTCTTCCCCACCTCCCCAGGGCATGGACTCACCTGCCAGTGGTGGAAGACAGAGAGAGAGAAGGCTTGTCCCTGCGTGTGGGTCCTCAAGTCTGTCTCAAACCCAAAGGAATCAATGGCTGGGATGAAGGCTTTGATGGTGTAGAGGGGAGAGCCTGGGATCGGAGCATCCTGTGTCACGTGGCCTCTGCAAACGTGTCAAAGGACTGGTTTTCCTTTGTGTCACAGAGTCATGGAATGGGCTGGGTGGGAAGGGACCTTGAACCCCACCCAGTTCCATCCCCTCTACCATGGGCAGGGACATCTTCCACTATCCCAGGGTGCTCCAAGCCCCGTCCAACCTGGCCTTGGACACTGCCAGGGATCCAGGGGCAGCCACAGCTGCTCTGGGCACCCTGTGCCAGGGCTTCACCTCCCTCACAGCCAAGAATTTTTTCCCAATATCCCATCCAACCCTGCCCTCTGGCAGTGGGAAGCCATTCCCCCTTGCCCTGGCACTCCAGGCCTTTATCCTGCTCTCTTGGAGCCCCTTTAGGCACTGGAAGGGGCTCCACGGTCTCACTGGAGCCTTCTCTTCTCCAGGTTGAACCACCCCAGATCTCCCAACCCATTTTTATACGGAAGTCACTCCAGCCCCCTGAGCATCATCCCAGCCTCCTCTGGAGCCACTGGAAGAGGTCCAAGTCCTTCCTGTGCTGGGGCCCCAGGTCTGAGCACATCCCTTTGCACATTCTCCTCTCTGACACTCGGGAAGAACCAGGCACAACCCAAAGGCTGCGCGTGATCCTGAACACCCCTCCCCGCGCTGCTCAGGGCCAGGATCAGTCAGGAAGCTTCCAGCTGTCACTTCGTGCAGACTTCACCCTCTGCACCAGTGCCAGGGCTGTGGAATTCTCCAACAGCCCAGATGCCAACGCTGCTGCTTTGCAAAGCCCACTGCTGGCAGTGGGAGCAGCTCACCTGCGCCGGGCCAGCACCGTGTACACGGCAGACACGCAGTCGGCGGGGGCCTGCACCTCCACGAAGTAGTAGGGCTCCATCAGGCGAGGGGTGGCCTGTGAGGGGACAGGGACACGAGCCACTGAGCACCAGCACCGGCACAGCTCAAGTTCTCTGGTCAAACCCAGCGCCTGATGGGATTACAGGGTTCCTGCTGCCCCATGGCTGCCCAAACCAACATCACAAACACTGAAAGGACCTTTTCTCCCTCTGGCCATGAGTCACACGCCTCCCTCCCGCCCATGCCCACCCTTGCCAGCAAGCCCAGCAGGAGCAAGAAGGGGAGAGTGAGCAGAAGCACACCAGTTTCCATCCAGGCTGGAACGTGACTGCCTGCAGGACTCGTGTGCCAGCCCACAAGGGCGCTGGGGACACTGCTGGGTGAATGAGTCAGTGTGAACCCACACCCCGGGGCAGATCCGTGGGGACCAGCCCAGCACACGGTAAACCCTCACCATGAGGAAGGCGGAGTACACGACCCTGCGGGCCGTGGGGATGATCTGCCCTCCGCCCCGGTGCAAGGGCTCCTGAGCAATCACCGCGTCCAGGATCTTGAACTTCACGTTGCGGATCACTGCAAAGGGAGAAATGACAGCCAGTGACCCCAGGGGACGTTCTCTGCCAGCACCAACCACATCCCCAGATGCCCAAACGCCCAGAGCCACCAGCAGTTCTCCTAAATTTAATTCCAGCAGGGAAAGCATGACCACATCATAACCCTGCATAGCAGAGAATCATGGCATGATTTGGGTTGGAAGGAGCCTCGAAGCTGATCTAGTCTAACTCCTTGCCATGAGCAGGGACACCTTCCACTAGACCAGGCTGCTCCAAGCCCTGCCCAGCCTGGAACACCTGAACGCTTAGAGATGGAAGAATTTAACAGATCTCATTATCTCAATTTCCCCACAGGTCCCACTTACGTTCATCACAGAGAGGCCCTTCCCTGGTCCCCCACTGGAAGCCCTGCACGATGCTGTCCTTCACTGAGCCCAGCAGAGACTTGTCCACCTAGGGACAGACAGACAGACAGCTTCAGAGACCACACCTCATCACAGCCACTAACACACATTACCCAGTGTTTAAAAGCCAGTTTCCAAAAGAGCAGCAATGTCCCCATGCGCCCCCAACGTCCACCCCTCCGTCACACAGCTCCAGAGCATCAGCACTATGTAATTTCTAGAGCACTATAAATTAAGAGTCCATGTTTTGGTGATCTTGAAAGGCAGGGCCAGTAGCTGCAAATTTTGGCAATTTGAGGACATTGGCCCAAACAGCAACACCTGAAAAATAACAGGTGACCTGGTAACCAGCGCAAGATCATTGTGGGGAAAGTGCAGCAGGTCTGAGCTGTGGCAAACAATGAACACCCCAAAGGCACCAGGGCCTTGCTGAAAAGTTCTGGGAGGAATGGGCACCTCCTGGCACCACAGGATGAAGGTCTCACTGAAGAGTGGCCCCCACTCCTCACCTCTGAGGGCAGGGTGTCATCTACCAGGATGTTTGGGCCAGTGGCGTCTGGCCCGAAGGCCCAGATGGAACGGGCAGCCAGCAAATCCCAGTCGTATTTGGTCTGGAAGAATTCACCCAGCTTCTTTCTGATAGGAGAGAAAGGGAAGAAGATTTAGGAAACAAGAACCTGACCTGCACTCACGATGTATTTATAACCCTGTTCCCTTCAGGCACACAACAGTCTCAGCCAGGGATGCTCACGGACTGGCAGGCACGAAAACCAACCCGGGATCCCTGCCTAGAGGCTGCTGCCCGATACTGTGCACCCTGCAGATCCCAGCAGTCCCTTTTCCCCCAGTTATTTACTTCTGGCTGGATTCCTGCTCTCCCAGGTCGCTCATACCTGTTCCACGTGATCTGCACCACTTCGTTCTCAATGTCCTCCGCCAGTCCCTTCTCCAGGGGCTCAGCAATCATTGTGATCTTGTTCCTGCGGAGAGACAGCCACGATCAGCCACAGTGAGGGAAATGGGAGTAACTGGGAAGACCTCAGGGACTGGCAGCCCTGCACTGCAAGAAAGACATTGAGGGGCTGGAATGTGTCCAGGGAAGGGAACACAGCTGGGGACGGGGCTGGAGGACCAGGAGGGGCTGAGGGAGCTGGGAAAGGGGCTCAGCCTGGAGAAAAGGAGGCTCAGGGGCGACCTTGTGGCTCTGCACAACTCCCTGACAGGAGGGGGCAGCCAGAGGGTGTCAGGCTCTGCTCCCAGGGAACAGGGACAGGAGGAGAGGGAATGGCCTCAAGTTGAGCTAGAGGAGGTTTAGGTGAGATATTAGGGAAAATTTTTACACAGAAAAGCTTGTAAAGGCCTGGCACAGGCTGCCCAGGGCAGGGGTAGAGTCATCATCCCTGGACACTGTTCAAAAAACATGTGGATGTGGCACTTGTAGACATGGTTTAGTGGTGAACATGATGGTGGTGCTGGCTTGACACCTGGACTTCATTTAGGGTCTTTTCCAACCTTAATAACTCCATGATTCTGTGATTCTCTGACTCCACCTAGCTTGGATGCAGCTGGGTTGATGAAGCCACCTGCAGCCAGTGCTGTTCCTGTGTTCTTGTGAACACAGCCCAAGTGCTCAACAACTGCTCTCCGAAGCCTGTTCAGCCCCAGCAGGAGACAGCTGAGGGACAGCCTGGCTCCAGCCCTCCTGTCCCACATCCAGCCCCTGTCCATGGCTGCAGGAGGGAGCCCATGGGCTGGGCAAAGTGCCTCTGGGGGCTGTGTCTGACACACCAGATGCTGCCTCAGAGAACCCCCCAACACCTGAAACTCGCCCCCAGCACAGGTCATTCCATGTGCCCACAAGGTCAAAGCCTGACCTAAGACTGAGAACAACCTGGTCTGGTGGAAGCTGTCCCTGCTCACAGCAGGGGTTGGAACTGGATGGTCTTTAAGGTTGCTTCCAACCCAAACCATCCTGTGATTCCATGAAGACTGGAACCTCTCTGTTCCCAGAAATAAGGAAATGCCAAACATGGCAAGATTGTCTCAGAAAAAAGGAAGGCAAGAACCAGAAACCACAGGGGAACACGCAGCCAACTTCAGCAGACCATGATTTCCCTGAAAATTCAGGTATGGGAACATCCTGTGCACAGAGATCTCCTCCATGTTCCCTCCCAGGCCTCCCTCTTCCAATCACATGCACAGTGAGGTGCTGGAGGAGGAAGATGAGAGCAGCTGCAAGGCTCCAGGGCATCACTGGGAAGAACAAATCCAAGATTGTGTATGGATAAGAGAAGAGCTCTTGCTCATGAAATTGTTTGGGGAGTTACTGAAGGCAGCACTGGGCCCTTGGGTACCTGCTCCAGGATCCCAGGACAGCTCTCACAACTGCTGAGGTGGGACACTTAGGTAAAAAGGAGGATGTGGATCTGTCTTTATTCCCTCCATTCTCAGAGCTCCTACACAGCACAGGAACATCCCTGGGACTCTGGTGTGTTCCTGAGGAGTTCAGATTAATGGGACACTGCTCACTTGGGCATGTGCCACTTGTGTGGACAACAGCCAGTGGGAACAGCCCCCTTGGAGGGGACAGACCCTCCCTCTGCCTGCTCCCATGCCCACCTTGCCCAAGGGGCCCTTACTTCTTGTTGGGTGTCTCAGCAAAGCACTTCAGGGAGGATGTTTCCACCACTGTCTCACAGAATGTCACCACTGGATCAGCCACCTAAAAGAACAAAAGGTTTGTAAGGTTTCCAGTATTTTTTTGTTTGTAAAAAGACTGTTTGAAACCTCAGAACACCTACAAGGAAAAATCTGCAAGGAAAAACCGTTTCAGCTGGCAGTGTTTTAATCAGTGTCGTGTATGAAGCACTGAGGCTGCACAGGCTGCTTCACTAATTCCTTCATTCAAATGAGACAGGAAAATTTAAATCCAATTCCAGGTATGAAAAATTCTGCTCAATTTACTTATTTGATGCTAGCCAGGCAATGGCTGAAGCACAGGGGAAGGCTGGAATGTGGAAAACTCCTCTCCAAGCCACTGTGGAGCCTCTCAGTCCCACTGGTGTGACAGTGAGGCTCTAAGAGGCCCTTTTACACCCTAACAGCTTTTTTTTTTTACTTTTACAGGAACGTGACAAAATCCATGCTGTATGTTCAGGCAGGTTCATTTTCTCATCCTTCTGAGACAGGGGAACAAACCCCCGTCCAGGGGTTCCAGTGGGAAAACCCCTCTCTCGTTCCCTCACCTTGATGTCAATCTCGGAATACATCTTCCGCAGATCGTGCATCACACAGTCCAGGTACAGCTCTCCTGTTCCCAGGATCACGTGCTCCCCAGACTCTTCCACCTGGAAGAGAAGAGAGGGATTCAGATGGATTCAGCACCAGCAGCCCCCCTGTTCACACTTCCTACTCAAGCCTGAGGAAGGATCAGCCTTAAATACACTTGTTGGAGTCAGAACACCCCAAGGAAAGCTCCCAGAGCCTCTTCCAGCAGGAAGTGCTGCTGGGCTCTGCAGAAAGCTGCTTCCCTGGCATAGCAAGGTGGGTGTTCTTCTGCTGGATTTACACTTTTCTGCTATTTTTACATAATTTATGAGATCAACTGAAACAGCATGAAAAGACCCACAACAAACACAAGCTATAGTAAAAAACTGATTATTCTGAAGCTCAGCCCAGAGGCTGCCCCCAGCACAGGCTGGAAACAGCCACACACGCACAGAATCACAGAACGGTTCAGGCTGGAAGGGACCTCTGGAAACCATCTAACCCAACTGCCCCCAGCAGTACCTTGGTTGTAAGTGAGGGGTAGCTCTTGTTGACTTTGCGGAGACCATCCAGCATTTTGGGCAGCTCTGAGGGGTTCACTGGCTCCACGGCTATTTTGATAACAGATGTGGTGTTGAACTTCAAGGGACGGAAGATCTGGGCCTGCAACCAGAGAGGACAAAGAGCTGAAACTGCATCCCTGCATGTCCTCAGGGTAAGACACAGCACGTGAAGCTCTTCTCTTTCCCTCAATGGCTCTTGTGCCCGGGCACCGTGGCAGACAGGGATTCTTTAGCCCCACCAGGGGAGCTTTTGGGATGTACCCCATCACCTTGCCTCCCTGGAAGGCTGAGCAATGCCAGCCAGGCACGGTACCTCCTCATTGCCCCGAGGCTCCGTCACGGTCGCTGTCTTCACTATGGGCTGGTCCACGCCCTCGATCAGCACCCAGTTGCCAGCAGGAACCCTGTTCACCTCAATGTGATACCTGAGAGACAGGAGAGCACCACTGCAGCTTCAGACCTTCCAGTGCCCTCCTCCCCCCTCTCCCTGGCAGCTCTCCTCCCTCCCAGCCCCTCAGCTGACTCCAGGTGACTCGTCTCCCAACTAACATGTTGCCAGAGCTTTCTGTACCTTGCAACTGAGATCCAGAGGCGTCCGACGGTGCAGATCTGGGAATCCTCCTCGTCTTCCAGGGTGTAGTTTTCCCCAAGGACCTTCACAGGCTGCCCAGCGTGGATGGTGCCACTGAGCACCCTGCCAAAGGCGTGGAACTGGACACCATCATCAGTGCTGTACATTTTGGTCGTGTGACACATCAAGGGACCCTTCCCGTGACACAGAGAGAGAGAAATGAGTCTCTTTCAAAACACAGTCAAGAAACAGACACAGACCTGGCAGGACTGGACTTTGATGATCCTTGTGGATCTCTTCCAACTCAGAATATTCTATGATTTGTGGATAAAAGGGATTAATGGGCTGGAATTTAGAAATAATTGTTTTGATTTGCCAAATCCTTTAGTTCCTGCCACTTGAAGCCCTACATCTCCTTGCCCTATACGGAAAGCCCTGGAATGACCGTGGTGGACTCTTCTGGAGCTCCTGTCCTTACTCTTGTAGAGCAGCAAATAGAGGTTGGGACAAAGCCATGAGGAGAAATGCCACCTGCTGGCCTGCAAACCTGCTCAGGGCAGAGCACCTGAGCCCCCCCAGATCACAGCTTCCAGTGCCACAAGGTCACTTCACACTGGTGATGGGGTGACAGTCACCACTGTGGAGTTCTATGTGGATAATAACAACTCATTAAAAAAAGATATTTAATTTTCTCTGCAGACATCAGAGCAAAAGTCACAGGCAAATTCCTCACTCAGCTGCCAGCGTTGGTGGCTCCAGACAACTCTGAATGACAGCTCAGTGCAAGCTGTTGGAGGAGGAAGGGTTTGCAGGGCTGGGAGAGGAAAGGTGCTGACTAACTAACATAGGGTTATTTTTATCAGCACCATGCAGTTTTTAAGAGTTTGGAGAGAGAATCAAACTTCAAGGAAAAGGGACAAAAAGACTGCACATGGACACAAAACCACCCTGCAGCTCCCACGTGCTCTGGAGCCCTGACCTAGTCCTGTTCTTCTCCGAACACTGTGAAACAATTCCCTCTCTCCAGGGCTGCCCTGGCCGGCAGCTGAAGCTCCTTGGAGTGAGGAGATTTGTTCCAGTGTCAGATGAGAGGTTTCAGAGTGCTGCAAGTCAAATCTGTGCGGATGGCTGGCTGGGAGGCAGCTGCCCTGGCAGGGCAGGGGGAGCAGGGCCTGTTTGTCTCAGTTTTGCACACTCAGAGCCAACACAGGAGTCTCCTTACGTCAGGGTCGCACTCGCTCATGGCCTCCCCCAGGTCGGAGTCCACGCCGCCGGTGTAGGTGTGCTCGATTTTTGTCTTGGCCCCCACCTTTGGGGAGGGGATGTGCTGCACACACATGTCCACAAAGCCTGCAACAGGAACACTTGGTGAGGACAGGGTTAACCAGTGTGGGGGAAAGAAATGCATTCCATAAACACAAGGCAAAGCCAGGGTGACTGCAGCACACGCAGCAGAGGGGAGAGGTGAGCAGTGTCTCAGGCTGTCCTATGGGCAAGTGGCCTCATAGTTCAGATTGGGAAATTGAGCAGGATCTGTGCAAGCTGGCACTCCTTGGCCAAAATATAACCCTCGACTCTTGGTGTGAGGTGTTGGGGATATAAGGAGGATTGTGTAGAGGAAGACAAACAGCTTTTACCTGTGAACTCCCCGAAGAACTTCTTGCAGACGAGCCGCAGGAGGGGCCGGATGTTCAGTTTCAATTCCTCCTTGGTCAGGTGGATGCCAAGTTCATCCAGAGTCCTGGGCAGGGTCGTGTCCACATCCCCCACCACCTGCAAGACAAGTCCCACTCTCAGGTTCACTGTGGGCGTCCCTGTCAGTAACTTCCCAGTGCAGCATCACACACCAGCCACCACCCTCAGGGCCCTGGACCTGCACTGCTTCAGAGCTCACACGGGAGCCAGATGGGTCAAATCATAGAATCATGGACTCATTAAGGCTGGAAAAGCTCTCTGAGATCATCGAGGCCAACCATTCCCCCAGCACTGCCAAGGCCACCACTAAACCATGCTAGTCCCCAAGTGCCACATTCACATGGCTTTTAAACCCCTCCAGGCATGGTGACTCCACCATTGCCCCGGGCAACCCTTTGGGGGAAGAAATTTTCCCTAATCTCCAATCTAAATCTCCTCCTGCACAACCTGAGGCCATTTCCTCTTGTCATGTCCCTTGTTCCCTGGGAGCAGAGCCCAAACCCCGCCCCCCCCCACCCCCGGCTGCCCTCTCCTGTCAAGGAGTTGTAGAAAGCAAGAAGGTCCCCCCTGAGCCTCCTTTTCTCCAGGCTGAGCCTCCCCAGCCCCTCCTCATCCGACTTGTGCTCCAAGTCTTTGCTCCAAGTCCAAGCACTGTCACTTGGCTGCTACCAGAGCACATAAGGAAGAGCAAGGACTGTTCTATTCACTGCAAATAAGAAATTCTCTGAAAAAAAAAAAAATCACAGGGCTGCATTTGCAAGAAATAACTATTGCTCTGCACCCCCAAGCCTACCCTGTGCAGATCTCACTGCAGAACGGGACAAAGCCACCAGACCCACCAGCCACCTCCCAGTGCCCAGCCCCAGCTGCTCCTGCCTGGAGCTGTGGGAGGGAGAATGACCCACCACAGACCTGAGCCAAGATCTTGTACAGGGGCTCCAGAATGAACTCCACGAAGCTGCGCTGGGAACTGCTCGTCGGGGCCTTTTTGGTGAACTTGCGGCTGTTGGAGACCAGAGAGGTGAGGGGTAAGAACTGCAGCCTGCCAGCACCCCTACACAGCCTCTGCTCCTCCCAGCTTCTCCTCTGCTCCTCCCAACCCCCTGGGAAGCTCTCAGGGACACGTGGGCCAGGCTTACTCCAAACGAAGGTCAGAGGAGCCTCTCTGCTCCTGCTTGCGGGATTCAGGAGGACCATGTGGATTCACACCAGGCAGGAGGCCTGACTCAACCCTTCTCTATGATTCTCACAGGATCATAGGATCAGGAGTGACCTTGGATGGTCATCTAGCCCACATTTTACAGGGAAAGGAGGGAAAACCCCAGGAATAAAGCAACAGACATTTGAAGAGGATTCTTACGTCTTCGGGTTGAAGTAGATGTCGCCCCAAAGCCGCTTCGCAAACTCCTGGTAATTGATGTCTCCTAAAGGAAAAAGCAAATGAAAAAGTCTCTCAGATGTCACTGCATTTCTCTTAGCTTCGAAATCTTTACTTTTTGGCTTTTAAAACAAGCCTGAGGATTCAATTTAATGAACTGATGCTGATGAATGAATGCCTCGTCCCAGTTCTGAGTGAAAGATTAAGCGCTGTCCTGGGGAGACCAGGCAGAGATGAGCAGAAGGAGTCCACTGGGGATGTCCCCAGCAGCCCAGGAACACTCCAGTTCTCTGCTACCCACGGGGTCAGAGCTGAGGAGTGCTGCAGGAGCCCAGCACATCTGCTGCACTTCTAAACGGGAATGCTGTGACTGCTGCTGCAGTGCCAAGGTGCTGGAATGGCCTCCACCCCTCAGCCCTGCAGGCTCAGCACCAGCATTTTCTGCCCTGCTGAACATCTCCAGGTTCCTTTCTCTTTCTCAGGAAGCACACAGCCAAACAACCAGTGCTGAAGGTCCAGTGCAGTGGTGGCTGTCGCAGTGAATTTACAAATACCAGGGCAGGGTGAGAACCTACAGCAGGTTCCAAACAAGCTTTTGCTGTGGGCAGATGTGTGAGCACAAGGAATTTCCTGATGGCTGCAGTGTGGACACTTAAGCTGCTCTAACTCCTGTTAGCTGACGTGTGGTGGCAGCACATACAATCCCTGGTGACCAGAATCCAGTATTCCCAACTCCAAGCACCCATTCAGCTCCTGCCTGCCCCACCTGGTTGGCATCTCCTGCCAGCTGTGCTGTCCTCAGCCCCCCAAGGAGGGGGTCTCACCCCAGCAGCTCTGAGTTAATGCTGTGATACCCGGGGAGTTCGTTTATTGCTCCCAACTCTCAGGACACGTGACAGCCCTGACACCATCAGTCCCTGACCTCTACAACTTCATCCTCCCTCAGGCCAAGTTCTCTGCAAGAGCTGGCCCAGCTGCTTTACAACCTCCTTCTTCCCCTGCTCACGGCTCCTACAGATCCCCAAATTCCCCAGTGGGGGACTTCAAAAACCTGGGCTGTGCAGCTGCTAATGCCAGCACAGAGCCCACTGCTACACGCAGCAGATTGCCCTGAGTGGGCACCTGGGGAGCAGGAAATTAAATCCAAGCCAGAAAAAGACAGTTTCTTAAAAAAGAAAGAGGGCAAGAG
Source organism: Lycocorax pyrrhopterus obiensis (assembly GCA_014706295.1). Classification (NCBI taxonomy): domain Eukaryota; kingdom Metazoa; phylum Chordata; class Aves; order Passeriformes; family Paradisaeidae; genus Lycocorax; species Lycocorax pyrrhopterus. Next base: position 4,872,530 of record JACSVZ010000027.1, read on the forward strand.
TGCAAAACCTTGTGGGCCAAGCTTGTGCCCAGCTGCAGCTGAGTCTCGGACTTTTGGGAAAAGGCAGGAAGTGTTTAACTGCTTCACTCCTGAGCTGCTGCTAGGGAGGCAAAGCACAACGCACACACCTGCCTTCAACTGCCTGTTATTTCTGATTAGGGTATGTGTAAAATCTTGGCTTCTGACTCAAGAAACATTTATCAGGAGAAAATATCCTGCTAAAACTGTTGTTTCTGCTTTTTAACCCCCGAGGCTCAGCTCTGCAGCACCACTCAACTCCCAGCAATTCCAGAACACAAACACTGGCCATGTGCAGAGGAAGCCGAACTGCTTCGAAAACCTCCACAAGAAAGGTTGGGAAATGAGATGTTGAAGTGCACCAGGTTTCTGGCTAATCCTCACCATATGTGTCTGCATAAATCTTTGCAAAAGACCCCAGTGTGAAGCAGATGCTGTACTGAGAGCTGGAGAAGCACACGTTCCCCAGAAGGGGAGACAGCACGAGGTTCTCGTCGGTGGAATACATGCTGAGAAGAGAAAAATAAAACCAAATCAATGTTATGAACCAAAGAAGACACTTCAACCCACTTCCCACACCCAACAGCAGTATGTGACAGGCAAGGAGCCTGCATTGCCAAAAAGCATCTTTAAACAGGCTGCAGCTTGCTTGCCATCAGAATCTCAGGGTCAGGAACATTTTCTGCCTATAAACTCCAAAGCATTTATGTGCAAAGATTTAAAGATCCTAGAACTAAAAAGTTACCAGCACAAATGCTTCAGATTTTTATCTGGGAGTATTTTTCTTCCCATGAAAAAGCAGCCAAGTTGGTCAACCAAGTAAGGGAAAAGATAATGTAGGGACAGGATTTAATCAAAACAGGTTTAATGAGCTCACAGCCGTGCTAGGCAGCGTGAATTACCCTGCTCCCAAGCTGCCTGATGCCAGCACACACTGAACAGAGACATGCCAGGGAGCTTGTGTGCAAATCCATACACACTTGAAGGGCAGAATGCTGCCAAAAAATCCCTGGATGCAGAAGAAGCCACAGAAACGATGCATGGCTACCAAGATGTCCCTCCCTTCCCTGAGCAGGGCTGGCAAAAGATTTGACCGTGTCAGTATCATAATCCTTGTTTAGGAGTTGGGACAGCAAATCCTCTTTTAGCTTTGTAGCAAGTATTTAGGAGCTTTGAGACATCTCAACCTCCAACTTGGGATACAACCTGGATAATTTCAGTGTATTCGAGACATTTGGGAGCACAAATTCCCTGCTCTGGTCATATGTCCACTTTCCCTACTTTTTAATGGAGGAAAAATGAAATGGGGCGGGGTAAATGAAATCCCCTGGAGCTTGCCAGGAAGAGCCAATCCTGCTTAATTCAATGTATTGGCTGAGATGAACTTCCAGTGGTTCTTCCTGGCCCATTTTCTATGATTGAACATATCAAGAGACAAACTGATGAGTTTTCAGGCACATGCAGGGCTCACAGAGAGCCATGGGACAGGGACAGCGAGCACTAACAATGCAACACCCCCAGCACCCTCACCTGATCAGCCCATTAACTTCGTCTACGATGTGTCTGAGTTTGTAATAAGCATCTGTGGGGGGCAGTTTCAGCTCCAGGATGAGTCTGTCGATCTTGTTGATGCACACGGTCACTGCCAGCCTCTCCTGCACCGCGTGCTTGATCAGCCTCTCCGTGTTCAGCATCACCTGCAGGGAACAGCGAGCTCAGAGCCCCAGGAAAGCCTCCACAAAATGCTATCTGGGGCGTGAGAGGCAACCAGTGACCCTTACTCTGCTGCCAGGCTGCACAAAGCCCCAGCTCAGCAACCAGCAATCAGTTAATTCTCCTGAAATTCAGAAGTAGGGGCTAACCCAACCAAATTCCTTGAATCTAACCCTGTGGACATCTCTGATATAAATAACCTGCTCAGCTTTAGGTATCATGGGGATGGAGATGCACACAAGTCAGATAATCAGCCTACGGGCCACAGCATCAATCAGCCTGGACACGGCAGCCAGAGGCTTGGCTGCCTGTTTGGATGGAAAACACCCTCGCTTCCCAAACCGTCCTCCAAAAACCCTTCACCCCAGAAAGCTGAACCCATCCCAGGCCTTCATGCTAAGGCAGGAGCAAAGACTCCAGAGGGAGGGATGTAACCCCCAGGAGAACGTGGCACTCACCCCCTCGGCGGCGTCGATGAAGAGCACGACGCCATCCGAGATGCGAAGGCCGGCTGTCACCTCGTCAGAAAAATTCACGTGACCTTCAAAACCACACAAAGGTGGGCAGTGAGAAGCACAGTGAGCCCTGCTGCAGCAGCAGCACACAGGGTGGGAAGCTGTGGGGCTCTGCAGATCCCTCTGGCTGCTGGTAGCCAGAGAGGCAGACGGAGACGGTTCCTCCTCAGGCAGGGACCTGGAGCTGCTGCCAGAGCTCCCCATGGGGATTCAGCTTCAGCTCTAAGCTACTTTTTGAGAATGCACACAACAACATGTTAAACAGGCGCTTTTCCTCACATTTGTGACTGTTTTCCCCACAGCTCCGTGCAAGTACTTTGGGAAAAAGAGGAAGATTTCTTCTCAAAGACAACAGATGCTTCTCCCCGCAGCCTCCTCCTGCGCTCTAACCTCCCTCATCCTGAGCTGTAGTTCAGCAGATGTGTCCCAAGACCCTCTTTCCTAAAGTTTCTTACAAGCTGATCTGTGATTATGTTCCCTCCACAGGAGCCTGTCAGAGGCCTGAGGAACTTGCTGAGTCTCACTGTGGGGCAACAGCATTTGAGCAAAGCAGGGTCCCCATGCACATGGCAATACCTGGGAAACAAAATTCTACCTGTGCTGCTTGAGTGAAACACCTCTTCAGCCTCACCAGCCCTCACTTAGGCCAGCTAATCACAAACATGAGCCTGACTTGTCCCTGCCCATGGCAGGGGTTTGGAACTAGATGGACTTTAAGGTCCCTTCATGCCAAACCATCCTGGGGGATTATGGGTCAGTACTGCTGGAAGTGACTTCACAGGAGTGAACTCAGCTGAAGGCTCAGGACTAGGCTGGGATCAGCTATAAAAAGTACAGAACAAAGCTAAGTGCTTCCCAGAGCAGGATTTTCAGGATTGCACAATCACCTGGAGTGTCAATGATGTTGAAGAGGAAAGACTTTCCTTTGGTGTCCGGCAGAACAATCGTCACTGGGGTGCTCTTGATCCCCACCCCCCTCTGAAACACAGGAAACCAGGATTACAGGTAAAAAAAAAAAAGAAATAAAAGGATCACTATGTGCAGATGCAGAAGAAGATCAAGGAAAAATCAGGCAGATGGAAAGAAGTAAACATCCATCCAGGACATCCTGGAAGAGAGTAATAACCTCAGATCACTGAAGTACCCAGCCCAGCTCTCCCGTCCATACTGGTCAGACTGGTGAGCCACCACTGCACCCTCCACACCTGATTTCAGCTGAGGAGGTACTACAGGCAATACCCAACACAGACTGTGGGTGTTTGTTTGTGCTTTCACCCTCTGCTGCCACCCAGTTACACCTCAAAGCACAAGATTTGATCACACAGAGTATATAAAGTACAGCATTAAGAAGAGGAAAAAAAAAGCTTCAAAGGATTGTTCTGGTCATGACACAAAATAACATTTCCACTCATGCCTAACCACATGGAGCCAGAGCTGAGGAAAACAAGGAGAAATGTATTTATTTTGAAATAGGGTTTTTTTCCCTCATCTACCACTGCTGCAAACCCCTTCCTCCTCTTTCTCTCAAAGAAAGTAAGAATTACCCCCAGACTGGGGTGACTCTGCCATAGATTCAACATTACACAGGTTATAAAATCATACATAGAGATGAGGGAAGGAAGTTAGATCAGGAATCTTCCTGAGGCAAACAAGAGGAGCAGATTGTTTTATTGATAAAGAAAATAACCAAAATGTGGAAGGCACAGAAAGGTGTTAAAATGGATGAGGCAACTGCCTACAGCAATTGTGAGTAAAGCATGAGACAACTGGATAAAATCACTACAAGACCACTCACCTCCTGCTCTGTGAACAATATATCAGTGTAGCAGAGCTGCAAAGGCAAAACAAAAATCAGAGTCTCACATTTTGGTATCAGATACTCAGTTTGAAGCAGGGCACAATAACTCTGACACATCACTAAGGTGACAAGTAAGTGACAGAAGCAGAATTAGGACTGAGCTCTGGCTTCCCAATCCTACATTCCAGTCACTGAACCACCTTGTCCCCATGCACAGTCACCCTCCCCCAGGGTGTAAAAGCCACCCCCTGTTCCCTAGGGCAGGAATAGCCCAGGAGCTCACTCACATCCTGGTCGTAGCGCTTCCGGATTTCCGGGTGCGTCTGTTCTATCAGGCAGTCGACAAAACACGTCTGGAAAAGAGCAAAGACAGGAGGAGCCTCCCTTCAGACAGACACAAACACAGCCCCATCCCTCCAGTGGCAGCACAGAGCACGCTGAGCAGGGTATTGCAAACTCTACAAATTCAACCTACAAAAAAATCTACGCATTTCACAGGGGAATGCAGTGCCAGGACAAGGGGGAATGGCCTTAAGCTGGAGGAGGACAAGAAATTCCTCCCTGTGAGGGTGGGGAGGCCCTGGCACAGGGTGCCCAGAGAAGCTGTGGCTGCCCCTGGATCCCTGGAAGTGTCCAAGGCCAGGCTGGATGGGGCTTGGAGCAGCCTGGGACAGTGGAAGGTGTCCCTGCCCACAGCAGGGGAGTGTGACTGGATGGGCTTTAAGGTCCTTCCAACCCCATCCATCCTTGGATTCTATAAATAAGTGCATGAGCAGGAGGAGCAGAAGGTGCTGCTGCAGAGAACCAGGGGCCAGGAGGGCTGGCAAAGCAAAGAGACAGGTCACCATCACCACTCCTGTATTTGGATATTCCCAGTACCTTGCCGTGGTGAAGGTGCCCACACAGAGTCACATTCCGGATCAGCTCCGAGTTGTCCATCAGATCTGCCAGGAAACTGCAGGAACGGAACACAAAAGACTGTTGGAGGCTTCTGCTGTGTCTAAGAAAAGCAGGTGCCGCTTCAGCTACACTTTCTATCCAAGGTGCCCCCTGAATCCTCGCCAAACTTTTATCCTGCCAATGCCCTGCGGAGGAAGAATCCCACTTTCCAGATGGGGAGGACAAGAGAGTTGGAGTCCCAGACAGATGGCAGTGGGTGGGAGGATACGGAGCTGGTAAAGCTGCCAGCAATGGAATATTATTGAATATTTTTCTTCTCTTCTAGTCAGTACTGGAGCAAAAGTCATATCTATGTTCTCAGATGATGAAGCACTTCCACTGAAACCATGGCAGGCAGGCAGGTAAACCATGGTACTGGATAACAAGCACCCCACGGAGCTTTGAAAGCAGCCAGGGCCTCCACAGACCATTAATTCTGATTTTCAAGTCTTAAAACAGTGACATTCCAGGGACTCAAGGAATTAAGTCTTTTTCAAATCAGCAGCTGAGCTGGGTAATGATGAGCTGGTCACTTCAGGATGGATGCTGGCCAAAAGATAATTGAGATCCTAAATTACAACCCCTAAAAAATAATGGGAGGCTATAAAACATGCAGCCACTCCCAGAGGCCTGCAGAGAATAAGTGCTGTCAAATAATCTCCTTTTTAAACAGATTAAATTTTCACTGATGCAATAGACTTCTTAATGTCAAACGTTTTGATTAAGAGCTAAAAAACACAGCAATCAATACTAACCCCGATTAAAACCTTCCTAATTGGTCTGAAAATAAGGCTAAATGGGAAATCAATACCAAGCTTGCAGGCTTCTGGCTACGTCCCACAAGGAATTTCTCTTGGCCCCATCCTAACCATTTATACCAACAAACAGGAGGAAAAGGAATTAATTACAAATGGAATGAGCAGAGCATACAGGGATCAGGGAACGGGTGGATAATGCAGAGCCCAGGTCAGCGACTGAGCCAAAGCAAGGGCTGAGAAAAACCAGCCCCAGCAGCTCTTGGGCTCTGCTCCAGCTCTGCTGAACCCCCCCAGGCAGCTGAGGGACCCCTGAGTGAACACCAGCTCCAGGAACATCCTGCCCCCTCAGGAAAACACGAGGCTGCTGGGTGCCAGGCACAGGGACTGCTCACCACCAGGGACTTGCTGCTCAGCCACACCTGGTGCTGGGATGCACACCTGGAGATGAACATTTAAAACTGGGAAAAGCCCTGAGTGGCCATGAAGTGCTGAGTGGAGAGATGAGCCCAAGGAGACTCCCACAGCTCCATCTGCTCATGCCAAAGAGAGACAACACACACACACACTGCACACGCAGGGACACGGACCCTCCGCCCACCACAACGCGCAGACGCTGCTGCCAACATCAGACTTTTAACAGAAAAAGCAAATGATGGTTTTTATTCCATAGAAAACTCGTGTGAGATATTACATCTCCAATTTTTAATGCATTTGGAATTTGTTCCAGGAGGTTTTCTCCCAGCCCTGGTGTCCAAGAAGCTGCTTTGGGACACAACCAATAGACCCAGCCAGCAGAGCTGCAGTGTCCTGCTGACTGCACAGCACTCAGCACTCACCCAGCAGCATAAAAATTCCCAATGGAAACTGGAATAGATGGGATCTGAGACTGGGATCAACCCAGAATGTCCCAATATGATGTGTGCTACACATTGACCATGTGAGTATTTAACAGGTTGGTCAGGGAAGCTGTGGCTGCCCCTGGATCCCTGGAAGTGTCCCAGGCCAGGCTGGACGGGGCTTGGAGCACCCTGGGATAGTGGAAGGTGTCCCTGCCCATGGCAGGGGTGGCACTGGATCGGTTTTAAGGTCCCTTCCAACCCAAACCATTCCAAGAACATTTCCTAAGCCACGAGCTGTTGCTATGGAGCTTTATCTCAGCCCCTGAGGTGAGATTCTCCTTTTGTGTCCAACCCTGCCCTGTGCTGCTGGCGGGGAGAGAAAATGTCTGTGAGATGGTTTCTCCTGCACTTCCTCTTGTTTTGGGTTCAGAACCTGGGAATTGGCTGCTCTCAGGCCTGTGCTGGGGTCAGTAGCTGCCTCCCCCCAGCCCCACACTCACTCCATTTCGTAGACAGTGACCGGCAGCGTCTGCTCCATCAGGGAGAACTTCTTGGTTTTCACAGGTTTAATAATGGGCTCTGAAACAAGAGAAAGAACAACAAACTGTTCCCAGAGCCCCCGAACCAGCAGGGTCAGGAGTGGCCCCCAGGAATGGGGAGTTTTGCTGACAATCCCTCAATTTTCCAGCTGACAGCTTCTCTCAGCTGCATGAGATGGCCACTGCAGGGGCCTTCCAGCTGAGCCATTCCAGTGTATAGGGCTTAAAGGAGATGACTTTAATGCATTTACTTTTTCCTTAAACAGCTTTTCAGTGTCTGCTGATTCCTCTTCTTCTGAAGACACATTTGTTTGGACTTGCAAAAATCGGAAGTGCCCAAATCTGCACACACCAGACAAAGGGTTCCTGAGGCTACGAGGGGACTCCAAAGGGGCAGGATGGAAGGGAATATCATTTCCCCTTTCCAAGAATCCATTAAGAGCCTTCTCCTCCCTCCACGCCCTCTCACAGCTCCCTCCCCACTCACCAGTGAGTGGCTGTGTGTCCTCCTCCTGCACGATGGTCTCCACCTCAGGCCCGTAGACCTCCTCTGCTGTGGGGTAGTACTTCTTGTCCTCGTGCAGCACCACCTCCATCCCGGGGTGCTCCTCGTCGTGCTCCCCCATGTCATCATCATCATCATCATCCTCCAGCTGCAACCAAGGCTCACCCTCAGCTGCTGCGGAGCCACCCGAGGGGACAGGCCTGGGGTGACCCCTGAGCGAGGGACCCCCAGTGCAGCCCCAGCATCCACAGAGGTGCCCTGGGAGCAGCTCCTGGGTGAGCAGCACGGCTCTTCCCACAGCACCTGGATCAGGAACAGCCCCTGGGCTTGCAGCCACACCCCGGCACAGGCAGCAGCTCACACACACAACAGCCACACACAGCACAGCACCAACACCCGGGTAACACAGCCCCCACACCACACGGACCAGCAGCAGATGGGAAGGAGCTCCCTCGTTTCCCCCGCGGGGCAGCCCCTCCGCTCCCCCCGTCCTCCTCCCGCTCCCCTGCTGTCCGTGGGGATCTTGCTCTGCCTTCCCCCGCGAGGATCCGGCTCCCTGCTGCAGCCTCAGCTCCCTCCTGAGGGGCTCCCGAAGGGACACGGACCCTCCATGGGACTGACACCAAAACCAGCCAAACACAGCCCGAGCCGCAGGAGCTCCCAGTCCCCACCGCGATTCCAGCAGGAACTTTGTCATTCCCTTTCCCCCAGGAACAGATTTTGTCAATTCTTCAAACACCCAACCCACTCCGACCCGCGGGATTCAGACCCCAGCACTGCCCAGGCTCACCAGAGCCCGCCCGGGGCAGGAGCAGCCGCGGGGCCCATCCCGCTCAGGCTCCGGGGCAGGACGAGCCCGCCGGCTCCGGGGGTCGCTGCCCCTCCTCCCCTCCACCCCACTCACCTCGTCCAGGTCTTTGGACTCTCGGCCCAGCTCGTCGTCGTCATCGTCCGAGTCCAGCTCGGGCCCGATGTAGTTCCCAAACTCGTCGTACAGGTCGGTGTCCATGCTGGGGGGCGGGAAGAGGGTCGGTGGGGCGCGGAGACCGGGGGCCGCTGACCGAACGCCCTCAGGGCCCGCGGCCGTGCCGCACCGGGGGGCCGGGCCGGGCCGGGCCGGGCCGGGCCGGGCCCGGCCCTGCCCCAGCCCCCAGCCCCCTGCCCCGGCCCCAGCCCCGTCCCTGCCCGAAGCCCCGGCCCGGCCCCGCTCTCCCTCACCTGCCCGGTCCCGGTCCCGCTCCCGCCGCTGCTCTCGCCGGCGCCGCCGCTACCGAAGGCCCGCGGGCTGCCCTCGCCGCCTGTCGCGACAGAGCGACCCGCACCCTCCGGCAGCGCCGTGCCCACTGGAGAAGCGCCGGGTGTGTCCGGGGCCGGCTCGGGGCCGGTTCCGGAGCGTCCCGGGGGCCGCGGGCCGGGCGGGGCAGCGCGGGGCGGCAGGGCCGGGTAGGCGGTCCTGTCAGGCGCGGCCGGGGCAGCCCGGGGACCTCGCGCGGCTCTGGCGCTCTGGCAGCGGGAGCGCGGCCCCGGCGGGGTCGGGACTGTGGCGATAGAGAGCGGCCCTGGGGGCGGCGGTGTTCGTCACCCAGCGGGACTGTGGCGATAGAGAGCGGCCCTGGGGGCCGAGGTGTTCGTCACCCAGCGGGACTGTGGCGATAGAGAGCGGCCCTGGGGGCCGAGGTGTTCGTCACCCAGCGAGGCTGTCGCGACAGATCCAGGGGCCCCGGGGCCGGCGGTGTTCCTGTGGGGGGGGGCTAAGCAATAGAGGAGAGGTTCCCAGTTGCCACCCACGTGCGTGGTGGCCTTTAGGCTGCCGCAGTGGGAGTCCGCAAGGCAGGACTGTCACGATAAGGTCGGGGTTGTCGGGCCGGTCCTGGCAGCGCTGTTGTGACAGAAGCGGGGTCCTCGAAGCCATCCCCGGCAGGGCTGTCCCGACAGGAGGGGTCCCGCGCCCCGGGGATGGATCCGGCCGGAGCGCTCCCTGCGCTGCAGCGGGAGCTGCGGGAGGCGCTGGCGGAGGACGAGCGGCGGCAGCGGGAGGGCGAGGCCAAGCTGCGGGCGGTGCGCCAGGGCGTCCCCGACTACGGCCAGTTCAGGTCCGGGGCTCGGGGACCGGCCCGAGGGGGTCGGAGGGGCCGCCTGGGCTCGGGAGGAGCCGGGAATTCGTTTGGGGCTCCGGAACCCCTCGGGGTCTGAGGTCGGAGCTGCCCCGGGAGGGGCTGGAGCTGATGGCCCGAGCACTGATCTTGGGGGACTCGAGGGGCAGCAGCCTCGGGATCCCTGGAACGGCCTCGGGATGCCCGGGACAGCCCCGGCTCCGAGGACAGAGCCCCCAGGCGCGGACACTCGGCCGTGGTTCAGATTTGTCCCAAAACTCCTCAGGTGGCCCCGTAGGGGCTGAGATCTGCCCCTGCTCTGTGGCCGGTCCCTGTGGTGGCCCGGCTGTGGCCAGCAGTGGGATGGCACTGTCCCCTCCCCAGAGCACTGTCCCTTCTCCAGGACACTGTCACCTCTTCCCATTCCCACCCCCAGCCCCCCGTCTCTCCCCACACCCCCCAGGCCACGCTGGGAGTGCAGAAGCAGAGGGTGACGTGTCCCCCGTGCCCTTCCCAGCCCGTTCCTGCTCCCAGTCCTGTCACTCCTTTGTCCAGGGGGTTGTGAGCAGGTTGGGATGGCCGGGCTGCTCCATGGTGCAGTGTCAGGCACTCCCAGTGCCCTCCAAACTCCTGGATTCCCTATGGATCCGTCTGGGGACTCCCAGTGTTCATCAAAGCCCTGGGTCCATCTACAGATCTGCCCGGGACTCCGAATGCCCACCCAAGCCCTGGATCCCCTACAGATCCATTCCTGTCCGTTGACATCCAGGATCCATAGGTAGATCCAGGACTTTGACCACACTTGGGAGACATCCTGGGACCAGATCAAATTCCATTCATGGATTCACATCTGTCTCACCCACCCATGCCACCTGATCCCTGAGAGGCAGGAAAGCACTTTCAAGTGGCTTCTCCCCTGAACATCTTGCCAGTCCCTGTAATGGGATCCCTGAGGGATTTTAGGCTGGTTTATCCTTGTATTGGGAAGGGCCTGCTCCTGCAGCCTGTCCAGCCCCCCGGGATGATCCATACAGCCCAAAGTCAGAAATTGCCTCAGAGAAGCAGCTTGAAGCCTCAAAGTGTTTTCTCTTGCCACGTGTCCCTCCTGTCCCTGTTCCCTGTAGGGAGATTGTGCTGGCCTCACACCTGAAGCCCCTGGAGAAGAAGGACAGGCTGGGACAGAGGAGGAATGTGCTGTGGAATCCCTGTGCAGCCCCGGCCGAGGCAGCGCCCACCCGCGCTGTGGAGATCCCACAGGTGAGGGAGAGGCTGCCAGGGCCTCGTCCACAACTGGAAATGACTCAGGAATCATCTAGGTGTTAACTGGAATGCAGGAGTTACTCAGGACTCACTCTGGCTGTGAGCCAGCTCTCCCGGGCCCCTGGAATATCGGGGTTTGGATCAGCACAGGGTCAGGCTGGGCCCCTTCAAGAGGAGTCTGCTCCAGCCCTGTGGGAGTGGAGGCCTGGCTGCACACCCTGGCCCCAGAGCTCCCAGTGCCTCCCATGGTGGGCAGGAACAGAGTATGGAAGCCATCCCTCCTGGCTGGGAGCAGCTCCCAGCAGCTGCAGCCTGGGACCGAGAGCCAGGGCTGTGCACCAGGATCCTCCCTGGAGCAGCCTCTGGCTGCAGAGATTCCCTGAGCACAGCTGATGCTTTGCCCATGGTTTAGTGATCATGGAAAAGGGCTGGGTTGGGTTAATCCTGCTGCCTGATGAGCTCACTGAGTCCCTCAGTGGTGGGAAACAAGGACAGGACATTTTCTGTCCAGGTCATTTGTGACTGGAGTCACCTCAGTCCTGCCCCGCCATGGGCTCTGTCCACGCTGGAGTGTCCTGGGCATTGGATGTTTCCCATGGTAATGCAATTTCATGGATTGCCTTATAAACAATCCCATGGATTGTTTATGATGCTGGATTTCATTGACCTGTGTTTATTATAGGATCTTTTGCAAGTCTCCTGGGTAGCATTGTGTTTTCTTGGGCTGAGCAATGATCTCCTCAGGCAAATCTTGCTCCCACTCCCATCAGATCTGAGCACCAGGCTCAGATCTCCAGAGCTTTTCCCGCTGTGCTCAGCCCCAGCTGATGTCCCTTTGCCTTGTTCCTTGGCTGTAGAAAAGCTGCACATTTGCCTCCTCCTTCAGCTTGTGCATCAGTGACCCAGCGGGGATGGGCTCAGCAGTTAATTAGAGCTGGTATAAAATGGGATTTCCTTTATCTGGGAATGCCTTTATCTTGGAGCTCAGCTCTCAGCCTCTGCTCTGCCACAGCCCCACCAATGTCGGGTGGTACCAGACAGGGCATCTGCACATTTTCTGGGGTTTGCATCTCCCACCTTTTCTCTGCCACTCCCTGGGTTTGCCTCTCAGTGCTCAGAGTGTTCCCTGCCCTGCCCCGATCTCCGTGAGATCCCTTCCCAGGCAGTGCTGGTGGATCCAGGCTGGGCAGAGGGTCTGACTCGGGTTGGGGTCACTCCAGGGCCATCTGTGTTCACAATGGGTGTCACATCTCATCCACACGTCCCTTTTCCCCCTGGAGTTCCCTGGTTTCTCAGGGCTCAAGGCACCCAGCATTTCCTTGTCTTCCCCTTTTCCCCCTCAGCAGCTCCTTGTGCTGCCCAAGCCCCTGGTAAAAACATCTCGGCTGTCCATGGGCTGATCAGGGGGAGGGGATCAAAGTCTTCAAGAGGGACCAAACCAAAAGGGACTGAGTGACTCCTTTCTCCTTCAGGAACTGGATCAGCTGCCCGCAACCGCCGCGGAATTTCACAGAGATTGGCGCAGATGCTTGAAAAGTGGGACAGAGAAATACCAGTTTTTGCTGGAGCTCGGAGGGGAGGCCTTGGGCAGGATCTTCCAGGCTGATGTGGGCTTTGGCCTCCTGGGGGAATTCCTGACAGTGCTGGCAGAGAACATCCGTCCTGGAGACAGAGCTGCCATCCTTCAGATCCTGCAGAGCCTGGCGGGCACCAAGCGCTTCGGGCTGAACATGGCTCTCCTGAGCCAGCCGGAGAAGGAGAGCAGCCGGGATTTGTTCAGGAAGCTGCAGAGCAGGGATTGTCAGGCTGCTGGCCAGTCGGGCAGCCCGGCCAGCCATGAGGCAGGGGGGGAAGCCCATCCCATGGAGACCCACTTGGAAAAGGAAACCAAGGAGGAGAGGACAGTGGTGGAGCTAATGAAGTGTTACCAGGTCAGCTGAGGGAGCAGGAGCACCGGGATTGAGCAGAAACAGGGTAAAAGAGGCTCAGAAAAACCTCAAAGCTTGCCTTTGGCATCACCCAGAGCACAAGTTCTGCACAAATAAAGTTTAGCTCCCAAGCTGTGGTGCTGTGATCTCTGAGCAGGGTGTCCTCACAGATGGGTAAGGGAGAGTCTCTTGGATAAGGAGAAAACTGAGGGAAAGAACACATTGGGTGGCAGTTTTGAAGGAGAAACCCAAACCCAAATAGTCCCTTCCCTCTTCCACCCCTGTCCATGGTCACTGGGGGGATTTAGGAGATGTAATCAATGACAGTGACAACTGTCAGCTCCATTTTTTTCCCAAACCCCATGCAGCAAACAGCAGAGTCGCCCCAGCAGACTGGAGCCACCTACTCCCACCTGCCCTGGAGAAACCACCAGGCACCTGATGGCAGCATCCAGGTTCATCTGCAAGGCCTGGCATGGGAATATTGGGCTTTGCGAGGACGTGTCCCTGCACTCTGCTGTGCTGCCATTCCTCCTGCCTCTGCACACTGAGGGCAGCTGAGGCCTGGAGACGTCAACAAAAGAAGATCCTGGAGTTATCCAAGGTCGGGATGGAGGATTTTGATGCCAGAACAGCCCGGCACAACAGTCACAGCTCTGGTGGGAACAGGCACGCTGCTTGAGTGGTGCCAAAGCTCAGGGTGAGGATGTCAAGGCTGGGAGCATCATCCCCACCTCTTGGGAAAGGCAAAATCCCTGGGGGTTGGTGGGAAAACTCGGGAGAGATGCATTAGAGCAGAGATTGAATGGTGACAGGATGGGGCTGTGAGAGCCACTGGGACCCTTTCCAGGTCAGCCGGGTCATGGTGTGACCTGAGCTGGCAAGAGCTGAGCTGAGGGGCCAGGCAGGGTCCGTGATGAGCTTCATCATCATCATCATCATCTGTCGCTGTTCTCCCCACAGACAAGTAGAGAAACAACACAGAGTCCAGGCTCAGGGATAAATGGAAGCAATTTAATGATCTCTCAGAAGGCTTTTTATAGGTTAGTTTGCAAAAGTGTGTTAAGTGGCATAAGGTAATTCGTTTTTTGCCATCCACCCCTTGAGGGGATTGGTCAAGTTCTAAGACACCCATCTCTGAATGTTTTTCTAGTTAGAACCGTAACAATTCTGCAAAACAACCTGCAGCTGCAAGAAGTTTACAAAACTGTAACATTGTTTTGAGTTACTTGCATGGGAAAGACAGAACTCTCACAAAAATGCTGCAGAGAGCTGAAGAAATTCTCTGCTGAAGCTTTTTCAGCATCCGTAATCATCCTCATCATCATCTTCATCCTCACCCACGTGGGCATCCAGGCAAGGTCCACAGGGAGCAAACATGGGCATCATCATCATCACCTTCATCATCATCATCCTTGCCCATGTGGGCACTCAGTCAGGGTCTGTGGAGAGCAAACATGAGCTTCGTTGTCACCATCATCATCATCGTCACCATCATCTCCATCCTCACCCACATGGGCATCCAGGCAGGGTCCACAGGGATCAAATATGAACATCATCATCATCATCATCATCCTTGCCCATGCAGGCCGCTGCTGGCGGCGCTCAGGAACCCATCCAGGCTGGAACACCATTCCCATGGGCACTCAGACACCCTGGACCATCGTCCCATTGGAAATTCCGATGTTCTGGCCATCAGCAGTCAAACACTGCCAAGTCCCCACTCTCCCTCCCCTCAGGGCAGGAGTGGGACAGCAAGGACTGATGTGGGAAACTCCCTGTGCTGGCACAGCTCAGTAGGGACGGGCAGGGTTTGACACAGCCAGGGTTTGCTGCAGGTGGGATTTCACAGCACCAGGATTTGTTCCTGGCTCTGCCACTGGTTGGCAGTGGGGGTTAAAGCTCAATAAAGTCCTTTTCAAAAGAAAACTTGGAACTGGTGCAAGATGTTCTGGCCAAACTCTGTAGAGTTCTTCATCCGCACCACTGATTTATTGCTGTTTTTCTAAGAGGCTGCTAAAAACATCCACCAAACTGTTTTGATCCAATTAATACTTGCTTTTCTCACCCTTTTTTGCCTTGTTTTCCTTGTTGAGAACTGTGTGTCCCAAACCCTTCAGTGTTCCTTTTGAGCTCCTCAGCTGGAGCAAACCTTTAAATTTTTGTTGAAGTATTTTTTTTTACTTTTGAAGGAAAAAATATTTTTCAGATTAATCTGATGTTTTTCTTCAGAAATGGCTGCTTTCAGGGTGTTTTTAACTCACCCGACTCAGCACAGAGTCGGGAGTCAATGTTTGTGCCTGACAAAGTTATCTTGAACGTCCCCCAAAGGTGGTGACATCTCTGCAGGGTTTCGGTGGACACTTCATCCTCAGCACGGAGCAAGATCTGCCCTCCAGGGTAATCTCCTTTTTCTGAGAATGTGGCTTGAGGATTTCAACAGAAATCCCTCTGTCCAAGAGGGCACTGAGGGTCCCAGTGATGCTCTGGCGCTTGAACCGTGTCAATGATGTGCAGGATCCCAAATCCACCCTCAGCGCAACAGCTGCAGCCAATCCCAGGAGCTTCCCAGGAGCTGGGATTGTGTGGGGAAGGAGCTGGGTTCGACCCTGAAGTACCCCGAGCAGATTCCTGGTTCCCAGCCCGGGAAGGGGATCTCTCCCACCCCACTGCCGGCTGTGGGGGGTTATCCCTGCACCCCTCCCCTCTGTTCAGTCCCTCGTGGGTGTTGGCCCCTGGAGTGTGTCCCTGCCCTGGGGCTCAGCCTTGAGCACGTCCCCCTGCAACATTAGGATTGGTTTGGGCTCCCAGAGGTCCCCACTGCCCATAATCCCCAAATCCCACGGCCCTGGCTGTGGAGAGGTGGGTGCAGGCACGACCATGGAAGCTCAGTGTGTTCATTAGCTTTATTCTCATCCCGAGCTGCGGCAGTGTTAGTGCATTAATTCGGTAGCAAGGGAGGCTGCTCGTGGTGTCCCAGCCCAGCACCATCCCCCTGCATTCCCACCCTGGGCACCACCCAGGGCTCCCATAACACCTCCTGCCCTGGGAATTGTAGCTGTGGACTGGGTGTTATTTCTGGAGTCAGAGCAAAGCTGCTCAGCACCTGACCCAGGGGGTGAGGGGACAGAGGGGACGAGGGGATGGCACCCGAGGGCAGCTGTGTGCTCATCCCAAAGGTTGGCAGGGCACGGGAAGTGCTGCTGGGTCATTGTTCCTGTGTCAGGTGGCATCAGACGGGTCCTGCTCGTGGTCAGTGGCTGCAGTGAAGGTGAGGACGGGGCTGCGGGCGAGCACCGGGCCGGGCAACGGCCCTGGGGGCGTGTGCTGGTCTGGGGGAGGATGAGTGGGAGACAGGGCCACATGCAGCCCAGGGGCAAGGGATTTCTTCCAATCCCATCCTGAATGCCCATGGAGAGAGTGGGCTCAGGCTCTGTACAGGGCAGGGACTGTGGCTGGGGCAGCCCCAGTCCCCAGAGCCTCTGGCTCCCAGTGTGACCCCTGAGTGACGAGACTCCCCTGTCACTCCTGGGTTGCAGGTGGCACCTTGTGCTCTGAGACCCTCACAGGTGCCCCGACACCTTCCTCCTCCTCCTCCTCCTCTGCACCCCTCTCCTCTCCATTTTCACCTGAATGGGACTCCCCAGCCGTAGGGCCATGGGTCACCCCTCACCACGAGCCAGTCAGGCCTGTTTGTTCCCCACCAGTGTCGGGGACACCTTGGTGGCAGTCACCCAGTGGGGTCAGGACAACCCCATGGCTCTGTGCCAGGAGAAGCTCTTGAGGCCACTGTGTAGCTCCACAACCCACTCCAGACACCCCAGCACCCTCAGGAACCCCTCTTGATCCTCATTTTGTCACTCCTTGACACCATCCCAAGAGCATCCTGCTTCTCCACCCTCCTCTTCCTCCACCCCTGCCTCTCCATCCTCCTCTTCCTCCTGCCCTTGCCTCCCAGCTGAGCTCACCCAGCGCTGGGTGACAGGGAAATATCCCTCTCCAGCCGGTACCTCGCACCCTGCATCCCCCCCACCCGAGGCTGCTCAGCGTCTGGGTGCACTGGGGAGATCCGGGGAGCTGTCCCAGACCAGTGAGTGGATGCAGGGAGATGCTCTTGGCACCATCGTGTTGTCTGACGGTGCACGGAGATAGATCGAAACAGGACAGACTCTCTCCCTGGAGACCCAGGGTGCGGCTCACCCCGTGCTGTGGGAATGCGGCAGCATCCCGGCAGGGAGCTCGGCTCCGCCCGGACCCGCTGGACTCGCCCGGGTGCTGCCCGGTCCGACGGGTGCTCTGCTGGCTGCCAGCCCCTCGCGGGGTGCCACCGGGCCCTGGGCACGGGGGAGAGGCGAGGGGTGCACGGGAGGGAGATGCCCCCCCCGGAGCGGCACCGGTCCCTCCCCTGCCCCGTGCCCGGCCCGGGGCTCCCGCGCGGCAGCGGGCGGGACCTGCGGGGCTGCGGCTGCCGCGGCTCCCCCGCCCTATGGCGCCTCCTTGTGCTCCTGCTTGGACTCCTTCAGCACCTGGGGGTAGAGCGACTGTCAGCCCGGGATCGGGCTCTGCCACCGGCTGAGCCTGCCTGGGCTCTGAACGAGCTTGGGGACAACGAGGGATCGGGACAGGACAATTTTCGCTATGAGCTGCCAGCCTCAGCTCCACCATGACCCAGAGCCGGATCGTGCCGTGCTCTCAGGGATCACTGGCTCCCTGCGTGGGCTGCTCGTGGGGCTCGGGGATGGTGGCCCCATGTGCAAGTCCCTTGGGGATACCCTGTGGGGAGGTAGGGATGGAGCGTGGGTGACACAAATGAGTATTTCCCACCTCTCCATCTCGGGTCTCCACAGTTTTGACCACGATGCTCCTCTTCACATGGGCTTCTGACACGGATTTGGTGTCCAGGCTGGTCTCTGGGGGACAGGGACAGGACAAGGCAGTGACACCCTGCCCAGGGTATGGCCCTTCCAGCCACACTCAAGAGGAGAAGCCCAAAGTAAATGGATTGGGCTGGAAGCCCCTGAACCATGAGAGACAGAAGCCTTGGGGACACAACCGGCCTCAGGGACAGGGTTGGCCTCAGGAACATGGCTGGCCTTGGGGATGTGGCAGGCTGTGGGATCTGATGAGTCCTGGGGACACAGTTGAGCTGTGGGGACAGCTGGGGACATTTCTGGCCTTGGAGATGTTGTTGACCATGGGGACATGGGTGGCTTTGGGATGTGATTGAGCTTGGGGACACGGTTGTCCTTGGGGGCACAGTTGTCACTGAGGAATACAGTTGGCCTTGAGTGTTTGGTTGTCATTGAGGACGTGATAATGTGATCAGTCTTGGGGACAAATATTGGCCTTGGGGACATGTTCAGCCTTGGGGATATGGCCGTGGCACCCTCCTCCCCCCTCCCTGGGAGAACCCAGGAGCCCTGGTTCCCTGAGATTCAGAGAAAAACCTCCTGATCCCTCTGAATGGGGTAGGGATGGCCAAGGTGGCATCTCCTGCCACAGAGCCCCCAGAAGCCACCCCTGTTTGTGCCACCATCCCGCTCCCCCTTCCCACACATGGGCACAGCCTCACCTCGGATCTGCAGGTTGGAGAAGCTCTGCACAGGGATGGTGATCCTGTGGGGCACCAGGAGCATTGGGAAGAGCATGAGGTCCTGCTGCCCCCCAGCTCCACCTGGAGCAGGGCTGGAGGATGGTCCCCAACCCAGCCGGACACCCCAGAGGGACCACGAGGACTTGGGCTTGGTTTGGGGCATGGCTGGGGTGGGGTGAGGGGCAGGATGGAGCTCACCTGCTCTCCTCGCCCTCCAGCAGCTTGCGGTACGTGGCAATCTCGATGTCGAGGGCCAGCTTGACGTTGAGCAGGTCCTGGTAGTCCTGCAGGTGCTGGGCCATCTCCTCCTTGAGGCTGCGGATGTCCTCCTCCAGCCGCACCACCGTGTCCTGGTAGGTGGCCGTCTCCAGGGCATAGCGCTCCTCCAGCTCCCGCAGCTGCCTCTCCAGGGACTCGTTCTGGGGGGCCACAGGGGGCCGTGACACCCTCCATGGCCACCTCCTCCCGGGAGCTTGGGGCTCTCCCCAGTGCCCATCCATCTCCCACCCTTGGGGACCAGCCATTCCCCTGGCATTGGGTGGTGGTCCCGCCAGGGAACCCCCTGGTGGTGGCAGCTCCCTGAGGCCGTGTCCCCTCTCTTGCACCCCACGGCTGTCACCTACCGAGCCCCGCAGCGCCTCCAGGTCACAGGTGAGGGCCTGGAGCTGGCGCCGGTACTCGTTGGCCTCCTGCTTTGCCACCCTCAAGGCCTCGGCGTGCCGGGCGGCCGCATCCGTCAGATCTGCGAACTGGGACAGGGGACGTGTGCCACGGGACGGGACCACAGGGCAGGGATGTGTTCTGGTGGCACACGGTGTGGGAACACAACCCTGCTCTGCTCACAGCAGGGACATGGCCCCGGAAACACCTGGCAAGGAGAAACAGCCCTGGCACAAGTGGGGACAGCAGAGCTCCCAAACCCCACACACCACCGAGGAGAACCACCCAACCCTGGGTGACCAACCCTGGCCCCGAGATGGTGACACCCCGGGAGGGGGCAGCCAGGCCACCCATTGCCAACCAGGCAACCAGCTCCCACCGCACCTTGGACTTGTACCACTCCTCGGTCTCCTGGACGTTGCTGGCGGCCATGGCCTCGTACTGGCTGCGGATGTCGCGCAGGGCGGCCGTCAGGTCCGGCTTGCTCGTGTCCACCTCGACGTGCACCCGCTGCCGGGCCAGCTGCTCCTGCAGCTCCCGCAGCTCCTGTGGGGACAGGGGGGTCAGGGCAGCCCCCTGAGCCCCGGCACCCCCAGCCTCAGAGCGGGGTTACCTCCTCGTGGACCTTGCGGAGGAAGGCGATCTCGTCCTGCAGGGTCCCCACGCGCCGCTCCAGGTCCAGGCGAGCCAAGGCAGCATTGTCCACGTCCTGTCACCATGGGGGGACAGGAGGGACTGTCCCAGCTGGCCACCCGGGTCTGCTCTGTCCTGAGCTGCCCGGTTATATCCATTCCCTCCTGCTCCCACCCAGCCCTGCCTCTCTCTGCCCATCACAGCATATCCCAGTCCCTCACTGCCAGCTCCTGCCATTCCTGCCCATCCATGCTACATATCTGTCCATCCGTGCCCTCCCCATTCATCCTTGCTCCATTCCTGTCCCTTACCTGCCCATTGTAACACATACCAGTCCCTCAGTTCCTGCTCCTGCCCATCCCTGCTACATCCCTGTCCATCCCTTCCTGTCCCTGCTACATCCCTGGCCATCCCTCCCCCATCCCTGCCCATTCCCCAGGGAGGCCAAGCTGGGAGCTGAGCCCCCGGAGTGCAGGATGGGGGATGCAGGATCTGGCCTCTGCCCTCACCTGTCTGTAGGCAGCCAGGTTGCTCTCGGCCTCCAGCCTCAGGGTCACCTCGTCCTGCAGCCTGTGCCAGAGCAGAGGCACAGTTACACATCCGGCACCGTGGCTGGTCACTCTCAGCCCACAGACAGACGCCCCTGGGCTGACACAGCCCCACAGCACCGGCACCCCCCCAAATCCAGGTCAGCTTGTGTGCCCACCCTGCACACCCACCACCATCCCACACTGTTCCCAGGGGTCACCCATATTCCCATTGCAATCCTGGTGCACACCTGTCCCTGGCCCCCAGGGCTACCCTGCTCCTGTCTCAGTAGCCACTGTGACCCCTGGGTACACCCAAGACTCCTTTCTGGTCCCAGGGGTCACCCTGGTGCTTGTCACCACCATGGTTCCCATCACCAGAAAGATCCTGATCACCATCCTGGTGTCCATCCTGGTCTCTCTTGCCACTTTGGTACAGGTGGCCACCTTGGTCCTGGTAGTCACCCTGACACCCATCCCAAGTGGGCCACCCTGGTCCCCAGGGCTACCCCAAGCTGGACAGTGCCTTACTTCTGCTGGAGGCTGCCGAGGTCCTCGGCCAGGTTGTCTCTCTCCATCTCCAGCCGGGCCTTGGTGCTGGCCAGCTGCTCCACACGGCGCCGCAGGTCCCGCAGCTCCTCCTGGTAGATGTCGGCCGTGCGCGAGGGCTCCTGGTCCCGCGCCTGGTTCAGCTCCACCACCAGCACCTTGTTCTGCTGCTCCAGCAGCCGAACCTTCTCGATGTAGCTGGCGAAGCGGTCGTTGAGCTCCATCATCTCCACCTTCTCGTTGGTGCGCGTCTCCCTGAACTCCGAGTTGAGCGCCGCGGCCAGCGAGAAGTCCATCTTGCCCGAGCCCAGGCGGGGACCCACGCGGGGACTCAGCTGGGTGCTGCGGGGTGCCCGGAGCCGGCCTGGGGGGCTGGCGGCGAGCACCCGGTACACGGGGATGGAGGGGCCGAAGCGGCGGCCGTAGGAGGACAGGCGCCGGCTCTCCATGCCGCAGGGATGGGCGCGATGTGCCCGGCCGGGGGTTTTTATGGAGTCCGGGAGCCCCCGTCCCGCCGGCTGCCCGGCGCTGGCCCCCGGCCAGGAGCCAGCGGGCCGGCACGACGCCAGGCTGTGGCGCCCGGCGGGGTGGCTGTGCCCTGGCACCCAGCCCCGGCACCGCGGCACAGCCCCTGCCCACCGCTGGCCCCCGCACCGGGCACTGCAGGGTTTGGGGAACGCACCGGGCTGGGGACAGAGCGGTGGCCACGGGCACCCCGTGGGTGGGGGCTGCGTGCGAGGCTGGGTGCGATGCCGTGGGGCGCTGGGGGGGCAGGGTGAGAGATCTACACACAGAATATTTGTGAGAGCTGCACGTAGAGATCTACACACGTGTAGAGAGATCTGCACAGAGAGATCCACACACGTGTAGGTCATAGAGACAGACGCACAGAGGGCTCTACAGGAGGGATGCCCACACCCCCACTCGAGCACGCACACACCTGCAGGGATGCACACACGTGTCTGGCCATGCTCACACACACCCAGCCCTCCCTGCCCTGTGCACACACACCCCACATGCAGTGCACACACACAGGTGCCTGCCTTGCACACGCGTGTACACACAGAGCATGCACGGACACACAGCGTGCACGGACACACAGCGTGCACAGACACACAGAGCGTGCACAGGCACACACACAGAGCATGCACGGACACACACACAGCATACGTGGACACACACAGAACATGCACACACACACACAGTGTGCACAGACACACACAGAGCGTGCACAGACACGCACAGTGTGCACGGACACACACACAGAGCATACATGGACACACACAGAACATGCACACACACACAGTGTGCGCAGACACACACAGAGCATGCACAGACACACACAGCATGCATGGACACACACACAGAGCATACATGGACACACAGAACATGCACACACACACACAGCATGCACAGACACACAGACAGCATGCACAGACACACACACACAGCGTGCACGGACACACACATACACAGCATACATGGACACACACAGAACATGCACACACACAGTGTGCACAGACACACACAGAGCATGCACAGACACGCACAGCATGCATGGACACACACAGTGTGCATGGACACACACAACATGCACAGACACACACACAGAGCAGACATGGACACACAGAACATGCACACACACACACAGCATGCACAGACACACAGACAGCATGCACAGACACACACACACAGCGTGCACGGACACACACAGAGCGTGCACAGATGCACACACAGCGCTGCTTCCTCTGAACACTCACACACCCCCGGAGTGGCCCCTCTGCCCTCCCCCATACACACAACACACACAAGCACAGAACACAGAGTACACCCAGGCGTGCACACACACACACACACACACACGTGCACCCCTCCATGGTCCCTGTGCCACATGCCCCTGGCATGAGCCCCGGCATGAACAGCTCAGCACCAGCCCCCAGAGCCCGTCACCCCAGCCTGGCCACAAAGGCAGGCTACTAATTAAGGGCGGCTGTCAATTAAGTGGCTGGAACCTCCTAAGCCCTTCTCATCCCAATGGGTCTGTGCAAGCACTGGCTGGTGGCCCTGGAGCCCGGGTCCCCATCCCAAATCCGGGTAGGTGTTTGTCCCACACAGCTGAGTGTGCATGGCCATGTCACTGGCTGCACATGCACTGAGTTTGAGGGGCCTTTCGGCCCTGGTGGCACATGGCACGGGGCGGTGGTGGCCAGGACTGGGTGCCAGGGGCTTTCCACAGCAGCTGAAAGGGGCTTTGTGCGGAGCCAGAGCCGTGGCACAGCCGGGAGGGACCTTTGTGCCAGGGCACGGCACTGCCGGGAAACACCGGGGGTTGGATCCAGGGGTGGGCACGGGGCCACCGCCAGCCCTGTCCCTCCCAGTCACAGCATAATGGCCACAAACTGGGGCATGGATGAGTCTTGGGCACGGCCCGGGGAGGGGATGGGGATGTTCTGGGGACATGGGGACATTGAGCGACACGTGGTGGCACCAGGGTGGGCGCCCCGAGAGGCAGCTGGGGTGAAGCTGGGGGACAGGGGGGTCCCTGGGACTCTGCTGCAGGGACAGGGACAGGGACGGGAACAGGGATGGGGACTGGCCTCGCCGCTGGCAGTAGATGGCAGCCGATGGCCGGGAAAGGCTCCTGCCTGCCGTGGGACGGGGACACCCCGCGGGACCACGGCTACCATCACTGGGCCACCAACAGTGGCCAGTGGGGAGGGCTGTGGCAACGGCTGTGTCCCTGTGGGTGCAATCTGGGGAGACCCAGAGCCACTGAGGACCATACTGGTGGGACTGGTGGGACTGGGGCAGCTGCCACGCCCTTCTTTAATCCCCAGAAGCTCCCTGTCCCCAGCCAGCCCCGTGTCCCCCCGTCTGTCCTGTGCTGGTGTCACCAGCGACAGGCCGGGGTTGTCCCCACAGAAATTCCAGGTTTGGGGCACCTACACATCCCCTCGTGACTCCTGTGTCCCCAGCCAGAGCGGTGGCATCCCTGCAGACACGTGCTGTGTGACAGCTCTGGTGACGGGGAGCCTCCCTCCCGGGGGTGCACAGCGGGGTGCAGGGGGGACAGAGCGGGGGCTGGGGGCTTTGGGGTCCTGTGTGGGCACCCGCTGCTCCCCGGGGATTGATTCTCTCCCAGCTCCCACGCAGCGGGATCAAAACAGGGGAAGCTGCCACTGCCGGCAGCGGCGGGAGGCAGAGCTGGGCTCTCCCCCTCCTCCTCCTCCTCCTCTTCCCCGGCCCCCCTTAATGGGACAAACGAACTGAGAGAGAGAGAGGGCTGGGAGTTTTAATTGGAAGCTTCCAGGCTCAAGGAGACAAAGGTGAGATAAGCTGCTGCCGGGCAGGGAAGGAGCCAGGAGGAGCCGGTGACCCCGGCCCCGTGGGACAGCAGCACGCCCGGAGCTGTCCCGGTCCCGGCCCTGCTCCTGCCACTCGTGGTCACCACCGAGGGTGGCTGTGAGGAGCTGGTGCAGGGAACCAGATGTGGCAGTGCCAGAGGTGCCCTGGCACGGCAGGAAGGGAGTCACGGGGTGGTGGGAACACTGGTCCCTGGGTCGGGTGCTTGGAGGTCTCTGTCCCAGGGTGGGGATGCCACAAGGGTGGCAGTGATGGGGTCGGAGCAGGGGGGAAAGACAGAACAAAACCCTTCCCCCATCACTGCACAGTGTCAGGTCCCAGGAGGGCAGGTGGCTCTCCCACCCCTCGCCTGCACTCTGGGACACTGAGCAGGGTGCCCAGACCCACCCCCCCAGGCCCAGAAGAGGGTGCAGAGGCACCCACAGGACCCTGGGATGATGGAGATGGGAGGAAGCCACAATGGAGCCCAACCCCAGAGCAAGAGCTTTTTCCAGGCCAGCTCAGCTGGGAGCTGCTCCTGAACCCCGATTCCCCGTATGGGAACTCCTGTGGGAGCCCAAAAGGTAGCTGTGGGAGGGGTTTTGGGGGCCAAAAGGGGGTGCAGAATAATTGGGGAGGCTGTGGTTTAAGGGGGTGTCAGGTTGTGAGAAGGCAGAAAAGGGACAATGTTGGAGGAGAGGCTGTGGGAACGCGAAGGAGGTTCAGGCTCACGGGGGGCTCTAAGGGGGCACTGGCCAGGGTTGGCACGGGGGCAGGGGGGAAGCAGAGCCGAGGAGGTGTCTGAGGCCTCTCCCAGCCTGGGGATCTCTCTCCCCCACTGCACCCTCCAGCTGAACCTATCCCCACCTCAAGGAGTGCATGAGGACCCAGACCACTGGATCTGGAGCCGTGTCCTCCGGCAGCTCCATGACCCCGTCCCAAGCAGCTGCACGAATGGGGAAACACAACAGCAACCCCGAAACACGCAGCCTGAAACTGTTCTGTGCCTCCACAGGTGCTGAGAGGGGCTGGGAGTCCTGGGGACACGGGGGTGTGCAGGTCCCAGGTGCCTCCTGGCTCCTGGCTGGCACAGACATGGCCTCGAGCTGCCACGGGCCCAAGAGCTGCCGGGTGCCTCGGCCCCAGTGCCCAGGGCTGCTCGGCCTCGGGGTGTCCGGCTGCTGTGTCCAGCTGCTGATCCGGCCCCTGCCCGTTCTCCCCCAGCCCACGTCACCAGAGCAGCTCCTGGACATGTTGGCCAAGGGCAACAAAAACCGCGCCCAGCGTCACACCAAGGCCAACGCCACCTCCTCCGGCTCCCACGCCATCTTCCAGGTGAGGGCTGCTGCCTCTGGGATCGCTGCCACTGCTGCTGGAAACGGGGCTGGGAAACTGCCAGGACCAGCATGCCAGGGCTGTCCCCCTCAGCAGTGAGCTGGGAATTTCGCTCCCCAGGGGCTCTGTCCGTGTGCTCTCTGGTTTCTCGGTGCAAAGCTGCCAGTGGATTTCAATTGCAGCCAGGCCCTTGCCCAAATTCGCAGGGCTGTCACGGCTGCCTGGGCAGACGGAGGCTCTGGCTGTCACTTCAGCCCGAGCCTGGTGCCTCGGCCCTGGCTGCTTGCAGGGGAGCAGCCCAGGTGTCTGGATGCTTTTCCAGCCAGCTCCCAGCTGGGCTCGTTGGTGGGTCCTGGATTCCTGCCTGCACGAATCCCTGAGCTCTGCTGGAAATCTGCCCTTCCCACTGCCAGCTCTGCCTCCCAACAAGCAAACCACGGGCTGAGGAGGACACAGGAGCAGCCTTCAGCTTCCAGCACCTCTGTGGCAGCTCCAGTCCATGCAGGGGTTGCTCCTGGTGGGGCTGAGGGGATTACAGGGCAGTGGGGGAAGCATGTTTGATTCTACTGGGAAATTTTTAGGGATTCAGAGGGGAAGGTATGGAGCAGTGCTGCCAGGTGAGTCTTGGTGCCTGTGTCCCTCTTGGCCTGCACTAGCCCTGGGCTTGGCACCCACAGCCAAGCTGGTGCCTCCCTGGGGACACTGTCAGGCTCTGTCTAGGGGCTGAGTTTGGTGGCAAAGTCCACAGGGAGAGTCAGGCCTGGAGCTGCCTCTGTGTGTGAGCCCATCCCGGCTCATGCTGAGGCTTTGGGTGGATTTGTTGCCCTTCAAGGACCCAACCAGCTGTACCCCTCTCCATCTCTGAGTGTGGGAGATGCAGATTGTATTCCATAGCTCTGTCCCTTCCTGCCTCCCTTCCTGACTTTGCTTCTCATGTCACCTCCAGGTGTTTGGCTCACCATCATTGACATGGTTCAAGTGCCAGAGCATCGCTGAGACCCACAGTGCCCTCCTGGACAGCAGGATTTCTCCTGGGAATGCTGAAATCCTCAAGTCACACTCTCAAACAAAGGAGATGAGCCTGCAGGGCACATCCTGCTCCCTGCTGGAACCCTGCAGAGGTGCCACCACCTTTGGGGGACGTGCAAGATAACTCTGTCAGGCACAAACATCGACTCCCAATTCTGTGCTGAGCTGGGTGACTTAAAAACACCTCAAAAGCAGAGATGTTTCTGAAGAAAATTGCCAGATTCATTTGAAAAAAAATTCTTTTCCCTTCAAAAAGCCGAAACCAAACATTGAAAAAAATGTTGAAAAAATATACGAAAAACTCACACTGGAAATTCCCAATGTGAGGGTGATCCAAGGTGTCCGGGTGTCCTGTGGGGGAGCTGCTATAACCTGGCTGGTTTCCTGAACGCCTGACAGCAGCAGCGGCTCACGTGGATGAGGAAGAAGACGCCGGTGATGACGGCAAAGCTGATGCCCACAGCCCTCATGACAAAGATTGACTCGGGGTCAGTGGGGCTCCGCTGGCGCCGGGGCTGGAAGGTGACGCTGAGCTGGAAGCCGGCCACCAGCTCGCCCTCCCGCCAGCAGAAGTAGGTGGCTCTGTCCCTCCTGCGCAGTCGCTGGAGGTGCAGGTGGTTCCCGTGGTCGATGAAGACCCTCATGTGCTTCCTGACCCCCACGAGGTAGTGGGAGCGGTAGAGCCGGACGGAGCTCTTGTCCCAGGCCACGGCGTGCTCCAGCCGCGCTCCCGGGCACGTGATGACCAGGTCACTTTGGGAGGGCTGGCTGTGGTACTGGATGGGGACACGGGGCACCTGGGGCTTCTCGCCCAGCTTGTACACGATGTTGGAGATGGACTTCACGCCCTCCTCGGGCACTTCCTTCTCTGGGCAAGGGGCCAGGCAGCTCCGGATGGCCACCTCGGGGCTCCGGAGGTGGATGAGGCTCCCGAAGCGTGCAGGCACAGCCCTGGAGCCGCAGGAGGTGACGTTGGGCAGTGCTGTGCGGTACCGGGGGTTCAGCTGGGCACTCTGCACATAGCAGAGCCCGATCCGCCGCTGCTCCCCCCGCACCCCACAGCGGTCACAGCTGGTCCAGTCCCAGAAGGTGGTGAAGAGGGTGAATTCCTTCGCTGTGTAGTCCTCTTGCACGTGCTGGTCATTGTCCAGAAAAGCCACTGTGATCTGCCTGGTGGGCTGCACGTCCACGTCATAGCCATAGAAGAAGAGCCCTTCCTTGGTGCCACACAGGTAATGCCCCGAGTCCCTCACCTGGGCTCGGAACACGATCAGACTGAACATGCGGATGCTGAAGCGCTTCAGGAGGTCACTGCCCGCGCGGACGTTGCTCGAGTCCACGACCACGGTGCCGTTGAAGTCCGTCAGCACCGTGGTTTCATGGCTGTGCAGGTTCTTCTGGAAATACCAGACAACAGAGGAGGCCTCCTCGGGCTTGCATTTGCAGGGCAGCTCGAAGGTCATGTCCGCCAAGTACGCGACGTTCTCGAACATCAGGAAGGCGGGACACGCCATCTTCTTGAACACATCCCCTTTCTTCTCAATGGCATAGGCCTGGAGAACAACCACCAGGGAGAGGAGAACGGCGGCTCCCAGCAGCCTCATCCCCATCGCTCCGGGTGGTCTCTGGCCCAGCAGAACTCACTCGGCCCAGCCAGGGATCTGCTGGGAGCATCTTGCCCTGAAACAGCCCTGCCTCTGTTACCGGCTCTGGAACCTGCCTCTCCCCAGCAGCTCTGGAGCATTGTCACCCATGTCCCTGGCAACAATGGAGTTGAGCTGGGAACAGTGGAACCCCCGACTTCTCATCATGGTTTGAGTTGCATGGGAACTTAGAGAGGATCTCTAGTGCAGATCAACACCTTCATGGCTGGTGCCGTCAAGAGGGTATTGGCTTTTGGGGCAGTGGGCTGTGCCTTGATGACTGGGGCCTGTTAGAGAGGGCAAGAGAATCTTCCACCATGGGCTGGCCCATCTGCTGGGAGGGGCTTTATGTGGAAAGGCTTGGGGGGTGGGTTCCAAAGAGGCAATGCTTGTGCCACTGCTTCCTCCTGGGTGAGTTAAAAACACCTCAAAAGCAGAGACGTTTCTGAAGAAAATTGCCAGATTAATTTGAAAAAAAATTCAGCCTGTGGAGCCTGATGTTCCTTGGCTCAAACCCCACCAGTAGTGTGTGTGGCTGTGGTGAAACCTCTCACACCCCACGTGGTTTCTGGATCTCCTCTCTGAAGTGCCTGGACACAAACAGTCACAGCATGGGGAACAAACAAAAACTAGAAATGTGGATGTGCAGCAGCAGGGCCATGATCACACTGCAGTGACAGAGACACAGTGGGACAGCTCACGTGCCTGGGATGTTGGCATGGATGGCCACGGCCATGTGCCCCCCCCACAGCCCTCACCTGAGCTCTGGGACACTGAGCAGAAGGCCCAGACCCCGCACAGCAAAGGGTGCAGAGGCAGGCCACAGGCCCTGGGATGATGGAGAAGGCGGATGGGCCCCAAGCTCAGAGCAAGAGCCTTTTCCAGGCTCCCCACACGAGGGGCAGGCAGGAGGGAACAGCCTCATGTTGGCCCTTGGATTCGGAACAGAACAATTTATTAAAAACACAACAACTTATTTCCTAAACCCACCCATAACCTGCAAACAAACAAACAGGACTGAGCCAACAGGGCGGGCACAAACGTGGGGATGCAGCTGGAACCATGGGCAGGGGGGCACTGCGGGCCAGGAGGGGATGCTCAGGGGGCTGCAGGAAAAACGGGAGAGAGAGGAGCTGGAGGCGTTTGGGGTTTGAACGCTGGGAGGGGCGCTGGGCGGTGGATGCGGGAGGGCTGCCCGGAGCTCTGGCTGCTGCTCAGCACCCGGGGGAAGCAGCTCTGGAGCCGGCCCGGGGAGGGGGCTGGGGGTCCGTGCGGCCGCTGGTGCCGGGGTGCCAGGGCTTGGGGTGCCCGCCGGCGGGGAGGGCTGGGGGCTGACACTACGGGGCTCCGGGGACACAGCGGGGCTCTGCACGGGGCTCTGCGCTGCCCGGGGAGTCTCTGCTGCCTTCCCATGTCTCCCCTGGCGCTCCTTCCATGTTCGGGAGCTGCGGGAATTTTCTGACTGGGAATCGCTGCTCGACTCGAGCATCCCCTTAACCGGCCCGGGAGACATCGGCCTGGGGCTGGAGCACGCAGAGAACTCCTGGGAGCATTCCGGGTCGGCGCCGGGCACAGGGGGATCGGGCATGGTGACAGGCGCCTCGGCTAAAGGAGCAGAGAAGAAACAGAGTCACCTCCCTGTCTGCAGCTCCCGGACACCCCCAACCCCCGGAGCACCCCCTGTGCCCCCCAGCTCAGTGCAGATCTGCCCTCCCAGCCCCGCAGCAGCCCTTTGCCAGCGGCTGTTCCATCAAAGCGCATCCAACCCAGAGGAAAAGAGCCGGCGCAGGCGCCGGGCTGGTCCCGCAGCCGGTGTCCCGGGGGCAGTGTCTGCGCTGGCCCCGGCAAACGGGGTCTGCAGAGCCACAGCTCCGCTCCCAGGATCGCGCCGTGGCACGGAGGATGAGGAGGAAGAGCTCAGCCCTGCTCAGAGCCGGCTGCCGGCTGCGAGGCTCCACCGCGGCTGGCTCGGGCAAGGGAAGCAGGGAGGAGTAACGGAGACGGGAGAAACGCGGCTCAGAACTGCTGCTCTGGGCTCCTGCGAGATTCCTCCCGTGGGAGCTCCCTCGCACACACGAACTGAGCTCCCCAGAGCCCAGGGCTGCTCCCGGCTCCTTCCCGAGGTGCTGCCCGGCTCGGATCGCTCTGCACAGTGAGGCCAGAGCCACGCCGGGCACAAGCCGCTTGGTGACACCTGGGGACACGCCCGTTCCTCTGCCCTGTGCCGGGAGCTGTGTCCCACCGCCGGCTCCTCCAGCACCCACTGAGACACAGAAGAGGGGCCAATCCCCACTGTCCCCATCCCAAATCCTCACCGGCACAGCTCAGCTGCGTTCCCGGGACTGGAGCGGCCTTGCTGGGCTCTGCGGGGCTGCTGGGAGCTGCAGCTTCCTCCAGTCCTACAGCCTCCTCTGGCCCTATGGACTCCTCTGGCCCTATGGCCTCCTCCGACCCTATGGACTCCTCCGGCCCTATGGCCTCCTCCGACCCTATGGACTCCTCCAGCTCTATGGAATCTTCCTGTCCTATGAAGTCCTTCTGCCCTATGGACTCCTCCAGCCCTAGGGACTCCTCCAGCCCTAGGGACTCTTCCAACACCAGGACCTCCACCTCCTCTGTCTTCGCAGTCATTTCGTCAGGGCAGAGGCTGCGAGTAGAGTTTGGGGTAAGAGAGTCAAACTTGGAAGGCGGGACATTCCCGAGCTGTAAATCCCTTCCTGGAGAGCCTGAGCTGCGAGGTGTGTGTGTCCTTGTGGGTGACAAGGGACCCACGGGACAGGCCAGCATCTCCAGGCACAGCCCTGGTCCCACATCCATCCAGACCATGGACAACCCAGTCTGGCCAGACCGAGGAGAGGCAGCAGGACGTGGGGAGGGCACGAGGACACTCACCTCTGTTCCTGGTGCCCAGACAGCTCCTGCAGAAGCGGACTTGGTGTCCTGGCCTGGAACTGCGTTTCAGGCAGGGAGGCTGCTCTGGGGCTGCCGGGAGACATCTCGGTGTGCTGCAGCTGCAGGGCCTGCGATGAAGCAGTGGTTAAAACACAACGGGGCAGCACGGACCCAGCTCCGGGGCTGGAGCAGGGCAGCTCCTCAGCCTCCTCCAGGCTCTAGGGCTCCCGGGAGCCCCGGATGGCTGCAGGGGACACGATCTGTGCTCAGGGACCTGCTGCCATGGGCAAAAGCCCTGCGGGGCCCTGGGCTGAGCAGCTTTAGCAGCAGAGCGAGCACACGCTGCTGCAGCTCCACCGGCTGCTCCTGCCCGCAGCGGCACCCCCGGGCTGGGAGATTCCCGCGGGATACGGGAGGCACCCACCAGTGCACCCCACCGCGCACCCTCCTGCCCCCCGCCCAGCAGCTCCCGAGCCCGGTGCTCACCGGCAGCAGGATGTGCCGGGCCCGGCTGGCGAACCGGAGCGTGCTGCAGGTGTCGGAGCGGGCGGGCGCCGCGGGGCTCACGGCCGCGATCACGGTGCTGCGGCAGCTGCCGCCCAGCGAGTCCTTCAGCAGGCGGGTCAGTTTGCTGTCCCGGAACGGCACGTGGCTCTGCCCGCCCTGTCCCGAGACACCGAGGCTCCGCTCAGCTCCGGGCCCCGGGGAGACCCTCCCGGACCCGTCCCGGAGAGCCAGAGCCCGGCGGGGCCGGCCGGGAGCAGCCTCACCTTGGCTCCGGCCAGCGCACTGATGACGCTTCTGAGGGCCAGCAGCGAGCGGTTGGTGCTGGCGCCCTCCCATTGCGCCTCTCCCCGGCCCGCGGTGTCCCAGACTCGCTCCGAGCTCGCCAGGTCGATGAAGCTCAGCTTGGCCACGCGCAGATCCCCGGCGAGGCCGCCAGCAGGGTCCCACTGCTTCACCTGGATCTGCGAGGACAGAGGGGGCTGAGACTGTGGCTCCACAGAGCTGCTGGAGCAGGGACAGGGCTGTCCCCCAGCAAGGACAGGGCTCTGTGTTTTCAGGGGAAGGGCCAGTGGTTCCTGTGGGGAGATGAGGCAGGAGGAGGAGAGGAACCTGGCACCTGGTGGTGACACAAGGAGCAGAGCCAGGGAAGGGATCTGGCAGGAAGGGACAGCTATGGGAACAATCAGCATCTCCCACGCTCGATGATAGAGAGGGGTACGGCTGGTCAGGTCCAGAGGGACTGGAAAAGCATCCAGACACCTGGGCTGCTCCCCTGCAAGCAGCCAGGGCCGAGGCACCAGGCTCGGGCTGAAGTGACAGCCAGAGCCTCCGTCTGCCCAGGCAGCCGTGACAGCCCTGCGAATTCGGGCAAGGGCCTGGCTGCAATTGAAATCCACTGGCAGCTTTGCACCGAGAAACCAGAGAGCACACGGACAGAGCCCCTGGGGAGCGAAATTCCCAGCTCACTGCTGAGGGGGACAGCCCTGGCATGCTGGTCCTGGCAGTTTCCCAGCCCCGTTTCCAGCAGCAGTGGCAGCGATCCCAGAGGCAGCAGCCCTCACCTGGAAGATGGCGTGGGAGCCGGAGGAGGTGGCGTTGGCCTTGGTGTGACACTGGGCGCGGTTTTTGTTGCCCTTGGCCAACATGTCCAGGAGCTGCTCTGGTGACGTGGGCTGGGGGAGAACGGGCAGGGGCCGGATCAGCAGCTGGACACAGCAGCCAGACACCCCGAGGCCGAGCAGCCCCGGGCACTGGGGCCGAGGCACCCGGCAGCTCTTGGGCCCGTGGCAGCTCGAGGCCATGTCTGTGCCAGCCAGGAGCCAGGAGGCACCTGGGACCTGCACACCCCCGTGTCCCCAGGACTCCCAGCCCCTCTCAGCTCTGGTGCAGATGAGTCTGTCCCAGCCCTTGTGTCCTTTTTGTGCCCAGACCTGGTGGAAGGAGAGACCCTGTGCCACAGCTCCTTTCCCGGGCTGCTCCCAGATGTTCAGCGGGCCCCGGGGTTCCAGCAGGTCATATACGCGCTCTTTGTACACCTGGAGCAGGAAATCAAGGTCAGGCTGAGGTTTGGTTCTCTGGCAGAGAGCTGGGAGAAAAGCTGGGTACCCCTGCAGGATCTGGCACAGGTGGGGGTCCCCCTTGACCACACCTCCGGGACCCCATTCCACCAGGAGCAGCTGACAGGGCTCGGAAGGCAGGGACAGCTCACAGAGTTTTGGTGGCCAGTTCCCCCAACCCCGCTCCTCTCCAGCCCTTCCAGCTAGGAAGCCCTCACTGCTCATTGGAGCACAGCAAGGGAGAGAAAAGCCCCCCGCTCCAGCTGGCAGAAGCCAGCAGCACCAGTTCACTGCACTGGGTGGGCGATCCTGCCTCCAGTCAGGCTGCCCTGCGGACCCCGGGCACAGCAGGGGACACTGCGGGTACCCCGAGTGTGGCACTACAGGCTCTGGATCAACCCCAACTCTCTTCCCTGGGGACCCTGAGGCCGGAGGGGACACGCTGGGCCACAGCAAACCTGCTGGTAGGAGACGAGGACCTCACAGCTCTTGTCCCTCATGGCTTCGAGCCTCTTGTACAGCTCCACCGTGGCCAGGTGCACGATGCCGGGGCTGGTCTTGGAGCCCACCATGGTGTGGGTCTTCCCAACTCCCGAAGCACCGTAGGCAAACACTGGAAGGAGAAGGGGTGGGTGGTGAAATGATCTATCATTCCTCACCTGGTGCAGCAGAAGGTTGGGTTCTGGCTGGAGAGGAGAGCAGAGCAGAGCAGAGCAGAGCAGAGCAGAGGAGCTTCCCACACAGACAAGACATGAGGTAAAACTCATAACCTTCCCCACTGCTCCTCAGGGCAATTTTCCTCCCTGGTTTCAGCCTCTCTAATGCAGCAGGGACAGAACGAGTCCTCAGATGAGTGCTGCTCCCATGCTCAGGTCACCTCTGACCCTGCCCTGGGACAAGCCGACAGCCCCGTTTCCCCCAGCTCTCCCCACGAGGCATGTCTGCTTCCAGACCTTGTCGTTCCCCTATTTCACCCCATCTTCCAACACCTCCTTTGAAGCCTCCACATCAGGGTGGAACACACTGATCTGGAGCCTCAGCCCTTCTCCCATGGGCAGCACTCAGTGCTGGAGCCTGGGGACAGGCGCAGCCCTTCAGTGGCTCTCAGGAATCACCGAGAGCTGGAACAGCATCCTCTGGTCCGAGCACCTGGCACAGGATGAGCCTGGAGAGTGCTGGGCTCCTCCCGAGATGTGCCCGTGACATCCAACGGCTGCCAACAGCTGGGAACGGCTCCGGGGGCTGCAGCAGCAGCCAGGGGCTGTGGGAGCTGGGCAGGCCCTGTCACACCCGGCTCTACGGAGCCATTCAGGGTGGGAAGGGACGGCAAAGCCAAGGGGCTCTTTCCCCATGCATCCACCACATTTCTTCCCATCCTTCCTGACCCAGGACAGACAAGAGTGAGTGATCCTTGTCCCTCGAAATGCCTGGATGGCTCCTGCCCGGCCTCACCTCTACCCCAACCCCATATCCACCCTCTCCACCCCGTCTCCCAGAGGGCCCAGCACCCCTGGAAGGAACCAACAAGCTTCAGGCTGTGTGATTTTGGGTTGCTGTTGTGTTGCCCCATTCCCAAAGATGCATGGGGGCTTCCAAATTAAATCCAGGGCTCTGCTGAGCCCACCCCGCCCGGGAACGGATTGGCCAGGAGCTCCTGCAAGGATCAGAGATGTGTGCCAGGACTTACCGGAGCAGTTGTAGCCAGCGAGGAGGGTGTCCAGCAGAGGGAGTGTGGTGTGCTGGAACACCTCCTCCTGCGTGGCCCCCTCGTCAAAAACGTGGTCGAACACAAATTTAAGGTTCCTGCGGCGGCGGCCGGGGCTGCGGGCGGGGCTGCGGGCGGTGCCGCCGGCGCTGCCGGGCTCCTCGGGGCTGAGCAGCACCACGTTCTGGTTCAGGACGCGCAGGACGGGGGATGCAGCTCGCTCCCGGGGGCTGGGGGGCCGCACACGCAGCACCACTGCCACGGAGCCCTCCTGGGGCGGGGGGGTCTGCGCCCCAACGGGGATCTGGGGCTGGGACATGGAGCTGCTGGGGATCACGGCTCCCGATCCAAGGATCTGGGTCTTCACGCGGTCTGGGAGGGAACAGGTTCAGCTGGAGGGTGCAGTGGGGGAGAGACATCCCCAGGTTGGGTGAGGTGTCAGAGCCCCGCAGCCCCCTGGGGTCTGAGCCCACTCCCCTCCCTGTGCCAACCCCACCCGGTGCCCCTTTGGAGCCCCCCATGAGCCTGAACCTCCTTCAGGCTCGCACAGCCTCTCCCAAAACCCTGCCCCTCCTTCGGGTCTCCTTGGATCCCCAACGGCCCTACAAACCCCTTCATGCTCCTACTGGGTCCCCACAGCCTCCCCAAAGACCCTAAATCCCTTTGGGACACAGCCCCCTCCCACAGCCTCCCCAAGAGTCCCAACATCCCCCTTCCAGCCCACTCAGCCTCCCCACCTTTTGGCCCCCAGAGCCCCTCTCACGACCCCATCACCCCTTTGGTCCACTCAGAGCCCCCTCCCACAGCCCGGCCTCCCTCCCCTCCAGACCCCCGTGTCCCCATTCCGCCCCCGGCTCCTCCCGCGCCCCGCCCCAGCCCAGCACAGCAGAACTGACCCAGCGACCGCGTTCCCAGCGGGGACGGCAGCACCCACGCGTGGGGCCGGCAGTGCCAGGAGACGTGTGGGGTGTGCCAGGGGCGAGGCACGGCCTCGTTCACAGAGAAGGGGCTTTGCAATCGCCTCCGTGCGGAGAGCAGCGATCAGAGCGCGGCTGAGCGATGCCAGCGCGGCCGGGACCTG
This sequence comes from Lycocorax pyrrhopterus obiensis, assembly GCA_014706295.1. Lineage (NCBI taxonomy): Eukaryota > Metazoa > Chordata > Aves > Passeriformes > Paradisaeidae > Lycocorax > Lycocorax pyrrhopterus. The sequence continues at coordinate 4,908,487 of JACSVZ010000027.1, forward strand.
CCGGGAGCGGCGGCCGCGGGGCAGCCCGGCCGTTGTCACTCGCGCTCAGGAATCCGCCGGTACCCGGCAGCCCCGGAACGTTGTCACTCGTGCCGCGGTGCCACGGAGACATGGAACTGTGCCGGGACCAACGGCACCCCCGACGGTTCATTCTCGTGGAACCACAGGGTCACGGAAGGGTTTGGGTTGCACGGGACCCGAAAAGACGGTCTCGTTACACCTCCCCAGAGTGGAGGGGCAGCACTCCCTTTCTCACACCCCTCTGGCCACTCCTCTTTTGCTGCAGCCCAGGATGCGTTTGGCGTTTGGTGCTGCCAGCGCTCGCTGTTGGCTCAGGTGCAGCTTTTCCTCCACTGGAACCCCCAAGTCCTTCTCTGCAGGGCTGCTCTCAGCTCTTCTCCCACTCTGTGCTGGTGCCTGGGATTGTCCCTGCGCAGGTGCAGCCCCTTGCACTTGGGTTTGTTGAACTTCATCGTGTTCTCTTGGTCCCACTTCTCAAGCTTGTCCAGGTCCCCCTGGATGTCACCTGCACCGCTCAGCTTTATGTCACCTTTGTGAACGTGCTGAGGGTGGGCTCGACTCACTGTCCATGTCAGTGAGGAAGGGATTGCAGAGCCCTGGTGCCACCGCAGAACCCTGAGGGTCCCCTGGTCACCGGCCTCCCCCAGGACACGGGGCCAGTGCCCACAACCCTCTGGCTGCATCCAGCCAGCCAATTCCTCACCCACTCACAGCCCACCCTTCACACCCGTGTCCCTCCAGTCCAGGGATGAGGATGTTCTGTGGGACCGTGTCTTGTGTGCTGGATTTGTAAAGGGAACGAAGGAAGCTCCAGCCTGCGGGTGCAGCTGTGGATTGGGGTGTTTGGGGATGTTGCTCTGTCACAGTTTGGGGTGTGTAATGAGGGTCCCTCGTGTTGAGGAGCACATTTAGTGCAGAGAGCTCAGGAGGCAGCTGGGGGGTCCTTTGTTGGGGTCCCTACCCAGAGGCTCTGTCTCAAGCTGTTATTGAGCTGCTGCACCACAATAAAATTCCATGAAGGAACCAGAGCCTGTGACTGCACTCCAGGAGCCTTGGGGCTGAGCTGGGGAGGAAACCAGGAGCAACTGTGGGATGGGGTGTGGGGGAGCCAACAGGGCCCCTCGGGGCACTAGAGCTGCTGAGGGCCTCGGCCCCACCAGTGCCAGTCTGGGGTGGGAGTGTAGCTGCCAGGGCAGCTCCAGAATGGATGACAGGGAAGTTCCCTGAACAGTTTCTGACCCAGATGGGACCTCAGGTCACCTTCCTTCTGCAAACATCTGACTGCCAGCACCAGGTGACTGATGCAGTATGTCAATAGGTAGGGAATGAGCAACCCATTTTTTGTGATTTTATATTGATAATCCTTTGTGATTTTCTATTGGTAATAATTTCTGGCCTATGGCAAATCTATTTGCCTTAATTCTGTTCTGTTTGGTACATGCAATAATGTTGTGTGTTGGAGCAGTGTTAAGTCCCTTGAAACTTTTCCCTTTGAGTGTATTAGCAGGAATGCCCCACTAAAACCAAGGGAGGAATTCCTGTTGAGGAATCTCTGGAGCTGCTGCTGCGAAGGGGCTTCGGTGCCAGCAGTGCCAGTCTGGAGGGGCAGGAACGTGACTGCCAGAGGGGCTCTGGGATGGATGGCTGGGAAGTTTCCTGAACAATTTCTGACCCATATGGGACCTGAGCCCAACTTCCTTCTCCAAACATCCAACTGCCAGCACTGCGTGCGTTCACCTGAGATCTTTGCAGCAGGGAGGAAACAGAAGGAGAGTGTTAAAATTCCCTGAGCAGATTCCACATAAATTCTAAGAGCGGGTTTGAGTCTCTCCGTTGGTGCAGCACTTTGGTGCAGTTACTGCAGTGGGTCGAGTACAGGGCCGGGCTGTGCCTGCACCTGCTGCGGGTCTGGGGGAGCAGGGTCCGAGCTGGGCTCGGGGGGGACAGAGTGAGCCCAGAGTCCTTTCAGCGTTTTAAAGGATGAAGTGGGAAACAGTTCACGATCCTGGGCTGCATCGTGTGCTGGACACCGTGTTTAGTGCGCGGGGATTCCTCTGAGGCACTTCCATGGCAGAGTCTCCTGCGCAGCTCCCAGGCTGCCCGCGGTGTCGGGCCGGGCCGTGCCGCTGGGGCACAAATCCCCGTGGAAGGAGCCGGTCCTCGGGAAAGCTGGCGGTGCTCACGGAGCCTCCTCGGGAAGGGGATCCCGGGCGATCCGCGGGGAGAGGCGCCTCGGCTCCAAACCGCTCCTGTAACTATTTACGCCACAGTGGTAACACTGTCCGCTTTTGCCCGCTCAGCCCCTCACGATCTGACGCCCTCTTAAGCCACGGCCTCCTCACTGTCCCTGAACGTTCTTTGGGGCCCTGCACCCACTTCGTGCCCGTGCCCCCGGCCCCGTGCCCCGTGCCCCGGCCCCGTGCCCCGTGCCCCGTGCCCCGTGCCCCGGCCGCGATCCCGATCCCGCTCGCTCCGCCTCAGGCGGGTTCCCGCCGCCGCGCCGCCTTTAAATTGCCCGCGAGGCCCCGCCCTGCCCCCTGATTGGCCCCGCGTCGCCTCCGACTCCCATTGGCTGCGTTCCGCGTGGTGCCTCATGGGGGTTGTAGTCCCGAGCCCCGCGCGATGCACCATGGGAGCTGCAGTCTCGCCGCCGCCGGCGCCTCCTGCCGGCGCCTCCCGGGGCAGCAGCAGCAGCTCAGAGCCCCGGCGGGCGGGGGGGCTTGGAAGGTCCTGGGGGGTCCCGGGGGGTCCCGCGGGGTCTTGGAAGGTCCCGGAGGGTCCCCGGGCGGGGCTTCGGCCGCACCGTTCTCGGGGACCTTCTGCTCGGGGCTGCGATCCAGCCCGGCCCCGCCGCCGCCTCCAGCTGGGAGCGGTGCTGGGGAACAGCGCCGGGACCCGCCGAGGCTTTGGACACACACACAGAGCTGGGGCAGGGAGCGCACACCTGGAACACACACACACACACACACACACCCCTAGAACACACACACCTGTGACACAGACACACACACACCTGAGGGACACACACACACCTGGAACACACACCTGGGACACACACACACACCTGGAACAAACACACACCTGTGACACAGACACACACACCCCGGAGGGACACACAGCCCTGGGACACAGACACATCCCTGGGGGCACACACAAACACCTGGGGGGACACACATACAGACCTGGGAGCACACTGCCCCGGGGGTCACCCCCCGCGGGGGCACACACACTTGGGACACACACAGACATTCCTCTCTGAGGGGACACACACAACCCCCTGGGACACACACACACACCTGGGGACATGGACACACATCCTTGGGGACACACACACACACACAGGACACACACACACACAGCCAGGAGGACACCCAGCCCCGTCCTGTCCCCAAGGCCACTCCGTGTCCCCAGGGCTCCCATTCTCTGATCCCACCACAGCCACTCCGGAGGTGGCCGCTGGCCCCGGGCTCCCGCTGTCACCTCTAATTGGGCCACGTCCTGCCCGTGCCGAGGCAGCGGTGACGGGCGCTGTGCCCGAGGGTCCCGGTGGCTCTGTGTGGCCTGGCCGTGTCCCTCCCCTCACAGTGGCAATGCTGTGTTACACAGGGGACACCCCCACATGGGGCCACCTGGGCTCTGGGGACAGGGCCATGGTAGTGGTGGCACCCCAAGTGGCCCCACTGAAGGTGGCAGAGGGACAGGGATGGGCCGATTTGACAAACCAAGCGGGGTCGGGGTGGGGGGGTGGTGGCAGGAAGACCCCGTCCCCAGGGTGGGGGACATCGGGGACACAGACAGCAGACGGGGAGAGATCACAGCTCTGCTTTACCATGTTGTCACCCCGGCGGGGGGGAGGGGGGGCAGGACGGCGGCTCCCCCCGCCCCAGCACAGCTCCCCCGCCCGGGGCCGTGCGGACACCGCGCGTCTGTACAGCCGGACCCCCCCGAGACCCCCGGCATCGCCCCGGGGCGGGCAGAGAGCAGGGGCGGGACAAGGGGGGCACAGCCGGGGATGGGGGCGCCGTGAGGCAGCGCGGGGGGCACCCCCAGCCTCTTGCCACCCCCCAACCCTCTGCAGCCCCAAGCCCTCAGCTGGCAGCCTTGGTGCGAGCTACTGGGAAAAGGGGGGGTCTGGCACCGAAGGCAGCCGGGAGCGCGGGGAGGGGGGATCCGTGGGCTGGACCGTGGCGGGGGGATGCCGTGGGGCTGGGCAGGAGCGAGGGGAGCTGGGGGGCAGCAGGGAACCGGACCACGGCACAGGGACGCCGCGGGGCTGGGCGGCTGCGGGGGGTGCCGGGGGCGGTGCCGCGGGTCCAGGCTCAGTCCGAGTAGATGATGAAGCCGGAGAAGGTGCTGTACTTGTTGTTGTTGCCGCCGTGGGCTTTGCCCCCGTCCAGCTTGATGAAGACCTCGTCCCCCGCGTCCAGGTGCAGGATGACGCTGTTGCTGGCGTAGTCGTAGTTCTGGTCGGCGTCCTGAGCGATGGCGCTGGCCCGGACCTGCCCAGGGGACACCGCGGGACCGGCTCAGGACACGCCTCGGCCCGTGGATCCCACGGGACACGCCGGGTTCCGCCTCACCCACATCAGATCCGCCCGCCCCGGGGTAGCGTGGGGTGCCCTGGATCCCCACCCGTGGGTGAGGGGGTCCCGGGTGGAGGCGGCTCCTCCGAGCATCGCCCAGGGCCTCTCCCTGACCCGCGGGCACAGACACGGCACCGCGGCTCTGGGTTCAGGTGCAGGACTACAGCCCAGACACAGGACCCCACCTCTGCATTCTGATACCACAGCTCCGACACGGAACCCCCAATCCAGGTTTGGATACAGGACCGTGGATCAGACATGGGACCACGGCTCCAACAAGCGACCACAGCTCCACATTCAGACATGAGACTGCGGCTCTCACGCAGGACCTTGACTCCGGATTTGGGTGCAGGACCCAGCTCAGACACAGGACCCAGAGTCCAATGTGAGACAATGTCTCAGATACAGGACCCCAGCTCCCAGCTCGGATGTGGGACCACAGCTCCATCATGGGAGCCCAGATCCAGGTTTGGATGCAGGACCCCAGCTCAGGCACAGGACCCCGTCTCTGGGTTTGGATATGGGGCCATGCCTGGGGCACAGGACCCCGTCTCCCAGCCCAGCCCAGCCCCAAACCAAACCACTGAACCCAGCGCATCCCCGAGCACTTCCCAGGAGCTGCACAGGGGCCGTGAACGTGTGGCGAGGGCGGAACTCAAATTCCCCTTTACACGGACCCGCACCCCCATAAGGGTTTCCTGGGTGCCGGCAGAGCCAGAGGAGCCGTCACCGCCTGGAGAAGCGGCTCCGTGGCTGGAGCCCGCTGCCGCTGCAGAATTCTTTGGGTAATCAAATCTCCGCCGGCGCCTCGCGGGGAGATCGCGGCGCTGGGTGACAGTGACAAGGCGGCTGGTGAAATCCCAAGTGAAATGCAGAAGCGCTGCGCCGGGAGAAGGTGCCGCTAATTACAACCGACGAGAATCGGCTCTTAATTGGCTCACGCGGGGCGGGCAGGCACCGGCGAGCGGCTGCGGTGTCCCGGAGCGGCGGGGGAAGGACGGCTGGCCTCGCACAGTCCTGTCCTTTGTCCCCAGGACAGGGGTCCCAGGGGACCACTCCTCTCTGGGGTGCAGCTGCCCGTCCCCGAGCCCACCGGCAGCCTGCGATGCTGGGGTCAGGTGCTGTTAACTCTGGAACCTACTGACGGCCAGGCTGTGATCCCATAGGACTTGCTCGCACCCACGCAGCCGTGTCCCTCGTGCCACCAGCCACCTGCTAAAAGTCACCCTGTGTCTACCCTGCCACCGCGATCGTCCCCGTTCCCGGTGAGAGACCCTGAATCCCCGTCAGTCACACCGCCCCAATCTCCAGGGGACGCTGCCTCTCCCGGGGTTTTGCTGAGGAAGAGGAGTGGGGGAAGAAGCCGTGAGGAAGGAGACCCAGGAAAAGCCATTTGGTGCCCGGCTCCCACCATTGTCCCCCCCCCGCCACAGCTGGAGCTGCCCGGTGCCATCCGTCTTCCCTCGTTAGGGAGCCGCCTCGTCACCGCGCGCCCGCCAGCCCTCGCTAACCAGGGAAGATAAATGGCAGCGCTGGGCCCGGGCTGAGCCGCTCCCGGCACCGCAGTGGCACAGGAGGGGGGGCTGCCACCACGGCCCCCGCGATGGCCTCACCCCCTTGTCCTGTTCTGCGCCTCAGTTTCCCCACGGCACAGCCGGGAGGTGGGAGCCACGGGGGTGGCATGGCCCCGGCCTGGGCTCTGCTGCAGCCACTGTCCCTGACCTCAGTGACAATGCTGGGGGTGTCCCCGGTGCTGGGGACACCCTGGAGTGGTCCCCAAGGTGGCTGCACCCAAGAGCTTTCAGGCGGACAGGGGACAGCGGGCGCTGCCATGTGCAGTGACACTTGGGGCCTCGGGGACACCATGTGCCCCACATCCCACCACGGCCCAGCACCCCCAAGGTGTGGCAGCAGCTGCCTCTCCAGACCCCCAAACGCAGTGGCAGCTGCTCCTCAGGATCCTCGGGCACAGCTCTGGGCGCCCTCCCAGCGCCCCTGAGCGCAGCCCTGAATGCCCCCCTCAGATCCCGCCGGGCACAGCCGCAGGTGCCCCCCAGGACCCTTGGGTGCATCAGCAGATGCCCCCACTGACCCCCAGACAGGGCAGTGGGTGCCCCCAGGACCCCCTGGCAGGTTCTTGTGTACCCTTGGGGACTGTCCCCAACAGGGACCCCTGGGGCTGTGACCCTCCCTGAGCCATGGATGGCCCTCCTACACCACGGGGACCCCAAAAACACCCCGTACCAGCCCTGTCCATCCGTCAGTCAATCAATCAATCAGTCCATCCCTCCGTCCGTCCACCCATCCTTCCCGCTGCCCTCACCTCAGCTACGGGCTAATACAAATAATAATTAATGCTAATTAACCACCAGCAGCAGCTCCCCTGGCTCTCATTAACTCCAGCCCCGACCCAACAGTGATGGGCTGCCCCCAAACCGGCAGCACCCACGGGATTTTTGGGGGTCGGGGGGGCCCCCCAAGTTCTGACTCGCCATGAAGATGCCAGGATCAACCTTTATCTGCCGGGAACCCCACACCATGCCAGGGACCGGGGGTTTTTGGCTGCAACCCCCTAAATAACCCCATTTTTTAATTATTTGGGGCATTGGGGGGAATCTTCTTTATAGATATCGATGCGGCGATGCCTTGTTAGTAATTAACAAGCAGTTAATTAAGCTGCATCACCCGCCCGAGCGCAGCTCCTTTTGACAAGGGGCTCCACATCTTCTGGAAATTCATCCAGGAATGTCGATGCCCCGCAGAGCTGGGGGGTACGAAGGCTTGGGGTGGTCCCCAAAAATATTTTGGGGGGAGGCAAAAGGCTTGAGGTGAGTTTTTGGGGTGCTCAGTCCGGAGTTACACGGATGCTGCTTGGGAGAAAGAGCCAGAAGTGCCAAGCGGCACTGGGACCCCCCAGAATTTAGGGCCGGAGGGCGAGGGAGGACAAAAAAAATCCCAGTAAAAGGAAATTTGAAGTGTTTGGGTGGAGAAAAGCTGCCGAGCGGCTCCTGCTGTGCTCCCGCTCGGAAGGGCTCAGAGCCGGGGGGTGAAGCGCGGTGGTCGTGACAAGGCTCCCGCTCCCTCCCTCATACCCCGGCTGTTTCTGGGATGATAACTCAGTTTTGGGTTAATTCGGGGTCCTGCATCCTCAGCACACGGATGCAGCGCGGGGTGTGATGCCGGAGGAAGCGATGGGAAGCGGGAGCGGGGTGGATGGATCCCGGCGGGAATGCCGGCTGCGGTGACATCCAGGGAAATTGAGCTCGGGTGACATCCCGGGGGTCACAGCCACATCTTGTCCCTCGAGTCGTGGCCGGGAGGGGGACATGGCGTGGAAAAGGGGCACCCGAAAAGCGCGGGGATGGCGAGGCTGAGTCCTGGCATTGGGGGTTCCAGCGGGATGGGGTCGGGGGGATGAGGGAGCGGGGAGGGGCAAGGATGGAGCCACCCTCGGGGTGTGCGTCCCCCGCGGTGTCCCCACGCAGCCCGGCCGGGGATGGGGACGTCCCTCCTGATACAGCAGCAGCAGCAGAGCCGGCTTCGGGCTGGGGGTGCAGCCCCCAAAAGCGGGGCAGGCGCTGCCCCCCTCGAGGCCACTGCGGACGCTGTCCCTGCGGAGGAGCCCTGTCCCCAGCAGAGACCCCAGCGGGGACAATGGCACGGCGGGGGCGGACAGGCCACCCAGGGGCGCTGTGGGGGTGGCCCAAGGCACCACAAGACACCCCAAGGCACATCTCCGGGACCGGGGAAAGAGCTGGGGGAACCCCTGGGGACACGTCAGGGCGGATGGTGACTGTCCCCAGCACCGGGAGAGGGACAGGGCACACAGGGGAGCACCTGGGAATGGGAGGAGGAGGAGGATGGGGCACCCCAGGGGTGCACCCGGAGCCCTTCACTGTCCGTGGGAGAAGGACAGGGCACCCCAGGGGTGCCCCTTCAGGGAGGGGAGCAGGACGGAGCACCCCGGGGCCGCATCCAGAGCCCATCATTGCCACTGGGAGAAGGATGGAGCATCCTGGGGGAGCATCTCCGGCACTGAGAGAAGGATGGGACACGCTGAGGCTGCAGATCCGGAGCTGGGAGCAGGACAGAGCACCTCGGGGGTGCACCCAGAGTCCATCATGTCACTGGGAGAAGGACAGGGCACCCTGGGGTTACACCTCCGTGCCCAGGAGAAGGATGTGGCACCCTGGAAACGCGCCCAAATCCCATCATTGTCACCGAGAGAGGGACAGAGCATCCCGGGGGTACATCCCTGGGGATAGGAGAAGGACAGGGCATTCTGGGGGGGCACCCAGAGCCCATCTTCACCACTGGGAGAAGGATGAAGCCCCCCAGGGGTGCACGTCCGTGTCTGGGAGAAGGATGTGGCACGCCAGGGATGCACCCAGAGCCCAACATTGCCACTGGAGAAGGATGTGACACCCTGGGGATGCATCTCTGGGGCTGGGAAAAGGATGGGGCCCCTGGGGAAGCACCCAGAGCCCATCATCAGCATTGGGAGAAGGATGTGGCACCCTGGGGGTGCATCCCTGGGGCCAGGAGAAGGATGGAGCACCCAGGGAGTGCATCGCTGGGGCTGGGAAAAGGACGGGGCCCCTGGGGAAGCACCCACAGTCCGTCATCAGCACAGAGAGGATGTGGCACCCTGGAGGTGCATTCTTGGGGCCAGGAGAAGGATGGAACACCCAGAGGGCGCATCGCTGAGGCCAGGAAAAGGACGGGGCACCCCGAGGAAGCACCCAGAGCCCTTCTCCCGTGCTTGGGGGCAGCAGAGCTCCCGTTCCCGCAGAGAGAACCGGGATGGGCAGCCCTTACCTGCCCGTTCTTGCAGAGGTCGGCCCACATGCTGGTGCCGTCGCCGCCGCGCATGAGGACGTGGTAGGTGAAGAAGTAGGTGCCGGGGATGGCGCAGGTGAACTTGCCCGAGGCGGCGTCGTAGCTGTTGCCCAGGTTGGTGACCACGTCGTCGAACTTGAGGACCTCGTAGCCCTCGTGGGGGTTCTTGAGGCCGGCGTAGAAGGCGACCCGCGGCACCGTGCTGTAGGTGGCCGCGCTCACCGCGCCCGTAGCCCCCGGTCCCGGTAATCCCGGGGGTCCCGGTCTTCCTGCTTCACCCCGCGCCCCCACTGGCCCCGGAGGTCCCGGTTCTCCGGGCGGTCCCGGTGGTCCCGGTTTCCCCGGTCTCCCCGGTTTGCCTTGGGGACCTTGCACCAGGGTGGAGGGCGGCGGGAGGGGGCCGCGTTCGGCCGGTTGCGGGGGGGCGGCGGGGCCGTAGGGCTCGCAGACCATTCGGCAGGTGCCCAGCATCTCGTACCGGCCGTCGGTACCGGCGGAGCTCACCAGCACCGGGATGAGCACCACCAGCACCAGCACCATCACCACCCCCGCCGCGGCCGCCAGCAAAGTTTTCCGGCCCAGGCTGAGCCGCCGCCCGGCCGGGGCGCGCTGGCGCCCGGGGGAGGGAATGGTGCCGGCGGGGGGGAGCAGGGCGGCGGCGGCGGCGGCGGCGGCGGGGGGGCTCGGGCTGGCGGCGGCGGCGGCTCCGCTGCGCTCCGCTGGCTCCGGTGCGCCCCGCGCCGCACGGGCCACGCCCACCCGTCGGGACACGCCCACTTCACCCAGACACGCCCCTCACCACGCCCATCCGCCCCATTGACACGCCCCCGCCGCGTTAACCACGCCCACGGGAACGCCCCAGCTCCGCCCCCCGATCTCCGGGGGAGGGAAACTGAGGCAAGGAGGTGAGATCGGCCCCGGCTGACCCACTGACCGCCCCCTCCAAGCTCTCGGGACCCCTCGGTGGCCCCCGCCCCGCGTGGTCACCCGAGCCACGCCCTGTCCCCACGCCGTGCCGCCCTCGACCCCGAGCACTCCGAGCGTCCCCGTGGAGCTGGGGACACCCCTGGGGGATGGTCCCTAGGGGCTGCCCCTTCTCCCTGCCTCAGTTTCCCCTCCCACGAGGGACCACACTTTGGGACAGCCCAGGTGACACCCACGTGGCCAAGCGTCCATCGCGGTCAACCGTGGGTCCGCGGGATGGGATGTCACAGCTGGTGGCAAAGGCCACAGCGACAACGGGGCACCCGCAGGTGCCACCGCGGGCATGGCCGGGCCATGCCAAAGAGCCGTCCCCAGGGGGCTGAGCACCGGCGGGCTCATGGCATGGGGACACGCGGCTGCGCCCGCTCCGTCGCCTGCCATCTCCGTCAGCCTCGGCGGGGACAGCAGGACGCGATGGCAAGTGACAGGCGCCGCCAGCGCCGGGGGTGAGCGAAGGACGCGGGGACGGGGGAGGGGGACACGGACACACAGGCGTAGAGCAGCCCGGGGCTGCTCCCAGTGCCGCCCGCCACAGCGGTTCGGTGGCCCCGGGTGACAACACCGAGGTGGCATCAACCTCGGTGGCACCTGTGAGGTCCATAGGGTCACGATGCCCCCTGCCCCCGAAAGAACACCCTGGGAGTGCATCCCCTCATCCCCTTCCCGCCTGCACAATAGCCCCAAACCCCAGGGGACACGCGGGGGACAAGCCCCACCCCCGCCCCAGAAGAGGGGGGACCAAGGGGACTCTTGACAGCCATCGATCGCCCCCACATGTCCCCTGGCTCCCGCAGAGGCTTTAATCAGCGAGCAGAAATCAATTAGCTGCCTTTAAGGAGGCAATTATTCCTGGGGGCTTAACAAGGCTGGGGAGGGGGAGAGTATTTTGGGATGGGGGTGTTGCCAGCACCGTATGCCCCCCTCAAAGTTGTCACCATTATGTCACCAGCTGCTTCCCTGATTCTTTTCTCCATCATTTTTGTCACCCCCCCCCACCCCCCCCATTCCTCATTATCTTTCTGTTTTAACAAGTGCCTAAAAATACGCCTCGCGAGGTCACGGGCTGCGTGAGTCACCACCAGCACGGGGACGGGGTAGCCCGGGTGGGCAGGGGGCTCTGCATGGGGACAGGGTGGCCATGGTGGGGACACAGAGGGAGGACAGGCCCGCCCTGGTTGCATCAGGGCACTTGTCTCACCTGGAGGGTCAGGGGACATCCCTGGTCCTGGCTACTGCATCCTCATGGTAGGGACACGGCCCCAGGTCACCTTGTTGCCACAGAACATTGTGTCCCCATGGCATGGCCACTACCCCAGGCCACTGCGTCACCCTGGGCCGCCCTGTCCCCATGGCACGGCCACCAACCTTGGCCATCATGTCCCCATGCTGTGGCCCTACAGGCTGGCTGCAGAGCCAGGACAGCTTCAACACTGCCCTGGGACAGCAGCACTGTATGAGGGGGTACAACACCCCAGGGGACACCAGCTGGAGCCCCTGAGGTGCTCCCTGTCCCCAGGCCCTGCATGGGGAGGGGGTGCAGTGCAGCCCCTCAAACCAGCTCCATCCACCTGGACACAGGGAACGGATCGGCAAAGCTCCAAAGGGCCGCATTTGGGAGTGCAGGAGTTGGGAAAGGGACAAAGCTGGGAGGTGGCCACAGTAGTGGCAGCAGTGGCTGCAGTGGTTGTGGTGGTGGCCACAGTGGCTGTGGTGGCAGTGGTGGCTGCAGTGCTTGTGGCTGTTGCGGTGGTGGCTGCAGTGGTGGCTGCAGTGGCCGTCACAGCTTCGGTGGATGCAGTGATGGTGGCAGGAGTGGCTGTGGTGGCTGCAGTGGTTGTGGTGACAGCAGTGGCAGCGGTGGCTGCAGCTGTTGCGGCGGTGGCTGCGGCGGTGGCGGTGGCTGCGGCTCCGCTCGACGCCCGCCGCTCCTCTGCAAAGGTTAAGCAAACAGCAGCTCCCGTAGAATCGATGCCGGCCGAGCCCTCGGCTGTTTGCTTTGGCAGCGCGGCGCGGGGGCGGGCGGGCCGTGCTCGGGATGCCGGCAGCCGGGAGGGGGACGGTCAATGCTCCAGGGGCGCAGGTTTGGCCGGGGGGTGGCTGTGCCCTCCCACCTTCCACTTGCTGTGGAACTCGTGGAGGAGGATTTGGGGAAGAGCGAGGGTGGCCAGGGGGCTCATGGGGCCGGCGCTGTGCCGTGCCTCTGTTTCCCCTCCCAGCATTGTGGCAGACACTGCCTATAGGACCACGCTTGACCAGGGGGACAGGGACATTGTGTCCCCCACACCTGCCACCTGGTCCTGTAGCTGTGGCTCAGCCCAGGTGGGCTCAGCCCAGGAGTGGCTCAGCTGGAATTAAGACAGAGCTGGACACAACCAAGGAGCCCAATGTCGGCCCACGGTGACGAGGCTGGGGAGGGAGTGGCTGTTTGCAGACTGCCCCGAGGAGTTTGGATGCTGGCCCCCACACTCCCACTGTGTGCCCAGGATGGGATCTGGAAGGGGCCATGGGAGGGGGACGTGCAGCTGTGGGCAGGGAGGGCAGATGTGGCTCCAGCATGGATCAACGTGAGAGTGAGGGAAGGACCCATGGACCAGCCCCGAGGTGATGACCCTGGAGCTGGCCAGTTGGCTGCTGCACTAGCCACAGAGCTAGCTGGTGGGTTGGCCAACTCTCTGGTGGCCTTGAAGGACAACTGTATGGCTGGTTGGTGAGCTGGGTGGTTGGTGGCCAACTGGCTCAGTGGCAGTGAGCTGGCCGGTTGGACACTTCGCCGGCTGGATGGGTAGATGGCTGGCTGGTGGGTTGGTTGGCTAGCTGGCCAGTTGGCTGGTTGATTGCCTGGCTGGCTCATTGGCTAGATGGCTGGTTAGCTGGCTGGCCAGTAGACCACCAGTCTGGTTGCCTGTCCAGCTGTCTGTCTGCCTGTCTGGCCAGCTGACCAGTTGGCTGGTGGCCAGCCAGCTGACCCACAGGCTGGCTAGCTGGCCAGACAGCTGGGTCAGCCCTGCCCCCCGGGACAGCAGCATCCTTAGCATGTCTCAGCCCAACACCAGGCACTGTCCCTTGCCCAGCGGGGGGAGCCCGGCCGCAGGCAGCGGGGGGGGCAAGGTGCGGCTGGCACATCCCCCGTCCCTGTCCCCGTCACGCTGCCTCTCATTACGGACACGGCGGGGCCCGTCACCCTCCCACCGCGCGGCAATTAAGGGCTGCCAACACCGGCAGTTAATTAGCGCCAGCGGTGAGTGCTGGGAGGTGACGGCCGCATGGCTGGCGGAGGGAACGGGCTCGGGGACGTGTCCCCTCAGGGGGACATGGGGTGGGAGTAGCGGGGATTTGGGCTGCTGGGACCAGCTGTGCTGTCCCGGGGGTGCCCCATGGCCGGTGGGGACGGGGTGTGACACGGAGGGCGTGCGCAGTGACAGTGGGTGCCAGCCATGGGGTGGCACTGGGGAGTGTCCCGCACGGTGACGGTGTGTGGCACCCCAGGCTGTGCAGTGACGGTGACAGTGGGTGACACCGCGTGGGCCATGCAGTGACAGTGACACTGGGTGATACACTGCGGGCCGGCAGTGACGGTGACAGTGGGTGACACCCCGTGGGCCACGCAGTGACATAGCATTGTGTGACAGCCCCAGCACCAGGCACTGACGGTGACTCTGTGTGACAATCCACGGGAGCTGCAGTGACACTGCGTGGCACCCGGCGGCCCCACAGTGACAGTGACACCCTGTGCACTGCGCGGTGACAGTGACACCATGTGACACCCCAGGGAGCAACAGCGAAGCTGTGCAACACCGCAGGGCTGCGCAGCAGCTCCGTGTGACACGAGTGGGGCTGTGCAGCCGTGGTGACACTGTGTGACACCCCAGGGAGGCGTGCAGTGACACTGACACTGTGCCACACCCTGGGGGCCATGCAGTGAGAGTGACACCTGCGACAACAGACGCCATGCAGCGATACTGGTGACACCAGTGCCATGTAGTGACACCACGCTCAGGTCCCCCGGCCTGTCCCCCCGTGTGGGTTTTGAGGCGCCCACCCAGCTCACACCTGGGGACATTCCCCACTGGGGGACATCACCCTGTACCTGCAGCCTCGTGGGGGGACATCTGCCCCCACCCTCCCCAACCCCTGCCCCAGCGGGTGTCCCGTGGTGGGTGCTCCAAGGAAGGGGGGCTTCAGGAATGGGCTACCCCAGGAAGGGGGTGCTCTGAGGAAGGGGTTACCCCAGGGAGGGGCTGCACCGTGGAGGGGGTGCTCCAGGGATGGGGTGCTCCAAGAAAGGGAGGTTTCAGGAATAGGGTGCACTGGGGAAGGGGATGCTCTGAGGAAGGGGTGCAGTGGAGAGGGGGTGCCCCAGGAAGGGGGTGCACCGGGGAAGGAAGTGCTCCAGGTAGGGCTGCTCCGGTTCGTAAAGGGGTGCAGGAGCAGGGGGTGCAGCAGGAGGAGCGTCCGTCTGTCACGAGCCCCCGCCAGCCGCAGCAGAATCGATCCGGCCGCCAATTTGCACAGTCAAATATTTGGCTTCGCGGCGCGGGGCCGGCTCTGCTCGAGCCGCCCCGGTGGGCGCGGGCCCGCGGTGACGGTGGCGGCTGCTCCGCGATCGATGGCGGGACGTGCGGCGTCCTGGGGCGGCCTCAGCGCGCGGGACCGGGGCTGGGCCGGGGCTGGGGCCGTGCTGCAGCACCCACGATCCTCCATCAGCACCCACGGGCCCTGAGAGCCCATGTGGAGCCCGCTCAGGGGGCAGCACCCATGCCACGAGCGCAGGGTCTCAGCCGGGCCCCCTCCATGGCCACTGACGGCCGATGCCACCCAGCCCAGGGAGCTGAGCCATCTGTCATCGGCAGGGGATGGCTGAGGCTGAGCCATGCGGTCACTGCCACGGCCACAGGTGGCCATGGGCTTGTCCCCGAAGGGGTTTGGCTGGGGCATAGGGTGGGCAGGAGTGGGACTGGGGGTGCTGAGGCAATCCTGGGGCAGCTCTCACGGATGGGCACCGCACAGCTCCCGTGGGCACAACTCCGTGGCCGAGCTCCAGAGCCCTTCCCCCGTGGGTGCCAACGCCTGGGCCCGCAGCCCACGCAGGGGGCTCAGCCCCCCGCTCAGCTCAGAGCCCCCCACACCAGGCTCCCCCGGCCACGCCAGCGCGATGGGCAGCCCTGTGCCTCACCATGCCCCTGGAACCGCTCGCTCCCTCGGCCCCGCTAAACTCGTTAGCGGCGGGCGAACGTCAGCCGGGCGGCAGCGAAGCGCCAAATGCGATTACGGCCCCGTCTCGCTCCCTGCTTCCGCCCCCGGCCCCATTTATCGCGGAGGCGGGCGGGAGGGAGGCGGAACCGGTGCTTATCTCGGCCGAGAAATCCCGCTCCGGCCCTGATTTATGGCTGGCTGCGAGGGACTCCAGCAGCACCGCGCAATTACGGAGCATTTAGAGCAGGGGTGGGGCAGCGCTCGGGTACGGCTCCCCCAGCACGGCTGGAAGAGTTGGGGTAGCCAGGTGGGCGCTCCAGCTCAGGGATGCTCCCTGGGACTGCACAGGGACCACCAGGTCTCTCCAGGTGGGTGAGACATGGCACCTGCAGGTGCACAGTGAGGCTCAGGGGAGGATGGGGGTGGAAGAGTGCCCAGCCCCAAAAAGGAGCACGTACTGGCTGGGGACACCCTGGGAAGGTCCCAGTGCCTAAAGGATGGCACAGGGGATAGGCAGGACACTGCCTCCAAGGACCAAGCCCAGGCAGGAGGGTGGGAGCATCCTGGAGGATCCCAGGGATCACTGTGAGCAGGGAGAAGGTGGCCAGGGGCTGGCAGCATCCACCTTTCTCAAAGTGTGGGGACAAGGGGTGGCAGTGGGGACAGGGGTACCCCAGAGGGAACGTGCTGGCCACTGAGAACCACAGCAGGTCCAGGATCACATCCCGGGAAGCCAGACCCACCCCGTGGGGTGCCCAGAGCCAACACTGAGCCACAGCCTCCCAGGGAAGATCACAGCAGGGCTGATGCAGCTCCTGGAGCAGCTCAGGGATGTTTACCAGGAAAAGCAGGAGCGCCCGGCAGCTCTTCCTGCGTGTGCTGAACTTTACAGAGCGCAGCCGTGCCCCGGCATAGGAACAACCTGGGAGCGGGCCGGGAAGAGCCGCGGGAGCAGCCGTGGGATGCGGAGCAGCTGCTGTTCAGTGTTTTATTAAAACAAAAGCGAAGACCCAGCACCCGCCTCGCCCAGGCTCAGCTCTCCCACCGGGAAACCGCCACTGAAGGAAGCTCAAACAGCAGGAAATGAGTTTGAACGAGGTAGAGCCCAGGTCTCAGACTACTCCAGGGTGGATCAGACCCTTGCATCCAAAGCCAAAGGTGACCCACAAGTGATGGCCACAGAAACAGAGGGCAGGAGGGAGGAGCAGCCAGCTGAACATTCGATCCAAGTGAACGAGGTGCTGTCCTCCCCCTTGCTGATTTAACAGGTTTCCATTAAATCAACATGAAAGAGGGGAAATCCCAAGTGTAAATTTGGATTAGGAGGGCTGAGCTACAAGGAATCACCCAGGGGACACTGGAGGCGGTGACAGGTACTGAGAAGCCACCCAGCCCCAGGGAGGAGATTGTCCTGGAAGACATTAAAGTGAGATTATACCCGATTAAAGTGAAATTGTACCCGATTAAAGTGAGATTGTTCCAGATTAAAGTGCCTCAACTCATTGAAGTCCCACAACAGAGACCCACGTGGGGACAAGGGCCTCATCCCACAGGCACGGCTGATGGGTGAGAACCTGAGCAGGGAGAATGTGCCTGAAAAAACCTCTGGCTGTGTTCACCTTGGGAAGTGTGCAAGGAGACACCTCATACCGCTGTCTGCATTCAGCTGGCAAAGCTCATTAACAGAGGTGGCCTTTCACTGCCCTTTTCAAACTGGGAAATTCAGGCCCTTTCCCTGACTAAGAGAAAAGGTGAATTAAGAGATGAAATGCCGGAGGAGGAGGAACACCAGCCCTCCGAGCCCGGCGACAGCCGTGCCCACCGCCAGCCGTGCCCAGAGGAAATCCAGGGAATCCTCGAGGCGGGCGTGCAGCCGCAGGACCTGCCGGCGCGTGCTCTCCCACTCCCCGGAGTTGTCGATGACGTGCGTCGCCCACTTGCGCTTCTCGTCCAGGGGCAGCTGGGAGCTGATCCGAGCTTCGGCCTCGGCCGCGTCCAACCCGCTCCTCTTCATCAGCCGCGCCAGCTGCGTCGGGGGGTCACTGCCGGGCGGAGCACGGGGTTGAGCTGGGAGTGGGAGGGAACGGGGGATCTGCCTTCCTCGGGCACCAGGGGGAATCACTGGGATAAAACGGGAGTGAGAGAGGTGGCCCCTGTCATTTCTGACACAGTCAGCCTGCATTTGGATCAGCAGAGCCACCGCTGCCTGGGCTTTTCTCAGCATTCCCACACTGTAACAGTGCCCCAGATCCTGCCCTGATGGAGCACGGGTTGTGGAAGGCCCAAAGGCAGCGATTTCCCTTCTGTGATGGTGCCAGATTCCAGGGAAAGCTCAGGAAGGCCCTCATGCACTAATAAGGCAGCGTTGCTTCTCTCAGTGGGGTCTGCACCAGGGCTGTGGCTGAACCTTCACCAGAGTGGAGGCACATGATGATCCCCTCTGAGAGAGGTGATCTTATCTGGCATTCTCCCTGTCCTCATGGCTCCCAGAGCACTTACCAATAAACCAGCACCGTGTATTTCATAAACCTGGTCAATCCGCGGGTCTCGAAGAGCAGAGGGATGTCGAGGATCACGTAGCGGTAGCCTGTGGAAATGGCAACATTCCCCAAAAAAGGGAACAGTGTTAACCCCCATTCCCAAATTCCTCATGCTGCACACACACCATGGCCAGGAAAAGCAAAGCAAGCAGGAGCTCTACAGCTCCACAATTACAGCTGAGCAGAGCAGAGCCCCTGGCCCTCCTCCCTCTCACAGGGAGGAAATGGTTTCATTCCAAGTTTCCAGAGCAAAAAAAAACCAACCCTAACCTAGCTGCTCTCAGACCAAAGGTGAAACTGCAGAAATATAATGAGGAGCTGAAATGAGAGCAGCAGTGCCTGGCTGGCAAGAGCGGCAGCCATGCGCCGTGCCGGCCTCTCCCGGGAAGCAGTGCCCACAGCAGGATCTGCTTTCCACTCCTTCTCTTGTCCAAGACTTCGCCAGGCTGCAGCCATCTGAGCCAACATTTCCCAGCTCAGCTCTCCTCCCTTCATGAAAAGCTTTGGCTAAACAGCTGCATTTTATCAAGGGGAGCAAGGAAATCCTTGCAGACCTCTTGCAGCTGTGACACTGAAACGCGGGGGGAGCCTCCAGGCACAGCCCAGGGGCCGAACCCTCACCAAAACTGGCTGAGTTTGGTTTAAAACCTCTGTCATCACAGGGAGCAGGGCTTGTCACAGTCAATCGCTGTCCCCCTGGTTCTCCCTGTGCCTCTGCCCTTGGCCAGCGTTTGGCAAGGTGGGAGATGCTCTGCTGAGCCTGGGGGAAAGGGCAAGGGCAGGAGAAAGCTCCAAGTCAGGACTTCATTCCCCTATGTGTCCCCAGCCAAGGAGACATCTCCAGGTTTGTTGGTGTCCCCTCTTTATGACCCCCCTTAAACCGAGCTGCCCACAGCAAGCAATGCCTCGACAAAGACATCATCATCCAAGGAGCCACCATTCCACCAGCATCTCCGCCCTGAGAGGCTTCTCGCTGCCCTCGGATTTGATCGATCAGAGCTTTCCTTACACAGCGATCCTCAGAGACAACATCCAGCTATCCCAAATCATTAAATCCTGACTAATGAGGACAAAGCAGCCTGCTGAAGCCACACAGCGCTCTCGCCGAGGGCCAGGACAGCATCCGCCTCCTGAGCCCACAGCCCCGAGTTCAAGACTCCATCTCCGGCTCCTGGCATTCCTGCCTGTTGCTTCCTTTGTGCTTCCTCCTCCTCACCCTGCAGCAGAGCTCGGCCCCGCGGTGCCCCGGCCTGTTCAGCTCTCACAGGGCTCAGCTCTGATAAGCACCACGAATCCAGACTGACTCTATTAAGGCATCCGTCTGTCTACACGGAGACCTCTGGAACAGCTGGTGATCTTATCTGGCATTTCCCCAGCCCGGCCTGACAGCTGCATTTGTTCCATTTATCAGGGGGAACGTGGGACTTTGGAAACCACAGCTGTCAGCCCATTCCTCACCTTATTGACACTCAAAGGGCTCCACAGCTTCCAGTGAAGCTGGAGCAGGCTGGGGGCAGAGAGGGACATTTGGCCATTTTGGGAGTGTGACATTATCTGGTGGGTAATCTCTGCAAAGCTGCTCCCAGGCCCTACAGATACACTTTAAACCGCAGAGGAAAGCGGTGAAGGGCAGCAGTGAAAGGCAGGAGTGAATCAGGAATGAATCCTCCAAACAGACACCAAAGGCCACCGGAGGCAGAGCACAAAGGCTGTCACTCAACGTCCCTTCCCTTTCTCTGTTGTCCCTGTTCCTCTCCCCACATTCAAACCAAAGGTAGAGGGAGCAGGGATGGCTCCTGCCCAAGCAGAAGTCCTGGCAGGCCGGACATGGCCTCTTACCGAGCACAAAGTACTTCAGGACCTGCTTCAGCATCTCCTTCAGAATCTCAGGGTGGGTGATGGAGTTCAGCAGCCTCCGTTTCTCCGGCTGAGAGAAGATAATGTTTCCAAGAGCCTCACGATTTATCTCGCCATTCTCCAGGAGGATCTCGGTGCCAAAGTGCTGCAGGATCTGCTGATGGGCCTTGGAGTGGGGCTGCACCACTGAGAACATCAAACAGCCGGGGGTGAGAGCCGGTTTTACAGCACAGTCGGTGTTTGCATCAGCAATCGCCCTCAGATGGGGTTTGCTCATTAACTGACGGAGCTGATGCTCCCCGTGGCAGCACATCTGCCTCCAGCTCATCTGTCCCGGCACCACAGCTGCACGGCCTGGCAGCTCCTGCCAGAACAGCCCTGCCAGCCCAAGGTCCCTTTGAGGGCTGACACCTGGGAGATCGAAGTCCTGCAGACATTAATTCAGCACCACAACCCTCCCGGCACGTGCTGCTGCTCGGGGTGACAAGTCAGCAGGGCGGGCAGGAGGACACGGTGATGGCCACACGCCAAGGCAGGGGCAGCAACTGGGCTGAGACAATTCCCACCAGGGATCGAGCAGGGAGATCCTAAAGGGACCAGGACCAGCCAAAAACTTCAGCACTACGTGGATACTCACTGCTGCAACTTGGCTCTGGCTGCTGCTGAGGTGTTTTTTTTTTACTGTCTTTCACGTCAGTCACTAAATTCTTCAGGAAAATGAACACAAAAACCTTCTAAAAGCTCAATCCCCAATCAGCCCTTGCAGGGGCTCTGACGTTACAGGAGTGTATAACTTTAAAGCCACCAAAAAAAAATCCCCAACAAAAGGGATGAAGCAATAAAACCATAATTAAGCTCCAGCTGAGGGTAACCACAGCGAAGGACAGACCGCAGATAATCATCTCTCCCAAATCCAGGAACATTGCCACAGGTTGTAACCTCAGACCAACCTCATAAAAGTCTTTAAGACCAATTTTTTTCTCCCGTGGAATATCACATGGACGCAGTTTCAGGACGGGTGAAATCCATATAGTAAACAAACACATATAAAAAAGGAATTGGTGGAAAATAAAGTGATTGGCAGAAAACTTCCACAGAGTATCTGTGGTGTTTTCCTACCGTCTCCGAGGGCTTTTAGCACCTCCAGCAAATTTCCTGCACCTCCAGGGGAATTACAGTGCAATAAAATGTTAAAGCATCACAGCTTTGAGTGGCTACACAGTAAGTTCTTCACCAAACAGAAAAGCTCAGGCACTTCTAAATGTGCACCACGGCTCAGCCACAGACCCCAAACCTGCTGCATGCAGGATCCACAGCCCTCAGAATCCCAGACTGGTTGGGGAAAAAGAGCATCCAGTCCCACCCCTGCCATGGGCAGGGACACCTTCCACTACTCCAGGTTGCTCCGAGCCCCATCCAACCTGGCCTTGGACATTTCCAGGGATCCAGGGGCAGCCACAGCTACTCTGGACAACCTCTGCTCTCCTCGTTATCCTGGTGGGGTGAAGGGATTAACATCTCACAGGTAATCAGGGAAAACAAGGTCTGCTCCAGTCCTACTGAGGCAACAGAGCTGGGATCCTGGGTCTTTTCTCCAGCCCGAGCAGCACGTTTTGAGAGCAGCAAGAGGCACGTGTGCAGTGCAGGAGCACGGACCAAATTCCCCCTGGCCTGGGATCTCTGGAGTCTCTTTTTTTTTTTTGAGCACAACAAATTTGTGGTCTGATCTCTCAGGATCAGCAGACAAACGACATCCAGCACAGAGGGGCATTCTCTTTCAGCTGTGTTAGTGATCCCACCCAACGTAACTGAGCGACAGGATGGGTGTCCTAGGGCTCAGAGGGCATATCAGATTAGCCAAGGGATCCCACTTTACAGGGAACCACATTTATTTTTGCCCAGACTTGGCTTTCAAAGCTGGGAAGCATCACACTTCAGGGGAGGAAAACTCAGAGCACAGTCTCCCCAGGGTGTTTATTAGGTCATGATCTTCTTCTTTTCTTTATTAAAAATATATCCTAGCTCCAATCCCGCCCCCGGGGCAGCTGCTCCGCAGCCTCGCGGACTGGGAAGCGGGAGGGAAACGCTTCTCCGATGTACCCAGAGCACCCTCTGCCGTCAGCGCTTCCCGGCAGCGATCCCGGTTGTCAGGGGAACCTCAGGGAGCAGGACCAGCTCTGGAAAACTCACCCTGCCTGGCAATAACATCGGCATCGATCACGGCACAGCCCAGCTCCCGCAGCACGGCCACCACCGTGCTCTTCCCCGACGCGATCCCACCCGAGAGTCCCACCAGGAACATCGTGCTCTGGAAGGGAAAGAGAAGAGCTGGAGAACGTGCCAGGACAGGGCCATTTTGTTCATGCTGAGCACATCAAATATTTAGCCCCAAACAGGCAACTTCATTCGAAGCTCATTTTCATACTTTCTCAGGGCATCACTGAGACATCAGCAGGATTCTGGCACCCTCTGAGCTGGGTATCTCTGTTTCACAGGCTGGAGGACAGTGTTGGATTAAATGAGGCTTTTCTGGACCCCCCCTAACTCTGGATGTGCCACTTGAGCCAGCCCTAAGTTCCTCCATCTGGCTTATCTGCAGCTCCAGCAACTCATTCCCCTTTAGCATCTCCAGCCATCAAACCAGAGTCCCATCTACAGCACCCTGAGTCATGGAATCATGGAATTGCTTGGATCGGAAGAGATCTTAAAGCTCATCCAGCTCCACCTCCTGCCATGGGCAGGGACACCTTCCACTATCCCAAGGTTGCTCCAAGCCCCATCCAACCTGGCCTCGGACACTTCCAGGGATCCAGGGGCAGCCACAGCTGCTCTGGGCATCCTGTGCCAGGGCCTCCCCAGCCTCACAGGGAGGAATTCCTTCCCAATATCCCATCTGGCAGTGGGAAGCCATTCCCCCTTGTTCTGTCACTCCAGGCCCTTGTCCAAAGTCCCTCTTGGAGCCCCTTTAGGCCCTGGAAGAGGCACTGAGGTCTCCCTGGAGCCTTCTCCTCTCCATGTGAACAGCCCCAGTTCTCCCAGCCTGGCCCCAGAGCAGAGGGGCTCCAGCCCTTGAAGCATCTCCGTGGCCTCCTCTGGACCTGTTCAGAGAAATCAGGAAATTTCTGGCAGGTTTGTCAGGGGTGACCCAGGAGCAGCGAAAAAGGGCAGAGTTCAGACAACATCTCAGCCAGGACTGGGACACACGAGGCCTGAGGGGAAGAGCCCTGCTGAAACCCTGCAGCCAGGTATCAGAGCTCAGCCACCTCTGACACCACGGGGACCCAGAGCCCACAAGGCACTCAGTGAATCCCATTCCCACACTGCTGGCAGCCCAAAGGACAGGGAAATCACAGCTCTGAGCAGCAAACTGGTGTCCGTGAGCTGCCAAACACGGCCCTGAGCACAGATCTGTGCTTGCCCTTGGCCTCGAGGCCGGGAGGGGGTTGGTAACGCTGCTCTCACAGCTCCTGCACAGAGATCTCCCTGCTCAATCCAAACCCTGCAATCCTCTAAATCCTGCTTGTGTGCTCTCAAAACCAAACGGCTCAGCCACACAGAGGGAGCTCTGGAGAGCTGAGGGGACTACTGTGAGTATCCACATCCCAAAAATACAACAGCCTCAGCAGGCTGGGTACAGACCCCAGCCTAGAGTGTCCAGGGCTTTGTGCAGCCGAGTTGTGCAAATCCCCAAGGACAGCAGCTCTGACTTTGCTGTCACCTCATCCAGGGTGACACCATGGGTGAGGGGCCGAACCTCCCACAGCCCAGCCTGTGGCTGTTGCATCTGAGAAGGAATTGGCTCCATCACCTTTGGCCAGGAGCCACAGGCTGCTGGTAGCCGCTCCTTGGCTTCCCCTTGCCCAGATCCTGCTCCCTCCTGGAACCCCAACCCCAACAATCTCAGTCACCATTGCCCTGCCTAACCTGGCTCTGGCCTCCTCGCTCCCTCCAGACAGCACCAGCCCCCCAAAAACTCTGCACATAAAGGAACCAGGTACCTACTGCCCACACTGTCCCCAGTGAGAGGGGCCCGTCCCGCTGGCACCCAAGGACAGCAGGAGGGAACGCGGGGCTGCAGGAGGGCTGAGGATGGGCGACAACACAGCACTGCGTCCCTTCAGCTAGAACGCAACAAAAACAGACGCTTTAGTCATAATTCAGTCCTACAAACAGGACCCAAACCCACAGTTTGGGGGGAAGGAGGGTAAGGGCAAGTCCTGTGGCAGCTGGAGGCAGCTCAGCAGAGGGAAGGAGCAGAGCTGGAGCAGAAGCAGCAGCCCCTGCCAGCAGCTCCACCGAGCGCCTGTAGCAGCACCACGTGCTCCTTCCCTTTCCCAGACACCGGGAAAACAGATGGGAATGGCTCCAGCAGCAACAAGGCGGGATCCAAAAGGAATCAGAGAGGGCCAAAATAATAATAGTAAACAGCAGTGCTTTGGGGAGGCTGATGTTCTTCCCAAGCAGGACCTGGACCCTACAGGGAGCCTCTCCCGATGTTACAGGGGGCTTGGAACGACAGAGAAGCCGTTTACTTAGCCCAGCAGGTTAAAATCTGCCCTCCCTCCAGGAGTTTGTGCTCCTGCTGCAGCAGCCTGCAAGGGGCAACACTGCACCAGGAGGATCCGGATCACGGCAGTGGAGGGTCCATGTGCCTGTTTTGTAAAAACACTCTAAAAACTCTCCTGCCCATGTAAACACAGGCCTTTAACTGCAGTAACCTCAGCGTTCTGGCCTCCAGCCTCAGCTGGGACTTGCTCCCAAAACCCCTGCTATTTCTGTCCCTCCGTCGCATGCCTCCACCACAGGAATTACTGCAGGGGGAAAGCAGCCCTCAGAAGGGTTATCCTGGAAACCAGGGCCAGCCGGGGAGCTGAACACTCGTGCTGTCCAAGGGCCTGCACAGATCTCAGGCATCAGTATTTAACAAGCTCGGGTTTGAACTGCACATGACGGGAGAGGCCAGCCCGCTCCTGCAGATGCGACCGGCAGGAGCCAGAACCAGTTTTCCCCCAAATACACCATTTTTTGGGGGATGTATTTGGCCTGTGCCAACTAAACCAGACACGAGGAAAAACAGAACACGAGCCACAGAGGCTGTTCCGGCTGGAAAACTCGGTGAGCTGTTCCTGCAGGGAGGAATGGGGAGATGCACCCAGGGCACGGAGGAAATGTTTTTTAAAGAATTAAGCGCCCAAAAATTCCCGTGTCCCAACTCCTGCGGGTTTTGAGCACAGCACAAGCTGCCAGCGTCAATCCGTCCATCCGGCAAGCAGAGGGACTGGGGATGAAGCTAGAGCGTGTCCTCCAGCACCATCCCACACCCGGCCCTCCTCTTGAGCCCATCCTCGTCTCTGGCTGGGGATGAGAGACCTGCTGTTTGCCTCGAGGAGGCTGCAGTCAAAGGGAAGAACCACCAAATACATCCTTAATTGGCAGGGAAAGAGCCGCCGCCACAACCACCTTGACCCGTCCCGCGGAGCGCCGGGGCCGCCACTCACCCTCAGCCCGGCTTCACACGTGCCGCAGTGTCCCGCGTGCCTATTGGCTGGCGGGAAGAGGCGGGGGGGGGGGGCTCTCCCAGCCAATCGGCGCCGCCCTCATTAGACTCGACCCATCCCCTCAGGCAGGAAGCTGGCGGAGAGGCGAGCGCCGCGGCCTCGGGGCACGGGCGAGCGCGGGGACGGGCCGCGGCTCTCCGTCAGTCGGGGCATCCACACGGCTGCCCCGGTGTGAGGGAACCCTCCCGCCACCGGCGCCCCGCCCCTGGATGCCCCCAGAGACCGACGGGAATTGTAGTCCCAGTCCCGGCGCAGCCCGGCCCCCGCATGCCCACGCAGACTACCACTCCCGGCATGCCCCGCGGCCCACCGCCCAATCGCGGCGCGCTTTGTTGCGGGGGTGCGGCACGCGCCGAGGCCCCGTTCAAGATGGCGGACGACAGTGAGACAGCAGTGAGGCGGCCACCGGCGAGGCCTCCGCGGCCGGCGGCGGAGGAGAACGACCACGAGCATTGCAGCGACTGCGAGAACGAGGCGGAGCATGGCTCCAACCGGGGGTGAGTGGCGGCCGGGACCGCGCGCCGCGGCGGCGGCCGGGCCCATTGAGGCGAGGAGCGGCCGGGAAGTGAGAGGCGCCCCGCCCCTCGCGTGCGCTGATAGGTCGCTGGGCAGCATCCCGGGCAGCGATTGGCCGAGGCGCCGGTCAGTCTGGCGAGGGGCGGTGCCTCCGGCGCCCATTCACGCCCGCTGCGGGAGCGTGCCCGAGGCTCGGCGGGGTCGGGCGCGGCCGCGGCGTGCATGGGTGACGGCTGCGGTGGCTGCGGGGCGGCCGGGACCGGCCCGCGAGTGTCTTTTTCGGGCAGAAATAAGCCCACTTAGCAGCTCTTCGTGGCCTTGCGTTAGGGTGTGTCTCCCCACGTTCCCTCTGCCCTCCCGCACGAGCCTCAGCCCATCCCTGGCATCTCCATCCCCGCGGTGACACCCAGGGTGATGGCACGGTTGGATGCATGATCCTGCTTTCCGGAGCATGTGGCATCCCCGTGCCCTGGAATAATCCCGGGCTTCTGCACACTCATCCCGTCGTTATCCTAAACACAGCCCAGGGTTTTGCAAAGCTCTGCCTACATTGTCTCGTGGTTGGAGGAGCGCAGCCTCCAGGGGTATGGAATGGTGGAATAACAACAACAAGGCAGGGAGCGAGCACAGGCAGCGAGGCAGGCCCTTATCTCAGTAGGGAAGAGCTGGAATGCTTAACGTAGCACCCTCGTTACTCACTGCGTTAATTAATACGGTGCAGAGCTGCCTCCCTATGCCTGGGATTTGCAGGAGAGGCTTCATCCTCATTTCTGCTGGGAATGGGAACGTCAACGTGTGGCTTTCCAGAGGTTTCCGAAGGGTTTGCACTTTGTTCTTTCCGCACCTGAGCCTCACTGGGCTCTTCCTGCTCACCTGGTGCTGCTTGCCCACCCCTGCAGAGCAGAGACCAAGGGCTTGGAGAGCCCTTCTCCCTCTATCAGCAGCTTTCCATAGGCAATCCTGCCTGCCCAGGAACCGGAGCGAATAAAAGGTCACACAAGAAATATCACAGAGGCTTTTTTTTATGACAGCACAGCTGCCCATTTATATTTTATTTGCCTCCCGGGTGTGGCACCGTGTCTCAGTTTAATCGGTTTAGCCGTGCTGGGGGAGATTTTTATTTTCTTTCCCTCTGACATGATTAGGTTTGTGGAAGCCAGAGCCGAGCAGAGGAGACGCGGTGCTCAATCACCGCTGTTCCCCGGCCCAGCAGTTCCTCCTGCCCTTTGCCAGGAAAAGGCGTGTTCTGGAGCCCTCCTCAGATCCTGGTGTGGGCATCACTCTGGCCACCTCGAGGAGCTGGAATACCACAAGCAGCCTGGGGAATATCCAGTAGGAAATAGTGTGGATATCTTGGGAAATAACACCAAAAGCTTGGCTGGTGAGCACAGCCATAAGGAATGTGAGGCAGAGAGGCTTTGGAGCTCTCTGGCCAGTCTCCTGTACCCCCAAAACCCAGCAGAGACCCAGCAGGGAGAGACCAAGCAGTGGGAAAGAGGATGGTTTTCCTTCTGGATGCACAGTCATTAATTCTGTTGATTCCATACCATCCCATTACACTGGGGTGTGGGAGTGTTTCCAGTCACCCCAGTGACACTGTCCCCAAAAACAGGACGGGGAAGGGCTTTGAGCTGCCAGGGTTTGTAGAGCCACACTCGGAGCCCTGCTCGTGCCAGTTTGTGCTGGGAGGCACTGGATCTTGGCACTGAGGTTTAAAACATAAAAGTGTTCCTAAGTGAAAGCAGTACTTCCTTTCCTTTTAAGGACAGGAAAGAGGAATTGAGTTTCCTCAGCCTCAGTCCTGTGTCAGCACTGGGAAGTGGCTGCACTGCTCTCTGCTGTGGCTGTCCAAGTTGATTTTCCAAAGAAAATAAGCCCACTTTGTTACTTTTCATATTTCCCTTTGTGTGGAGAGAGCTTCCACTGTGTCCCTGGTGGCTGGGGAGGGTTTATTCCCTGGTTCTGGAGAGGCAGGAGCATTGCATGGGCTCAGCTTGGTGGGATTTGTCACCTCACAGGCAGCAAGAGCAGCGGTGACACCAAGGATTGGAGTGTCCCAGTCCTGTGAAACGGTTCCATTGTTGTCAAAACCACCTGGGGAAGCTGTTCCAGGCAGGAAGGGTTCGGGAGCGCCCTGTGGCACAGCTGGATTGTCGCCTGATGGGGTGTGAGGGGGCAGAGGGGCATTTCCAGAGGGGCAGCTCTCGGTTTGGCGATCCCTGGCTGCAGTGCACCACGAGAAGGTGTTCCTGGGACAAGCACTGAGCTCCCACACATGGGATTCTGTTGTAGGTGTAGGGAGCACACTGGTGGCACGCTGGGCTCCGGGAGCTGAGCTCTGCCATCTGGAGATCCTCCCTGCCCTAGCCCCTAACGAGATTACAGAGATTACAGCCTAAGCACCGTGCCTGATTAGCCCCCGGGTTGGCAGAAGGATTTTCCAGCACCTAAATACGGAGCAAGGATCTACTCGTGCTCATCTGATTCCTTTCAGCCTCCCAGCAGGCTGAGGGAGCCGCCCACAGCTGGGGTTGTTCCCCTTGTGCTTCCTCCCTCCAGTTTGGGAATACGGTGGGGACACCCGTGGATGCAGGGGATAGATAAGTGGGTGCTGAGCACCAGTTTGTTGCTGGATGTGTCTGGTGTTTTTCAGCCTGTAGAGGGGCTGAGCTGGTGGAGCACAGTCAGTCTGAGCAGGTCTCACTCTGAACAAGCCCAGCCGCTGTCTTTAGGTGCTTCCAAAAATCAGTTTTCAAGATCACTCAGGTTATGGGGGTTGTATTCTGGGCAGTGGTTGGTGCTGAAGCCTTTGCCTCCAACTCAAGGAGCCGCCTGGTATCAGGAAAGGAGGGATTGGAGCACTAAGTAATGGCCATGATGGTGAGGATGCCTTTCCCAGGAGTAGGGAAAAGTGTTTTCCTTAGCCAGAAAAGAGACCATGGTGATCCCACAGGGAATTGGGAGGTGTTTTGCACAGTGCAGCCAGGGCGCCCTTGTCCAGCTACCTCACCTCTCAAAGCACCTCGGAATGCAAAGGGATATGGGAGGGAAAAGGCCTTAAGTGCAGCTGGGGAGGCCGTGGGCCGTTGGGTGTGAGCTGGGCTGGCAGCTCACCCTTCCTGGGGGTGAAACTGCTCCAGCCCTCTCGGCTTGGTGGGTCAGGCCAGCTGCAGTAGTTGAGGTTTTGGATGGTGGTGCCTTGTCCCAGTACACTGTTGGGGCATTGTCATTCCTTTGGGGAGTGTCTGAGGGGTGCAGCTACCCTGGAGAAAGAAGATATTTGCTTTCCTAAATAGATTTAAAATAGAAAATACCTGTGATTGTGGCTTCTCTGGGTGTAGCAAGTGGGACCTTTAGGTTTTCCAGCATTTTCCTACATGCTGGTGACTCCTCTGCTGGATTGGTTTTCATCTCCTGGCTGGAGCAGGGCCCTTCCCCAGGCCATGCCACCTGGAATACAAAATCTCATCCCACCTTCTGCCACCCTGTTTTCTTCCAGGTCACGCCAGCTTTGCTCATAAATCAGGGAGGAATTTTCTCAGCGCTTTCACCTGCAAGCCTGGCGTGATTGGGCCAAGCTCATTAGCACCAAGCTGGGAGTTGGCAGCTCTGATTTATGAAGCAAAGCAATGCCGACAGAGTATGAGGGGAGCATTTTGTCTGTCACAACTGACACCTGCAGCTTCCCAATGTGCAGGTGAGCTGGGAACACGTGTCCATCTCCTTTGGAAGGGGCAACTTCCAGCATCAGCCCTTGGGGTGTGCTGGAATTCTCCTGGTGCTGTCAGTTTGTGGTGTTAAAATTGATAGGAAACAGTTTGGATGTGTTTATTGCAGCTCCAAGGTGGCTTTGCTCATCCCAGGTCTCCAGCGTGGCCAGGATCTGCCCGTGCTCCTCCCCAGATAGTTAAAAAAGCCGTCACACATTTGTCACTAAAATCAATAGTGGTGTCAGCAGCGCTGTGCTGGGATTGCTGCTGCTGTCATGTCCAAGCAGCATCTCCCAGGTGGAGGCAAAGCCCTTCCCTGGCAGTGGGAGGGAAGGTGAGATTCCCCCCAGGGATGGTTCAGCAGCGCTGCAGGATGCTGGTCCTTGGAGCTGCTGGTCCTCAGAGCTGTGGCTTTGCTCCTGCTCCTCTCTCTGCTCCCCTTCATGCTCTTCTGGAGAAGAGGGGGTGCTTCTCTTCATCCCCTTTTGTGGAGCAGCTCACCCTGAACCACTGCTTGTTCCCACACCAGGAATGCTTCCCATCTCCTGGTGTTCCACACAGGCTCTGCTGATGAATGGGAGTCCTTTTCCCCAGCATGTGCTGTCTGCAGAGTCTCTGCTGCTGTTCAGGTTTCATCCAGAGGAAAAGCTTCCCCAGCCCAGCAGCTCCGTGTCCTGCAAACCATCCTTCTCTGCTCCCCAGGACAATGCAGCCCATCACGTTGGCTTTCTGTGCTACATCTGCAGGCATCTCCCAGCTTCATCCCTCAAAAAACATTTCTCCATCCACTTTTCCCTAGTTTCATAACCGCCTTGCTGCTCAGCCCAGGGATTGCGTAGAATGGTTGGGTTGGAAGGGACCTTGAGGATCATCCACTTCCAACCCCCTGCCATGGGCAAGGACACCTTGCACTTGCATTTCTCCAAGCTCTGTTCTCCTCCCAGCTCCTCCTTGTTCTGGCCTTGCTGAAATAAATAGTTGGATGCTGCTCCAGCATATTTTCTAGCACGTTTCTTCTTTTTTTCCTGCTCCACCCTCTTCACCGCTATCTTGTGTTTGGTGAAGACATTAAACTGCTCCAGGAGTGAGCAGTGCTTTTGTGGGGAGATTCCAGGCCGGTGCCTCTGGGCAGGTCAGATCTGTGGGGTTGTCCCTGCTGTGAGAGTTGTTTTGGGGTGCAAGGAAGGGGGCACCTCTGTTGTAGAGTACAAATGCACTGGCTGTATCCTGACCCCTCTTGGCAGCTCTGAGGGACAGGACAGAGCTGAGCCATGTCCTGGCACCCACTGTCCCCCAGCTTGCTTTGCAGGAGACCCCTCATGTGTTGGCAGCTGGCAGAGCTCTCCTGGCCCTGTCCCTCCCTTTCCCCTTTCATCCCTCCTCTCAGACCTGCTCCAGCCTCTCTAGGATTGAATTTCCCCCTGAACCCTGACCCCCTCGGAGGCTGTGGCCTTGTTTGGAGGCTCCCTCCGAGCTTGGGGTATCCCAGCTCCCCCATGCCTGTCCTGTGCCAGGTCATCCCATGCAGGATCACGAGATCATCGTCATGTGATCCCATCTGCCATACTGGGAGTGGGCACCTCTCCTGTGTTTTGGCATCAGGATGCTGCTGGAACAAAGGCCAGGCTCAGTGAGGGGTTTCACACCAGCAGCTGTTTGGGGATGATCATGATCTGGATGTCCAGGGCTGCTCTGCATCCGTAGAAGGAGGAGCTGTGCCCTGGTGTAGGCACTTCCCACCCTGCACTCCCAGAGATTTGCTCCTCAGTCTCAATTTTCCAGTTCCAGCATAACAATATAATAATTTTCCAGTAAACAGCCTCATCTCCCTAGAACATCACCTCTCCAGGTGAGGTGACAATTGGCACAGTGTCCTTGGCCACCGACCTCTCTGTGGTGCTGGGACCTGCTGTGGGGCCTTATCCCGGGGGCTGGACCGGTGCTTGCTGCTTCCACATTTATCCTTGGGCTTGGAGAGGAGGAAGAAGCCAAAGCTGGGCATCCCAGCGCTCCACAGGGCGGATTTGGGCACGGGTGGCAGAGTGGGGTGATGTGACAGTGGGGATGTGATCTCCTGCAGCACAGGGCACAGTCCCCACTGCCGAGCAACCCTGTGGGGTGGGAGGTGTTGGTGCTGGTCCCTTTTTGGGAGCTCTCAGGGAGTTCTGTGCCATGGGGTGGGTGCTTGGCTGCACCCTCCGTGCACTGAGTATTCCCCTTCCTGGAGACTTGGACTCAGCAGGGAGCCTGTATTTTCTTTAGAGTGCCTCAGAAACCAAACAAATGTTCTCCCAAAAGAAAACCCCGAGGCTCCAATGATGTTTCTTTTGTTCCCCAGGGGCCTGAGTCCAGCAAATGACAGCGGAGCCAAAAAGAAGAAAAAGAAACCCAAACGGAAGAAAGAGAAAGGAGGAGGAGACCAGCCCGACCAGGCTCAGGACCAGCCAGTGAAGGTGACCGACCCCTTCCTGGAATCCCGGCCCCCCACAACAGCCAGCCCCATCCTGAACCACTCCAGTGTCACTTAGGGCAAGGGAAGAGTTCCCAGCCCTGGTTTCAGGCACTTGACTGCTCAAAAAACTTCAGATTTAGAGCGATTTCCCAGCCTGGCTCCATGTGTGGGAATTCCTGTTGGTGCAGAAGGTGTTTGCAGAGCACTCCGAGGATAATGCAGTCCTTGGCTGGATATCCCAGCCAGTTCCAGGGTCAGACTGGCGCCTCCAAGTTATTCTTCCCAGACACCAGCTGCCTGTCGCAGGCAGGAGCTGCCACCTGCCAGCTCCGAGTCCTGCCCGCAGCAGCACAGGGGTGACATCTGATGGTGTTGATTTTTTGCTTGATGATCACCAGAGCAGCAGCTGGGGAGAGCAGGGTCTGTCTTATCCCTCTGGGCTTTGCCTGATCCTCTCCAGCAGCCAGTGATTCGGGAAGCAGCGTGGGACACACAGGGTTTGACCCTCCTGGCCCTCTTGTCCCCTCTGGTCCTGTGGCAGAGGACACACATCAGCAGAGGCTGTTTTCTCTCTGATGCCCAGTTCCCATCCAAATATTTTGAATATTTTGTCCAACTGACTGTGCAGAGCTTTAAACTGGGGCTTTGCGTTTTTCAAACTAAATTCCTCAGGGATCAGAGAGGAGCTGGGGTTGGGAATTCAGTGCAGAGCCATCCACCCTGAGGAAGAGGAGGATGAAAGTGTCTTTCATCTTGACTCAACCTCTCTGCCTTGTCCCAGTCCGTGGTGTCCAGGGATTCCTCTGGAAGCTGCAGTTTGTGGATACTGAGTAGAGGGAGGAGGCTGAACATTGAGAGAGAAAAGCCACTGAAGGAATCCCAAGTGCTGAGTGTGGGTTGATCCATCTGTCTCTGCAGGATGTCAGGTGGGGAGGTTTGGTCCTGGGGTTCACAGCACCCACTTAACTGAAGCTTAAAGCATTTTCAGAAAGTCCTTCCATCCCCTTTGTCCTAGGAGTGCCTTGAAACCAGGTCTGGGTGAGTGGCAGGTGGTTGCTGAAAGGGTTCATCCATCCTGTCAAGGATTGAGGGTGGGAAGGGAGGTTCCTGCCTGCTCTCCTTTTCCTGGCAGCACCCACCCTGGGTCAGCTCCAGGTTCCCCTAATGAGGAGCCCACATACAGACCTGGTGGCTCAGCTTACTCATTTTGCTTTCCACCCTCCTTTTCTGCCCTCAGGTGAACTCTTTACCTGCTGAGAGGATCCAGGAGATTCAAAAAGCCATCGAGCTCTTCTCTGTAGGTCAGGGCCCTGCCAAAACCATGGAGGAAGCCAGCAAGAGGAGCTACCAGTTCTGGGACACACAGCCAGTGCCCAAGCTAGGTACGTGCAGCCCCTCGACATCCTGTGGGCCCTGGGGGAGGCCTTGTGGTCCCCAGGCTGCTCTAGGAAGCCTCAGAGAAGCCTGGAGATGCTGATCTGTGGCCACCGAGTGAGTCCCTGTCTGGCCTGGGCTTCAAAGGCATCAAAACCACTTCTCCACCATTCAGCATCGTGGGCTGAGTGGATGGGGAGGGTCTGGAGAGCTGTGCAAGCACTTTGGGGGGTACAGAGGGACAAGGAACCACTTCAGACATCCGACCTGATGCCTCCTGCATTTGTGCATTTCTTAATCCCAGTCCTTAGCTCTGGAGTTGGGTCTCCCCAGCCCCCTGTACCCGAGTTTCATGTGTGGTGTAGCCACATCCTATGGACTCAGAGCCGTCCAGCTCTCCCCTTCCTGGAGGCTGAAGTTTCCCAGACAGAGATCCTTGGTGGGGAAGGTAACTCAGGGCGAGCTGGGGCCGGATGGTGACGGGAGCAGCTCTGGGAAGCAGCTCCATGTGCTGAGCTGCCACATCCTTGGTTTGCTGGGCTCACATCCCTCTCTGGCACGGGCAGGAGCTGCAGCTGAGCCTGGAGAGGGGAAGCACAAACATCAGAGCATCTCCACCCCAAGCTGCCATGAGCATCTAAGGATGGGAAGCCCCATCTCTTGGTCCCCTCTTCCCCCTGTGAACATCCCAGCGGTGCTTCCCAGCTCTAGTCCTTGCTCCAGCCCTTCCTCTGCTCCTGACAGCCTGTGGCAGTGATCTGCTGCTGACACCGTGGCAGGAGCTCTCAGAGCAGATGTGACAGGAGAGCTGCCTGGCTGGAAGGTGCTCATTCCCAGGCTGGATGGGGTGCCTGGGATGACTTCACTTTAGTCTCTCCTCATCTGCATCCCCCAGAGCTCAGGGGAACTAGGGAATGAGTCCAAGCCCACACTTTCTAGATTTATCCAAAACTTGGATGGCTTCAAGTTTGCTGCTCTTCAGTATTTCCCCTCATGGGGTTGTGTCCCTTTTGCTGCAGATGCAGTGTTTGATTCTCATTCCATGTTGTTCACACCACTGTGAGGCCTTTTGGGCCTCAAAAACTTTCCTGGGAGCAACAGTCTCAGCTTTAAGTAAGGAAAATCACAGTGAGATGACACACGGTCGTGTTAGACAGCAGAGCCTGGTCTTGCATTTGCCCTTTTTTCCAAGAATGCTGGACATGGGAAAGATCATTTCTTCTTGGGAAAACCCTGGGGGAAGGGTGGAAAGTGTCTCCTGGGGAGTGGGAGGTACAAAGCAGCTCGTTCCTCCCAACACCACGGTGGTGGCTGTGCCCTGGCTGTGCCTGGCTGCTGGCCACTCCCCGTGTCCCAGCGCTCCTCGTGGTGCTGGCAGGCTCTGGCACACGGCATTATGGACACAGGGCTATTTAGGGCTGGATAACAGAAGTGCTGTGGGATTTTTGGGGCCAGATCTCAGAGCAGTTCAGCACCTGTTCAAAACAGAGAGGGTGGCCAGGGGTGAGTGTTTCTGGAAGCTGCCTGGGGTGGGTGTGATGGGGGAAGTTTTTGCTCTGGGCTTTCTTCACCTCCCCAGTGCTTGGAAACCTTTTCAGTGCCTTTTTAAGGGAATTCCTAATTAGCACAACTCGCTTTTCTTGGCAGCACTGAAGTGATGCTGCTGGACCGACATCCCCGAGAAAGCCGGAGCTCGAGCCGACATCTCCTGGCTGAATCAGGGCCTTTAGGAGTCAGTGGTTTTACAACAAAAGTTGTGTTGTTCACTGCAGCTCTTCTTTAGGCACAGTGGGCAGGAAACCCTGACACTTGCCAAGTGGCAGTGGCCAGAGCTGGCAGGAGGTCGCTGTCCCGTGGAGGGACTCACGGGAAAGTGCTGGCCCAGGCTGGGATTGTGGGGAGGGGGAAGGATCAGGATCACGTGTGGAGCTGGAGGATGTAGCTGTGGCTGTGTTTGGTCACCCAATGGGCTCCACCGTTGCCCTGGAAGGAGTTTTGATTCCCTGCCCGTTGTCGTATCCCAGACTGGGTGGGTGAAGTGACAATCCCTGTCTGCCACTCCAGGGGTGGGAGACGTGAGGCACGTTGGACACCAGGCTGAGGTGTTGTGGAGGCTTGGCCTCACGCAGTAGAGAACTTCTTCATGGCTCCGTGCTCTGTCCTGCAGGAGAAGTGGTGAACACCCACGGTCCGGTGGAGCCGGACAAGGACAATATCCGCCAGGAGCCATACACCCTGCCCCAGGGCTTCACCTGGGATGCCCTGGACCTGGGGGATAGAGGTGTGGTGAGTACAGGCAGCTCGGCACATGCGTGTTGGGAGTGTCTCGGTTGGCAGTTCAATGCTTGGACTGTTGGAGATGGTTTTGGGGATGGAAACGTGTCCTTCAACGCAGCAGGCGACTCCCTGCCTCTGTCACACCATCTCCTTGGGCTTGGATGGGTCTGACTCCCCCCACTGCAATTCTCTTTTACCCATCTCAGATTGGCCAGCTTGGCCTGGTTTCTTCAAGGGGCTGTACAGATGCCTGAAGTCAGGAGTTTTCCCTTAGGAAGACCCTTCAGAGCACGACCCACCTTCCTGGGAGATGACACAGGGCTTACCTGTGTCCTGCTGCTGCCCCTGCTCTGTGTGGCACTGGTCCAGGCCCCCGGAGCAAGGGGATGTGCCAGGAGCAGGGACATGGCTGCACGTGGTGCCCCGGTGCTGTGGCCACACACGAAGTGTTCAGGGTCCTGTCTGGGGGCAGGCGATGGCTGAGTAACCTCCTTAACCCGTGTGCTCTGTGCTGCTGCAGCTGAAGGAGCTCTACACGCTGCTCAACGAGAACTACGTGGAGGACGATGACAACATGTTCCGGTTCGATTACTCGCCCGAGTTCCTGCTGTGGTGAGTGGCACCAGCAGTGCGGAGCAGAGGGTGTGGGATGCTGACAAGCCTGATCCCGGTGACAGGGCTGCAGCTGCCTTTGCTTATCCCATCTCCCTTCTTCCTGAAATGTCCCTTCCCCATCTGTCACTGTGTACAGTGTCCCAGGGACACGGTGAGAGGGGCTGTCACCCAGCCCTGCCTGCCTCGGGCTCCTTCGAGATATGGGAGCTTAAAAGTGGACTTTTTTCCTCTTTGGTTTGATCCCTCAAGTGTTTGTGAAAATCCCAGTAGCTGAGGAATTCCTCAATGCCCTGGAGCTGTGAGATGAAGGCAGCTGGAAGCAATTACCCTTGGAGTCCTGTTGCAGCAGAGCTGCTGTTTCTTCAGGGTGTTCCTGAATCGAGGAACAGGGATTTCCTCCTGTGTCCCTAGTGAGGACTGGCTGTGGGGTGCAGGAATTGCCCTGGATCCCAACAGTCCTTGTCACATCGCTGTCACCCTCTCATCCTCTTGCTGTGAGCAGGACACAGGGTGTCCCAGGGCAGGGTGGGAGGCAGGAGCAGGTACACCAGGGACCTTGGATGGGAGGTGACTGCTGAGGTGTGTCCCCTCCCCAGGGCACTGCGTCCTCCAGGCTGGCTGCCCCAGTGGCACTGTGGGGTCCGAGTGGTCTCCAGCAAGAAGCTGGTGGGATTTATCAGCGCGATTCCAGCCACCATCCACATCTATGACACGTGAGTGCTGCTCCGCTGCGTTTCTCATCCTGCCCCTTGCTGACACCTGGGGCTTTCTGGGAGTGCTGAGGGGGTCTGGCTACATTGTCCTCCCCAGCCCACAGCCAGACCTGCACCCTTCAGCTTTGGAGATGTTTTGCTGCTTGGAGGGGAAGATGGGGGTTATTTAAGATTGGCAGGGAGGTTCTGGGCAGGGACACCTTGTAGTTAACCACTGTGAAGGATGTTTTCCTCAACGAGTTAGGTTAACTTAGAGCTCTGGCTTATAGAAATCATCCAGGGCTAGATGGAGACGTAGAATCATAGAATATCCTGAGCTGGAAGGAATCTCCAAGGATTATCCAGTCCAGCTCCTAGCCCTGCACAGGGCAGCCCAACAATCCCACCTTGTGCCTGAGAGCATTGTCCAAACTCTCCTGGAACTCTGGCAGCCTTCGGGCTGTGACCATTCCCTGGGGAGCCTCTTCCCAGGAGATTCCCTGGGCAGTGCCCAGCCACCCTCTGGGGGAAGAACCTTTCCCTAATGTGCAACCTGGCCCTCCCCTGACACAGATTCAGAGCATTTTCTCTGGTAATCCCCGGGTAACAGCTTAAGGGAGGGTTCTCCAAACCCAGCCCCTGCCCCTTCCCTGAAGCGTTGATTCCTCATTCCCTTGAAAGGACTTGGAGGTAGGTTGCCCAGGGCGTTGGTCTGATCCTCCCAGGTCAGGACAGTCAAGCCTCATGCTCTGCATTGTTTCTTGCCCAAGAGAGAAGAAGATGGTGGAGATAAACTTCCTGTGTGTCCACAAAAAGCTGCGCTCGAAACGGGTGGCTCCGGTTCTGATCCGTGAGATCACGAGGAGGGTGCATCTGGAGGGGATCTTCCAGGCTGTTTACACTGCGGGAGTGGTGCTGCCAAAGCCTGTGGGGACTTGCAGGTGAGTGTCTGTGGCTCTCCCAAGATTTCTGTCTGCAGACCTTCCCTTCCCGAGGTCCCCTCTGTGGCCAGTAGTGTGTGTGGGATTCCCTGGGACAGGAGAGTGATCCCAGCCCAGGTTTCTCCTCCCACGCTGTCCTTCCAGGATTAAGTGCAGTGGCTTTGCTAAAGCTGCTCATGTAACACAGGAGAGGAGGCTTTGGCAGCACAAGCACTTGAGAACCGTGTTTCTCTCTGTGGGGAGCTGCCTGATGTTCTCACTTGCCCTCGCGGCAGCCACGGGAGCCTCGTGCCCCGCAGCCGCCCCGCTGCCCCAGAACGAGTCTCCCACTGCCAGTGTGTTTCTGCAGGTATTGGCACCGCTCCCTGAATCCTCGGAAACTCATCGAGGTCAAATTTTCCCACCTGAGCAGGAACATGACTATGCAACGTACCACGAAGCTTTACCGGCTGCCCGAGGTGGGTGCCAGCCGGGAGCAGAGCTCAGGAGTTGCTCCTCGCTGGGCGAGGGGAGAGGCACAAACATCCTGGTCGAGGTCAAGTCCTCTGCCTGGAGAGCCAGGGTTTGTTCCGTGTAGTAAATGACTCTGTCAAGCCGTTGTGCTTTATTTAATCTTCATGTATTTTTGCCTGGGTACCTGCATTTTAAGGGCAAATTCTTGCAGTTAGAGGACCCTGTGAGCTTTTGTTTGCTGGTGAGTCACAGCCTGTCGTCCTGGTAAAACGAGCAGGCAGATGTGACAGCCTTCATCTGTCCAAACACAGCCTTGGTGTGACCTTGGATCGGGTTAGTCCCTCATTCTTCAGTCACACTGATCAGTTCTGGCACTGCAGTTGTCCTGCTGGGGAAGTTCCCCAGCTGGAGATGGAAGAGAAAAAGCCAAACAATTCATTAAAATTGCCACCACCTTCCCCGACCTTGTTGGCTCCTTTCAGTCAGCCAGAGCTGCCCCTTTGGGGTGGAAAGTGCTGCTTTCATGCTGGGCAGCTCCCAGCTCCTGCCTCCCACAGCCACACAGGCAGCAGTTGCTGGGCTGGAGCTACTGGTTTTTGCACAGAAACTCAGCCCCAGAGCGGATCTGGGCTTGCTGAGCCATCCCAACCCTAGATTAGTAACTGAGGCCAACTGGGAATAACATCTTGTGGAGCCTGGGACACATCTCCCAGCCCGTGCCCGCTGAGTGGGAACAGGACCCTGGAGGGAAGCCGAGAGTTTGTGTCATTAGTGGGTAGGAGACCGCTTCAGTGGGACCTGACCTGGCGCTTGGGGATTTGGGACATGCTGTGCTCTCTGTGATCTTTGCCATCGGTGTCACGGCTGATCTCATCCGTCCTTTGCTGGGCACGCAGGGCTGGGGGGCTGAAAATGGGCTGATCTAAGCAGAGAGCATCTCTGTGCTGCTCGCTGGAGAGCCCTTGGGTGATGAAAACCATTGTGCAAGCAACGAAACAACTTGTCCCACTTTCTGTAGACTCCCAAGACTCCCGGCTTGCGGCCCATGGAGCACAAGGACATCTCTGCTGTGCACAAGCTCTTGACCGAGTACCTGAAGCAGTTCCACCTGACACCCGTGATGAGCCGAGAGGAGGTGGAGCACTGGTTCTTACCTCAGGAGAACATCATCGACACCTTTGTGGTAGAGGTGAGGGGCAGGAGCAGGATGGGAGGGGTGTTTTCCTGCACTTTTGCCTCTACTGGAGCTGTGGGAGCTATTGGGAAGGGGCTCCATGCCCCTCCAGGATGGGAGTTTGCTGGAGGATGGTGCCTCCATCCTGGGATGCCCTGAGTCTCCCTGCACCCATCACTCCAACTGGCAGAACCCCTCTAAGGCTCTGGCCAGGCTTTATGCCAGCCTGACATGTCGTGATGTCCCTTTTGCCTTCCAGAGTGCCCCGGGAGAGGTGACAGACTTCCTGAGCTTCTACACGCTGCCCTCCACCATCATGAACCACCCGACTCACAAGAGCCTGAAAGCTGCTTATTCCTTCTACAACGTTCACACCAAGACGCCTCTCATCGACCTCATGAGTGATGCGCTCATCCTCGCCAAGTCGGTGAGGGATGGCAGGGATGTGGTGGCACCGTGGGACACTGGGCAGCTCACCAGGAAACTCACTGGGCAGCTCGCTGCAGGCTGGCGACCCTTGGGTTTGTGGGAAGGGCTTGTTCCCAGGGCTGTAGAAATCCAAATCCTAAAGGATCTGCCACCCAGGAGAGGGATGCAGAGGTACTCTGAACCTTGCAGCTCGTGGTGGGCTGAGCTCAGGCTGTTACTCATGTCCTACAGCAAACAGTCCTGTAGTAGCTGGTTTGAGGCTGGGGACACCAAGGCTGAGCTCTTTTTCTAGGATTCAAAGCCGGGCAGGAGAGGGGGGCCAGGCTGCTCACAGGTGGGAGGAATTCCCCAGCACAAAATCAGGAACTGATGTCTTCATGTCTTCCCTGTGCAGAAAGGATTTGACGTCTTCAATGCACTGGATCTCATGGAAAACAAAACCTTCCTGGAGAAGCTGAAGTTCGGGATCGGGGACGGGAACCTGCAGTATTACCTGTACAATTGGAAGTGTCCCAGCATGGCACCAGAGAAGGTCAGTGCTGTGAGGAGGGGTCTCATCCCCATAGCCCCGGGGACGTGAGTTTGGTGTCACCCCCACCTCGGCATTCCCAGCCCAGCTGGTGTCCTCGCGGTGCCACACACAGTGGTGGGTGAATCCAGTGTCAGCTCCCTGTGCCATCCCCCTGTGCCTGCACAGAGCATGTCCCTGGGGAAAATCCTTCCACGCTCGTCTTCCAAAGCTAATTTTATTCCTGGACTAGTGCAGGTTCAGTCCTTCCCCTCACACCAACCTCTTCCCTCTGAGGAAGGAGGCCAAGCACAGAGGAGACAGCAGAGGGATGTGACACTGGGGGCTGTGACAGTCGCCTGTGATCCCGCACAGGACCCGGCTGTCACTGCACAGCCCTGGGTGCCGGTGTGCCCTGGTGGGGTGGGAGGAGCAGCCGCCCCTCTGGAGAGAACAGACAGGCTGGAGCAGGACCTGTGCCAAAGGAGCTCTGCCACCACATGCAGGGGGCTGAGCCACAGGATCCAGGATGTCATTTGTCCCCAGGGCCAGAAGCCTGTTCCCCACTGCCTGCTCCCAGAGCTTTGCTGCAGCCCGCTCTGCCTGCCCTGGGCCATTCTGAGGCAGCACCTGGTTGCTACTGTCCCTCCACCCCAAAGACGTGATTCAGCATCTCTCCCATCCACAGTCACCTTGCAGAGGATGGTGCTTGAGAACCAGAATCTGCCCAGCTACATCACAGCTAATTAATGCCTTGATGGCAGTCACAGGGCTTGGGTTCCCTGGTCTGAAGCCAGGTCTGTCTATGGGTACAAGCCCATGTGCCCTAAACCAGCCTCACTCACCTGTTGAGCCTCCTGGGAAGCCCCGGGAGGTCCCCAGGAGGTGTCAGCAGTCCCTTCTTTTGCTGGGAGAGCTGGTGGGTGGGAGAGCCTGATGCTGGGAATGTTTCCTGTGGTGTGGCTGCCTCTGGGTCCACTGGGTGAGAGCGCACGACCGGCCACCAGCACATCCTGGAGAGTCCCCAGCAGTGCCAGCTGCCTGTGGAGGGACATGTCCAGGGACCAGGCTTTTGGGAAGCAGCTTCTCCCGAGTCACAGAATCACAGAATGGTTTGGGTTGGAAGAGACCTTAAAAGAGTACCTTGTTTCACCCCTGTCACAGGCAGCAACACCTTCCACTGTCCCAGGGTGCTCCAAGCCCCGTCCAGCCTGGTCTTGAACACTTCCAGGGGTCCAGGGGCAGCCACAGCTTCTCTGGGCACCCTGTGCCAGGGCTTCCCCAGCCTCACAGGGAGGAATTCCTTCCCAATTTCCTATCTGGCAGTGAGAAGCCATTCCCCCTTGTTCTGTCACTCCAGGCCCTTGTCCAAAGTCTCTCTTGGAGCCCCTTTCGGCACTGGAAGAGGCTCTGAGGCCTCCCTGCAGCCTTCTCCAGGCTGAACAACCCCAGCTCATAGGAGAGGTGTTCCATTCCTCTGCTCATCGTGAGCTCAGAAACATCCTTGGCTCATGAATCAAGGCTGTCTCATAACCTGATGAGGCTTGGCACACCCCAAACATTGGTCACCTCTCCAGATCAGAGCTGGGCAGGGCCCCTGTGCCCTTTCAGCCACAAACCCAGGGCTTTGCTGCTCTCAAATATCCCAAAACCAGTGGGGAAACCCGCACAGACAACACTGTGCCCTCCCAGCTGCGTCCACGCAGAGCTGGGCACGGAGCAGAGGACTCATCCTGACTCCATTTCTGTTGCTCCCAGGTCGGATTGGTGCTGCAGTAAGGGAGCCCTTGCCAGGAGAGCGTGGAGGAGCCGGGCCTGCGGAGGTGCTGCCCTCATCCTTTCTGCCAAAGCTGGACCCGCGCCGGGAGAGGGGGACCGGAGCCGCCGCCCCCGCTGCCATCAGCCGTCTCCTTGTTTGATTTAATTGCATCCTCGTAAAGACATGATCAAGGGAATGTAACTGCTGAAACTAGATCATGATTGGCATATAATGGATTTAACGGGTGAATAATAAAAGTATATATTATATATATTTTAAATCTTTCCTGTTCCCAACTGCCATGAGTTGCATTCGGCTGCTGAAGGTCACCACTGGGCCGCTGGACCAGGACTTTAATCCGTGGGGACAGCTGAGGCTGATGCTGCGGCGCCGGCGTGCTGGAGCACCGGGATGTGGTGGCCAGTGGCCAAACCCTCCTGCCCGCCCCGAGGGTGCTTTGGGTTCTCCCCTGCTCGGCTCTTTGCCCCCGGTTTGCTCCTGACTCCGTTAACAGGGCCCCTCCCCACGGGCTCGGGAGCACGTCGAGATTCCTTTCCAAGGGCTATTTGTGCAAGCGATGCCTTGTCCCATCTCCTGCCCAGCCACGGAGACTCCAACCCTTCCTGCTCAACGGGGCAAGCGCTGAACCGAGGGGCAGCAGCGCCCGAAGATCCAGGGGGGATTCGGCTCCGGAGCGCGCCCAGCACACCCCGCTCTGCTCGGACTCCCGGGGCTCCTTCCCCTCAGCCTCCCCCGTGGGGCTGCGGGCACCGGGGGATGCTCCATTGCCACTGCCACACCTCCAGCGTCTCTGCTCAGCTGCTTTTCTCTGGAAGCATGGAAATACGGATACACGCCATCGGCATCACCCCGGAGCTTCAGCCTCCCTGCCCAGCCCGGTGCCTCCACCACCAGCTCCCGCTGTCACCTCGTGCCGTGGGATCCGCCGAGATAAAGGAAATGTTTTCATAGAAAACCTTCATCCCATCGAGATCTTTTGGGAAAGGAGTGCCCGGACAGCCTCCTGCCATGCCATGAACCTTGTCCACCCAGAGCTCCGAGATTCTCCTGCCTGCCCAGCCAAAGGTTTCCAAAGCTGCACACCAAGGCCAAGACCCCGTCTATGCACTCCCACACCTCCGTGTCCCTGCGTGTCCCTATCACACCCCGTGGCACCACGGACCCTGAGAGCCTGTGCCCACCCCAGCCTGGACCTGTGGGGCCTCGGTGGGGACCAGGAGCCCATCACATCCCCCCTGGCAGTGCCATCACATCCCCCCTGCTCGGGGTCCTGCGTCACCTATGCAAGTACCTCTGTGTCCTCTCCTGTGTCCCTGCTGTCCTGGGCTAGGGAAGGCTGGGTGTGGGTGGGGGACACCCCGTGGGACCCTCCCCCTGTCCCCATGGCAGGTTTGAGGGCTGCTCCAATGAATCCCCGCAGCTTCCATGGGTGCTTGGCAGCTCCCCAGGGCACCACTGGTTTGGGGGTGGGTTCAGCCCTGATCCACCCACAATGGGCCCCGGGGGGTGACAGGGACACTGGGACAGGCTCTGTTAAAATAAAACCTTTATTCGACTGGCTTGATCCTGGGGTGTTAATCTGTGACTGTCGCTGGTGCCAGGGCAGAGGTTGGGAATGTGTCCCCACCCGGGCACAATGGAGTGTGTGGTGGCAGGGTCCCCTCAGGGATTCCATGGTGATGGCACTGTCCTTGCACCCCAAGAGGGGGGCTGGGATCAAGCATAGCTAGGACTGGTGACATTTGGGGGTTGCTGTCACCCATGTCACCCCTGTGGGGCTGTGCTGGGCTGTCATTGGGCCAATCAACCCATCCTGGTTGTCACAGCATCTCTGTCCTCTCAAGGAGGGGAGGAGCAGGGCACCAGCAGATGGGGTGGCACTGGGGAACAGGGGGGGGAGCCCCCACCCCTTTGGGTCCTCCCAGCCCTGCTGTCGCCGCAGACAGGTGAGCGGTGTCCCCAGACTGTCCCCACGCAGGGTGCCCATCCACGGAGGAGCCTGTTGTCCCCTGCACAGAGACACGATGTCCCTCCCACGGGCACCTCGGGGACACGAGGATGTCCCTCCTGTGG
Source organism: Lycocorax pyrrhopterus obiensis (assembly GCA_014706295.1). NCBI lineage: Eukaryota > Metazoa > Chordata > Aves > Passeriformes > Paradisaeidae > Lycocorax > Lycocorax pyrrhopterus. The sequence continues at coordinate 4,953,056 of JACSVZ010000027.1, forward strand.
ACACCTCACAGGCTCTTGCATCGAACATGCACAAAGAGCGTGGCGGGGGACAGGGACGCGCCGTCCTTGGAGAGCAGGTGGATGTGGCGGTACCCTGGGGACAGACGGGGGCTCAGTGTGTGGCAGTGGGCTGTCCCCGTCCCCGGAGGGCAGCGAGGTGGCACCCGCACCCACCTTGGCGCATGCTGGGCAGGGGCAGCGTGAACTGCCCCACGAAGTCGTTGCAGGAGGTGCTGTCGTAGTCCTCAACCACGAAGCGCACCAGGGCCAGCTCGGGCGCCCGCACCTGGAACCGCAGCGTCTCCTCCCAGCGCGGGTTGAAACCTGCGGCACCGGCGGGGGGTGGGTGCTGCCACCGGGGCCAGCACCACCCTGCGGGGACCAGGGACCCCCTGGTGCGGCCACTGCAGGGCCACCACCACCCTGAAGGGACCAGGGACCCCCTGGTGCGGCCACCGGGGCCAGCACCACCCTGCGGGGACCAGGGACCCCCCAGCGCTGCCACCGGGGCCAGCACCACCCTGCGGGGACCAGGGACCCCCCAGTGCGGCCACCGGGGCCAGCACCACCCTGCAGGGACCAGGGACCCCCTGGTGTGGCCACTGTGGGGCCACCACCACCCTGCAGGGACCAGGGACCCTCCAGTGCTGCCACCAGGGCCAGCACCACCCTGCGGGGACCAGGGACTCCCTGGTGTGGCCACTGTGGGGCCACCACCACCCCGCAGGGACCAGGGACCCCCTGGTACGGCCACCAGGGCCACCACCACCCTGCAGGGACCAGGGACCCCCTGGTGCGGCCACCGCGGGGCCACCACCACCCTGCAGGGACCAGGGATCTCCCCGTGCTGCTACTGGGGCCACCACCACCCTGCAGGGACCAGTGTGGCACCCAGTGCTGACACTGGGGCCACCAGGGCCACCCACTGCCCTGCAGGGACCAGCAGGACCCCCCCATACACTGCCCCTGCCCTGGCTGAGCTGCCGTCCTGCACTGGAGGATGTGGGGGCTGGGGCAGGCTGGGGGAGTGGGGCTGAAACTGGGGCCACAATGGGGTGTACTGGGGAAAAGGGGGTCATACTGGGGCTGTGGTGGCGTATACTGGGGGAATGGGATCATACTGGGACTCTGATGGGATATACTGGAGGAATGGAGGTTATACTGGAGTTGGGCTGGACTATACTGGGAGAATAGGGGTAACACTGGGGCCATGATGGGGTAATCTGGGGGAATGGGGGTCATACTCGGGCTGTGGATACTGGAGAGTGTGGGCATCGCACTGGGCTTGGGCTGAGTATACTGGAGGCCATAAAGGAGCAGCACTGGGAAGGACTGGGACATGATGGACCCTGCCACCCGTGGGGACCAGGCAGTGCTGGGGAGGGGGCATTGGGGTGCACGGAGGGCACTGGGATGTCCTGGGCACTGGTTCAGCTGGCAGTGAGTGCTGGGGTGTGGGTACCCAAGAGGCTGTCCCTCATGGGGATCAGGGTGCCCCCTGGCATCAGGCGCCCCTGGATCAGGGTGCCCTGGGGTGTCCCCAGGGACCACGTGCCCTGAGACGTCCCTGGGGACCAGGTGCCCTGAGCTACCTCGGGTATCAGGGTGCCCTGGGGTGTTCCTGGGGGTCAGGGTGTCCCTGGGATGCCTCTGGGGACCAGGTGTCCTGAGGGACCCTGGGGACAGGGTGTCCTGGGGCACTCCTGGGCATCGGGGGGCCCTGGGGTGTCCCTGAGGGTCAGGGTGTCCCGGAGCACCCCTGTATATCAGGTTCCCTGGGGTGTCCGCAGGGATCAGGGTGCCCCAAGGGACCCTGGGGACCAGCCTGTCCTTGGGCGTTCCTGGGATTCGGGAAGTAATAGGGCTGTGAGAGGTAATAGGTCCTTGGATGTCCCTGGGGGTTGGGGTGCCCTGGAGCACTCCTGGGGATCGGGGTGCCCTGGGGTGTCCCCATGGGTACAGGTGCCCAGGGGTGTCCCCGGGGGTGCTCAGGTGCCAGCACTCACCATTGTTGAGCTTGTGGTGGGTTTGTTGCTTGGCGCAGTCGGCCGGGATCCCGTGGATCTCCACACGCACGAAGGGATCCACGATGGAGCTGCCCTTGTCCTTGTTCAGCTTGGGCAGCTGCTGGGCTGTGATCACCTGTGGCACAGGGAGCTGGGGACCAGGGCATGGGGACCACGGGGGCCCAGGGGGACGTGGGTGTGGGGAAAGGACTGGTGCCCCCAGGAGAAGGGACGTGGGTGGCACTTGGCTGGGGTTGGGGACGGGGTGGGGAGGAGGGAGGTGGCTGATGCCATCTCAGAGAAGGGACATGTCTGATACCAGGTGGATTTGGGGACAGGGTTGGTGTCACCCAGCAGTAGAGACATGGATGATACCCAAACAGATGTGAGGGGAGGGTCAGTGTCCCCAGCAAAAGAGAGATTGGTGGCACCCAGGAGAAGGTGTGTGAGTGGCACCGGGCTGGACATGGGGTTGGCATCACCCTGAGGGGACATGGGTGGCACCTGGCTGGGAGCGGGGTTGGTGGCACCTGGGAAAAGATGGGGGTGGCACCTGGCCAGGCATTGGAATGTCATGGGTGTGACCCAGCAGGGACGTGGGTGGCACCCAGTCGGGCATGGGGACAGGCTCGTGGGGTGTCCTCACCCTGATGTGCAGCGCCAGGCGCCGGGACCCCTCCCCGGGGGGGCTGCGCAGGCAGAGGGGCTTCAGGACGTAGCCACAGCACCCGTTGGGCAGGAAGCGCCCGGCGTTCAGGTCCATCTCGTACCCCGGCGTCTGGAAGTTGAGGGCCACTGCGGGGACAGCGGGACGGGGTGTCAGGGTGGGTGACAGCTCCGGGGGTGGGTGTCAGGCCGTGGGGGGGTCTGGGGGTCTCACCCAGCTGGCAGCCAGCGTTCCACATCTCCTGGGGGTTGTAGTTGGCGGAGTTCATCTTGAGCCCCAGCGGGTACACGCGGCTGAGCTGGCGGGCGTTGTACTGGACCAGCGCCGGGCCTGGGTGGGGGACACGGCTCAGCGGGGCCACTGCACCCTCGGGTGCTGCTGGGGGGCCCAGGGACACGGACAGAGCCTGCCCAGCTGGGTGGATGCTGAGCCTGGAATGTGACCCAGGCCCTGAAACCAGACCCTGGGGTTCAGACCCCAACCCTGGACCTTGAGCTTGGACCCCTGACCCCAAACCTCTGACCCTGGATCCTGACCTTGACCTCACACTTTGACTTTAGACCCCTGGACCTGGACCTTGACCATGGAACCCAGACCCTGACCCCAGATCTTGACCCTGATCCCTGGATTTCAGACGCCAAACCAAAACTCCCAAGCTTATGCCCTGACCCAGATCCTAATCCCAGTCCTTGATCCCGGACATTGACCCTGGCCCCAGACACTGACCCTGGACCCCAGACCCTGAACACTACTCAGATCTTAATCTCAGGCCCTGACCTCAGATTCTGACCCTGACCCCCAGCCCCAGACCTTGACCCCAGACCTCAGTCCCTGGACTCTGACCCAGACCTTTTTCCCAGCCCCGGCCCTGGACCCAGATGCCACATCCTAAACCCTGATCCCAGACCTTGGTCCTGGTGGTGTGACCCCAGCGCTGGCCTCTGGCCCCAGACCCTGCCAGCAGACCCCAGTGTCACCCATCCAGGGCAGCCTGGGTGAGGCCAGGTGACCCTGACCATCACCCATGGAGCCACCCTAGAGACAGAGCCCACCATTCTCAGCCCATCCTGCACCCCAGTGACATCAGGAGCATGGAGCCACCCTGTCCCCATCCCTGTCCCCATCCCTGTCCCCATCTGGTGGCCCTCACCTGCCTCCTTGATGAGCTTCCGTGCCTTCCTCTCGCTGAAGGAGGACATCTGGCAGGGCTGGGGGTGGCGCAGGGCCTGGGCCAGCCCGGGGAAGGGGACAGCCTGGCAGTACACCACCAACGCCGACAGCTCCGGGGACACCTGCGACGCGTCCTTGGCCTGTGGGAGCCACCGTGGAGTCAGGGACACCCTGGCCCCAGTGGCCACCTGCCTGCCCGAGGGTCTACAGACCCCCTTCCCCTGCTAGTGCTGAGTGCTGAGACCCCCAAGGCCATGGAGACCCTCAAAGCAGGGGAGACCCTGATGCAATGGAGACTCCAAGGTGGAGCAGAACCTGAGGCGATGGAATGATGGACCAGGGGCTGGTGGGGAACTCAAGCAGGTTGAGAACCTGAAGTCATGGAGAACCCAAGAGTATGGACAGCCCAAGATATTAGAGACCCCAAGGTGAGGGAGACCCCAAAGTGCTGGAGAGCCTGAGGTGATGGGCACCCCGAGATGATGGAATACTTGAGGTGACAGAGACCCCAGAGTGATGGAGACCCCAACAGGTCACTCTGGATGTGATGGAGGCCCAACATGACGGAGAACTTGTGGTGACGGAGACATCCGGGTGTTGGGAAGCCCACAAACAGGCTACCCAGCCCAACGGGAAGAGGGAGGCACAGCTGAGGGGTCCCCAGGCTCGGTCTCCTCTTCCTGGCAGTGACAGCCTCTCAAGACCCCCGTGTCACCCGCCCCATCAGCCACCCCAGCTCCATCCCATGGCCCACCTGCAGAGGTTTGATCTCCTGCAGCGACTGCAGCGACTGAAAGAGGAGAGAGCAGGGCTGCAGAGGGGGATGCTGGCAGTGCTCAGCTGGGACAGCGCCAGGACGCCGTGGTGCCCCAGCACCACCAGGATGCTCTGATCCATCAGGGCCACCAGGACGCCGTGGTCCCCCAGCACCACATCCCTGGGGAAGTCTCTTACCCGCCGGGGGCTTCTCTCCTGCACCTTCTCCTCCTCCTCTTCTTCTTCTTCCTCTTCCTCTTCCTCCTCCTCGGGGTCCAGAAGGGAGGTGACGCCCCGGGGCTCCTGCCACAGCTCTGGCAGCTTCTTACCCTTCACCAGGATCTTTCCCTTCAGCTGCTACAGGAGGCAGGGCCAAGCTCAGGGCTCGGAGGGGACGTGGGGACACCACAGTGGGTGCACAGGTGGCCTTACCTCTGGTGAGGGGAGATCGTGGGGGTCCTGCCCCTGCAGGGGCTGAGTCAGCAGCTTGTCCCCCAGGATGGCCTTCATGTGCCGGGCCATGGTGGCCTGCTGCTCCAGCCCGCAGTGGTTCTCCAGGGACAGGATGACGGGGTAGGGGGATTTCTGGGCATGGGGGCAGGCAGTGGTCAGCACCCGGCACCCTGCACACGGCACCCGGTGCCCCCCCCAGGGCTGCCGGCCCCGGCCTCACCTCGAAGGCAGAGTCACGGATGCTCTCGACGACGTCGCGGAAGAGGATTTTGGAGGTGAGCGTGTGGCCGTGGTAGACGACAGGTTCCCCGTCAGAGCCCTCCCAGCAGTCCAGCTCCACACAGCGGCACCCTGCCCTCAGTGCCCTGCCACCACACCGTCACCAGGTGAGTCCCTGTCACCCTCGAGCCACGGGACCTTCTGGGGCTCCACGGGGACCGGGGACACCCACCTGACGTAGGCTTCGGTGCTGCTGGTGCCGCCGATCTGGTTGCGGGTCAGGTAGGTGTTGTGGGAGGAGGAGATGAAGTAGTGGCTCAGGGGCTGGCTCATGTCCTGGTGCACCTTGGTGTGCTCCTGGTTGAGGATGTCACCGGCAGCCGAGAGCAGGTACATCATGAAGCCATCCAGCATCATCAGGTCCTGCTGCTTGGCTGCGGGACACGGTGGCAGGTGTCACATGGTGCTGGCAGGGTGGCACCCTGGGCGCTTTCCCCACCTGGAGGTCCCAGCGGTGCCATGTTCACCCCTGGCCTGGCACTGTGGCACCCAGGGGACAGGACATGTAAGTTCCCTCGAGTGTCCCATCTCCATCCTGATGTCACTCATCCCGCTAGTGCCACATTCACTCTGGATGTGGCATGGTGACACCCATGAGGTATGGACGTTCCCTGTCCCCACCCTGATGGCCTCTGTCCTCACAGTGCCATGTCACCCCAGACCCGGCACTGTGGCACCCAAGGGATGTGGAGGTCCCCTTTGTGTCCCATCTCCCATCTGATGTCCCCCCCTCCTAGCGCCACATCTACCTTAAGAGTACTATTGTGACACCCTAAAGACACAGAGGTCCTTTGTCCCCACCATGGTGTCCCCTGTCCTCCTAGTGCTGTGTTCGCCCTGGACCTGCCATGGTGGGACCTGAGGAAGACAGAAGTCCCTCAGCAGTGTCACATCCATACCAGAGCTGGCATCACATCACCCATGAGACATGGATGTCCACCTGCTGTCCACCCCCACCTTCCATCCCCTGTCCCCACAGTGTCACATCCACCAGGCCACGTGTTGGATGGCTGACACTGGGGGCACTCTGGGAATGGACACTGGCACAAGCCTTGGAGGACCCCATACCAGTTTGGGGAGTGACACCACCTATCAGAGCCCCATCCCTACCCCACCCATGACCTCCCGTGGCTCCGGCAGTGCCCATCCCGTTATCCCACACCCTCAGCCGTACCCTTCTCGTTGAGCTCGTAGGTGCGGATGATGGCACGGGCCTGGCGCAGGCTGGAGTCCTCACCCTGATCCCGCAGGAAATCCTGCAGCTCCTCGGCCGACAGGACCCGGTCCTCACCCGAGTAGCGCCCGAAAAGCTCCTCCAGCTCCGGCCGCCGCAGCAGCCGCCGGCAGAACTCCTCCAGCTCCCGGCCCTCCAGCCGCTCGTTGCCCGAGTGGTCACACTCCTGATGGGACACAGCCCAACCTCAGGGGCCGTCCCCTCCCTGTGTGGATGGGGTACAGCCACCCCCTGCCTTGTTCTGCCTGTCCCCTGGAGTTGGCAGTGTGCGTGTGATGAATTTGGGGGCTCAGCTACCAGCATGTCCCCTCTGTTCCCCCACCCAGAGCCCTCTGACCCTCCACTGCAGGATGGAGCAGAGCCGAGCTCCGTGCCTCAGTTTCCCCAGGTGGAAAGGGACCTTTGGAGATGCCCAGAGGAACAGCTCTCTATGGAGAAACATCACACCTTGGGGACACACGGAAGATTGGCTGGGACAGCTCACCCCACCTCACCCCACTCCACCACGCACTCCTGATGGAACCCAACCATTGGTGGCGGTGGGTGGCTTTGGGTGTGAGGAGTTTGTCAGTTCTCTGTGCTGGGGAAGACAGAGAAGGAGCCAGCGATTCCCTCCCGGTGACAGCAGCGGGCACAGCAGGTGGTGCAGCGCAGGACGGGTACCTTGAAGAGCTTGGAGGCGTAGACATCATCCATGTCGATGTTGAGCATCCTCAGCATGCTCTTCACCTCCCGGAAGGACATCTTGTTGTCCTTGTTCCTGTCTGCTCGCTGCAGGACCCCGTGGATCCAGCTGTGCCGCGGTAAGGAAACCACCCGACGTCACCCGCAGCCGTCCCTGGCCTGTCCCCAAGCCCCCAGAGCTCCCTCAAAGGATACTGGTCGAGCTTCTCCGTCTGGCTCATGGCCTGCAGCCGCCCCATCAGCTTGGTGAGCCCCTGCACCCAGTGCCGGGCGTCCTCCTCGCCGCGGGCGGCCAGGTCGAGGTTCTTGCGGCGGCCCTTGAAGGCGAGGGTGAAGCAGTGGCGCTCGGGGAAGGCGGCCCCGTGCTTGCGCAGCCCCTCCGACTGGCGACCCTCGCGCACCGCCTCGATGTGCGCCACCGAGACTGCGGGGACACGCGCGGGGTGGGGAGGGACCATGGACGTGCTCCCTCGGCGGGTCACCCACCCGCCAGCATCCTGCAAGACACCCTGGCTGCTGATGGACACCCCCGCGGCGCCCCAGGGCACAGGGCTCGGCTCCTGTCGGTGCCGCAGCCGGGCTTAACCCGCTAATCCCAGGCGAGACAGGAGCCGTGGCCGCTGTCCCTGCGGGGATGGGGACGGGGACGGGGACGCTGGCAGGGGATGGGGCCGCCTTGCAGCGGTGCCAGCTCCAGGCACCCATCCCAGACGAGAGGGTGGAAAGAGACGGGTGATGCCGGGGAGGGGGGCAGAGTCTGGCCAGGATGGAGATGGGGCCTTGTGCTGACCCCAGGGGGGATGGGGACGGGTGGGGGCTCTTACAGCTCTGCATGGGGTGTAGTGGGAGGCACTGGCAAGTGTTGGAAGGCTCTGGGAGCCATGGGGTGAAGTGGGTTGGAGTTCAGGTATTGGGTGGGGGTTCTGTATTCTGGATTGGATTCACAGGTCAGGGTCTGGATCCCAGGCTTGGGGTGCAGGTCCTGGACTGGGGTCTGAGTGCTGGGGGATGTCTGGATCCCAGGTGGGGATCTGGGGTCCAGGTCACAGGTGGTGATCCAGGCAGGGATCTGGGTCCCCGGGAGAATCTGGGTCACCGATGAAGGTCTGGGTCGGGTCTGGATTGTGGAGTTCCGTGGCCCAGGGTGGGGTCTGGTTCTCACTGGGGGATTTGGGTCCTGGGCTGTAGTCTTGGGTTGGGGTCTGGAACTCGGGTGGGTTCTGGGTTTGGGGTGGGGATCCAGGTCTTGGGTGGGGGTCTGGGAACTGGGCTGTGGGTCCAAGGTGGGGCTCCAGGTGGGGTTCTGGATGTTGGGAACGGGTCTGGGTCCTGGGTGGGGGTCCAGGTCCTGGGATAGGGTCTGGGTTCCAGGTAGGGTTCCTGGACCGGGGTCTGGGTCTCACATGGTGTCTGGATTCAGCGTGGGAGTCCAGGTCCAAGGCTGTGGACTAGGTCCTGGATTGGGATCTGTGTCCCAGCTGGGGGTCTGGGTAGGGGTCTAGGGGTGGGTTTGGGGCGCTGCCCAGGTCCTGGCCCTCCCTGCAGTCATGGCAGTGCAGGATGTGTCCCGGTGTCTCCAAGCCCCCATGGGACAGTCCCAGCACTCACAGCTCTGGGGGGAGCGGGAGCGCCCGAAGCGTCCCTCGAAGCAGACGGTCACCCCGTCCTCCTGCAGGCGGAACAGCCGCTCCCTGGAGCCCCCCTTGGCCTTGACCTTCCAGAGCAGAGACCCCCGGAGCATCCGCTGGACGTCCTCATCCTCCGTCAGACCTGCGGGGACCAGCCCTGGGCTACCGGGGGAGTCTGGGGGGCACTGTGGGCACTGGAGGTTCTAGGGGGGTACTGGGGGTATGGGCTGAGAGTGGGGGGGTTGGTGCACATCTGTGTGCACATCTGTGTCCTATGGGATGGCACGGGATAAATGGGACAGGACAGATGGGATGGGATGGGATGGGATGGGATGGGATGGGATGGGATGGGATGGGATGGGATGGGATGGGATGGGATGGGACAGAACAAGACAGCATGGCATGGGACAGGATGGAGGGATGGGACAGGACAGGGTGAGATGGACAGGAGAGGCTGATGGGATGGGATGGGATGTGAATGACAACGTGACAATGCAGATGAGACAAGATGGGACAAGATGGGACAAGTAGGATTGGACAGGATGGGGTGGGGCAGACTGGACTGGATGCGACAGAGTGGGCAGGACAAACATGACAGGACAGGATGGGACAGGGCAGGCAGAGACAAGATGGGGCAGATGGGATGGGTCAGAGCAGATGGGATGGGGTGGGACAAACAGATTGGGATGGGGCAGGACTGGATGGGATGGAACAGGTCAGGATAGAACACCATAGGACAGGGCAGACGGCAGGATGGGATGTGATGGGACAGATGGGATGGGGCAGGAATGGGTTGGAATGGGATGGGACAGGCAGGAGAGGACAGACAGGACAAGCCACTGCCCTTGGGCCCCTTTGGAGCACTGTGTGGCTGTCCAGGGGGGACAGGACACAGCAGTGACACAGCCCAGCTGCTAAATCCCAGCAAAGCCGCCCGGATCCTGCATGGAGAGTGCCAGGACGGTGCCAGCAGCGGAGCTCAGGCTGGGAACAATGACGGGATGGACTCGGGGGACTCGTGGGCCCATGCCTCAGCCAGGACTTTTCCATCTATTCACGGAGTGGTTATTTCCTCCCTTTTTTTTTGGCAGCCATTCCTAACATCCCCAGCGGCCGCATCCTGCCCTGGACGGAGATTCCACTCCTGGGCTGGGAAAGGGTGGTTTTGGGGCTCTCAGGGACATCCTGAGGCAGGCATGGCCTCGGGGATGCAGCCACCAGCTGCCACCACCTCCTGCGTGGTCACATCCTGCCCGAGGTGCAGGACGGAGGGCAGGTATGGACACACAGATGCACAAGCATAGGGATGCATGGACGTATGGCCACAGGTCCATGGGCACAGGGATGGACACACAGACTGTCAGATACACGGGCACAGGTGTGTGGATGCACGGACAGCCGGGTGCATTGTGCACGTGGATGCACAGATACAAGGACATATGGATGCACGGACGTAGAGATGCAGGGATGCATGGACACATGGATGCAAGGACACACGGACACACGGATATTCAGGCAGATGGATGCACAGGTGCATGGATGCAGGCACATGGACACACGGACACATGGATGCATGGACACAAATGCTCAGTCACAGGTGACATGGACATAGGGATGCACTGATACACGGATGTGTGGAGACGGATGCAGGGATGTACGGATGCACAGGTGCATGGGTGCACTGCTGCAAGGACACACGGACACGTGGATCCACAAGCACGGATGCATGGACAGGCAGACACATGCTGTGCATGGACACAGGGGTGCTCCAAGACACAGCCACGGGGATGCATGGACATACAGGCGCCAGGATGTACGGACACGCAGATGCAGGGACAGATGGACACGTGGACACATGGACACACAGATGTATGGATATAGAGGTACAGGGACAGACAGATGCATGGATGCACTGATGCAAGGACACACAGACACAGGGACACACAGACACACAGACATGGACACACGGAGCTGCAGCAGCTCCAGGCACACAGCCCCGTGCCCAAAGCCGTGGGGCACAAGGCCAGACCTGGCCCTTCCCACTGCTCCCACTCCAGACTGGGCCGGCCACTCCCAGGGACACACCTTGACCTTGCCGGGCACCACCGCCCCTGCCTGGATTAGTAAACCCTGTGTGCCAACAGCACCCCTGGGTGGGGAAACTGAGGCAGGGTGTTGGGGAGGGTCCGGGGAGTGGGACCTGAGCCCTGGAGACAATAAACACCCTGAGCAAGGGGGCTCCTGTCACCTGTGATGTGGCCAAACCCTGACCCCGCTGTCCCCCAACGGCTGGGGCAATGCACAGCTACTCTGGGGTGACCTCGGGGACCCCTCCCATCCAGGGGGACCCTTCTCTGCTGTGGGGCACCCATCCACCTCGGGGACCCTCCTTGCCAGGGGAACTCTTCTGTCCCTGGGGACCCATCTCTGCCATGCACCCCCCCCCCAGCCATGGGGACCTATTCCTGCCACAAGGGTCCCCACCCACTTCGGGGACCTCCCACCCACGGAGATCCCTCCCGGACCCCTCTGGCACAGCCCTGCCGGAGTTTCTGCCCGGTTCCCCCCGAACTCACCCATTTTCTTCAGGGCTCTCCCGGGCCGGCGGGAACCACCGGCACCGTCCGACGGGGCGCGGAGCTGCTCGGCGACGGGACGCGCCTTCCTGCCGCAGATCATGACGCGGGACCCCCGGTACCGCCGGTACTCCCGGTGTTCCCGGGACTCCGGAGCTCTTGGTGCTCCAGGTACCCCCGGTGCTCCCGGTGCCCCTGGTAGTTCTGTTGCTCCCGGTACTCCCGGTGCCCCCGGCCGGTGTAACGGGGCTGGGCGGTGGCGGAGGTCGCGGCTGGGGCTGGGCTGGGGCTGGGCGGCCGGGCCGTGGCCGGGGCCGGCCGCGGGGAGGGAGCGGGAGGAGCCACATCGCAGCCCCGGCGCTGTTAACCGTTTGTGCCGGCCCGCGGCGAGCGGCGGCTGCCGGGGGCGGCCGGGGCTGCACCGGGACGGGGCTGCTCCGGGAGGGCGGGATGGGACCGGGCTACACGGGGCTCGTTCTGCACCGGGGTCCCTCAGCACCGGGAACGGGCCGGGGTCCCGACGTGCAGCCGGGCATTCGTTCTGTACGGTGGGTCCGACTTTGTCCGAAGGGCCGGTCCGTCCGGGACAGACCGGGAGTCCCCACTGCCCGCCGCGGGTCCGCCTGCACCGGGGACCAGCCCAAGGCACACACCGGTCACCACCAGGGAACCCCGCTCTGCCCGGGGGCCACGGCTGCCAGCGCCGCCCCGGCAGAGCCAGTGGGGACCCAGAGCCCCCCCTGTGCCATCCCACCTGCGGTACCCAGCCCTGCCGTGCCGGCTCTGTCCCCAGCCATGGGCCGGGTGGCACCGGGCTGAGGGGTCACACGCGAGTGCTGGGACCTCCAGGTGACTGTCCCCACTGGTGGCACGCCCAGGGAGTGGCAGCAGCACGAGCTGGGAAGTGCCAGTCCCAGAGCCCCGCGTGTGTGTGTGCAGCCACGAACACGCAGATCCCAGAATCGTTTAGGATGGGACCTAAAAGACCCCCAGGATCACCGAGTCCACCCTGTGCCCCATCCCCACCTTGTCACCAGCCCAGAGCCCTGAGTGCCACGTCCAATTGTTTCTGGGCACCACCAGGGATGGGGGCTCCACCACCTCCCTGGGCAGCCCCTTGCAGTGCCTGACCACCCTTTCCATGGAGAAATTCCTCCTGATGTCCATCCTGACCCCGCCCTGGCACAGCTTGAGGCCGTTTCCTCTCGCTCTGTCACTGGCTGCCGTTTTCCCACAGCCACCACTGAGGGTGGGTGGGGCAGGAAGGGATGGGTGACTGCAGGCTTCTCCCAAAAATCCAGGGTGTCCAGGGAACAGGGAGGCCACCTCAGGCCTGGCTGGGCTGTGGGGACCAGGAGCTACAGGACAGGAGGAGGAGGTGACTTTCCCCAGTGCCAGGGCTGCAGCGGTGCTGCCAGCCCCTGGATGGGACAGTTGGGCAGCCAGGGGTGACAGCAGGGCAGACTGGAGCAACACCTGGGCAACATCTGGGCACCTTGAGTGATACCTGAGTATGCTGGGGTGACGTCTGGACACTTAGGGCAGCATCTGGATATCCTGGGGGATGCTGGAATATGCTGAGGGAACATTGGGGCATCCATGGCAACATCTGGGCATCCTGGGTGGCATCTGTGTCTCCTGAGCAACATCTGGGCACCCAGAGTCACAAATGGGCATTCCTGGGACAGTCTCTGGTTACCCCAGAGCAACATCTGTACATGCAAGGAGACATCTGGGCAGCATCTGAGCAGCCTGGGACAGTATTTTAGTGCTGATTTTCAAGAGCTGGGCAACTCCTGCAACATCTGGACAGCTGGGGACACATCTGTGCAGTGCCTGGGCTGTGTTTGGGGGGGAGGAAGATCTTCCTGAATACTTTGGGGACAGGGGGACGCCACAGCCACCCCAAAAATGCACTTGCAACTCACACAACCGGGCTCTGCTCCAAGTTCTCTTCCTCCCATTGAAAGTGCATTCCCAGGAACTCAGCAACAGATGCCTCGAGCCAGTGGAATGACCGGAATAAACACCTCTGGCTGCAAAATCCGCAGCACGGACAAATCCCGGTGCGGTTTCTCCTCTCCCGCGGCGTTGCTATTTTCTCCCGCCCTAGCAGGTTGGAAGGGATCCCATGGAAAGGAGCAGCTCGCATTCCCGGCCGCTTATAGCACAGCACGTGTCCCGTGAATCAGCGCTCGGGACTCGGGGCTGGCTCTGCCGCGAGCCGGAGCCAGGGAGGCCCTGTCGCCCTTCCGAGCAGGAGCCCTGAGTCAGAGCTCGGAAATGGCCGGAGGTTTAAAAGGCTTTACTGCGTTTATTTAATATATTTATTCGTTTTTAAAATTATTTATTTTGTTTCATTTATTTATCTTCAATTGGCAAAGGAAAAGTTTCCCCAGGGGACGTGGATGAGATTTAGAGGGGTTGGGGCGGGTGTTGTCCCACTTGGATTTGGGATTTGGAGGCGGGATTAAGGTGGAAAACCGGAGTGTGAGGCAATGATGAAACCGGCACAGAGCTGCTGAAAGCTGCTCTGCATCCCAGTCCCAGCATTCAGCTCTGGGCAAGGGCCGGATCCAGGTGGTCCCCAGGGCACCCCAGAACCTTCCCCGTGCCCAGGGCACCTTGTTCTGCCAGGTCCCCCATGTCCCCATGTCCCCACAGCTCCCTGCCTTCAAGGGAAGCCCTTGGAGCAGAGGGGGAAGGAGCTTCACCTTGGGGGCTCAGAGACCCCAAATTCTGCCCTTTCCTCACTATCATAATTAATTGTTGGATAATAATTAACAGTGGATAAAAGTATACAGTGGATAAAGCTGGATAATAATTAACAATTGCTCTGCCTGACCCAGCTGTCCCCTCCCCATGCAATGGGACCCTGCTCCTGCCCAGTGCCCCAGTGACACCGTGCCGGTGCCATATTCCAGACCCCAGTCCAGTGTCCCAGTCCCCCAGTACATTGTCCAACTTTCCCAGTGCGGTGTCCCAGTCTCCTGGTCCATTCTCCTGGGACCCTTGGTACGTGGCTCCATTGCATTGTCCCCATGCCTGGTGCATTGTCCTGGTGTCACAGTGCATGGCCCCAGTGTCCCCATGCAGGGCCCCATTATCCTGGACGATTATCACAGAATCCCGGAATGGTTTGGGTTGGAAGGGACCTCAAAGCCCATCCAGTGCCACCCCTGCCATGGCAGGGACACCTCCCACTGTCCCAGGTGGCTCCAAGCCCCATCCAACCTGGCCTTGGACACTTTCAGGGATCCAGGGGCAGCCACAGCTGCTCTGGGCACCCTGTGCCAGTGTCCCAGAGCATCCCTGTGCTCCGGCCCTTCCTGCCTGCCTTGTCCTGCTGCACAGCCCGCGTGGGTGAAACCTCATGGCACATCAAGCACTGTCCCTGTGCTCGGTGCAGTGTCACCGAGCTCTGTCACTGTCCCATTGCACTGTCCTCTTGCACAGGGTCCCTGTCCTGGGATGTGGCTGCAGTGTCACTGCACAGCCCCGGTGCATCGGAGAACTGTCCCAAAGCACTGTCCCGGTGCTCTGTCCCATACCTGGGCTCTGGCCTGGGGCACAGCCTCGCTGTTCAGGGGTGCTGGAGCGCTGTCCTGGGGCACCTTCCTTAGGCACCATCTCACTGTCCCGATGCACCATTCCACCATTCAGGTTCACTCTCCCTGTCCACTATCCCGCTGCCCTGCCCCAAGGCACTGTCTGGGTGCACCTATCCCGGTGCTCTGTTTCTCTGTCCCCGGGCCCTGTTTCACTACACTGGAGCATCTTTCACTATCCTGGAGCACTGTACCTATGCACTGTCCCACTGTCCTGCTACCCCACTGTCCCTGTCCCACTGTCCCTGTCCTGCTGTCCCTGTCCCTGTCCCTTTCTTGCTGTCCCGCTGCCCCTGTCCCTGTCCCACTGTCCCTGTCCCTGTCCCTGTCCCTCTGTCCCTGTCCCTGTCCCTGTCCCGCTGTCCCACTGTCCCTGTCCCTGTCCCTCTGTCCCTGTCCCTCTGTCCCTGTCCCGCTGTCTCTGTCCCGCTGTCCCTGTCCCTGTCCCTCTGTCCCTGTCCCACTGTCCCTGTCCCGCTGTCCTTGTCCCTCTGTCCGTGTTGCTCTGTCCCTGTCCCTGTCCCTCTGTCCCTGTCCCACTGTCCCTGTCCCTCTGTCCCTCTGTCCCTGTCCCACTGTCCAGCTGTCCCTGTCCCTCCGTCCCTGTCCCGCTGTCCCTCTGTCCCTGTCCCACTGTCCCTGCCCCTCTGTCCCTGTCCCTGTCCCTTTCCTGCTGTCCCTCTGTCCCTGTCCCTGTCCCTGTCCCCTGTCTCTGTCCCGCAGTCCCTCCCGCCCCCGCCAGGCGGCGCCCCGGCCCCTCGCTGCACCGTCCGGCCGGCAGGGGGCGCGCGCGCTCCGCTCCGCGCCGGGAGCTCGGGCTGGAGGGGCCCGTTACGGGAGCCGCGCTCTGATTGGGCGCGGCGCGGAGGGGGCCGATGGAAGGCGGGCGCTGATTGGGCGTGGCGCGGAGGGGCCGATGGAAGGCGGGCGCTGATTGGCCCGCGCTGTCCCCGTACGGAGAGGGACCGGCGCCGGTGCGGGGCCGGTCCCGCCATGGAGGAGCCGGGCTGCGGGGCGCAGTTCCGCGCCGCCGTGCAGGTGATCCAGGGGCTGCCGCGGAGCGGTGAGTAGGGGCCGGGACCGGGGCCGGGCAGCCGCGGCGCCGGCGGCCCCTCTGAGCCGTGTCCCGCAGGTGCGTACCGGCCCTCCTACGAGGAGATGCTGCGCTTCTACAGCTACTACAAGCAGGCGACGGCGGGGTGCTGCCAGGGCCCGCGGCCCGGCTTCTGGGACCCCATCGGCCGGTACAAGTGGTAAGAGCGGGGGGGCCCCGGTTCCTCTCCGGTCCGGGTGCGGGTCCGGTTCCCCCCAGCCCCGCTGACGGCCGCCGGCCCCGCAGGGACGCCTGGCACAGCCTGGGGAGGATGTCCAAGGAGGAGGCGATGGCCGCGTACGTGGCGGAGATGAAGAAGGTGGCCCAGAAGGTAACGGGGCGGGCGGCGGGGCCGGGCCGGGCGCTGCGCGGTGCCCGTGTCCAGCCGCGGCCCTCCGCAGGTCATCGACACCGTGCCCATGGACGAGACCACGGAGGAGATGTTCCGCTACTTCGAGCCGCTCTACGAGGTGATCCACGACATGCCCCGGCCCCCCGAGTCCTTCTTCAAGAGGAAAGGGGGTGAGTGGGGGCCGCCGCGCCCCGGCTGTGCCGGCGCATCCCTGCCCTCGGTGCTGCCTCCCGGCACAGCGCTGCCGCCGTCCCCTGCCTGCGGCTGCCCCGGCGCGGCCCCCGGCCCCGGGCCCTGCTGCTGCTCCCTGAGGGGCACGGGATGGACACACCGCGTCCCCCCGGCCCTGCCGCGGCGCTGCTGCTGCCGAGCGGCTGTTCGGGCACGCCGGGGTCGCTTTGTGTGACACCTTCTGGGCTTTCTCTCCGCAAAACTTTGAGGCGAGGATTTGAGATTTGCCTTCCAAGTGGCCCTTGGCCGCACTCCCTGTATCCAGTGGGGCAGGGATCAGCTCCCGGGGAGGCTGTGCTTCCCCTTTGGCGCTGGCCCACCTCCGGCTCAGCTGCTGTAAACATCTGGGCAGGCCGGCCAGCTTCTGCCTGGAGTGGATGTGGAGAAACAGGGCTTGAGAAATGGGATTATTTGGACCAGTTTGTGCTAGAGGAGAATCCTTCCCAGCCCTTTCCATGCCTCTGGCTGCTGCCTCGTGCTGGGAGGGGGCTGGGGACCTGTCCCACCGCCAGTGCAGGGCTGTGCTGGGTGTGTCTGACCGGTGAGGAGCACCCGGGGGAGCGGGGGGCTGGTGACAGGGTCAGAAAGGCATCACCAGCGGATCGGCTTAGCAGCACAGGAGCTTTCAGGGCCTGTTCACAGCGGGTGTGTGACCCATCAGTGCTTTGGGAGAGCCCTGGCAAACGGACTCACTCCCCAGGCATCTGTTCTGTCACCTCCTGCTCCCAACAGGGATGCCAAAACCACGCTGTCTGTAAGGCTTGGCCCCAGGGTGGCCGCTCCTCACCGTGGTACCCAGGTGCTTTGTTCTCCATTTTGATGCTGAATCCCTTTAAAAGGCAGACTTAGTTTTTTTCTGGAATGTAAAAGCTGTGTCTAAACTGATCATTATCCACTCGGGAGTGTCACAGATGACACCGTCACTTAAATCTAAACCTGGCGGCGCCCATGGGGTGAACGAACCCGAGGTGGCTGGAACTGAGGTGCCCCGCGCTGAGCTCCTGAAGGTGTTGAGTCATTTGTGTTAAAGGTTCCCAAACCCGCCTTCAGACACTGCAATCGCAGCTTTGGCTGCCCTTAACTGGAGCAGAAAGGGGATTTCAGAACGTGGAGCGTGGCAGGTGCCCCTGGCGGCTTTTGGGCACAGAGGAGGGAGTGTGGGCAGGTTTGGTTTTGTTTATTTACAAAGAGAACACACTATGAAGTGGCACTTGGAACCCAAATCATGGATGGTGCCAGGTCCCAACATGTCTCCAGTGAGTGGTGCTTTCACCAGAGTCTTGTGAACGTGGCTGGTGGGAGCCAGGTCTGTCCTGGTGCTGTGTGAGGTGACAGGACCCTGCCTGCACCCACCCGCTCCGTGGGTCACAGCACACCCTGAGGGGGATTTGGGAATGGTGGGGATCCCAGAGCAGGGCAGCCCTGGCACTGCCCCCTGTGTGGGGTGCAGCTGCCCTCGTCCCCCTCAGGAGGCTCTGTGGGTCCCCCGTGGTGCCGAAGGCAGGATGGGAACAGCAGAGAGCGGCAGGCAAGGAGCAGCAGGGCAGCGTTGCCACGCACCTGCCTGCCCAGGAGCAGGGAGCAAAGTCCCGGGGGCTGCTGGAAATATGGCTGGGATTAACCCCGTGGGCTCCAGGGGGTGGTGGGGAGGGCTGGGCCTTCTTGGGGTGCTGCTGCCCCAGTCCTTGGGGTGCTGCTGCCCACACGAGGCTCTTCCAGCCAACGCTTCTTGCGCTGGGCTGTTTGTTACCGTGGGTGTGCCGTGGGCACTGCCAGGGGAGAGGACTGGCACTGTCAGTCACCAGTGCTGATCCCTCTGCCTGCTGCCACAGGGGCTTGGGGACAGAGACACCCCAGCCATGCCAGGGTGAGTGAGGGGATCTGCACAGGGTAAACCCACATGAGTTCACATTGATTCCTGGGCTGTCAGCAAACAAAGCTGGCTCCTCTCCTCCCCTGCCAGCTGCTGGCACCTGCAGAGGCTGCTGCTCCCTGGCTGGTCCCTGACACCCGTGTGTCCCCAGTTGTGCTGGCAGGGCAGCCCAACCCACAGGGAGCCAGAGCTGCAAGGACAACACAACTGTGACCCCACAAAATGACCCCGCTCTGCCTCTTCCCTCCGTGCAGAGAGTCGGGAGCAGCCGGATGGCCCCAGCCAGGATGTCCCAGGGAGCAGCCCGGCTCCGGAGAGCCCCGGAGAGCCCGTGCCCGGGGAGCAGCAGGACGGGCAGCACGTGCCAGGTTGGTGTCCCTGGTGTGGCCAGCACCTGGCAGGGACCCCACAGAGCAGGCACCGGGGCTGGGGCTCCATCCACCCGCGGAACTGTTGGCTTCAGGCACCTCTGCTCCAGCCCTGCTGGTGGTTCCAGGCACTGCCCACTGCACGGGGCTGTTCGTGGGTCCAGCTCTCACTGGGGTGACCCTGGACATGTGGGTTTGGCTCTGCCTCACTCCTGCCTGTGCCAGGGGGCCTGACTCTGCTAAGCTGTAGGGAGAAGGTGGGGCTGTTGCCCCATGGACTGGGAAAATGCCACCCTGGAAGGTCTGTGATCAATGTGAGGATGTTCTCCCTCGGCTCCAGCCACGTTTGCTGCTTCCTTGGCACCGGGATTCAGAGTGCCAAGCCCTGGCCCTCCCTGGTGACACCTCAGCCCTGGCTTTTCTCTCACAGCCCCTCGTGCAGTCACCCCCTGGCTCCCTGTGCCCCCCTCGAGGGCCTCTGGCTGTGCCCTGGGGTGGGCAGGGTGCTGCAGGGAGGTTCCTCCTCCTGCTGCCGCTCCGGCCTTCCCCCAGGAGCAAATATGGTCACAGAGCAAGCGCCGGTGTCCCGGCCGTGCCACCCTCGAGCGCCGGGGCTGGCAGTGCCCGGGGAGCTGGGCAGGGTCCCTGCCTGTGCCACTGCTCCCCCAGGGGCCGTGGGTGTTGTGCCAATGGGACACCGTGGGCGGGAGAAGGGGGAATTCAGTCCTTGGACTCATGGCCACGGTCTGGGCGCTGTTAACAGAGCCGCTTCCCTCCCCCGCAGTGCCTCAATTTCCCTCTCCTCCTGCCTCGCCCTGGGCATGCAGGGCCCTCGTTCCCCCTGCTGCCCTCCGGACACAGCCGGACGCCCCTGCCCTGCCCGGGGCTCAGCCCTGTGCTTCCCTTCCAGGAGCTGGGCTGGCTCCTGCCCCCGAGGCGCTCGAGGGGAGCCAGGTGACGAGCGACTCTGAGGGGGACACGTTCTGTGACACCCTGGAGCAGATGGAGCCTGAGAAGGTAACGCAGGAAGCGCTGGAGGCTTTGCCATCCCTGCCCTGCACAGACATCTCTGCACGGCACCGCCACCCTGGGAGCCTCACAAAACCTGCAGGGACACCCTCTGCACCTCTCTGTGCTTCGTGTCACTGCTGGAGCCTGGTCCCTGTCACAGAGGGGATGCCCAGGAGCCTCCCCAGCCCCCCACTGCTGTGGTGCGGCTCTGGTGGGGCACTGGGGGCTGTTGGGGCTGGGCCAGACCAGCAGCTCCACAGGGGTGCCCCCACCTGGATTGCTCTGCTGCCACTTCTCCCTGCTCCCTGCTGCCACGGGCCACGTTTGGCACTCGAGGTGCCATGGTGAGGCCTGGTGGATCTGGTGGAAGGAGGGAGGAAGGCCCCCCTCTTTTGCCATCTCATGTCTGGGCACCTCACTCCCCTCAGGGGTGCTGGAGCTCTGTCACTTCCCAAGCCAGGTGCTGGCTGAGCTTCACTCAGTCCCACGCACCCTCCACTCCCAAAAATGCCACCACAAGGACAAGAAAAGGACTCCACTGCTGCCCTGGCATCCCCCTCCGTGCCCTGGCGAGGGGAGCGGGGGTCTCAGTGCCCTTCTCTCCCATCTCATAGGCAGGGCAGGTGTGGGGGCTCACCCCAAACGGGATCCAGGCTGGGGCTGAGCCCCCGGTGCCCCACAGTGCTGGGCAGGGCGAGCGGGGCGAAGGCAGAAGAGCCGAGGGGAGCAGCAGCACTGACCTCACAGGCCTGGGCTCTGAGAGAGGTGGGTGCAGAGCTTGTCCCTGCGCCCCTTCCTGCTGCTCTCCCACCTCCCACGGGCTGGGCTGGGGGCTGCCACCACCCCCAGGGGACCGAGTTTGGCTCCAGCACCCGGGGTTAGGCCAGCAGGAGCTGAAGGAAGTCACAAGTGTCCCGTCTCTGCATCCCGTGGTCCCCAAGCAGTTCAGTGGCTTTAGCCCTCCAGGACACAGCCCTTCCTTTGCCCATTTCCTGCAGTGGTGCTGATTTGCCTAAATTTGGAGGATGCTCCACTGGCCCTTCCAGCAGCCAGGCAGGGAATGCAGGACCCTGGCTCCCCGTGCCCAGCTCCTGCCCCCGGTCCAACCACATCACCGGTGCCTTTGGATGTGGGTGGTGCCAGGGGTGAGCTCTGCCCAGGAAGACAGGGGGTGGTGCTGGGCCCTGTGCCCCGGAGGCCTTGGGGACAGCCCGTTCCAGCAGTGCCACTCACCTGATGCCACCCGCCACTGCTGCTGGTGGCTGGGGACCACCAGGCCTCGAGGTGCACGGAGGAGCCTCCTGCCACCCTCTGTGCTGTGCCCAGACATACTGGGCTGCCCTGGGGTGGCATTGCCACCCTCAGCCGTGGGACTGGTGCCATCGCCTCACCTGGGCACAGCCCACCCTTTCCCCTGTTACTGTTCCCTTCCGGGCTGCCTGACCTGGGCAGTGAGGTTGTACCGAGGCCGCTCAGGCCGGGCTGGGCTGTCCCTGGGGGCTGGCAGCGAGTCCCTGCCTGTGTCCCGCTCACAGCCTGCATTATCCAGGTGTTTGCCAGCCTGGTTTGGGGCCTTCGCTGCTCCCGGGGGAGGGCAGGGAGGAGCAGGCCTGGCCCCGGGTGTCCTTCCCGGTACTGGCACCTTCAGCAGGTGTCACAAGGTGACCCACATGCGCCACTGCGCCCACCCCGTGGTGGGCTGGCCACCCGCTGCCACCACCACGGCACTGGAGGGACACAGCGGTGCACGGCCCTGGGGACAGCCTGGGTGCTGCTGGGGCTGCCCGGCTGGGCTAGCAGCGGCTGTGGCATGGGCAGCCCACGGCAGGCGCCCTGTGGAAGTCACTGCTCGCCGGTGGGTGACTGACAGGGTGGGCAGTGCCAGCCCCGCGGCTCCTCGGGCGGTGCTCAGCCTGCCCTGCACCCGTGTGCCCGTCCCTGTGCCCGCAGATCTCCGGCCGGCCGGGGGGGACCCCGGCAGCACCCCCGAGCTGGCCCCGGGGCTGGCGGCGGAGCTGGAGGCGCACGTGGCCGGCGCGGTGCGGGCGCTGCAGGAGGAGCTGCGGCGAGTGCGGGAGCGGCTGAGCCGGCTGGAGACGCTCGCCGCTGCCCAGGTACGGCCGGGGGCAGGGCTGGGACACCGCACCGGCCTGCCCGGCACAGCAGGGCTCGGCTCCGGGCCCTGGGACAGGGCTGGCCCAGGTGTGGGGACCCCCACGGTGGCTGGTGACACATCCTGGCGGGGCCGAGGCTGGTGCTGCCCTGATCCGGCGCACGGTGCAGGCAGGGAGCTTCTGCCCCTTACTGCCATTCCTTCCCTCATTCCCACTGCCCCTCATTCCCACTGCCCCTGGGGTCCTGGCCCAGCTGCACCGTCTGGATCCCTCGCAAGAGCCCTGCACGGACTCGCTCCAGGCCATTCCCTCCCTCTCACAGGGACACAGGGGCTGGAAGGGGGGTGCCAGCCCCACCTACACCCCAAACGCTCTCCTGTCTTGCAGGGGGACGTGGCTGGGACAGACCCTGGCCCGGCACTTGCTCCGCAGGTGAGCTGGGGGTGGAGGAAGCGCTGAGGGGTGGCCCTGCTGTCCCTCTGCCCACCTGACAGCCTGCGGGGCCTGGGGACACAGCGGCGGGAGGTCAGGGAAGGGACCCTCAGCTGGGAAGCAGGTGACATCTGTGGGGACACGTCCCCAGGGATGGCGGTGTTGATGCACGATCTCCAGAGGAGGAGGGATGTGACCAGGACCACCGAGCAGTGGCAGTGGCTCCTTTCAGCAGAGGGCTGGGGGAGGGCGTTTGATGACATCGGGGACACCTTCGTCCCTCTCCCCACGCCGCCTCTCTCTGTCCCCTCGCCAGGCGATGTCCCCGTGGCGCCTGACGGTGTCCCCGCGCACGCTGCTCTTCCTGGCCACCTGGCCCTTCGTCACCCAGTGGCTGCTGCGCCGCTGGCAGGGCAGGAAGAGGTGACAACCACGTCCCCGCTGCCACCGCCACCGCTCCTTCCCCATCCCGCTTCGCACGAGCCGGGGAAGCACCACGGAGCCACGCGGGAATCGCCTCACCAGCCACGGGGCTCTGCCGGCCGGGCCCGCCCGGGCGGAGCAGCCCCGGGCACCGGCACCGACACTCAGGGCCAGCACCGGGAGCGGGGGCGGCATCCCCGCACGGGACCCCGGGCATCGCCCCGCCGCCGCCACGCACAGACGGACCAGGACCAGCTGCGGCCCCGCGGGCGGCGGGGACAGCCACGGGCCCGTCCCCGGCCACCGGGGCCGCGGGGTGCTGGGCCATCATCCGAACCTGCCTCAATTAAAGTTGCCTTTTCGGTTCAGCCCCGCTGCGTGTGCCCTGCGAGGGGAGGGGACCGCGGCCAAACGCTCCGGCCTGGCCACCTGCTCCGGCCCGGCCACTGTCCCCCCTGGTCACCCCCTGTCCCTGCTTGGTCACCCCCCTGTCCCTACCCGGTCACCCCCTGTCCCCGGCTGGTCACCCTCTGTGGTTAGAGGGGCATGGTGGCGGCTGCCTGGCCGTGCCCTGGCCGTGGCTGCCATGTCCCCAGTGCAGGGAGGTTGTCCCCAGACCCCAACCTGCGCCCCCGGCCGGGTCCCATCCCCACCCTGAGGGTCCCCCCACGCGAGGTGCCCCCCTGTGCCGCCGGGCCCGTGCCAGCGCCACCCCCACCCTGCTCCGGAGACAGCGGTGGGGAAGCCCCAGGGACCCCGCGGGGGGGAGGGAGCGCCTGGGGACCCCAGGGACCTTCCTGGCCCGGGGACCAGCGGTGCCATCCCGTGGCCGCTCGCCCCGGGCCGGGGGAGCCCTGCCGGTGTGGGGGCTGGGCAGGGCAGGTTCCCCCCGCTGGCGACACAGCGGTGGCACAGAGCCCCCCGCTCCCTTCCGCGGGCTCTGCCCCGCCCGGCCGTGGGGCTCGGGGCCGTGGGTCCCACAGGGGCCCCCCTGTCCTGTTCCCCCCTCAAACACGGGTCCCCAGTAGCCCCCCCAGGGCCGCCCCTGCCATGGCTCCCCCAGCCGTGTGTCCCTCAGCGGGACCCCCCAGGCCCCCCAAGGCCGCGGGGCCACCCCGCCCAGCCCCGCCCCCGAACGTGGGGCCCGAGGGGGACATCGCCACCGTGGGTGGGGGTGGCAGGAGCAGGAACGGCGCCGGGAGCTGTACTGGGACCGGCACAAGGCCCGGGACCTCCCCATCCCCCTCCTTCCCCTTCTCTCTCCCTCCCAGCCCCCCAGGCTTCGGGAGCGCAGCTCCGCACCGCCCCTGCAAAAAGGGACGCGGCGCCTTTAAGAAAGGACTTCTTTCCGCTCAGGTTTGTTTACATCTCCCTCCGCCAACTGCAGCACCACCGCACCCAGCGCAGCGCCGGGATCCTTCCGCTCGCCCCCTTCCCCCCGGCTCGGGGCACCCTCGGAGCCCCCCCCGGCCCCCTCACAGCCCGGCCCAGCCCGGCCCGGCCCGGCCCTGCCCTGTGCAACCCTCCCGGTCCCGGGGCCGCGGCACCGCCGGCGGCGCCTCCGCCGCGAGGGGACTCTTTTAGGACCGTCCCACGGCTGTGCCGTGGGGGGGGCGCGCGCGCTGCCCTCGGTGCGGGCCTGAAGGTCGCGGGGCGCGCGCGGCCCCGCGCACGGGGACTCCCCCGCCGCGTGGTACGGCCCGGTCCCGCCCTCGCCCCCTCGCGATTGGTGGCACCGCGCGCGAGTGACGTCCGTCACGGCCAATCGCGACCAGCCCGTCCAACGGCCAGGGGCGTGTCCCGGCGGGCAGGCCCGCCCCCCGTGCCCGCCGATTGGCCGCTAGGCGGCACCGCCCGCGCGCGCGGGGCCGTGGCGGCGGCGCGGAGCGCGCGGCGGGGGCGGGACCCGACGCGCGGCGGGGCGGGGCGCACAGGGCGCCTGCGCGGGGAGGGGCGGGGCGCGCGCGGGTATAAAGGGGGCGGCGGCGGCCGAAGAGCGGCAGTCGGGAGCGGGCGGCGGCGGGCGCGGATTGGGGCGTGGGGCGGGGTTGCGGCGGGAGCGGCGGCGCGTGCGGTGCGCGCGGGGGGGCGGGCCCGGCGGCGTTAACCCCCCCGCCCCCAGGGCCATGGCCCGGGCGGCCTGAGCGGGGCCGGCCCCATGCGGCGCCGGTAGCGCCCGTCCCCGAGCGAGCGTAGCCGAGCGCAGCGTTATGGCCGACGCGGCGCCCGCTGAACCGGGGCCGGAGCCCCAGTGCGAACCGGAGCCTCGTTCCGAGCCCGAGGTGCGGCCGGAGCCGCAGTCTGAGCCCGAGCCGCAGCCCGAGCGCGGAGAGGCGCCGGCGGAGGACGGCGATGCTGGGCGGCTGCCGCCCCCCGGGGCGGAGGCGGCGGCGGGCGGCGCCGAGGGGCGGCCGCCTGCGGGTGGAGCGGGGCGTCCCGGCCTGGGCCCGCGGTACCGGGCCATGGGGCGCACCGAGGAGTGGCCGGTGAAGAAGAAGCACCGTCGGCGGCCGTCGAAGAAGAAGCGGCGCTGGAAGCCGTACTCGAAGCTGAGCTGGGAGGAGAAGCAGCAGTTCGACGAGCGGCAGAGCCTCCGCGCCTCCCGGCTGCGGGCGGAGATGTTCGCCAAGGGGCAGCCGGTGGCTCCCTACAACACCACGCAGTTCCTCATGGAGGACCACGACCAGGAGGAGCCCGACCTGAAAACCGGGCTGTACCCGCGGCGAGCGGCCGCCAAGTCGGACGACACGAGCGAGGAGGATTTCCTGGACGACGCGGCGGACGAGGACGGGGGCAGCGACGGGATGGGGGGGGACGGCAGCGAGTTTCTGCAGAGGGACTTCTCGGAGACGTACGAGCGGTACCATGTGGAGAGCCTGCAGAACATGAGCAAGCAGGAGCTGGTGAAGGAGTACCTGGAGCTGGAGAAGTGCCTGTCGCGCATGGAGGAGGAGAACAACCGGCTGAGGATGGAGAGCAAAAAAGCCGGGGAGGAGGCGGCGGACCCGGCGCGGGTGCAGGCGCTGGAGCGGGAGGTGGACAGGCTGCGAGCCGAGAACCTGCGGCTGCTGCGGGAGCAGGAGCTGCCCCGGCAGGAAAAGGGCCCCTGCAAGCCGGGGGAGTGACACTGGGCAGGGGGGCGCGGGGGGGTTTTTACTGTGCTGGGTGGAACATTCGGTCCTTGTACAGAGTCGCCGCGGACCCTTTTTATGGGCTAAACTGCAGCTGGGGGGGCCGAGGGCTCCCCCTTTTTTAGGTGGCTGTGACGGGGCGAGGGGGGGTTGATGTATTGGTGATATCTGGTTTATGGTTTTATTTTTTTTTGTGTCTAAACCAAAAAAAAAGAAAAAAAATCCCCAGAAAAGCTGTAAATTGGCCAAAACTGACTATAAAAAATATAGAGGTCTAATAAATTTAATTACTTGTAACTGTAATGGTTTTGGTGTGATTTCTAGAAAATAATCAGGATGGCATTCCACCAGGGAATACATCCTGGATTATTTTCATTATGTTATAACTGTTGTTTGATTAAACTTAGTTGTAATTTCCCGCTTAACCCTTTTTGTTATTATTTTCCCCCATTTATTTTCAATTTTAATTCTGCTTCACGAACTGAAATAGTTAAAAGTACCTGGAAAGGGGTAAAGTGGTGTGTGATGGACACAGAGGGTACCTCACTGAGGTAGGAGTACCTTCAAGTCTGTCTGTTTGCCTAAGGCTCACTTAAACTTGACTGTGTTTCCCTGCAGGTCTGTAGGAATCCAGGTCACTAACTGAAATCTGGGCAAAAACTGCCTAAAAAAAAAAATCTACTTCAAGCTACAAGTGAGAGGAAAAACCTTAAAGTTTTGGAGCAGCCCAAGGAAAAGTTTTGGTAGTCAGCACTTGGCCTCCGAAATGGCTGACGAGGGAGCAGGGAAAGGCGATGGCTCAACCTCCCTCCTGCTGTACCTGAGAGGGGGAGGAGGAGGGAAAAGCAGGAAAAGCTCCCTGCGCTGGAGCTTTTTTGGGGGGCAAACAGGTAAATGAAGGGGTGAAGCAGGGGAGGGGCTGAGGCTGCTCCGGCTGGGGCCGAGGTGAAGGCAGAAGCAGTCGGGATTGGAACTGGAGTTAGTGAAACGTGTACCTGGTGAGGCAGGAGCTGGGATTGAGGCAGGGAGCCGGGATGGGCCTGGACAGCTGCCCGCAGGAATGGAGGAATCGAGCTTTACACAAAAACAGAGGGCTCAGGGGGACGGGAGGGGGGACAGGGCTGTCCCAGCGCAGGTGGGGTGGTACCAGAGCGGGGTTCAAGCGGCAGCGCAGAGGGGCTGGAAAGGTCCCACCAGGTTTAACCCCAGCCTGGCCAAACCCCTGTCGCTCCACGGGGCAAAAACAGCCTTTACCAGGGAATAGAGAGGGCAGAGGGATGGGGGGACAGGACAGGGACGTCCCCAGCGCTACCAGCGCAGGTGGGGCGGTGTAAAATCGGGGGTTAAAGCGGCCCAAGGAGCCGCTGGCGGGAGGATCACACCGATTTTATCCCCCTCCCCCCCTGCTCTGGGGCACCGGCGGGGGGAAGGAAACGAGCCAGGGCCACTTGCTCAAGAGCCTGGGAGCCACCGGCTCCTTCCCTGTGCCATGACATCACCGCAGCGCCGGGGGAGGGGGCCGATGATCCTTCGGGATCCTGCGGGCTGGGATGGGGGCCGAGCCCCGCGTCCTCCTCCGGCCCGGGCGCTGCTCCCCAGCCGCTTATTTCCCTGCCGAGCGATTCCCTCTCCGTGATTCCCGCAAGAGGCGTTTTCTCCCGGGGCAGGACGCGTGTCCGATGGCACCGACGGGGGTCCCTCACGGCCCTGGCTCCGTGAAATGCAGCTCCCGGCACCCGGTTCGTGGGAAAACCTCGATCCAAGGGGATATTCTCAGTCAGGGTTTGCCCTCATCCACTTACCCCAAACCTGTTACGTTCAAGTCCCTGGAATAAATGTTTTCTCTGCAAATGCTTTAAAAAATACAATTTAAAAAACCCAAACCAACTAAAAGGACCATAACGATCAACTCTCCAACCTGCTCTGCCCCCACCATCTTCTCCTGCTTTATTCTATGCTGTTTTAACGAGTCTCCCTAGGAACCAGGTTATCCTGCTCCCAAGGGCTCATTCCAGCTCCTGTGCCCAAACCTCCTGCAGACACAGACCAGTGACATCCAGGGACCTTTGAAACCTCCAAGTGGATCAGTAATGGACAGGGAGCTTGTCCGTGCTTCTCCCTGGCTGGGGTGAGAGCTCCTCATCCCAAGCCTTCCCCCAAGCTCTGGAGCCGGTTCAGAGCAGAGGAGCTGACTGGAGCTGGGAGCTTGGAGCCCGCGGCAGCAGGGATCAGCCTGGCACAGCTCAGCGTGGGACTGAGAGGTTGGAATCATGGAATGGTTTGGGTTGGAAGTGACCTTAAAAACCATCCAGTGCCAACCTCTGCCATGGTGGGGAGGCCCTGGCACAGGGTACCCAGAGCAGCTGTGGCTGCCCCTGGATCCCTGGAAGTGTCCAAGGCCAGGCTGGACGGGGCTTGGAGCAACCTGGGATAGTGGGAGGTGTCCCTGCCCATGGCAGGGGTGGAATGAGATGAGCTCTAGGGTCCCTCCCCACCCAAACCATTCCGTGATTCTGTGGACAGGGATGCCCCTAGGCCAGGCAGGAATCACCTCACCAGGGCTCCACGGCTGTGGGAGGGGAACACCAACACTGGATTTGGGGCACGTGGAAACAGCGAGCACTGGGAGACCCTCTGGCAAAGGGCTCTCCCAGCTCCTCCCCTCCCAAGGGTTTTGTTTTCAGAGGAAAAGGCTGAAATTCTGTCCTGGGGAGAGGCAGAAATTACAGCACCAACACAAAAAATGGGGACTGCTCCATCCTACATGCAGGAATGGCCATTGCCCCTGGACAGAAGCCATGCAGGGAAAGCAGTTCCCTGGAAACACGGCAAATCCAAGAAGGAAGTGTCTGTTAATGCCACAGCCTTGGGGTGAGCTGAGCCCCAAATCCTGCCCTGTGACACAGCAGCCCCTCGGAGTCGCTCCCGGTGCTTCTTCCATGGCACTCCGGGCCTGAGCCCGGTAACTCCAGCGGCTCCCTGACCCCATCCCAGGGTTACACCCAGGGCCACGGCTCTGGCAGCCCCACTGTGCCCTGCCACCACTGCACCTGCACTAACTGCACTTCTCTTGGCCAGCTTCACCTTCCCAGGACTCACTCACGAAGTCGCTGGGAATTCCTGGTGACTCTGGGTCACACAAGTGGCATTTTGATGAAACAAGAGGGCAATCTGCAGCTTGTGGGGCCATCACCAAAAACCTGCAGCTCTTGGTGCATCTACAACAGACCAAACCCTGGCTGGCAGCTCCGGCCCCTTGGGATTGCTCCCCTTCTGCTCCCCACAAACCCTGCAACATCTGGGCAGGTGCAAAGCTCACAGCTCAAACCAAGTGTGACCCTCATTAGTTCGACAAAATCAGCTTGAAATTGCATTTTCAGCTGTCACAAGCACTTGAAGACACACACACAATAAAGCTCCCAGCCCTGGAAATGCAGCTGGGATTTAAAAATATCATGGAATCGCAGAATGGATAGGGTCAGAGGAACCTTAAAGACCAGTGCCACCCCCCTGCCATGGGCAGGGACACCTTCCACTATCCCAGGTTGCTCCAAGCCCCATCCAGCCTGGCCTTGGACACTTTCAGAGATGGGGCAGCCATCACCTTTCTGTATGAAGCTTTCGAATTCAGGAACTGCTAAAGCAACATCTGCAGAGTCATAACAACAAATATAATTTAAAAAAAATACCCCACCAAGTGCCTAAATGTAAAATAATCTGGTTTTAACTGGCTGACCCACGTCTGACAGCACAATCCGCACTTAGAGCAGAAGCCTCCCAAATCTCCCTGTTTTAAACGTAAACCCAGCCCCACAAATACCAGGGGATGAGCTGGTGTTATCGGCCTTTGCCGAGGGAAAAACGGGGCTGGGAACTGGAGTTCCACGGAGGAGCCATGGGGAGGCTGCGCCAGCTCAATCCCTCCCCAGCGCTGAGCACTTCCAAAAAAATGCCATTTTTAGTTTTTAAAGAGCCGGGTTTTGACTTTGCACAGGGAAAACAACGCCGCAGGTGCTTTCCAGCCCCGGGAGGGGCATCGCTCCCTCCGAGCCTGGGGTCGCTCGGGGTTGTTACCGCCCGAGAAGTTCCCCCGGGCCCTGGCAACAGCCGAACGCTTTTGTTTTTGAGTCTCCGAGCTCCCCGCCGGGGAGGCCATGTTAGCTGAGATCCACTGGATCCGGCCAGGATCCCTCCGGGAGCCCCGCGAGGCTTGGCTGAAATGTGTGAAACAAAGGATTAAATGCCAGGGATGATCTCCCCCCACCCAAAACGCGGTGCATGAGGGAGCTGAGGGACGGGACGCGGGCAGGTCCAGCCTTCCAGACGTGCTTCCCAGCCCCGATTTCCATAAAAACTGCGCTGTTCCTCCCCTCCCTGCTCCTCATGGGGGTCAGGCAGGGCCAGCCCCGCACGAGATCGGGCTGCGGCTGTCGAGAAACGTTAAAATACCGTTTAACGCTAATTTTGATAGAAAAACAGCCCCAGCCCCCGCCCAGTAGCGCAGGTGCGGCCGGAGCCCTCCGGGCCAGGCTCCTCCGCCCCACCGGCTCAGACCCCTGGGAGGCCGCGGAGCCCCGACCCGCGCCGGCTCCATGAGGCGCCTGGCAGCGCTGAGCTCCGGTCCCGGAGCGCTGACGGGGGAGCGGCCGATGGCGCCGCAGAGCCGCCCCCCCATCAGGGCCGGCGGGGGGCCCCACGCTCCGCTGGCGGGACAGAGCCCCGGCCGGGCCGCCCGGCGCTGCCGGCTCGGGGCCGCGGGGGGACCCCCAGTCCACGACGGGAGTGAGCCCGGCCCGGCCCCTCACACACAAAATGGCGGCGGCGGCGCCGCTCCCGCTCCGCCCGCCCGGCCGCCATAGCCGCCGTCCCGGCTCCGCCGCCCTCCCGCCAATCAGAACCCGCCGTACCGCTGCGTGACGGCGCGGCGGAGCCAATGGAAACGCGAATCGCAGAGGAAGAGGCGGTGCGCGTAGCCACCACGAGGCATTGTAGGGGTTGTAGTCCACCTACGCGTTGCTGTGGCGGGGCCGGGGTGGTTGCGGACTCGCCGTCCCAGGACGCCCCGCGGCCCCACGTGGCGGGCGCTGTGTCACGGCGGTGGGCGGAGGACGCGGGCCGGGCCCCGGTCGTGCTGCGGGGGCGGAACGGCCATACCGAGGCCTCCCGCAGGCTTTCATGTGACATGGGGGGCCTTGCAGGGCACGGAGTCCCCGGAGCCCCTCGCCGGGGCGGGCAGGGCCCGTGGGGCTCCGGGAGGAGGGTTTTGGCCGGGATGGCGACACTGAAAGCCGGCCCTGAGGGCTGCTCGGCCCTGGGCCCGAGGCCTTGCTCAGGCGGCCTGTGTGGGGGCGGGGGAGGCGCCAGGGAGGAGCTCCAGGGATCGAAGGGGTGACCCCAGCCCCAAAGGGGGGGTTCGGCTCCCGGGGGTACCCCGGCCCCACGGGAGGGTGCCTGGCTCAGGGAGGGGGTGCCCAGCTCTAGGCCAGGCTCTCTCTTGGGCCGTCTGGCGTTTAACTCCTTAATGCCTCTGTCCTGCTCCAGAACCGTCCCCGGGTGGCAGCAGACAGAGATCACAATTAGATGGATCCCAATTAGCAGACACAGATCACAATTAGATGGATCCCAGTTAGCAGACACAGATCACAATTAGCAGACACGTGTCCCCTCAGCACGGTGGGAGCTCAGTGTACTCAGGGGGTGACAGTTCTCCCCCCAAATCACCCGTCTGCCCCATTCCAGCTCTGCCGAGGGCTCCTCCCAGGGTTATCTGGGCTTCCATCTCGGATCTCAAGGAGAGGAGTGACCCAAAGGGCAAAGTCCATGAGCTTTCCCAAGGGTTTCACGGGGATTTTTCCCCACTGGTGGCGCTCCTCGCTTGCTGAGCCCTGTGGGGTGTGGACAGGGGGTTCAGTCAGCAGGAATTTTAGGGGAATAATGTGTATTTGGGGGATCAGGACACGTAAAAGGCAAAAGTAAGCAATACATTTTGCAAATAAAAGACAAAAACCACAAACAAAAAAACCCAAACTGAAAAACTGCTCACTACAAACCTAAGAAGTCTCTCCCTACAAAGTTGGTCATCTTGAACCCCCTTTTTCTGGGTCAGGCTGGGCCCAGGCCCTGTCCCTGTGTGACTTTTGGGAAGAACAGTTCAGGGAATGAGGCTGAGCAGCCACTTGAAGCATTTGGAATTGAGTTCTGATGTTATGAAAAGACAAAGAGGTTTAGTTGGTTTATTTCTGGGCTGGTAAATCCCCAACCATGGATTCTCCTCCCCATTATGTGATTTTAATGAGTGGGGGTTAATTGTGCCAAACGTTTTCCAGCCAGAGGGTTGGTGTTGGATATGACCTGGCTGTTCCTGAGTGGGGATGGGGAGGTGTCAAATGGGCCAAATCTTGGGGTTTGGGTGGGGAGGAAGGGGACAAATCCCCTTTCCCCTGGACTGTCCCAGTATGACCAGTAGTAAGGGGGACAGAACCCTTTTTGCAGAGCTTGGGGGGCTGGTGGTGTTGGTGCCACATCCCAGGAAGAGGCTTTCAGGCATCACCCCGGCATGGGACCGGCTGCCCCCAGCCCCTGTCCCTGTCCCCACCGGCCCCAGGATGGGGGCACTGGCCCTGGCACAGCCCCTGCAGAGGGTTTGTCCCTGTCCCCCTCCCCTGTGTGTTGGGATCTTCACGGGGGACAGCAGGGAGGCAGAGCCACGTGCTCTGGGATGCTCCTGGGACATGGGGGATGTTCCTGGCACCCCCTGAGCTGTCAGATGTTCTCCCTGTGCTGACCCAAACCTACAGGCCAGAGAACACCCAGTTTTGGGCGATTTCTGTATCAGGAGCTGTGACATCAGCAACACAAGTCCCCAGCTAGTGCAGGTGGGGTTTGACTCCTGGTGTGTCCCGTTTCCTGGGATTTTGTGCTTTCAGAGGGACAGGGCCTCCTCAACCATGGGATCCCCTGCCCTTCCCTGCCCATCCCTGCCCTTCCCTGCCTGCTGCTGCCCGGAGCAGAGCACAAGGGGAGCATGGAGGGGTTTGGAGGAGCCAGGAGCAGCCTGGGGTGCTGATAACCCCCACACCTCCGGGCGTTGGACTTATCTCTGAGCCCAGCTCCGGCCACTCCGTCACTCCCCCGCAGTGCCTTTAGCCACGGTGAGGCTCTCTGAGGTCCCACGGGCCATTATTTGTCACCCCGTGGGGCTGTTGTCAGGATCCAGAGGCAATCCCGCTCCCCGGGGTGCTTCCTGGCCGTGGGAGCACCGTCAGTCCCGTCCCCGACTGGCTTCACCTTCCCAGGGCTGGAGGAACAGGTCCAAGGTCCCGAGGCTGCCTGGAGGAGCTGGATCAGCCAACCCCACACAGGGACAGGCTGATTCCCGAGCTGGTGCCAAGGTACTGTGGTTTATAGATCCAGATTGATTTATTTTCCATGCATTTGGGTCTTTTCCAGCCCTATTTTAGCTCCTCCACACCCTGGCCTGTGTGGCTGAGCACAACCAGCCCCAACTGCCACCCCTGGGTCCTCCCACCCCTCGTGGCATCCCAAAGCTGGGGTGCCACGACCCTTTCCACACTCTCAGGAATAATTTTGGGGCAACAGATGTTTTCACAACCCTGATCCTGCAGAACGGGGTTTCCCCCCAGCACTCAGCACCCAGGGCCCAGCTCCCAGCACCCACCATCCCAACTCCCACCTCCCAGTGCCCTACACCCAGCTCTCCAGCACTAAGCTCCCAGCATCCGTATCCCAGATCTCCAGCTCCCAGCATCCATCACCCAGCATTCCATGTCCCAGCATCCCAGCACTCCCAGCTCTCCACACCCAGGCTCTCAGTGTTCCCAGCACTCCCAGCATGCACCAGCCACTGCTTCCAGCTCCCAGTGCTTCCAGTGCTCCCAGCACCCAGCTTCCAGTGCTCCCAGCAGGCATCAGCCATCGCTCCCAGCACCCTCACCCTGTTCCCAGTATTTCCAGCATTCCCAGCACCCAGCTCCCAGTGCTTCTAGTGCTCCCAGCACCCAGCTTCCAGTGCTCCCAGCACCCAGCTTCCAGTGCTCCCAGCACCCAGCTCTCTGCACCCATCTCCCAGTGCTTCCAGCATCCATCTTCCAGCGCTCCCAGCACCAAGTTCCCAGAGCACCCAGCTCTCCGCACCCATCTCCCAGTGCTCCCAGCTCCAGCACCCATCTTCCAGTGCTCGCAGCACCCAGCTCCCAGCACTCCGCACCCATCTCCCACTGCTCCCAGCACTCCCAGCATCCAGCTCCCAGTACTCCCATCTCCCAGTGCTCCCATCTCCCAGCACTCCCAGCATCCAGCTCCCAGTGCTCCCACTGCTCCCATCTCCCAGCACTCCCAGCATCCAGCTCCCAGTACTGCCAGCTCCCAGTGCTCCCAGTGCTCCCATCTCCCAGCACTCCCAGCATCCAGCTCCCAGCGCTCCCATCTCCCAGCACTCCCAGCATCCAGCTCCCAGTACTGCCAGCTCCCAGTGCTCCCAGTGCTCCCATTCCCCAGCACTCCCAGCATCCAGCTCCCAGCGCTCCCAGTGCTCCCAGTGCTCCCAGTCCGCGGCCGCTCCCCCCGCCCGCGAGCGCTGCGGGGCGCCAGAGCCGGACACGTGCGCCCCGCTTGGCCCCGCCCACGGCAGGGGCTGGCCCCGCCCAGCGCACCCAATAAGGGCATGGCCACACCCATCACGCGCCGGCCTCGCCCAACCCGGAAGCTCCTCTCCGAAAGTCCCCGCCCCTTGCCGTAGCCCCGCCCCCAGCGCGTGCGCGGCCAGCCCCGCCCACCAGCGGCGCCCCCGGCGCTTGGCCCCGCCCCCCGTGTCCCCCCTGTCCCCCCGTGTCCCCCGGGTGTCCCCAGAACCCTCGTGTCCCCCCATGCCCGTCTACGTCCCCCGGGTGTCCCCTCCCGCCCTTCCCATGTCCCTCTCTGTGCCTTGGTGTCCCCCAGGTGTCCCCAGACCGTCCCAGGTCTCCTGTGCCTCCATGTGCCTCCATCCATGGTTTCCCTGGTGCCCCCATCCCTGCCGTCCCTCTGTCTCTGGAGTCCCCCCGTGTGTCCCCATGTCCTCTGTGTGCCCCGTGCTTCTCCAATGTCCCCTGTCCCCTGCACGTCTTCTGCATCCCCCATCTGCTCCCCATGACCTCTGTGGGCCCTTGTGGCTCCCGTGTCCCCCCATCCCCAGTGTCTGCTGCCTTCCCTGTGTCCCCTTCATATTCCCCTGGCCTCTGAGCACCCTCCTGTGTCCCCATGTCCATGCTGTCCCCTGTGTCCTCATGTCCTTCGTGTGTCCCCACGTTCTCCATGTGCCCCTGTGTTCCCCGTGCCTCCCAAGTCCTCGGTGTCCTCCATGTCCCCATGTCACTCGTGTCCCCACACACATCCGGCACACGTGCTGAGTCTTCCTTCCCTGGGGAGCAGGGGCCGTGTCCCCCGAGGTCATCGAGCCCTTCCCTCAGGCACGAGGGGATCAAGGACAGACGGACACCCAGGACCCACTGATGTGACCCCATCCCCCCGTGCTGTCACCCAGCACCAAGGTCCACAGCTGAGCCCTGCGGTGACACCGTTTATTGTAGGACCTACAAAAAAGCGGAGGCAGCTGAATCTGCACAGAGGGTCCCGACTCAGCCTAAAGTGGGGGAGGGGGGGCTGCACGGGGGGTCGGGGTGAACCGGGGGGGCCTGGTGGGCACCCGGTGGACAGCACGAGTGGGTTTGGGATTGGGGGTAACCTGGAAATCCCATCCTGGCCGTGCCAGAGGATCCCTCGGGCAGGTGGGGATGACTTGATTCCCAAAGCAGGAACACATAGCTGCCTGGGTGCGACTGCTAATGATTAATTAAATTAATTAATTAATTAATTTTCTAAGGCACAAGGAGAGGGTGTCTGTGGTGGGTAAGGCACCGCTGGACATTTCGGGTGGGTCACCTTCCCAAATCCGAAAGCAAAGGTGCAGGACAGGGCCGGGGCAGTGGCCAGTACATGAAGTGCTGTCGGTAACGAGAAAATCCCAAAGGATGGATTGATCTGCTCGTCGATCCCTGGACCAGCAGCCAGCTTTTCCTGCTGTTGATGTCCCGTGGATGTGATGCTCCATCCAGAGGGAACACGGCTCCCGAGGGATTCACCCTCCAGCCAAGTGCTCCATCCCGGCGCATCCCTCAGGGACGTGGGTGCTGCCAGCCCCCCACAGATCCCCCAGACCCCCAATCTTTGTCTCCTCCTGGCCTTTTTCTGCTCTTTTTTCTGCTGTCACCGGGACCAGCGCCAGGCCAACACTGACATCAAGTGGCTGCCGGGATCCCCGGCACTCCTGGGCTGTCTCCTGCCTCTCCGTGCGCCGGGAGCAGCCCAGCACCGCCCGCCCGGCCTCATCCTGCCCCGGACAGGGACCGAACGGCGGCCGCAGGTGCCGGGTGTCCATCACCGCTCCCCGGGCGGGCGGGATGCATCCAGCCGTGCTCCATCTGCCTGTCCCCAGCCAGGCCACCCCGTGTCCTATCCTGTCCCCGGCAGTCGATATCGCAGCGGGGTCGAGCCGAGCGCTGGCGGCACCGCCGAGCCCGGAGCATCCACACATCCCTCACCCCCCGGGAGCCGGGGGGGACCCCTGCCCACCTCACCCCCGGCCCCGGCTCTGCCCCGCCGCTGGCAAGGTGGCGGTGACAAAGGCACAGCGAGGTCGTGGTGACCCTGCCATTGCCCTGGGGACATTTGTCCCCTACTCCCTGCCGGAGACCGTGGACTTTGTGCCGAGCCTGGGAGCGGCGCTAGGACGCGTCTGGCGGCGCTGGCACGGCCCCAAATCTCCCCGAGACCTGGCTCCGGACAGCAGGTAACCCAGGTGACATCTCCTCTGCTCCGGCTGCTGTGACACCGGGCTCCCCAGGCATTTCGGGTCCCTGTGTGGTGCCGCTGCCTGATCCCCGGGTCTGGAGTCACCTCTGGGAGGAAACCGCGGTGTTCTTCCCATTTTAAATCTGGG
The DNA here is from genome assembly GCA_014706295.1 of Lycocorax pyrrhopterus obiensis. NCBI lineage: Eukaryota > Metazoa > Chordata > Aves > Passeriformes > Paradisaeidae > Lycocorax > Lycocorax pyrrhopterus. The sequence goes on from JACSVZ010000027.1 coordinate 4,990,141, forward strand.
CAGACTGGGCAAACGGCAGCACCGGGCACCAGAGCGCTCCTGCTTTTGGGGGATAAAAACTGGGAAACACGTTTTTCCTCCAAACCACCTGGTTTGGAGGCCCGGAGGAGTTTTGCAACTCCCCGTTCACCTTCAGCCCCGCTTCCCTGAAGCCGGAGTCGAGCTCTGCCGGGCAGCCGAATCCCAGGGCTTGTGCTGGGGAGAGCAATGGCTCCGCTGGAATGTTGGCTGCAGGTGGAGCAGGGATGAGGGGCAGGTGTGGGTGCTCAACCCCTCTGCAGGAACCCACCCATGGGTGGGAAGGAGGCGGGGGTTGGCCGGGGCTGGGTTGACTGTGGATTTAACCCCTGAGAAGCTCCGGGTTCTGGATAGGGGCCGGGAGGGTGGAGCCGGGCTGGAGTCTCTGCCCTGTAATGAGGTGTGTCAGGTCCCTGCAGCCTCCCCACCTGGGGTTCCTCTGCCTGAGCCCTCCGTGTTGCAAACCTGCGGCCCTGCACGGTGCCAAATGGGATGCTGGGGGCGTTGGGCCACGGTCTGGGGACAGCGCGCTGGGGGTGGGGGTTGTTTATCCCCCAAGTCCGGAAGCGCTCTGCTGGGAAGGAAAGGGAGGGGAGAGTCAGGGCCATTCCCAGCACTGGAGTGGGAGGGATGCTCCCAGCTGTACCCCGAGACATCCCCATATGTGTGGTCCCAGTTGTCATCAACCTCCAGCATCACCCCTTCCCTCCATCCCCAGCTCCCCAGTGGCTCTGCCGTGACTGGGAAAGGTCAGGGACCTACAGGTGGCCTTGGGACAGGAGGGACTGGACACTGACAGGTCGGTGCTGTGGCTCTCAGGTTGGGGGTTGGGTGCTGCTGCCTGACACCCTTGGGTGTCATTGCCCTGTCCTCCCAACCTTTGCGGGGACAGAGTGTGGAGAGGACGTGTAAGGAAGCAGCTCCTTTGCCCTAGAAGTGTGGTTTTCCTGGGGATTTCCTGGCTGATGTAAGACAGTGCATGGGAAAAACATCGGCTTGGAGCCTAAGGCGCTCCTGGGAAGGGGTTGTCCCCATCCAAAAAGGGGTCTTGCTTTAAAAGTAGGCTTTGGGTCCATCAAGAGGGACCCCTCGGGGCAGGGGAATGGGGAGTGTGGGTGCCGGTGGAGCGATGCTGGTGGTCTCCTGTGGCAGGGAGAAGGTGCAGAGCAGCTGGAGCAGAGACACGGCCGTCGCCTGCCCCAGCACCCCTGTCCCAGCTCGGGGCTGTCAGAGCCTGGGGGACGCATCCAGCACCCTGTGAGGAGCCAGCAGCACCACCATGTCCCAGGCAGGAGGTACAGCAGAGCCCTCGGTCTGTCCCTGGGGAGGCACAGGGGACCCCAGCTCTGGTGTGACCCCGTCCATCCCCCTCTATCAGCACCAAGCTCCATCCCATCCTGGCCCCATTTCTCTTGGATTTTTGATCCTAAAAGCACCTTTCACCCCAAACCTGACTTGCAGGGTGCTGGGCTGCTCCAGGAGCTCCTGTCCCCATGTTCTCCCCACATGCCATCTGCACTGTGTGGGGAGGGTGGTTGGTCCCAGATGGAGCAGGGGGGACACAGAAATGGGCGCTGGAGGGGAAGGCAGCCCCCTGGGCCCCAAAGCGTGGGGGATCCCTGCATGGCCCACCTTAATGCATCCCCCAGGAGCTGAGGAGGCCTTTGAACACTGTGATGTGGTCATCAACAGCCAGGACAAGGTTTCGGATGTGTACACGCAGCTGGAGAAGCTGGGGGAGTAAGTGAGGGTCCCACGTCCCCACCACATGGGGATGTCCATGCACAGCCCTGGGGGGATTCAGGCGGGTGGTGGTGGCTCCTCCATCCCTCATCCTCACTCTCTCCCAGGGGGAAATTCGGGACAGTGTACAGGCTGCAGGAAAAGGCCACCGGCAAAATCCGGGCTGGGAAATATTTCCGGACACGCACGGCAAAGGAGAAGCAGGCGGCTCGGGCCGAGGTGGAGCTGATGAACCTCCTGCATCACCCACGCCTCGTGCAGTGCCTCGACGCCTTCCAGGGCCCCGCCGAGCTGGTGATGGTGATGGAGTAGTGAGTGGGGGTTGCAGTCAGGTTTGGGGGTGGTGGGGCAGTGTGGGGCTCTGCCAGGGGGAGCACTGAAGGTGGGGAGGGGTCCCTGTGCTGTAGGGTGTGGGATGGATGGGGAACCTGGAGACTCCGGAGTTACGAGTGGTGAGATCCTCCCAGAGCACGGAGTCCAGGTTCTCTGGTGGAGCTTCCCCTCCTTAGGGCTGGTAGATCCCAAAGGGGTTCCCAGCACCTCGCTGTCCCCAGCGTGGCAGGTGGGGAGGGGTCCCTGTGCCATGGGCTGCTGATGGGGGTGTGGGAGGGATGGGGAACCCGCAGCCCCTGGAGACAAGGGTGGGGAGATGCTCCTGGAGTGCTGAGTCTGGGTTCCCCGGGGGGCTTCCCCTCCTCAGGGCTGGTAGATCCCAAAGGGGTCCCCAGCACCTCGCTGTCCCCAGCGTGGCAGGTGGGGAGCTCTTCGAGCGCATTGTGGACGACGACTTCGAGCACACGGAGCCCAGCAGTGCCCAGTACGTGCGGCAGATCCTGGAGGGGCTGCGCTTCATGCACGGCCAGGCCATCGTCCACCTCGACCTCAAACCCGAGAACATCGTCTGCGTCAGCCCCGGCAGCCACTGGATCAAGATCATTGATTTTGGCTTGGCACGGAAGCTGGGTGAGCAAGAAGGGGCTCCTGGAGGTCCAGGGCAGGGACTGGCACAGGGACAGGATCTGGCCTGGCACACCAGCGAGGAACTTGGTGTCCTCCTGCCTGGGACACCAAACCAGGGCCCTTCCTGATAACCACACGATGCTCTGGGGCAAGCTGGGTGTCCCCAGCCCTGCTGCTGAGCTGGAGACCCCTGAGCCCCCTGTGCCTGTGGGTGCCTGGCACACAGAGATGCTCTAGGTGGGCACCAGGACCTGCAGTGGGTCTGCCTTGGAGGGTGGCAGCTCCACCTGGGCACAGGGGCTCATCCACCTGGGCTGTGTTGGTGTGTCCTCTGTCCCAGACACCTGTTCCAGGGCAATCCCAGCTGTACACCTGCCCCAGGAAGATCCCAAATGGCCTCCTGTATCCTCTCTGCAGCTCCAGACACCCCCGTGAAGGTGTTGCATGGCACCCCCGAGTTCATGGCTCCAGAAGTGGTCGCCTTTGAGCCTGTGAGCTTCTCCACAGACATGTGGAGTGTTGGTGTCATCTGCTACATCCTGTGAGTGCCCCCCTGGGCAGGGCAGGCTGGGCTGGAGGGGGCTGAGCTCTCACTGATGTCCTGGGGTCACCTCTCCAGGCTGAGCGGGGAGTCCCCCTTCCAGGGGGACACCGACATGGAGACACTGAGCAATGTCACAGCTGCCCAGTGGGACTTTGAGGAGGAGACCTTCTCGGAGATCTCCCTGCAAGCCAAGGACTTCATCAGCCAACTGCTGCAGAAGGACCCCCGGTAGGGCCTGGGGGTGGCTGTGGGGTGCTGAGCTGGAGCTGGGCTGGGTTTTGGAGTGCTGAGGGGGTGGTCAGGGGAAAGCTCTGCCTGTTTGGCGGAGGGGACATTCCAGATGAGGGTCTGAGGGTGGAGCAGCCCCCTATGAACCCCCCTGTGCGCTGCAGCCGGCGGCTCCCCAGTGCAGGGGCTCTGCTGCACCCCTGGCTGCAGCAGCCCCAGCCCAGCAGCCCCAAGGTGCTGTCGAAGGAGAGGATCAGGCAGTTCCTGGCGCGTCGGAAGTGGCAGGTACCTGGCGGGATGATGGGGACACGGGGGTGGGGGTGGCTCTGGCTGAAGGGCTCAGTGCTCCTTCTCTTCCCTGCAGAAAACAGGGAAAGCCCTGCTGGCTCTCAAGAGGCTGACCCTGCTGTCCCAGAGCCCGGAGGGGAAGGCGTCAGAGGCTCAGGATGAGGAAGGTGATGGCCCCCGAGGCACCATTCCCAACGCCCCCCCCCTCAGCCCATTCTCTCTGCTTTGCCATCTCCACCTGGTGCTTCTGGGCAGCTTCTCCCTCTTTTTGCTCCAGCCTGGAGCAAACACCCAGGCCTGTCCCCACAGTGGCACTTCTGCTCCAGGGCCCAAGGATCCCTCCATCCTCCTCCCTGTGGGGCCGTCCCTGATGCAGCCTTGGACGGGCTCATCCCACTCTGTGTGACCCAGAGCTGATCCCCACGGGTGCCTCCTGCACCTCCAGCACTGGAGGGAGGTTGGACCCAGCCAGCTCCTCACCCTTCCCTCTGCCCATCTCCTGCAGGCCTGGGCTGCAGCCTGGAGAAGGAACAGCCCTCCGGGGCTCTGCCCCAACAAGGTCCCAACCCCTCGGAGCTGCTGACAGACCGGGATGAGGAGGAGGAGGATGGTGGGGGCATTGCAGCCCCAGGGCAGTGACAGCGTGGCCCTGTCACCCCCATTCTGGACCACCTAGAGATGGGGATGGTGCCCCCTCCAGCAGCTCCCACAGTGCCCTGGCCAGCCTGGGGCAGCCCCAGACCCCTCTGTGGGTGAGCTCTGGGGTGCCCCGGTGTCCCTGTGCTGCTGTCCCTGCAAGGAAGCCGGGCGCCTGCTGCCAATAAAGCACTGACAACCTCTGCACTCCCTGTGCTGGTCCTTTTCCCCCCTAACTCGCTGGGAGAGGTGGGAAAGAGCTGCTCAAGCTGTGCCTACCCTTTGGGAGCTGGGATCAGACTCTACACTGCCTGGGCCTCTCCAGGGTGCTGCTGGCCCTGGGCTCGGAAGAGTATTCCCCCATCATGGGGGGATTGGCAGCATGCCCTGAGCTCACAGGAGCCAGGACTGAGCCCTGAGGCCTCTGGTGTCTCCATTTCTGGGCCAGCTCTGGTACCAGTAGGGCTGGAAACTGCTGTGGGACCTCCAGCCTCGGCCTGAGGAGGCAGCTGGGGCAGAACTCGGAGTTTGGGAGCCCAGGCACCAGGATGTGCTGGGGGACATCCAGCTGGGACAGAGGGTTGGGGGTCCTGCTGGACACGGGGGTGACCATGAAACCACCAATGTGTCCTTGGTAAAAGGTGGTGAATGGGATCCTGGGCTGCAGGGTGAGGGAGGGATCATTCCCAAATTCAGTCAGGCCATCCCTGGAGGACTGTGCTCTGTTCCGGGGGCCCCACTACAGCAGCGACACTGACACACAGGGGACAGCTGGATGAAGGATGAGGGAAATACTGGAGCCCCTCACCCAGAAGGAATGTCTGGGAGAGCTGGGGGTGTTTAGTGAAGAGAAGGCTCAGAGGTATCTTATCACCACCTGAAGAGAGGATGAAGCCAGGCTCTTCTCAGCAGTGCCCAAAGTCCATGGGCACCACCTGAAACCTCAGGAAAACTTTTTTACTGCTGATGGAGCATTGGCACAGGTTGCCCAGGGAGGCTGTGTGCTCTCTATCCTTGCAGGTATTAAAAACTTGCCTGGGCACGGTCCCAGGGCCCCTGCTGGAGCAGAGGTGTGGACCAGGTGCCCTCCAGAGGCTCCCTCCAGCATTAACCACCGTGTGATCCCATGAAACCCCTCCTCCTGTTGAAGCTGGGCTGGGGGCTGCTCTCCCCCAGCACCTGCTGATGCCAGAGGCCTCCTGGAGGTGCCCTGGTGGGAGCAGCCCAGCCCCGTGCCCAGTGCCAGGGGCCAGCTGTGCCAGATAGGGCACGGCTTCAACCCTTCCTCCTCCTCTTCCTGGAGCGGGGGCGAGGAGGAAACTGTTATTTTTATTAAACAGAACCGAATCCACCCACTCCGTGGGGGACACGTGGCTGAGAGCTCTGCCTGGGCGCCACTCGCGGGACACAACTGAAGGGGACACCAACCCTCGGAGCTGCTGCTGGAGCAGCGATGACAAATCTGTTTTGGGCAGTTTGCTGAACCCCCTGGAAGCTGGTGGCCGTCACAGCAGGAGGAGCCACGGCAGGATTTGGCATCCTGCAGCCTCCAGAGATGGTGGAGCAGCCCCCGTGCCTGAACCCCTTGGCTGGGGGCACTGTGGCTTTTCTCTGCTCTTCTCTTGGGCTCAGGGGGAGGGAGGTGTCACCTCCCTGTCCCCTCGTTGTGGGACAGACTCTCCAGCTGCCAGGGCTTTATCAGTGCCCAGGCCTGAGATGAATTTTTGTGGCAAAAGCCTGTTCCTGTTAATAATGTGTGTGGCTGATGGGTCCATGTGACCACGGGAAGCAGGACAGTGCCGGCGGTGGGGGGGGTAGATTGCCACATGCCCTGCCTGGGGCTCGGTGCTCTTATCTCTTGTTGGAAATAGAAGATGAAATTTAAGAAGGAACTTTATTTGGAAACTTGTGTATGGACCTGCTGCTGGAGAATGGGGAGCCCTTTTGGAAATCCCCAACATTCCCTGGAGAAAAGGAGGCTCAGGGGGGACCTTGTGGCTCTGCACAACTCCCTGACAGGAGGGGGCAGCCGGGGGTGGGTCGGGCTCTGCTCCCAGGGAACAGGGACAGGAGGAGAGGGAACGGCCTCAGGCTGGGCCAGGGGAGGCTCAGGGTGGATATTGGGAAAATTTCTTCAGGGAAAGGGGTGTCCAGCCCTGGCACAGCTGCCCGGGGCAGGGGTGGAGTCCCCATCCCTGGAGGGGTTTAAAAGCTGTGTGGATGTGGCACTTGGGGACAGGGGTCAGTGGTGGCCTTGGCACTGCTGGGAATGGTTGGACTCGATCTCAGAGAGCTTTTCCAACCTGAATGATTCCGTGGTTCCTCGCAGGGTCCAGCCCTGGCTCTCCAGCAGCTGTGTGAGACATCCTGACAGAACTCACCTGCTTCCTCTTCCTCCCATGTTTTCAGCAGGAGCTGTGGATTCCCTGCTCCGAGTTGGAGAAGAAACTCCTTAGAAACAAATAAACAAACAAAAATATTCCATATTCTGCCCACGGCGCTTCCCATCCCAGAGTAACAGAGGGAGGCTGAGGAACCCCTTTCCCACACATCACATCCCGGTTTTTACCCGCTATCTATTCCGTGTTTTCCTCGTTACACAGATTCCAGACCCATCCCTCGGGAACGGCGCTGAATGTGCTCAAGCTGCAGATGATAAGCAAACACCAAGTTGCGTATAATCAATCCCTTGATGAGCTATTTACCATGTGACATTACCAAAATATTTCTGGTTGGGAACGATGTTTATCTTCCTCTGTTTTCCAAACTCCTCGTGGCCCTGAAAATCCAAGTCCCAGGACTCCAGGCAGGAACTTTTTCTCTCTAATCCTATATTTATACTGTAAAAAACTGATTTACCTACAGAAGAAACTTATTTACTGACAGAAGACATGTGTTCCTTCTCCTTCCACTGCTTCCCATGGCTTAACACATTAAACTCTGCAATTCAGGAAGGAATGGAAAGTGGAATTATACCTGGAACTCATCACAGCCACTGAGAAATTCAGCAGTGCTGAAAATAGAATTCTAATCTCAGGATCTCAGAGGCAAAGGAATTAAGATCTTGTCCTTCCATCAAGACAGACTCTTGGGCTGACCTTCATTTCAGCCACACAACCCCAGAATATGTCCTCCAATCCTCAGGAATCCTCCATGGGGCAGAAAAGATGAATGATGTGCCCCGGGAAATCTTGAGAAGTGCTTCCCACCTTATCTCAGGTATCTTATCTCAGGTATTTCAGGTGCCCCCAGGCCCAGCTCTCTGAGGAACGTGAGGTGGGGTCAGCTGTCCAAACACCCTCAAGTTTCTGGAGCTTTATCCTTCAGTGCCAGGGGATCAGATAAGCTCGGGCTGCACAATCTAAATCTGGGAATGCTTGTTTGGATGAGGGAATATTGCCTGGGTAGCTCAAACATCAAGAAATAGGATTTTTTTTTTGTGGACCTGCAAATTCAGGGGGAAAAAAATCCATTCCTGCTTGAGTGTTTTCCAGGGAATTGAAATTAATTAAGAAAACAAACTGAAGTGTCTGAAATCACCCTTAATGTAAAAAATGTGGCCCTGGGCACACATTGAAGGTGATCATTTGAATGTGTCGTATCGAGAATGGTTTTTTAAGGACTTTTATCACAGGAAGCGAGCAGCCCTGGGATAATTGGAGCTGTCAGGTAAACACCCTCGTGTACCAAACACCAGGAAAGCGGTGAAAGGAGAGAAGACGCGGGAGTACAAGGACAGCGTAGTGACAAGGATGTGGTGCGAGGGACCACATCGCTGTCCACGTGGACAAGCCTGAGGTGAGGGTGGCTCGATGGAGGGAGAAGCTGTGTGTGCTGAAGGAGCACCAGGAACACCTGAGCTGGGATGCACTCGCCTCCCAGCAAAGCTCCCCAGGTGAAGAGGACACCCGGTGGGGTGTCCTCGCTTCCCAAAGGTCCCAGCCAGCGTCTGAGGGGTCAGGAGGCTCTTTGAGGTCACAGGAGCTCAAGAACCATCACCCCAGGGTGCAGCACTCAGGAGAGGAGCAGATGAGAGCAGTGAAGTCCCCTCTGCCAACCACGGGGGTTCTGGGTGGTCTCCCATCTCCAGAGACATCCCAGTGCCTGGGGCTGGGATGAGGGCTGGGCAGGTTGCTCCCCCAGCTCGTCCTCCTGGTGTCACTGGTGCAAGGACTGCCGTGTCCAGGCTGCACCAAACACCTCCAGCAGCCCAAAATCCAGCCTGGGCTCCCCGTTTCCAGCTCGGTTCCATGCCCGTGGGAATCAGGAGAATCCAAACCCCTCATGGAGCACAGGGCCCGTGTCCCCCCCGGCTTCCCCAGCCCTGCTCGCCCCTCGCAGCCCTCCCTGTGGCCAGGAGATGGTACTGTTGGCCTGGCCCTGCTTCTGCTGGGGCTCAGCCGCAGCCGCGCCCAGGTCCTCGCACCCTTTTCCAGCCGAGGTCAGGGAGGTGTTTCCTGGATGCTCTGACGGCTCTCGGGTTTCATCCCAAACCGGCTGCTCAGAGAAGCCGTGGCTGCCCCGTCCCTGGAAGCGTTCAAGGACGGGGCTTGGAGCAACCCGGGATAGTGGGAGGTGTCCCTGCCCACGGCAGGGGTGTGACTGGATGCTGGTTAAGGCCCATTCCAAACCAAACCACTCCATGATTCCATGATCCTGGCATGCAGCAAGGTGCTCATGGAGGTCCCAGAGCTTGGAGTCCCCACAGTCCCCTGCCCCACAGCAGAGCCTGTCCCCAAAGTGGGGATGGAATCCCTGGTCCTACACATGGTCCAGGGAACAATATTCCCCCCGGACACTCCTCTGGGACCGCATCAGGATGGCTGACCCTGTGCCCACAGAGGACTGCAATGCCTTCCCTGAAAAACCTGGATTGGGAAATGAAATGTAAAATATTTAACGAGAAGCTGAAATATTTAACGAAAGAGATTTCGACTGCAAAATTGAGCCTTGGACTATCAGAACAACCCCAAATATGGGTGACCCCAATTTTGGTGCCGCTGAGCTGTCTGTGAATCCTTTCCCAGCTCCCAGATCCCCAGGGACGATGGGATGGACACAACGTCGCTCCAAGAGAACTGAGGGAATCGGTGCCTGCTGTCTTCGCGTGTCCCCCACCCGGAATTTGGGGTTTGCAGAGGGCGGGGGAGGTTGGCAGAACAGGCCCGGCGCGTTCCCCCGGTCCCTGCGGTGCCGTGGGTGACACCCGGCAGGTCCTGCCGGGCCGGAGGTGCCGCGGGAGCTGGACGGATGCGGCAGCGCCGGCGTCTGGCCTGGGGCTGGGCAGGGGGGTTCAGACCACGGCAGGTCCTGGGGCTGCCGGGATCCCCTCTGGATCCATCCCTATCCCTCAGCACGTCTCTCCTTGAATCTTAGGGTTTAGCAAATTTCACCAAAACTCATTGAATCTCACCGAGTCTCACCCAGCCTTGGTGAATCTCACTGAGTCTCACTAAACAGCACTAAATCTCACCAAATTTTGGTGAATCTCACCAAATCTCACCAAATCTTAGTGTCTCTCACTGCACCTCATGGAATCTCAGCAGACCTGATCTGGGCAATGCCCTCCTGTCCTGGCAGGGCTCCGGATCGATGGTGGCAGCAGGATCCCGGGATGTGCCGCGCTCCGGACAGGAGCCGCGTGTCCGTGGGGTGAATCCGGTGCCACATCCCGATCCCTGTGCCGGGGATGCTCTGCCAGGGCTTGGGCGCTGTGGCCCCTCTGGGACAGCCAGGGGACACTGCAGGTGCCAGCCCAGCTCTGTCCCCTGTCCCTGGGAGCCCCGGCCGTGGCACCCTTGGCCGAGGTGGTTCCATCCATCCGGATTTATCCCGGCCTGTGGCACGGCAGGAGCATCCCAGACTGCTGGGATTTGCCCCCGCTGTGTGTCCCCACCCCGGGAGCCCCCAGGCCCTGCCACAGGTCCCCTGCCCAGGGTGGGATGAGTTTGCTCGGGCTCGGTGCTCCCTCCTGTGCTGGCTGAGGTGGGAGAGGGAGCCCAGCACCTCCCGAGTGCCCTCCCTGCTCCCACTGCCTGTAAAAAAAAAAACAGTCATGGAATAGAATGACATTTAAAAGGAAATAAATAAATAAATAAATAAATAAATAAAATGAATAAGGTAAAAAATTTAAGGAAAATCAATTAAAATAAAATAATAAATGGTAAGAAATAAAAGTGTAAATAAAATAATAAATAAGTGAAGTATAATAAAAATATGAAATTAAATAAAAATTAATTATATAAAATAGTAATAAATTATTGTAAGATAAAAGGAAAGTCAAACAAAAAGCCTCCATTAAAAAAATTAATGGAAATTTTAAAATAAAAGAAATAATAGAATGAAATAAAATAGTTACATAAAATGTAATAAAATAATACATACATAGAAAATAAAAATAACAGCAAAAATTAATTAAATAAATAGCGTGAAAGTAAATTTAAAATAAGAATAAAATAAAATTAAATAAATAAGGCAAGATAAAACAAGGGGAAAACAGGAATAAAAAATAAAATAAAGCAAAACAATAAAATAAAGACCTTAAGAATAATATTTTAAAAAAAAATTAAAATAAAATAAAGTAAAGTAAAATAACATAAAGTAAAATAAAGTAAAATAAATTTAAAAATAAAAATATAAAATAAATATAATATTAAAAAATAAAGTGAAAAATAAATAAAATAACTGAGCTGCAGTGAGCCCCGCCGGAGCAGCGCCGCTGCGCTCCCTCCCTGCAGCCGAGCAGGTGCCGGGGCCGCGTCTGGCTGCGGCCGGGGCGGGGGCCGGGGGGCGGGCAGAGCGTTTATAGCGCGATAACGCCCCGCAGAAGTTGCAAACGCCGGCGAGCGGCGGCGGGGACGGGCGAGGACGAAGCTCGGCTCGGAGCCGGGGCCGCCCCGCAGCGCCCGCCATGGGCAACGCGGCCGGGGGGCTGGAGGGGGGCTCGGCCCCGCGGGAGCCCCGCGATCACCGCCCGCAGCCCGGGCCGCCCCCCGCCGCCGCCGCCCCGCCGCCCCCCCGGCAGCCCATGCCCGGGGCCGCCGAGCTGGAGGAGCGCTTCGGCCGCGTCCTGGTGAGCGGGGACGGGCGGCCGCAGGGGGGGCTGGACCGGACAGGGGGGTCCGGCGGGGAGGGGACCGGACAATGCGGGGGGGACGGGGGGACCGAACCCGCCGGGGGGGGTCTCTCAGCATCCCTACCGGCATCAGCATCATTAGCAGCGTTACCACCATTACCGTCATTATAATGATCGTACTGTTAGTATTTAATCATTCTATTAATTATTTGATTTATTATTTAATTGATAATCTTATTCATAACGATGACTGGCCCGTTCCCACCTCGTTTCCCCGGGGACGCTCAGCCCTGCCCCGGGATGACCCCCAGCCGCTCCCCTCCCCTCATCCCTCTCACCTTGGGGGGATCCAGCCCCCAAATTCTTGGGGTGACCCCGAGTCTCGGACCCCGGGCGGGCTCCGCCATGGCGGGATCGGCGGCAGGGCCGGAGCGCGCCGCAGGCAGCCGGTGCTGCGGTGGCGATGCTTCGCTCACCTCCTCTTCCTCCTCCTCCTCCCCCCGGGAGCCGGGGAAGCCCCCGGCACCGCTCCCGGCCTCCCGCGGGGTGGGCAGCGGGCGATGCTGGAGCCGCGCTCCCATGGGATGGATGGCAGCTCCTGGAAACACTCGGAGCTGCGGGAGAGCGGCTCCCGCTCGCTCCCTCCGTCCTTGAGCGGGGTGGGCCGGCCGTGACCTTCGCGCCAGGAGGGCCGGGTCCCGCCACCGCGCCACCCGCTCCAGCCGCTATTCATGCCCTCCCCAAAAATGCTCCGAGAAAAACAAAATGCTGCTTTAATGCCCTGAGCCCCTGGCGGGAGATGGAGCCGTTTTGCCGATCCCGTGCCGGGAGCGGCCTCGGGCGCAGCTCCCACGATGCCACCACACCGGGATCTGCTCGGTTGGATCTGCCGGGATCTGCTCGGTGGGGTCCCCCCATCCCAGCCCTGAGCACAAATTACTCGGGAGCTTTTTCATCTCGTGGAGTTTATGGGATTATTTGGGGATGAGCATCGCAGCCGGAGGCACTGCAGCTGCAGGGGGATGAGAGTGAGGGGCTCTGCCTGGCGGGACCCCCGTGGGACCCCCGAAATCCCAAGGAGGGGTTTGCCGTGGGACACCCGTGGCGGCAGGTGGCTGGGTGGGGTGATGGTGCCTGTGATGGCTCCGGGTGTCACAGCAGCAGTGGCAGGAAGAGACCTTGGGGTGCTTCCGCTGCGAGGCCCCAGGAAGAGGCACTTTCTGCTGGGCTGGGTCCAGCAGCTTGGAAATCCTAAGCCAAAAAATGGTCAGAAAAGGGGAAAGCACTGCTCTAGGCCCTCAGCACCACCTTCTCTGCCTTCATCCCAAGGGAAAGCCCTTTTCCAGGAGAAGGGGGCACCCAGGGGGCTGGATATGCCCAGACGGGAAGCGGGTGTCTTGTGAAACCGGCTGTCCCAATCCTGCTTCCTCCTTTCGCAGCGTCCCTTCCCCATTCTCGTGGCTGTGGGGGCAGCGGAACCCCGGGGGGATGGGGACAGGGGGTCCCTCTGCTCTCACCCACCACAAACACGTTCCCTGACTCTGGCTTCAACTTTTCCAGCTCCTGAGCTGGTGAGCTCAGTGATGGAGCAGGTGGTGATGAGCTGGGAATCTCCTGGTGGGACATGATCCAGGCCTCACACGTTGCCATGGTTACAGTGATGCCATGAGAGCTCATCGCAGATCAGTTTTGGGCTGGACATCCCAAATTGCAAGAGCTGGTGGCGCAAAGCCTTGGCAGAAAAGCCCAGTGAGGAGCCTAGGGGATCCAAATTGCTGCCAGGAAGGGGATGGATACACCCATTCTGTGCCAAGACATGGGAATTTAGTTTCCCAAAACTTTATTCTCCAAAATTGGCTCCTTCCCAGCTGGGGCACTGTGGCAGATGCCGCTTTGGCAGAGTGATGGGAGGGTTGTCCTGTGCCAAGTGGTTTGGGATAGGACGAGGTGGATTTTTGGGATGGAGCAGAGGAGAAGCATCCTTGCTGCTGGGGTAGGGATGCTCAGATACTCCCGCTTGGAGCAAGTGGGATTTTCCCCCCTTTGCATGTCAAGAGGCATTAACTGGGAATATCTAAGTGGAATTGTGAGTTGAGGTGTGGTGGAGTCAAAATCAAACAGCGGCTGACTGGGGCGGGGGCTGCTCCAGCCAGGAGCTTTTCCTGGTGGGGGCTTTGCTGCCTCTTCTCCCGGGACCTGGGGGAGTGCAAGGCCAATGTCACCACTGCAGATGTTTGCAGATGTTTGCAGATGTGCTGCTGGCCCCAGCAGCAGGACGGGTCACCAGCGAGCCCTGGCCACAGAGTCAGCCTCGGCTCAACCAGGAAATGAAACTGGTCCTCAGCTTCCTGCTGGATCCATCCCCAGCCCGGTTCCAGCCCGGTGGCCAAGGCTGGCTGGGGGATGCGGGGCTGCAATAGGGTGTCCCCCTGGGGGATGTGTGCCCTGGGTGGGGAGAGAAGTGGCCTGTGAGCCAAGAGCTGCTGGATCAAGGCCTGGAGAGTGTCTTGGTGCAGGAGCCCCCCTGTGCTGCTGGATCCAGCCCCGGGTGAACCAGGAGGACATCCCAGTGCAGGATGGGCAGGCAGGCACCCAGCAGGGATGAGGGCACAGTGATGGGATCAGGCTCCTCTCCCCGACTTGAGCTACAGCAGCTTCTGCTTGTTCTTAAAATAGAGCTGGAGCCGCAGGCGGCAGTGGCCGCTCACCCCAGCCCGCTCCCGCCACACCCCTGGCCGTCCTGGGGACACGTCTGCTCCTCCACCGGCTGTCCCCGCCTGACACTTGGTGGGTTTGGGGCCTGGCTGGATCCAGGGAGTCCCTGATGGGATGAACTGGTCCTGGGAGCATCCCCCAGCCCAGTTTGCTGCATGAGGGAGGTCGGGGAGCCCTGGGTGGGCCTGGTCCTGCTCTGCCTGGCACTGAGCCCTGGGAAGAGGCGGACAGAGGCGGAAGAGGAGGACAAGCCCAGTGGCAGTTGGGGGCACTGGAGGGGACGCCATGGGACAGCTGGCACTGCAGGACTGGGCATGTCCCAAACCACCTCAGGGGTGCTCCGTGGCCACGAGGAATGGAGCATCCCAGGAGTGGCGCAGTCCATCAGCCACCAGGGCACCTGGAGATGTTGGTCCTTCCTGCAGCTGGAGAGAGCCCTTAAGCTGCCATCTGGGGCAGTTCCATGCCCCGTCCCCTTCCCTGGGGCAGGATTCAGTGCCTGGTGTCTGGACTGGGATGTTGTCCCATCCCATGTGCTGCCGAGGCTTTCCATCCCCTCTCTGTGGATGCACATCCCCCGTGCCCCAGAAACGGCTCCCAGGGTTCAGCCCGGTTCACACTCAGCCTGTCGGGGTTTGCAGCACAAACACTTCCCTGGAGGATGCCGGAACATTCTGTGCTGGGTTTGGCGCAGAGCTCGACTCAGCCCAGCTCCGCTCGGCGCTGCCCGCTCACATGTGGAGCAAAAAGAGGTGTCTGACACCCAAAATAGCTCCGTCCCCGCCAGCCATGATAGGAAAAGGTTGTTTTGTACCCGAAAATGATGTTGGTGCTGCTTCACCTGCCCTGCCCTTGGTTTCAGTGTGGGGCAAAGCCTGGCTCACCCCACAGCTGGTGTTGGGTCCCAGCCAGCCTCATCCTGGTGCTGGGCATGGCTGGGATGGCGCCGCAGGCTCTGTGGCACTTTGAGTCACGGCAGGGTTGTTGGGTGACATTTGGTGGCACCCACTCAGTGACGTGGTGGGCTATGAGGCTGCTGGAAAGCCCCAGGCAGGGGTGGGATGAGGGTGCTGGGTGCTGGATGATGGGAGGCGGGATGTGGCTGCTGGGGGCAAGTCCCTGTGGCTCCTCCATCCTTGTCCCCAAAGGAGGAAGAGGAGGAGGACTAAGTCCTTCTTCTGACACCTCTGGGGTGCTTGGTTGCTGCCCTGCACCACATCACCCACCCAGCCCCATATCACCCACCCTGCCCCACCTCCCACACCGCCGGTCCCTGCTCCGCGGCAGGAAATGAGAACCGGTTCCTTCGTGCTGCCGGCTGAGGCTCCTCAGCGGAGCCGCTTCCTCCCCAGCACCACAAGCCCACCCGGGGCACAGCCACCACCCAGTTTGTACCTGATCTGTGCCACATCCTGCCCGCAAGGGAGGGCCCGCGGGGCTCGGGGCAGAGCCACCTCCTCAGGGGCAGCCCAGCGTCCCCTGCCCCACCCTCGTGCTGGGTTCTGCTTTGTCCAGGCTTCACATGTGATGGCTTCAAGCTGGTCCACGTGGCAGGTGCCACCCTCCCCTCTCTGCTGAGGGCACCCAAGAGTGTCCCACGGAGGGTGCCACGGTGCTGATGGAGCCCTGGGTGGGGTGTTTGGGTGCGTGGTCCCTCTTGGCACAGCGCTCTCCCTTGGTCTGACCCTCATCCATCCCAAGGATGGCAGCTCAGGGACCAGCAATGGGGACACCCAGGTGCTGCTGTCACCTTGCCCATCCCAGGACCCACCCAGCAGCTCCGGTGGCTTCACAGTGGGGCCATTTCTGACCCTGCAGCCTGGCTGTACCCCTGCCCAGCTCTCCGTGCCAGCTGGCCCCAGACAAACCCAGCTCCTCCCCACCCACAGCTCCTGGTTTTGGCTTCTTGTGAAAGCAGCTTGACGGGTCCTCCCTGGAGGTGGTGGAGAGGTTTCTATTCCTGCCCACCACAGTGGCACCTCTCCCCTTGGACCTGCTCTTCTGTGGGCAGCCAAAGCCCTGGGAGATGCCTTCCTCCAAGGATGTGGTTGTTCCAGCACGGCATGCACCCCACGTCCCCATCCTCCTCATCAGGGAACCCCAAGACTGGGATTTAGGGGTGACTTGGGGCTGTGCATTGCTCCACGTGCCGTCGTACCAGCCTGCAGGTGCTCTCCAGGTGAGCTGGAGCACCAGAAATTGGGCCTCTTAGCAAAATAAATCACCTGGTAGCCGAGCTGAGCTGTGGCCTGGCCCAGGCCATGGTGGGTGTCCCATGAAGGTCACCCCGTGGTGTCCCTCAGCAGAGCAGCCCAGAGGCGGGAGCTGCACCCCGCTCACGGCAGGAGCAGTTTCGGCAGCACCTGGTGCCGAGGGCGGAAACCACGTCACGTCCTGGGGCGGCCGTGGGGGCTGGGGTTGTGCAACGGTGGCACAGAGGGACGTGGGGACCCGCCAGGCCCTGACATCATCGTCTCTCAATAAACACTGGTTTCCCCAGACGGGCTCGTCCTGCGTCTGTGGTGGGGGGAACTCGGGGGTGACCCCTCCAATGTGGCCTGGGCTCCTGGGTCCCTCAGCTGTGTCACCAGTCGGTGTCCCCATCCCTCACCCCGTGTGGCCCTGCCGGGACTGGGCTGGCTGAGGCTGGGCACGAGGTGCACTCATGACATGGATGGACGTGTCCACTTCTTCCTCCTGTCCCCCACCAACACCTCCTGCCCTCCCCTTGGGGACCCTCAGGCAGGGACATTGCTGATGAGTCCATGGGATGCTCACATCCTGGGAATTGTGATGTTCCCAACCTCCTGCTGTCGTCCTCATCATCCACCAGTGTCCCCATCCTGAGAATGCTGTTCTCATTTTCCCACCACTGTTCCCATTGTCCCACTAGTGTCCCCATCTTCTCGCTGGAATCTTCATGTCCCAGCAGTGTCCCCATTCTCCCAGCAACATCCCCATCCTCCCATGGGTATCCCCATGTCCCACCGGTGTCCCCATGTCCCACTGCTGAGCAAGGACACCCAGTGCTGGGTGAGCAGGGGG
Source organism: Lycocorax pyrrhopterus obiensis (assembly GCA_014706295.1). Lineage (NCBI taxonomy): Eukaryota > Metazoa > Chordata > Aves > Passeriformes > Paradisaeidae > Lycocorax > Lycocorax pyrrhopterus. The sequence continues at coordinate 5,007,393 of JACSVZ010000027.1, forward strand.
TGCTACAGCCCCAGGGGTGTTTTTGGGGTGACCCCCCCGTGCTGACACCCTTCACCCACAGAATTCTATGAACCTGCCCCCGGACAAGATGAAGCTGCTCAACCAGTACGACAATGAGAAGAAGTGGGAGCTGATCTGTGACCAGGTGAGGTCCAAGTTCACAGCGTCTCCAGTGCTGTCCCTGTCCCCAAGTGCCACTCGTGGCATCAATCTGGCTGTACCAAGCACTGACATCCATCTCATTACTGACACAACACCTTATTAACCTCATTAAACATTGATGTGGTTGGGGTGGGGACAGGGACACTGTGGCTGCTGTGGGGACAGCGGCATGTCCCCGTGCCACAGCAGGTGGCCCAGTTTCAGCCTCTCTCTGGGGCTCGCAGGAGCGTTTCCAGGTGAAAAACCCTCCGTCTGCCTACATCCAGAAGCTGAAGAGCTACTTGGACACAGGTGGTGTCAGCAGGAAGGTGAGGGGTCCCCGTTGCACCCCGGCCCCCATGTCCCCATGCCAGGCTGGGCACGGGCACGGTGCCAATGGCTGTCCCCGTCCCACAGTTCAAGAGGCGAGTGCAGGAGTCCACGCAGGTGCTCCGGGAGCTGGAGATTTCCCTGAGGACCAATTACATTGGGTAAGGGTGGGGGTGGCATCGTCACCCAACCACTGCCACTGTCTCTGGGGAGGGGATGGACGTGCTGCTGGCTCTGGCTGGAGGGTGACAGCAGAATGTGGGGGCTGTGGCCTCATCCTGCCCTCCTGGGGAGGCTCTGATGGGAGGCTGAGGGTGCTGAGGCAGCTGGGGGTGCTGCAGGGTCTGAACTCCATTTTGGCTCTCTGGTACCCCCTGGGTGCGAGGAGGGACCCTGCCCCCACACTGGGTGTCCTGACCCCTTGTGGGGTGGTGGGTGCCCATGGTCCCCAGGGCCAGGCTGTCCTGTGGTGGCAGTGGTGGCAGCAGTGGCAGCAGTGGCAGTGGTGACAGGAGAGCCCTTGGGCTGTGTCCCCCACGTATCAGGGTCACCATGGCACTCACCTGGCCTCGGGGAAATGCCAGCTCATGGTGCCACCTCATGTCTGCAGCGTGTTCCACCCTTGCTGGGGAGCTCTGACCAGGGGGTGGCTCTGTCGAGGATCTGGGGGCAGGGGGAGAGAGGATGTGGGGGTTGGCAGGGCCCACTAACCCTCTGCACCCTCCAGCTGGGTCCAGGAGTTCCTCAACGAGGAGAACAAGGGGCTGGACGTGCTGCTGGAGTACCTCGCCTTTGCCCAGTGCTCCGTCGCGTACGTCCCCACCGGGTCCCCTGTCCCCAAGGCTGGGATCAGCCTCCCCTGGGGCTCAGCAGGGCTGGGGGGTCCCTGGGGGTGCCCTCCCTTGTCATCAGGGCGATGCTCCATGGCTGGGGCTGAGCAGACCATCCCCAACATCCCTGAGGGGCATCTGCCCGTATTCGGGTGCCACGTCTCACCCGTCCCCGTGTCCCCACGGGCCACCAGGTATGACATGGAGAGCGCAGAGAACAGCAGCCCCGGCTCTGACAAGGGCAAGGAGCGGTCGCTGGAGGACCTGAACAAAAGCACCTCCTCGTCCCCCACCCAGGGCTCCTCCAAAATGCGGCCCCTCACTGTAAGGTAACGTGTGGTCCCGTCCCCAACTGTCCCCTGTCCCTGTGCCGTGTCCCCGCTCTCGCCTCGCTGCACCCCCGGCCGCGCCGCGCTTGGAGAGGGGCTTGGCAGGGAGACGCAGGCCCGGTCCTAAAAATGGATGCCCATTGCTGGTTTGAGGGTGGGGACAAAGCCACATCCCCTGTGTGTCCCCAGGGGCTAAGCCCTGCCTGGGGCTGGGCTGGATCCGTGTCCCCACCCTGGCATTGAGACTGTCCTGGGGTGCTCTGGTTAAACCCCAGGAACACACAAAAATTGGGGGTGTTGGAGAATTTGGGGGAGAAAATCGCAGCCCCCTGGTTTAAACTCGGGGCGGAGGGACGGGCCTGTGTCCCCCGAAGCCGGTCCTGGTGGCTGGTGGCTCTCGCTTGGTGCCGCTCGCCCGCAGCCCCGTCTAACCCCGCTCTTCTCTTGCACGCTGCCGGGGACGCGCTGACGGTAGGTGACGGGGCACTGGCGGGACGGGGACACCCCACGGGACCCCGCTGCTGGTCACCGGTATTGGGGACAGGGCCTGCGGAGCATCCCCAGTGGGCGGGGGGTCCCAGGGACACCCCACCGCGGTCGCCCCAGGAGCTGTAACGTGGCACCCCGGGGACCGCGGGGGTCCCTCGCCGCCTGCCGGCAGCTCTGGAGGAGCCGGGGTGTCCCTCCCAGCCCCAGGGACAGGTCAGGAGGGACGTGGCACCCGCAGGGGGTCCCATCCCTTGTCCCCGAGCCCGGGTGTCCCCGGGGCGGCGCGGGAGCCCCGTTTCTCCCTCCTGTCCTGCAGGCTCTAACGCGCCTCCAGCTGCTGCCTCTCGAACCAGCACATCCACACCCTCCTCCGCCACGTCCACCCCAGCGTCCCCTGCGGTGCCCCGGGCAGCGATGGGGACAGTGCCCCCAGGTCACCCGGCAGCTCCTGCCCGCCCCGGTGAGCCTCCGAGACCACCCGTGTGCACGAGGGGGCCCCAAAACCCGTCCCACCCCACATCAACCCCCCCCGCCCGAGGGCTTCTAGATGGACACGGACACGGGGGTTTCTCCCGTGGGGTGCAGCCGCCCGGGTGTCCCGGTGTCCCCCCGCCCCCGCTGCCACCCCCATGCGCTGTCCCCTCCCCGCTTTGCGCTGCGCCCGCGGCCGCCCCGGGCCACGCTCAGCCGCGCTCTCCCCGCCCAGGCTGAACCCCTCGCACAGCAGGAAGACGCTGCGCAACTCGCGGCTCGTCAGCCAGAAGGACGATGTCCATGTGTGCATCATGTGCCTCCGCGCCATCATGAACTACCAGGTGCGAGTGGGCGGCATCCGCGGCGATCCGCCCCGGGCTGCCCCGGGATCCCCCGCGCCTGCGGTGGCAGCTTCGGGGTGGGACCGGGTCTGCATCCCCTGGCTCTGAGATGTCCTCACCCAACCTCCTGTCTGGTGGGGATGTGGTATGGGGGTGTCCCAAGGTTCTGGAGTGTCTCCAGGGGGACACGATGCCATTAATGCTCCTTTTCCCTCCCCAAGTCTGGCTTCAGCCTGGTGATGAACCACCCAGCCTGTGTCAACGAGATCACCCTGAGCCTCAACAACAAGAGCGCCAGGTAGGAGCTGCCCTGTCCCCTGCTGTCCCTTGTCCCCCTGTCCCCTCGCCTGCCCCACGGCCCCAACCCCCTCACACCGTGTGTTCCTGCAGGACCAAGGCTCTGGTGCTGGAGCTGCTGGCCGCCGTCTGCCTGGTCCGAGGTGGCCACGACATCATCCTGGCTGCCTTTGACAACTTCAAGGAGGTGAGTCCCCAGCAGGGACACCCAGTCCCCACAGGAACATCTGTGCTCCGGCTGGGTTTGTGCCTCGGTTTCCCTGTGTGTGGCAGAGCCCTGCGCCATCCTCAAAATGCCCATCTCTGGCTCGCTTAGGGATGTTCCAGTCACTGGGCTTGATGTCCCCATGCCAGCCTGTGTCCCCAGGGCCATGTCCCAGCTGGGCTGGGTGCCTGGCAGCACCAGTCAGGGTTGGGATGGTGTCACCAACGGGTGCCTCCTGTCCTGCCACACTCCTGGGTGTCCCCTGGCCATGTCCTCCCTGGCCTTCAGCCTTCTGCTCCCCCCCAGGTCTGCGGGGAGAAGAACCGCTTCGAGAAGCTGATGGAGTATTTCCGAAATGAGGACACCAACATTGACTTCATGGTGAGCGGCTTCTGGGGCCCGTGCTCTGCTGTCCCCAGGGCGTCATGTCACCAGGGCTGCTGCACTGTCCCCAGGCCATTACGCCCCAAGAGCCCCTAAGCCACCACACTGTGCCCATGGCATCGTGCCCCAAGGGATGCTGAGCCACCAAACTCTCCCCAGGCCACCATGTCCTCAAGGGCTGCTGAGCCACCGTGCCGTCCTGGGGGTGGCATGTCCCAAGGGCTGCCATGTCCAAGGGCTGCCAGGCTGTTCTGCTATCCCAAGGGCTTCTAAGCCACCACACTGTCCCCAGGCCATCATGCCCCAAGGCCAAGGCGCTGTCCCCAGGCCACCATGTCCCCAGGACTGTGCAGACCACCATGCACTCCCCAGGGGCACCATGTCCCTGAGGGCCACCAACCCCCCATGCAGCCCCCGGGGCAGTGTCCCCAAGGGCCACCCTGCCCCTGCGCTGTGCCTGTGGCCGCGCTGAGCCGTGTCCCCGCAGGTGGCCTGCATGCAGTTCATCAACATCGTGGTGCACTCGGTGGAGAACATGAACTTCCGCGTGTTCCTGCAGTACGAGTTCACCCACCTGGGGCTGGACCAGTACCTGGAGGTGGGTGATCCCGAGGGGGGGTGCCAGGGGTGCCACCAGCGCCGACGGTGACACCGGCTGTCCCTCGGCAGACTCTGCGCCTCACCGAGAGCGACAAGCTGCAGGTGCAGATCCAAGCCTACCTGGACAACGTCTTCGACGTGGGGGCCATGCTGGAGGACTCGGAGACCAAGACGGCGGTGCTGGAGCACATGGAGGAGCTGCAGGAGCACGTCAGCCAGGTGGGCCGTGGGCGCGTGGGCAGAGCCGCTGACGCAAGCCCCGAGGGAGGGATGAGGACGGGGCTGAGCGGCGGCGCCTCGTCCCCCACAGTTGACGGAGAAGCTGCAGGATGCGGAGAACGACTCCATGGCCAAGATAGCGGAGCTGGAGAAGCAGCTGAGCCAGGCGCGGCGGGAGCTGGAGGCGCTGCGGGTGAGCCGCGGTGCTGAGGGAAGGCTGGGGCTGAGGGGCGGGGGGCTGAGGGGTGCAGTGGGACACCGCTGACCTGCCGGGGGTTGTCACCTCTCCAGGAGCAGCTGAGCCCCCCTCGGCCGCCCAGCCCGCCGTCCCCGCAGCCCCAGGAGTGCTACCGGCTGGCGCTGGAGCGGCGGCTGGCAGAGCTCGAGGAGAAGGGGCTGGTGCAGATCCTGCGTGGGCCCGACGGAGACGTCGCCATCGAAATTGTCCCCGTTGTCATAGAAACCCCCGCAGCCCCCGTGGTTTCTGGAGAGGCCACTGCCACCACCGACACCACCACCACCTGCACAGGTACCGTGGGTGCTAGGGGATGTCCCCGTCCCGGCGGGGACACCTGGCACAAAGGAGGGGTGGCAGCGAGTCTCTGGGCACAGAAACCGAGGCGGGGGTGTGGGGATGTGCCCGGGGACTCAGGATAATGCGGTGGCAGAGGGAGCGTGGCGGTGGCACCGTGCCCTGCTGTGTCACCGTCTCACCCACCTCTTCTTTCCCTTGCAGATGCTCCGGCTGTGGCTCCAGCCCCCCCGCCCCCACCAGCACCTGCTGCCCCCCCGCCCCCACCCCCTCCACCCCCCCCACCTCTGCCGGGGGCTGAGCCCGTCCCCCCCCCACCCCCTGCACCCCCTCTGCCCGCAGGCACCGCTCTCCCCCCAGCTCCCCCTCTCCCGGGTGCCCCAGTGCCACCACCCCCCCCACCGCTCCCGGGGGGGCTGGAGGGCCCCGTGCCCCCTCCTCCCCCACCCCCACCCCTCGGTGGGGAGCCCCCAGCCGGGCCGGGTGCCCCCCCCGCTGCCAACGGTTCAGGTGAGTGTGGCCCAGGGACGGTGGGGATGTTCCCTGGGAGGGGTCTGGGGGCATCCTGGAGTGGGTTTGGGACCCCCCCTCCCTGTGACCCTGCAGTGAAGGTGAAGAAGCCGATCCAGACCAAGTTCCGCATGCCCGTCTTCAACTGGGTGGCCCTGAAGCCGAGCCAGATCGACGGCACTGTCTTCACCGAGCTCAACGACGAGAAGGTGCTGCAGGTGAGCACTCGGGGACGAGGGGTCGAGCACGGGGTGCCTGGGCGGGTCAGTGCCCCAGGCCCTGCTGAGGGTGCCTCGCACCCGCCCCGCACCCACCCGCGGTGTCACAGGGCTGCAGGAGGAGCCGGAGGTCAGGAAAACTCCTTAGCACCATGGAGAGGGACAGCACGGGATCAGGCGTGCTTCTCCTCTCACCCTGTCCTTGTCCCTTTGCTCCATCCTCATCCTCACATCCGGTCCTTTTCTCCTTCCTCATCTCCATCCTTTGGTCCCCTCGCCCCCTCCTTATCCCCCTCTGTCTCCTCGCCTGCCCCTGTACTTGTCCCCTTGTTCCATCCTCATCCCCCTGCTTCACCTCGATCCTCACTCCTCTCACCCTTATCCCGTTCCTCTGGCCCCATCCTCACCCCAGATGTCCCCCCGTGCCACCTCCCTGCCGTGCCCACAGCCCTGTGTCCCCGCAGGAGCTGGACATGAGTGACTTCGAGGAGCAGTTCAAGACCAAGGCGCAGGGCCCCGCCCTGGACATCAGTGCCCTCAAGGCCAAGGCCACGCAGAAGGCCCCATGCAAGGTGACCCTCATGGAGTCCAACCGGGCCAAGAACTTGGCCATCACCCTGCGCAAGGGCGGCCGCAGCGTCCAGGACATCTGCACGGCCATCGAGACGTGAGTGTTCCCCTCTGGGGTGGGGCAAGGTCAGGATAAGGTCGGGCACAGCCCAGCTGGACCAAGGGGTTGGCATGGTGGAGGGTTTGATGGGATGCAGGGATCAGCGTGGGGATGCAAGGACAAGATACAGAGAGACGGAGGGAGGGAGGGATCAGATGTGGGGATGGAGAGATGCAGGAATGAGATACAAAACACAGGGCTGTGGGGGCCAGACACAGAGAGACAGAGGGACGCAGAGAGCAGTTGTGCGGCTGGAGGGGTGCAGGACCAGATGCAGAGAGAGGGAGGGATGCAGGAACCAGATATGAAATGAAGGGATGTGGAGACCAAAGACCGAGAGATGGAGGGATCCGTATGGAGAGATAGAGAGATGCAGGGTCCAGATATGGAAAGATGGAGTGATGCAGGATCCAGCTGTGGGGGTGGAAGGATGATGGAACCAGCCGGGAGTGACAGAGGGGCTTCAGGACCTGCGGCAGGGTCTGACAGTGCCAGGGGCGTCCCCTCCCTGCAGGTACGACCAGCAAGTCCTGAGCCTCGACTTCCTGGAGCTGCTGCTGCGCTTCCTGCCCACCGAGTACGAGCGGACCCTGATCGGGAAGTTCGAGCGGGACCAGCAGCCGCCAGAGGAGCTCTCGGAGGAGGACCAGTTCATGATCCGCTTCAGCAAGATCCCGCGCCTGGCTGAGCGCATGAATGTCATGATCTTCCTGGGCAGCTTCGGCGACACGGCCCAGCTGCTCATGCCGGTGTGTGCCGGGGACGGGCGGGGCGGGGCGGCGCGGGGGCGGCTCCTGCGGCGACACTCACACCCTTCCCTCCCTCCCACAGCAACTCAACGCCATCATCGCCGCCTCCATGTCCCTCAAGTCCTCCAGCAAACTGCGCCACATCCTCGAGGTGAGGGCTTTGGGGTGGGGTGGCCCCAATGGGTGTGCACCCAGTGCTGGCAGGGTGTCTGTAGGCACTGCGCCCTCCTGGCCCTGTGTCCTCAAGCCGTGGTGTCCCTGCAGATCGTCCTGGCCTTCGGGAACTACATGAACAGCAGCAAACGTGGAGCTGCCTACGGCTTCCGGCTGCAGAGCCTCGACGCGGTAGGGTTGGCATGGGGTGCCTGGTGTGGGGTGATCGGGGGCACTGCCACTGCCAGGGACCAGCCCTGGGGACAGAGGGACACAAGGACCAGCTGTAGGGATGGAGGAACATGAGGTTGAGCTGTGGGGGTGGAGGGATGAAGAGACTGAGTATAGGGTTGGAGAGGCAAGGGGAGGAGGTAGAGGGATGGAGATACACAGGAATGAGGTTGGAAGGATGGAGACCTGATGTGGAGAGATTAAAGGATTCAAGGACCTTGATGGAAGAAGGATGGGATGAAGGAAGATGGGAACCAAGTGTGGGGACAGAGCGATGCAGACCCAGCCATGGGGACGGAGAAAGATGGGAATCAACCATGGGAATGGAGGGATGCAGACCTGGCTGGGGGATGGAGGGATGTAGATCCAGCTGTGGGAATGGAAGGATGGAGGGATGCAGACCCAGCCACCAGAGGCAGCCCCGGGCACGGTGAGGAGGTGGTGGTTGCGGGTCGGGGCTGACTCTGCCGTGCCCCAGCTCCTGGAGATGAAGTCGACAGACCGCAAGCAGACGCTGCTGCATTACCTGGTGCGGGTGATCATGGAGAAGTACCCGGAGCTCACCGGCTTCCACACCGAGCTGCACTTCCTCGACAAGGCAGGCACAGGTAGTGCCCACGGGCCCTGGGCTGGGGGTCGAGGCGGCCCCTGGCACTCCGAGCCTGCCCCGACCCCGCGCTGCTCCCCTCCCGCAGTGTCCCTGGATGGCGTCCTGCAGGACGTGCGGAGCCTGCAGCAGGGCATGGAGCTGACCCGCAGGGAGTTCATGAGACAGGATGACAGCCCCGTGCTCAAGGACTTCCTCAAGGTCAACTCGGAGGTGATGGAGAAGCTGCAGGCTGACAGCAAAACCGCCAAGGTGGGTGCTGGGGTGGGGCAGGGTCGTGGGGGGAGTCCCCTGCATGGGGACACCCGGGGGTGGCCTCTGCTCACACCTCTGCCCCATGGGAGAGGCTCCTGCTTGGGATGTGGCTCCGGTGGGACAGCCAGGAGGGATATGGGGCAGGATGGGGAGGTGGGAGAGGCTGGAAGGAGGCGGCAGGCAATGGGCGCCGCTGCCCAGCCCCAGCCCCCGGATCGGGTGTCTCTGCCCACAGGAAGCGTATGAGTCAGCTGTGGAGTATTTCGGGGAGAACCCCAAGACCAGTCCCCCCACCACCTTCTTCCCCATGTTCATGCGCTTCATCAGAGCCTACAAGGTAGGAGTGGGCACGGGGTTCTCTGTTTCTGAGGGCTGGGAGAAGATTTGGGGCATCTGACCCCACCTGGGAGCAATCAGCAGAAGCCACAGGCAATGCCGGGCCTCCAGGGGCTCGTGGGGCCACAGGAGACCCTGGGGCTCGAGAATGCCTTTGGGATGGTCAGAGATGTTGGAACTGGGTTGGGGTGAGCTGGGGGCTGTGACAGGAGGAAGGAGGGGGGCTGCAGTCCTGGACTCCCCTGGCTCAGCACACCCTTCCTGTCCCTCTCCCAAGAAAGCAGAGCAGGACATCGAGCTGTGGAAGAAACAAGAGGCCGCGGCCAAAGAGGCGGAATCCGGCTCCCCTGGCAGCGAGCAGCAGCCCGAGGTGAAGGTGCCCCCATATCTGTGTCCTGGTGAGGTCCCAGCCCCAGCCCTGAGCGGGCTGAGTGGTGGGGAAGGACTAAATGGGTCCTGGGAAGGGAGAGCTGGGTGGGAGGTGGAGGTGAGGGTACCCCATCTCCTCTGGGATGTGATCACACCACTCAACCGCCCTGTTCCCTCCCCAGCTGCCTGTCCAGAAGGCCAGGAGGCAGCAGATGGACATGATTGCTGAGCTGAAGAGGAAGCAGATGGTGAAGGAGCCGCTCATCTACGAAGGCAAAGATGGGGCCATCGAGGATATAATTTCAGGTGAGAGATGATTTCAGGTGAGCAGCCAGGTGTCCCCACATCACAGACCCAGTGCTGGGGGCTGCAGGGGCTGTCACAGGAGCTGGAGGGTCACCAAGCCCCATCATGGGGACCAAACCTACCTGCAGCACCTTCCCATCCCACATGGCAAAGCTGCCGAGTGCTCCCTGCCCTGTCTCAAATCTCTTCCTCCTCTTCTGCTTCTTCCTCCTCTCTCCTCCTCCTGCTCCTCCTCGCTGTCTCTGGATCGCTCTGCTCAGCTCTCAAAACTGTCCCTTTCACGGCCCGGACGGGCAAACGCTCGTCCCGGCTCTTCTGCGACGTGAGCTTCAACGAGGAGAGCCCTCTGTAGGTAACGTGGGGCCGCGGGGCCGGCGCAGGGGGGCGGGGGCTGCCGGGCTTCCCCCCCCTCCCCGCCGGGGTTTCTCCAGGTGTGTGGCCCGATTTGCCCCACGCTGAACCCCAGCCCCGGGGGCACCCGGGATCAGCCCCCGGTGCCGTGCTGGGCTCCGAGAGCCGAGGGTCGCGGTCCCACGGGCTGATTGTTCGTAGCTGCTGCTCCTCCCGTCCTTGCGTGAGGCTCTTGGCTCCTCTTGAGTGTCCTCATACCCAGAGGGGCGATCCCGGGCAGAGAAAGGACAAGGTGGAAGGGTTTTAAACTAACAAAGGAGAGTTTTAGGTTGGAGGGTCATAAAAAATTCATTCCTGTGAGGGTGAACCCTGGCACAGGCTGCCCAGAGCAGTTGTGGCTGCCCCTGGATCCCTGGCAGTGTCCAAGGCCAGGCTGGACGGGGCTTGGAGCACCCTGGGATAGTGGAAGGCATCCCTGCCCAGGGCAGGGGGTGGCACTGAGTGGGCTTTAAGGTCCCTCCGACCCGAACCATTCCATGTGTCTGTGATGGGTGATCCCAGCCATCCCGGGTGGGCAGTGAAGCTCACGCAGCCCCTGCGCTTCCCCCGGTGCAGATCTGCGGAACAACCCGTACCGGCGGGGGGACAAGGCCCGCGGCAGCGCCAAGAAACGCGCGGCGGGGCAGAGCCTGCAGGCGACGCCGGACATCGCGCTGTGACCGGCGCCGTCCCTGCAGCTCCGGGACCGGGGCAGGACCATCCTCCCGACGCAGATGGGACCGCAGGATGTCAGTCCCGCAGCCCGGGGCTCGGCGGGGTGGAGGGACAGTGCCTGCTCCGAGCTGCTCCAGCCGCTTAACGTGCCAGCTCCACCCTGCCCGCCTGGGGTCTGGCACGGGCACCCCCGGCGCTTGCTTGGCGATGTCCCTGAGCTCCTCTCCCCAGACTGGCGGGGCTGGGGGGCCCTCCTGGCTACGGACAGGGAGGGGAAAGCACAGAAAGGGCCCCTGGAAGGAAAAGAGGGGCTGTCCCATCCCTACCCCGGCGCTGCTCCCTCGCACGCCAGCCGCGGGGCCGGCCCTGCGCACCGGTGTGTCCCACTCCTCAGCTCGCTGGTGCCTTTGATTGCCGCTGCGGGAGGGGAGGGGGTGTCAGCGGGGACACGGCGGTCCCCGCGCATCTCCCCCGCCTCCCCCGGCCCCGCAGAGCCCCTCGAGACCCGCGTTCTCCTGCGCTGCAGAGCCAGCGAGGAGCTGCTGCAAAGCTCCCACCCTGGGCACCTCCCGGCCCCAAGGGCTGGCAGCGGTGCTATTTTACATGATTTTATGTCTTCCTTCAAATTTCTCTGTGCTGCGGCAGCAGGGATGGGTGTCCCCAAGGCTGTGGCGAGCAGCGCTGGGCTGTTCCTCGCCGCAGGGGAGGCTCTGTAGCTGCGACAATCAGCAGCAGGGCCAAGTCCCTGCGAGGTGGTGGCACCTCCGCCCACCTGCGTCCCCAGTATCCACCTGCACTGTCGGAGCTGGAGCCTCTGGGATAAACCGGGACTGTCAGCCCTGGGGGGGGGGGCCCGTTTTGTGGGGTGGGACACGCAGGAGACGCCGGCAGCCTCCAGCCCTGCAGCAACCGCGATCCCAAAGGCTGCGGGGTCCCTGCTGCCACCAGGCAGGAGAGGCCCGAGAGCCGCACGAGCCTCTCGGTACCGCACTGGACCCGACTGTCGCTCCCTCCCCTGCGCCGCTGCTGCTGAGTAACCCCCGACCCCGCAGTGCCGCAATTCAACCTCTCGGTGCATTCACTTCATTAAACGGGCCCCGCTCGTCCCGATGCGAGGACGCGCCTCCCTCCTCCTGTCCCTCCTCCTGTCCCTTCTCGCTCATCCCAGCTTTAGCCAGAGCAGCCGCTGCTTCCTGCTGTATTTAAGCTGCTTCAGCGCCGGCTCCGTGTCCGGGGAGGGATGGGAAATGAATGTGTAACTTATGAATGCCTTTAAGCCAGAAATGTAAACCATTAACTGCTCATTTGTATACATTATTTTTATATACTGAAGGCCTGTTTAATCTAAAGCAGAACTGGTAATAAAATGTCTCAGAGGATAAAGGACTTGTCTGGGAGAAGGGTTTGCATGGGGGGGCGATGCTGTCACAGAGGGAGGGAGAAAAGGAAGGAAAGACGGAGTGAGGGAAGGATGGAGGGAGGAAGGGAGAGAAGGAAGGAGGAAAGAAGGGAGGAAGGGGGGGAAGATGCAGGGAGGGATGGAAAGATGGGCGGAGTGGCTGTGGCTGCCCATGGACCCCTGGAAACGTCCAAGGCCCGGTTGGATGGGGCTTGGAGCAGCCTGGGACAGTGGGAGGTGAGAGAGTGGAACGAGATGATCTTTGGGGTCCCTTCCAACCCAAACCAGTCTGGAATTCTAGCAACAAACCACCCACCATTCTTTTGAGGACAACGGATCTGAGGTCTGTTCACAGCACAGACACGTGGGTGCATGACAGCACAAAAAATGTGTTTCAAGATAACTGTCCTCACTCACCAGCCCGGCCACAGCCCCCCAGCCCGCTGGGCTGGTTTACAGGAAGGATTCAGCTCCGTGCAGACAAACAGCTCCTGCAGCAGCAGAGGGGCTGCAGCTCTGGGAGGTGTGGGGGGATCCCCAGAGCCCTGCCTGCCTCATCCCTGCACCTCCCAAGGCAAGACTGAGCAGCTCCCAGTGCAGCAAATCTCCTGCAATGGGACAGAGGGAGGACAAGGGACTGCCTGGATGGAGAGAGATGCCAGGATACTCAGCAAAGCCTGGGCTTAGATCCATCAAAGTTAGTGCTGCCTCTTCAGCCCCAGAAATCACAGAATCCTGGAATATCCTGAGCTGGAAGGGATCTCCAAGAATCACCAGTCCAACCCCCAGCCCTGCACAGACACCTCAACAATCCCACCCTGGGCATCTCTGGCAGCGCTGTCCAAACGCTCCTGGAGCTCTGGCAGCCTCGGGGCCGTGCCCATGCCCTGGGGAGCCTGGGCAGTGTCCAGAACCCTCCCTGACTTCTCCTGCATCCCCCAAACCCACGGATAATTAATATACAGCAGAGTTTAATCAGACCAAGCTCCCCTTCCTGGAAAATGTCTTACTCAGCATCGCCATCTTGTTCTCTGGGACAACACATCAAACCACCAGCAATGACAACAAAAATGATCTTTTTTTTTTAGCTTTATTTTTTTTCCCTGTGAAAATGCAGGTCAAAAACGTTAACTTCAAGAAATCACAGTTTTATAAAGTGTCATTCGTTCCATACAAGCTCCTCGTTCCAGCACCTTCCCCCACTGCCCATCCCAAAGAGATCCTCAGCTCCATCGCACCTCACCAACAGTGATTTTTCCAGACTTCCGGAAGGAGCTGCATGACAAGAGCCATCTGTGTTTATCACTCCTACTTGTCCTCCCCACCCTGAGCTGGGGTTCTGTCCTAAACACTCGTTATGAAACCTGACAGTTCCAGCCAAATTTGAATGAGGATAATGCAAATCTTCCCCGACTTTCTGCTGTCAGTATTGCCTTCATCTGGAAACCGGGTTGTTTGTGCCTGTCACAGCAAAGTGACAAGCCAAGGGAAGAGGAAACTGTCCTGGCAGCAGCAAAGAGCCAGGGAGAGCTCAGGCTGGCTGGCAGCACAGCCTGGAGACTGTCCCAGAGGAGAACCCCAGCTCAGGGACTGGGAAGGCACCAGTGGTTTGTGGGGCTGCCGAGGCGTCTGTCCCCAGGCAGGGACTGCGACACCACATCCCACCCTGAGAGCAGTGATGTGGCCAAGGCTTGTGGGCTGGGAACCTGCAGCCTCACTTGGGCACTTGTGGTGGCAGTAAAACAGGACTGAAGGCTTTGGACAAAACAAAGAGGGTGGATCCTGGCTAATGCTGCTGTGAGGGTACCGGATAACACGGACACCTCCGTGGGCCCGGGGAACACGGACATCCATGGACTCAGGGAACATGGACATCTCCATGGGCCCTGTGAGGACATCCCGGGCCCAGGAGGGCTCGCTGCCCTTGTGCAGGTGGCCTGAGTTCAGGTTAATGCTGCAGATGCAGAGCCCAGGAGTCCTGCAGACAGTCCTGCTGCTCCCTCCCTGCTGTTCCAGGGCTCAATCCCAATGCCAAGGCATGGAACTGGATTCCAGGACATTGGAGCACCCCCCAGGCGACAGAGGCACAAGGTGCAGCCTTTGGGATGGAACACACAGTGCTTTGGGATTGACACATCACCCCAGACTCACAGAAACAACCAACAGTTTTCCTCCTGCCCCTCAGAGGAAGCTCAGGAAGGGAGCCAGGCATGCACTGAACGTGTGCTTGGGAGCTCCTGGGAGCCCTGGAAGAGGCACTTGGATCCCTCCTGCTCCAGAGCTTAAACTCTTAGTAGTTTATGGCATCTGAAAAAAGAAATTGAGCCAACCTACCCCTTTCCCCACTCCCTCCTGGAAGACGTGCATAATGTGTTAATTATTTACTAAAAAGACTGTGAATGTGGCATTGCAGGTATAATTAAGTGCCTATTTTGGACAAGGTATTAAGTGCTTTAGAACAAAAAGTGCTATAAAAACTATACCCAGAGTGGTGACAGGTTTCATTTTTCTTCATGAGTTTGACTTTTTTATTACATCACAACTTGAGTTTTCTGATCAGGGATGTCGCTGTCTGGTGGAGCAAAACCAGCCCCTGTTCTGGGAGACCAAGGGGAAAGAGCATCCATTGTTTAAGGAGTGCTGCTCCTCAAAAAGGGAGTTCAGCTTTTCCCAGCTCTTTACTAAGTGAACTTCCCTTGGGAAGACTGCCAGCATTCCTGCCCCGTTGTGTCTCCCAGCCCAGCACGGATCTGGCAGAGCCCACCTTGGCTTTTGGGAGCTGTGTCTCTGCCCAGGCTGGACACAGAGCTCCTGCTCAGAGGCAGCCACAGAGCTCTGGGAGAGCCACAGCCACAGGGAAGGACTGTGATTTCCAGGTGTGCCAGGCCTTGGAGCAGACCTGAACAAGCACACTCAGAGCTCACAGCTCCCTCGGGATCTGTTCTGGGATGGAGAAGGGCGAATGACATCCACCCACCTGAACTTGACCTGTGAGGTTTCAGTATGTTCCAAACATTCACAAATCAGTAAAAAAACAGTTCAAAGCTTAAGGCATTCTGGGCCCAGCTGCCCATCCCACTCAGTGAACCCAGTTTGAAGTGAGAGGAGGAGTGGGAAGCCTCATGAGGCCAGGCTGAGCTCACAGAACTGGGGCACTGGGCTGGATTGGGAGCTGGGAGGGAGATTTTTATAAACTCTGCAACAAAATTCAGCCCTGTCACAGCTGACAGAGCTGCTGTCCCTTTCTCCTCCAAGGATGAGACAGTGCACCTGAAGTCCCACATGAGAGGTGGGAACAGGATGGAGGAACAACCCCTCCACCCTCCCACCAAGGAATTCCGTACCCTCCTCCTGCCCTGCCTGCCAGGGACACCAGAGAGAGCACCAGCTCCTCTGAGACCTGCAGGTGGGAGCTGCAAGCAAAGCTCTTTCTGGGAACAAAGTTCTTTTCTGATTCAAGAAGGAAATGACTGCAGGAAGGGTGGGAGGTGAAACCAAGAACCAGCCAGTGACTGCTGTCAATTCTCCCCATGCAAAAGGCTTGAGGTGGAGATGATGCTCCCCAGAGCCTACGGAAATGGTTTTTCCTCCAGCTGGAAGGAAGTCAGCCAGCTCCCCTCGGCACAAGCAACCCCAGCTGCACTGAGGGCACCCAACCTCCTCCTCTGGGCAAGCCCAGCAACAACCGACCTCACCTCGGAGCAAGAGCAAGAGTTCTCACCCAATCCCCCTGCTCTCCTGAAAAGCACAACCTCCTTCCTCTGAAAAGCAAGGAATTTCCACCTACCATTCTCAAGCTCTAACACACCCAAAACAAGTAATTCCCACTGTCCTGGGGAATGTCTAAGCTCAGGACATGTCTTGGAAGTGGATCAGAACAGCCAACAGAAGTGAGGCCCGAGGGCAGTGAGCTGTGATCCTGCTGCAGCACAAACAGCAGCCACTACACTTGGTGCTCCATGGCAGGGGAGGTCAGAAGCTTTTGCAATTCCTTCTTTGCACAAGGTGCAAACCTCCAAAGCAGGCAGGGCTTCAGGGCCTGTTCTCCAGCTGGCCGTGCTTGACACGCCAGGCCCAGCTGACGCTGCAGTCGGGGGCCAGGGTGCACTGCAGCTCGATGCCAGAGTCGGGCACCTCCATGTCATAGTGCACAGGCTGCCCCTCCTTGGTCACCAGGCTGAAGGCAGGCACGGGGATCTGTGGAGCAGAACACACAGAGCTGAGTGGCACTGCGAGTCTCCTCCAGAACACCACACCCCTCCATCACACCCCGCTGCCCAACACAAGAACAGCTCCCAGGGACAGGTTCATGCTTGGCAGGAACATCCTGAACTCCTCTCACAGGGAAATACCTCCCAGTTGGGACTGGGCAGTGCTCACCCTGATGCCAAAGTGCCTCCCTGAGCTCTGGGCCATGGCTGGGAGGTCCTGAGCTGCCCATGTGAGCTCCTCTCCAGGTCTGTTGCTTTGTGATCTTGACAAGAACAAAGTTCAGAGAGAACCAACACCACTGGAACATTTTCTGGCCTGGTGCAACATCTTTTAGAGACGATTCCATTTTACACTCAGATGAGTCACAGTCCCACAGACACTCCAGAGTTTCTTTCAGGAACAGCCAAAGCAGCCCACAGAGAGGTTCACAGGAGTGTGCCAGCATCTCCAACAGAACAAGCTGGAGGCACCACAGCCAAACACAGCTCCTTTCCCTGAGCTGATGCTACTGCTCATGATGAAAAAGCCATACGGTGATTCTTTAGGGAGAGGGGGAAGAGTTTATAATTGACAAGAAGGATATTTTAAGCTGCAGCACAGGTGCTTTCTAAGATACAGATCCCTGTGGTCACTCTGACAATTGGCACTGGCTTACAATTCAGGTTTGATACTAGGTTTAGGCTGGATATTAGGGAAAATTTTTTCACTGCAAGAGTGGACAAGCATTGGAACAGGCTGCCCAGGGCAGTGGTGGAATCACCATCCCTGAAAAGGTTCAAAAAATGAGTAGATGTGGCACTTGGAAATATGGTTTAGTGGGCATGGTGGGATTGGTCAAAGGTTGGACTCCATATCTTGGAGGTCTTTTCCAACCTTAACAAGTCTGTGATTCAGAAAACATCCTCTGGGACCACACTCACAACAGCAGCACTGAGCTTCTGCTTCTAAAGGTGTCCTAAGGATCCCTGAACGACTCCTGGGTCTCCCTGGCATTCAGGGGTTATGAGGCTGCAGAAGGGAAGAAGTTGTTCCTCAAATGATGCACTGAACTCCCACTCTGTGTCTCACCTGGCTGCTTATCCCCGTGGCAATGTCTCCCACCTTTGTCCTGTGGAAATCCCTGATGTGCAAATTTTCTCCACTTAGCAACTGGATCTGGATTTTCACTCCTGGAATGCACAAGAGATTCCTTAACATCTGCTGAGCCACAAGGACCTCGCAGTCCACAGCAAAGCTGACTGACAAGGCACACACATGGGGAAAAACTCATTTTTGTCATTAAGGATTTAATTTATGTAGGTCTTTTGCTGAGCATGGAGCTTGCTGCAGACAGCAATGACTCACAGAGCAGAGCTGCATTTAGCAAGAAAGCAGCTGAAGTGATGGATTAATTTGCACAATATGTCCTCAAAATTCTGGGTAGATGTTTGTGGTTATAAAACATTCCTTGCACATGGAAGCTGCAAGAGGCAGGGCACACAGGCTCTGTATGTTCAGGAACTTCCCTGGATTTTACTTGTACAGACCCAGTGCCTTCCACCCATCTGTGAACGGGGCAGACTGGGCCTCCTCATAACCCATCTTTAGGGGGGTCTGTGCTGGCACAGCCAACTGAAGGATAAAAGGAGCTCAAAAACTCCATATCCAGCCCCTCTAGATAGCGAGAAAATGATTCCTGGCCATTTATCCCAAGTATGGAAATGCAGACCCACCGTTGAAGTAGCTGGGAGTGTCCGTGTGCCGGCTGCGGCTCAGCAAGTTGTTCCAGCTGCAGCTCTGCCCGTCTGCCTGGCTGTTCCAGGAATGGATCCCAGAGCTCATGGTGTCCCTCAAGCTGTGAGAAGCCTTCATGGAGTTCTGCAGGAGTAAGCACAAGTTTGTCTGAAGCTCCAAAAGAAAATGAGCTGGCAGGAGATGAGCATTAAAACAAGGTCAGGAGGAAAAAGGTGGAAATCCAGAGGTATTTAAGGCTGGGCCTTAGTTAGTCAACATTTCTGTGCCATCTGGGAAAGGGAACGGATAGCAGTGCAACAGTGTGCAGACATTGTAGATATTCTCAACAGTTAAATCAATAATGAGCTGAAGAGTTGGGTGAGAAAAGAGGAGTTGTACTGATTGGCAGGAGAATTAAACCTGACTTAAAATATTTGTCACTTACTGACATGAGAAACACACAGGAAAAACAATTAACTGTACAAAACCAACTACAGACTCTGTGCTGCTGCACTGTTGGGAAGGGTCTGTATTGTCCCAGTCAATCTGACAACATCAGCACAGTGGTCTGTACCAGCCAAAAGTCAAGTTAAATGCATGGAGTAGGTGTTAGTGGGGAAAACCAAGCAGAGTCAGATCCCACACTGCACACCGTGTGTGTCAACAGCTGAGCTGTGCAGAACTCCCTCAGTCCTCCTCAAAAAGCACTGGAAGACTGAGAAGAGAGACAAAAATAGGACACAAAGCTGCTCCCAATCAGAACTGGCTCCTGCAGATCCCAGGCTGCACAAATTTGGGACTCAATGTCTTTGAAAACTGTGATCGAAGGGCTTTTGTCCTTCTCTGGTCCAACAAGGCTTATTCAGTGTTCCTCACTGGTATTCCCTACCTTAGCAACACCACAGAGAGCAAACCAATTTAATTGAAATTGGCATTTTACTGACTAGGACTATGTATTCATTAGTATCAATGGGTTAAAATAAGTCCTTGGAGAATAGATCCACAGGCTGGGAATGAATATCCAAGATTTGGGTCTCTATTTTCCTGTCCCATTCTCCTGGTCTTTCCCTAAACTTCCCACTGGTGGCCATGGCCAGGAAGACCCTGCACAGCTGCTTGGTGCAGCTTCTACTTCCATCACTGCCTCCCCAGCTCCCTTCTCCTGCACAGACAGGACTGAGGCTGCTGAGATTTTCCATATCCACACACTTGAAGCTTCCAGGGAGGATACTGCACAGGAGAGCCTCTGGAGGAAAGGATCCATGCTGGACAGTGAACCAAAGCACAGCTAAAGCCCTCAACAGTGCAGTGGGCATGAGCAAAGCTTTCTTCCCAAGGTGCTCCCCAGCAAACTGGGTGTCAAAAAGCAGCAGCAAAGGTGAGAAACTCCAGATTTCCATTGGTCACAGCTCCCAGTTTTCCAGAGGGGTCAGCCAGCCACCCCCATCCATCCCCACTCACCTTCTCACTGGCATCTGACACAAAGGGGCTGTCGATGCTGAGGCACGAAAGCATTTGCTCTTGCTCTTCCAGAGAGTAAGGCTGGGAAAGGCTGTTCAGAAACAGTTCTGCAGCAAAAGGAAGAGAAGGGAGATGTTTCTAGGGTTTCCTTCCACGCCTCCCTGCTCTAATCACAGCTCTGCAATTAACACCCAAAGCTTCTTCAGCAACATTAATGAACATTCATATTGGTGCCAGCAACACCCAACACACAACTCTGCCACGTAGAGGCCACAGCCAGCACTGTGACACAGGGAAACTGAGCCAAGAGGAGATGGACTGTGCAACAACATGCAAAATAGCACCCAAAATTTCCCAGCCCTTGCCCATTATGTATCCTGTGAGATGTCACTCCAGATCCATCCATGTTATCAGGGAAAGGTCAAACTCATGGACTCAGCTCTCACCAGTATCTAGATGCTTGTACTCCCTTATCTGGATACAAGGACTTACAAATACTGCAAATATTCCTGATAATATCCAGATATCCCATATCTAACCAGCTCTTACAATGCTGCTGAGACCCAAAGCCATTTGAGAAAGAAGCTGCACACCAGCAACCCCTAAAATTCCTCATTCCTCAGTTTCCTGACACAGTTACAATTCAAACCACTTTCTTCCTAACTTGAAGCTTTCCATTCACTTAAAAAGACTAGAAAATATGGGAGAAAAAAAGAGTGAAATGTAGAGTTATACTGGGGCAATGGAACTGGACAAACCACTGATTTCCACACTGAATTTACTGCTGGTTTTCAAACTCTGGATTGCTGTTGGTAACCAGATTCCTTGGCTGGTGCTGTAGATTTTCCAATGCCCAGAACAAAACAGTTGCAGGCTGATTTTAACTGTACTGCTTTGCTTGACATGTGCCATCCCTTTACTTTTATCCTGGCTTGTCTCAATTTTTTAAAAAAAATTATGTTTGAACCTAAAATTCCAGATGAAGTTGGAATTCTGACACTGTTTACACAGTGCAAATAAGCACAAGTCTGAAACAGGCTGTTTTCTAAGATGTTCCTGCACCTCTCTCAGAAGGTTCCCTCCTGTTCAGGAGGAAGGAAGTTCTGTTCACTACCTTTGTGGCAAATTTAATTGGTTAAGAACTATTAGTTTTGGTTGTTTAAAGGAAGGTTGAGCAATTTGTGTAACGAGAAAGGAACTATGAGCAAAATGACATCCAAGCTGAAAACCCGAAAATAACTGTCAACAGGCCAAGAGAAAGCAGCTGTATTTTTATCCTGCTCTCAAGCAAAAAAAAAGCTGAATTCCTCCCCTAGCCCAGTGCTCACCAATTTCCAGCTGCTGAAGTTCTTGCTCCGAAATGGTTGTGGCTCTTTCCACGTGGCTGCAGCTCTTCAGGGGCAGAGGAGTTGAGGAGAGAGGAAGGGGATCACAGGTCTCAGGTAACTCCTTGCCCTCATTCCAGTGGGTTCCCTCAACCTCCTCTGTTTGCTCCAGAGATGGGGGTGGTAGGACTGGGCTGGCACAGGAAACTTTGATTGACAGTTTTGGGTCAGAACCAGTCTCAGAAACTGGGCTTACTGTGGGGGACAGGGATGTCTGTGCACTGTTTTCTTTGTTCAAAGATAAATGTCTGGGCTCTCTGTATTCACCTTTCCAGGGGCTTCTCACACCTCCCACTACAAAAAACAAAAGAAACAAACAATAAATAAATACAAACATTATCAAATAAAGCAATAAAACAGGTAAAAGTTTTCCTTTGCTGTATGAGTTTTTGAAGTGTATTTGCTGTAAAATGCCCAGCTTCTTCAAAAGATAAAACCAGATCACCTCCACAAATTCTTGCTGTATTACAGAACCACTGACCAGGATTAAGTTGAAATAAATTAGTGATGGTGTCAGAGGGAAGACTGAACCACAAGTATGAGTTACAGCTAAGGATGCAATAAACCTCCGCTTGCAGTTGTGCTGCACACCAGGCTCTCCAGGTGCAGCTGACAGGAGCACAGCACCTGAACAAATCCACAGAGAGCTCAGCTCCTTCAGCAGAGAAGGAAGAAGAGCATGTGACAGTACACAGGAAATTATCATTTATTTGGGTGACAAACACTCGGCTGCAGGCAAAAGCCATCAACCCAAAATATGCATCAATGCTGTGAAAATGATATACTGGACAATAAAACAGACTGGTGCTTCCCAAAGGAACAGAACCAGCAACTCTCCCAGTGGGAATACGAAGGTTTAGCTACAGCAGTTACATCAGGACATTTCTACCTTCCTCAAGGGCCACACTGGTCTTAGTTTTGAGCTCCGACGCAGATGCCCTGTGGAGAGGCTCCTTCTCCAGCCCCAGCTTAATAATCTCAGCAGTGAGAGGGTTGCAGGAAGGTGGAATTTCCCTCAGAGGAGGCGGCTCTTTAGCGATCTGTGTAACAAACAGGAAGTGAAAGAGGTTAGACCAGAGAGGCTTCATTTGATTTCAGGAAGGTTCTTCCCACCCCGAGAGCATTTCCAACTGAAATGAAAGCATTAAGTGAGAACTGAATAGTAATTTTATTACAGCTGAATGGCTCAAAAGTCACACCCAAGTCATGAGCAGGGTACAGAAGAACAGCCCAGGCAGAGCAGGCACAGGGAATGCTCAGCTCCCAAAGCAAGGCTGGCATCCTCTCAGATGCCCAGCTGGCTCCCAGCCATCCATCCCGAGGCAAGCGCTCCCTGGCCAGGAATAACAAGCTCTGGCAGCTCACCTGCCTGGCACTGCAGAGAGGCTGGGTCACTCACCTTCAGGCAGAGGGGGTGGTTGTAGTACTGGGTCCAGGGGTGGCAGCCGTTGAGCATGTGCAGCATCATGCAGCAGCTGCTCCACACGTCCACCTTGGAGTCACAGCGCTTCCCCATCACCACCTCCGGGGCCATGTGGGTCTCTGTGCCAGGCACGTAGTTCCCTAAAACCATCCAGGAGAAGACTCATTGCATGCAGGCAAGAGAACTGCTCCAATGCCACTGGTGGGAGGCCTAAGGCAGAATTTCTCTCTTTTCAGCTGAAGTGAGAGATGTCACCTTCATAGAACGGAATGGTTTGGGTTGGGAGGGACCTTAAACCCCCCCAGTCCCACCCCTGCCATGGGCAGGGACACCTTCCACTGTCCCAGGGTGCTCCAAGCCCCGTCTAACCTGGCCTGGGACACTTCCAGGGATCCAGGGGCAGCCACAGCTGCTCTGACACCCTGTGCCAGGGCCTCCCCACCCTCACAGGGAGGAATTTCTTCCCAGTATCCCATCTTCTCTGGCAGTAGGAAGCCACTCCCTGTGTCCTGTCCCTCCGTCCCTTGTCCCAAGTCCCTCTCCAGCTCTCTTGGAGCCCCTTTAGGCACTGGAAGGAGCTCTAAGGTCTCCTCTGAGCCTTCTCTTTTCCAGGCTGAACAGTCTGAGCTCTCCCAGCTTTTCTCCATAGTGGAGGGGCTCTACCTTAACCCAAAAGGCAGCATTGTGTGCTTTTAGAAGCTGTTCCCTCTCAGACCCATCCCTTATACACAGAACAGGGATTAAACTTCCCTTTCAAGCAAATCTGGGAGGCAAAACTTGAGCCTGATGTTAGAAAACGTATCCTTCTCTTTCAACCGCTGCATGAAGAAGCACTGTTAAGTTTAATTGTCAAAAAAAAGGAATTTTGCTTTAGTGGAGGCCAGGACTTTTCCCCACTACTTAGTGAGGTTACACAACAAGTTAGAATAGGATTTTAAAGTTTCAGTGTGGTTTCTTGCAGGGACAGAACACTGAATGCAGCATGCTGACATAATCTTACAAAATCCCTTCTAGCCTGGGAGATAAGGACCATCACCTCCCAAATTTAGGGCCATTTTGTCTGTCAGCGGGATGCCTCACAGTAATACCAATAAACCAGACACCCTGAGCAATGCTCAGCCTGGAAAATGCAGTTGCTTGCAAATCAGCCACATGTAAATGTTCAAGAGAAAGAATGAGTCAGAAGGGCAATTCTTCAGAAGAGCAGCAGCAAAGCCTCACCTGTGACCAAGCACTTTCCCAGCCCGTCCGGGTGCAGGTGAGCAGAGTGGCCAAAGTCACACAGGAGGGCCCTGCTCCCATCGTCCGACAGCAGCACGTTCTCCGCTGCCAACGAGAAGGGTTCCATTAGTACCTCTGGATTCAGAGATGGGAAAAACAGTCAAAAGCACACAGAACTACAGTTTTTTAAGCCCAAAGGGTTTATTTCTCCTGTGGAGTGTCACTGGCTTAAGCAAATACAGAGCTGTAATTATCTCTGCTTATAAACCACCAATTACCTGCCCTGGAGATTCTTGTAGCCCAGTGGAGGGGCAGCCTGGGCAAGCAGCCTGGCAGACCCACAGGGTGACAGGAGGAGGTGACAAATATGATATTCCTAGCAGTCTAGAACCAAGGGAAACTCTAATTTCAAACACAGATCTGAAAATCTAGCAGGTAGATCCCATACCTTTAGTAAGTAATCCCATAATTTAATCTCCAAGCAGTTTGCCTCTTCTAAGAAAAAGGGAAGAACAAGGTACTTCAAACACTTTCCTACCTTTGACATCTCCATGGAGAATGTTTTGAGCATGAAGATACTCCAGACCCTCTAACACCTGGCCCAGGTAGCTGAGGGCTCTGTCCTCTGGCAGGCAGCCACTCTGTTTAATGAGCTGCCCTAATGAGCCACCTAGAAAGGAATCCAGGGAGTCCATGTTAGCTTATCTTTAAATTCTCCCCAGCATCATCAGCATTCCTGGTTGTTTCCATTGAAAAAAGGAGATTTTCCAGATCTGACAGCACTTATCTTCCACACATGGCTCTGTTCCTTTTGTGTATTCCCAGAGTCTCTGCTGCCCACAAAACCAGGCCTTGTTCATAAGGCTTTTTGCTTAGTGTCAGTTTAACAGTGTTGCTTTGGAGCAGAAGCAACTGCTCTGTGATCAGAACGGGCATTTCTAGGTGTAACTGACCACCAGCTCACTCTTCACAGCCTGTTTCCCATGGTTCTGGCCAGAAGAAGAGCACCAGGCAATGGAATCATCTAGGTTTGCTTAGACAGTATCCCCTCTTCCAGGGCATGTGCTCCACGAGGTGCCCTGCAAATCAACAGGAAGCACAAACCAGCCCCAGCTGTGTTTTACTGGGAAAAAGAGACACCTTGAACTGGAGCGAGGAAGGACTGGGAATTATTCCCCCCACAGCAAGCCCACTGCAGGGATTACACACACCCATCGCAACCCCCTCGGGAATTCACACCAGGAATATTCTGGATGCATCGAGGAACTAACAGATTCAAACTGGGGCAGGAGGAAGAGGAGGTCAATGTGCACTGGACAGTGCCAGTGGTGCTTCCATGGTGCTGTCCCCTCCTCACCCTCCATCAGCTTCATGAAGATGGTCACCCAGGGGCCCTCCTTGACGGCGCCGTACAGGGGCACCACGCTGGGGCTCGTCACGGCCGCGCACGTCGTCAGCTCCTCGGCACGGAAGTGTTCCACCTGCACCTACGGAAACAGGGAGGCACTGAGCGATTCCTGGGATGGAGCCTGTCACAACTGTCCCTCTCTGGTGGCTGTGTGACAAGCAGAGGCACCAGGATGGGTTAATTGGGCTTGATGGTCTTGGAGGTCTTTTCCAAACTTGATTCTGTGACCTTCTTTAACAGAACTCAGTGAGTGCAGCAGAAAGTGGGAACACTCGGGATGATAAACCCTCAATGTCTAAGGAAAGTGAAGATTTATCACAAAAGATGCCAGCTTGCAATAACTCCAGATTACAGCTGAGGACTGGTACCCTTCAGGAGTAAGGTAATTTCTGTCTCAGTAAAAAGATAATTCTGACAACTGAACATTCTGCTTTTATAAAAGAAGGAGAAAAAAACCCTGGGGATGGTGCAAAACTTGACAAAAATTCAACTCCCCCAAAGCAGGAGGGAATACAAAATATGTCCACAAGCAGCGATCTGCATGATCACCTTTTTAGGTGGTGTTCGTCCTGAAAATGGTTAAAGAAAAACTTTATTTGCTAAGTTCAGCCAAACTAAATAAAACAAGAATTTGCTGAAGTCCAGAAGGAAAACATGAATCATGAAGATTCTGGTGGGAAAAAGATGCATCATGTTTCTTCACTGCCAGCAATCCAGCTATAGCTGGTTTTCTTTCATCTCAAGAATTTGGAGAGCAGGTGCTTCCAACACCAGGTCTGGTGAAAGAAGGTGAGGTAGTGCCCTCCTCTCACAGGCAGGCAGCAGAAACTGGAGACAGTTACTCATGGAAGATTAAATAGATCATAGAGAAGTGTCCAATTTGCATGTTAGAACTCTCTGCTTTTAGAGTGTGAGCTAAGAAGATGCATTTCTGATATAAAGCAGTATCATTTATCCTTCAGTAATTTGGGGGGGGAAATGACGTTTTGAAAGACTTCAGCTTCTCCTACTTTCATGTTTCCCTTTTGAGCACAACCATCCTCCTTCCTGAAAATACACCCCACAAGGAACAGCTATTTCTCCCAAGACTGTGGATTTGCCACATGGATAATACATTTAAATAGCTACACACTGACAGGAAACAGGCTGGTTGTGTCACCACTAAATTTCACACCTGAACTGTGAGGATGCAGAATAGGAATTAATTTTCTACATGCTTGAGAGATGTTCGCTTCTATAGCTGACAACTGAAATGGTTAAAGAAATACACACACTGGCTTATCTTGACACATCTTTCCATAGGGAGCACAGCAAGCTGAGCCCTGTGTAAATGGGGGAAAACGGACATTTTAAACAGAAAAATGCAAGTAACGGTTCTTTTTGCACATAATATTTTTGTACTCAAGACAAACACTTCCCACACACTTGTTGAAGTTTTCTAGTGAAGCAATGTGAGAAACATCAGTTCACAAGGGTGATGAAACTATTCAAGTGTAAGTTCAAATAAAATAGTTTACATTTTCCTCCTCTCCTTGCATCATCCCTCTGTCTGCATCCCTGAGGCCCCCATGGCAGCCTACAAACCAATACCCTGATCCAGCTTATATTCCACACACTTCCTACATCGTGTGACAACGGCACATCCTGGAGTACAATAGATTATAGTGCCAGCTTCTGGAAAAACACACATCCTTTGCTGCATCTGGAACAGCATCACCTCAGAACAATGTGCCAGCACTGCAGATGACACTGAGGAGATGAAAGCTCTGTTTTCAGAGCCTACTGACTGCCTTGGGTTTTCCCTACTTTATTCCTTTTTCAACAGGGAAATAAATACCTGCCATGTAACCATTTACACCAGACATGGCTTGAGATAAGAATAGTTAGATAACAGACAACCCACAGGGCTGTTGCTCCCCCGCAGTCACTCACAATCGTTCAGAAATCTCTACTCTTGCCTCAGCACCCAGGATCCCTTTCAGCACACTTTAAAGCCAAGTGAACTTATTTCTGGCTGCTGAGCTTCACCCCTGTGCACATACAGGTCTTCCATCTGCTTCTCTCTCTGCCATCAGTCTGAAGTTTTCCCTTGGACACAACAGCAGCACTTCACCATGACTGTACAACAAGGTCCTAAGGAGGACCTGGGAAGAGCTCTCTCTCCATGTGCTTTCCTGTGCCAGGACCCCCCTTCTCTCACACAGAATTACCTTCTTGGCAGCACACTGAAATCCTGTCTGCTTGTCCTCTATCTTGTACACTTCCCCAAAAGAGCCAATGCCCAAAGAACCATGGCACTTGGTCCAGTGAACCTCTTCTCGGTACTCGTAATCCACCGGCTTCAGCTTCTGGAAGTCCGAATAGAAAACAAGATGAAGCAAGGAAAGAGAACCTTAAACGTTGAGCTGCACAGACAGAGATGAACAGTCTCAGAAGCAGCACAAGGACAGCACCTCTCTAGAAATCCCAGTCCAAGATAACTTCTGTCACAGGCTTGAGATGAAACCACACAGGATCAACCTACTTGATTTCTGTGGGCTCTATTGGATCTAAACCAAGTGCACCTCACTGTTGTAAAGAAAGGCCACCAGGATTTGGATGGCTTTGGAGCTCTGTGTTCCTCCCTTCTCATGCAGGACATAACTACAAAGCTAAATCCTACAACAAACCAAGATTCCCCTTGACTAATGCAGGCACTGTGTTAAAGCTTTTCTGCAGTCAGTAGATGGAGACTGTGCCTTAGGTGTCACTGTGAACACGTTCACGCAGGTAAGGGACACTCTGAACTCCACAGACCATACTGACAGGGCCACACTGATCCCAGGGCAGTCCTCCAGGAGGACTTTAAGGTGTTGAGAGAGAACTGAATTCAGAAGAAGTGAATCATGTTTCTAGGATTTAAACACATTTGTGTGCCCAGGCCCTGTGCTTGGCAAGTGACACTGCAGGAGCTGCTGGTCCCAGCAGAGGCACAGACTGGCCTCCTGCACCTCCCCTTCTATGCAGCCCTGGTTTCTGTGACAATCCAGCTCATCCAGAGCCAATAAATATTGCAGCCTGGCTGAACGGATTGGGCTCTTCCCCAGCAAACAGAGGACGTGGTTGAAGACTGACTAAGCACAGAACCACCGCTCAGAGACGGGCCTGCATGTCTGGTGACTGAGCACAGCATGGAGCCAGCAGTCTGAGACATACAGGGCTTTAATTCCTGCAGAAAACAACTCTGCATCATTATCTGGCAGCTTTAACC
This sequence comes from Lycocorax pyrrhopterus obiensis, assembly GCA_014706295.1. Taxonomy (NCBI): domain Eukaryota; kingdom Metazoa; phylum Chordata; class Aves; order Passeriformes; family Paradisaeidae; genus Lycocorax; species Lycocorax pyrrhopterus. Next base: position 5,035,505 of record JACSVZ010000027.1, read on the forward strand.
AGACCCAGAACCATTGAGAAAATGCAGTTATAGAAGCAAGCACATGGATGCAGACTATCCCTCTCCCAAAGCCCAGGAGAAACTCTGCCTCCCACCACTCCAGAGTGTGGCTCAGATCACCTCATTCAGCAGCACGCCTTCATTTTCACTCGCTTCATGGAATTGTTCCTTCGGCTCCAGCCCACCTCCTCTCCATGTCTTGGCCAGGCTGGCTAAATTTTGTGGTTCACCAAAACTCACGCTCCCCTTCAAGGCATCTACCAAATATTCTTCCACAGAAAGCTTGTCTGAACTGGTTTGCACAGACTGGTTGATGCATTTGGTGAAATCGTATTCTAGGTTTAAGCCAGATAAGCGACTGTCTTGATAGTTGAGGTCACCATGGAAGTACGTATCCAGAGCATTCCGCTTCACGGCATGGAGGGGATTGTCCACATGTGGGAAATGGGGGGGAAGGATGTTGTAGGGAAAAGGATGGAGAGTCTCAGGCTGGGGAACAGTGTCCCTCTGTTTCCAAACATGGTTAAGGCACTGAATAGGGCTGATCAGCTTGTGCAGTTCAGTTTTGTATTGGCTCCTTGGGGAATGGAGTTTGCCCGTGGACAGAACTCTGTCAGGCTTCTCAAAAGACAGTGGATCATAGCCCAAGTTCTTGTTAAATTCAGGAACCCAAAAACTGTTTCTATAAAGAGTACTTTGGTGTGCTTCATCCTCCTAGAAAACAAAACCAAAGAGCTGAGCAGGAACCTCAGTACAGACACCCAACATTCACCCAAGAGCTGTTAGGAGTTTGCAGGAACAGTACAAAAGGAAGGTTGAAGATTCTCACCTGGACAGGAATTGGGGTGCAGCTCTCCTGTTCTGGAGTTCTTGGACTTCTCCTGCCAGCAGCCACAGGCTGTCCTTTCAGCTTGGATCTTTTCTTGTGCCGTTTCTTCTTGGCCCTGCCCCGATGCCTCCCTCTCCGGGTGGGTGCCATCCTCCCCTCCGTGGCATGGGCCACATTGTTGGGGATCTGATCGAGACTGTCCGAGCGGCTGCTGGAAACCAGAACACAGCAGGACTCTGAGATGTGACAGGGGAAGCACAGCTCAGGTGACACCTCTGACCCACAGAAAGAGGACTGGCAACTCTGCCTCCTGAGGGTCAAAGAACAGAGAACTAAAACACAACTGCTTGCCTTCTAATAGGGGTAAGTCCAAGGTCCAGGCACAGCAGCACCTCTGGCATGGTATAAAAGAAATGGTGGGGTGCGGGGGAAGCAAAACATTAAAGTGTCCTAGGGTTTACAAATTCTGGAAGAACAATGAGACTGGAACATGCAGTCACAGAATGGTTTGGGTGGGAAGGGACCTCAAAGCCCATCCACTGCTACCCCCTGCCATGGGCAGAGACACCTTCCACTGTCCCAGGGTGCTCCAAGCCCCATCCAGCCTGGCCTTGGACACTTCCAGGGATCCAGGGGCAGCCACAGCTTCTCTGGGCAATCTGGGCCAGGGCCTTACCACCCTCACAGGGAGGAATTCCTTCCCAATATCCCACCTAACTCTGCCCTCTGGCAGTGGGAAGCCATTCCCCCTTGTCCTGTCACTCCAGCTCCTTTGTCCAAGTTCCTCTCCAGCTCTCTTGTATGTTTCTTTTTTGAACATAGCAAAGCAGAGGGAAAAGCACTGCATGTCTCCAGGCTGCTCTGAGACAGTTTATGGGTGATTTCTAGTGAGCACAGAGATGATGTATAAATGCAGTCTAGTTTGAAAAATTATTGAAATTAATAAACGCATTCATAATATCAACACCTGCTCTACTTTGAAGGAAAAGAGCTTTGCACGGAGAAAAGGGATGTCTAAGTGCACTCAAATAAAACAGCTTCCAAAAGCCAAAATGTGCTGGCTTGTAGAGCTCAATACTACAACATGATTTCTAGGAATGCACAGATATACACAACACTCCAGCTGGGGTCTGCACAAAGAGATGAACTCTTAAGAGGGATATTTGCCTGCAGTTACTCAGGGTCAGAAAGAAGTGGTCTCTAATGTTCCTTTCAACCCATTCTGTGATTCTATGATTCAACACCAACCATAGCAGTTAGATTTTTTAAATTAAGCTCTAAGTGAAAACAGGATTTCTGATCTTCAAGTGAAGCAATTTGACTGTTCCATTGACTCAGAACAGTTCTGAGACATTCCTCTGCCTTTCCTGACCACTGATGCAGGGCACAGCCAGCATTGCTCTCTCCATCTTTTCCTGATGTTTTAGTGCCAAAAGATGCCATAAGTAGAGTTCTGGCTAATGGCATCAGCACAATGCCTTGAGCCTGAACACACAGCTGGTGTGCATCCCAGAAAACCTCAGAACCCACATAAAACCCCTCAGAAATGGGGCACTTTGCACTGCTTCAGATGGTTCATGGGACAACATCATAAAGCCACTGGGCAGCGTCAAACCACACAACCCACAAGGTGTCTGAAGCCACGAGGAAACAGGCAGCACCTAATTCTGTACCCCAATCGCCCATTTCAGGGTGCGGGGGCTGCCTGACGGAGCTCCAGTGCTTAAGAAAGCTCCAGTATGTGCCCCAACAGGAAGATATTCTTCATGAAGAACAAACAGCTCACTCCCAGGTGACTCCAGAAAAGCAATTCCCAGGCCTCCACTTGTCCATCACAAGTGTCACTGTCCCTTTTACCACTTCCAGCATCTCTGTGTTCACAACTTCTGTTGCTGATGTTGTCACTAAGCAAAGGTTCTCTCATCCCCTTTTATCCTTCCATGAAACTAAGCTGTTCCCTTTTCTGAGGACTCTTTCTAGCAGCAGTCCAGTTTCACACAGCTTTTCAGCAGATGGTGTAACAGTTTCAAAAGCATCAGCACAGTTCAGTTAAAAAAGACTGAAAAATTCTCCTTGGATCCTTCTACTTCAAGCCTACGAACTTTAAAAAAACCAGTCATTTTAAAAGAAATTTGACCATCCAGAAACAGAGGCAGAAGGCTATAAGGGCAGTAAATCTGCAGGCATGTGTGTTCAAGTGGTTTGTGCCTAAATTTGTATTTTTTTCCCAACAGGAAGATGTTTTGGGAAAGACACATTCTCACCAGGCCCCAGACTGAAGAGCTAATTCCAACAGGAATGCTTTTGGAAAAATATTTTAAGTGCAGAGAGCCAGGGTGATTTGGAACAAGGACGAGTCAGCAGACACAACAGTGAAGAGGGGTGTTTGTGTTAAGAGGTCTCTCACCTGTAACGTTTACTGTGAGCAATAAAGGATCTCTCTGATAAAGTGGGGCTGAACTCCTGACTGTTTTCACCTGTATGAAAGAAAACAGGATCATCACTTGCCTTAAGCCAGGCGAAGTCTCTCCCAGTAACAACTGGACTTAAACAGCTCTACCACTGTGCTAAATGAGCGATCCGGACAATCACTGCACAGTCATGTCACACCACCCACACTACATTCTTCCTCCCCCACAATTAGGAGGCTTCCCAGCTATCTCCTGATCCCCCAGCTCTTTCCCAGATGACAGCTTTACTTTGGTTTCCTCCTCTTTATCCCCTCTTTTAAACACCTTTCAGAAGTCAGCCAAGAACAGGTGACCCACAGGACACAGATCTGGTTGATGTGCACGGGCCTCATGCTGGTCTGTTATTTATGCTTTACTCAGTGGATGCTGCCACAATATCAGGAGATTTCATGAGCTTCCTAAATAGAGTCTGGGATGTGTCATCAGCTCCACCCCACTTGGGATTACAAATAGATGTGGTCTCAGCTCTCCAGGAGCGCCGAGGGAGTGAAATCTCATCCCTCTTTACACATTCCTTTTTCTCAATGAAGCGCAGCCCGCCCTGCTACTCACATTCTGCTTGGGCAATAATAGAAATTGATGCACAGCCTTCTTCTGTTTCTTCTTTTGCTGTTCCTTTGGTGATTACATCATTCAGGATTTTCCACTGACTGTGAAAGATGACCTCCTTTGAATCTTCTACTTTGCAAACACTGCTCTGCTTTTCACTCACTGTCTCCTTCAGCCCCTCGGCAGCCGTGAGCTCCTTCTTGTGCTTGACAGCTGGATCAGGAGCTCCTTGGCATGCAATTCCCATCACTGCCATTTCCCAGGTTCACAGACACTGAGCAAGAACAGAAAAACAAAACACTTGTCAAAATACTTCACAGACAGAAGCAGCTTCAAGTTCATGAGAAACAGGAGGCTCCTGAAGGTATCAGATTAATAAATAATTTAAACTAAATCAAGGTCCTGCCCAAGTTCTGTGCTGGAGAAAAGCCCTGGAGTGCCAGTCTTCCATTTCTGACTTGGACCACTGAAGATCTGAATATTCAACATTCTCATGACTGAAAATATGCAACCACATGGGTTTCAGAGAAATTCAATTCTTGGTATATTCCCTTAACTTAAACACGAACAGTGAAACCAAAGAGAAGAAGGAACTCCCATATCACTAAACAGGAAGACTATTCATCCCCAAAAAAAGAAAAAAAGGGAAGACATGAAAGTTCTTCTCCTAGAGTGCACCTGGGGGGAATTATACTGTGCTCTCACACCACATGAATGGCCATAAACTCAGCTAATTCCCTTTCTCCCTGTGCTCAGTCATCCTCAAAGCCATTCCTCATTCTCCCTCAATGAAGCCAGGCTCGACAGCCATCCACAGATCCTCCCTCACTCCCTTCCTTCCTCTACATCACCAACAACTTCTGCAATCCTTGCTCAAGCCCATCAGAAGTGGGGCTCTTACAGAGTGCAGGATTCATGGAAGTTGGTGTTGGATAGAGGACAGTGACGGTACTGGAATAGATCCCTCTGCCTGGCAGCTGGGGAGGGGATCAGCACAGGCTGTGAGCTGACCAGGAACACAAATGGAGCTCCAAACAAGTCCCAGCACAGGCCAAACCTTGGCCAATTGGCAGCACAGAGGAAGGTGGGAGGGAGCCAGGGATGGAAAGGGAGAAGCATAAACCAGCATGGAAGCAAAGCACTGAGGGACAGGATGGGGATACCCAGGGGTGAAAATCAGCAACGTGGAGAGTGAGGAGTTCCCTACAGCATGAGCCCCTGGGGAATGCAGCTTTGGTTTACCCCTGATCTCCTCACCTTGGATTCTGGAGAAGTTAAACCAGTGGTTTCCTTACAAACCAGAATATGGTCTGTTGCCCCTTAAGTGCAGAGATCCCTTCCTTGTGCCAGTCCTCCCACAGCACAAGTGTAAAACCTTAAAATGGACATTTCCACCCTAAGCAATCCATGGAAGTTCAGAAACCTTGGGCAGCGTATACAGGTATTAAGTACCACAAACCCAGGACGGGACAAGGAGGGACATTTAAACAGAGGCCAGGAAAACTGAGATATCAGCACCACTACAGGAGCACACCTTGAGGCTCATCAGCTTCAATGTGCACAAATCTTTCTTCTTCTTTTTTTTTTTTTCTCCTTTTTCCTTTCCCTTTCCTTTTCTCTTTCTTTTTTTCCCCATCTTGAGCAGCTGCCTGGGGCAACAGGACACTGACTCCAACAGGCTCCCAGCAACAGAGATGAATCAGGAAAATAAAATGAGTGGGTGCTCCATGCCTGAAGGACCACCAAGGAAAAGTGAGGCATTTGGGAGCCAAGTGCATGAACCTTGGTGCTGTGAGTCACCTAACAACCTGGCAGGTATACAAGGAAAGTCAACAATGACCACATTCAGTGGCCAAACAGAGAACAGCTGCTGTGCAAAAGAAGTGCTGATGACAGTATCCCACTCATTACGGCCGTCCCGCTCCCTCTCCTCTACAGAAATTATGTCAATTCTCAGTGCTGTAAAATAATCCCTTGGAGCAGCAGGAGCAGAGCCTGCCAGATGACTAACCCAGCCACCAGTGACCAAACTGACAAGTTCAGAGCTATTTTTATCCTCACTCTCTCCTGACTTGCATTAACTCTGTCTCTCCTTGCCCTCCCCTTACCTTCAAGGTCCTTCAGTGCAAACCAATTCCCATCGCCAAAAAATACAGAATTCTACAAGTCCCTCCTCAGCTGAGTCAAAGGAGAACAGAGAGAGGGGAGAAACAAAACTGCAAGTCCTTGTCGCCCTCTGAAATGGCAAAGAATAACAAGGAAACATAACTGAGATTAAAGTCAACAAAGCTCTACCTCACTTGCAGACTCAAAGAGACCGAGGCAGCAATTGTGAGCAACGGCCTCGACCCGGGCAGAGCTCAGCCAGTTTAATGTGTGACTCAGGTCTGTGGGGCTGTGCAGGACCAGAACCTGCAAGCCCAGCCTGGTTTAACTGTTGCTGCACAATGTTCAGTCCTTGGAAAAGTCAAACGCCAACTATTTTTATGGTGTGTATAGCAAAGCGCGGTGGGCAGAAGTTGTGATTAAAAATAAGCAATCAGAACTTTAAAATAGTTTTTGAAGTGTAACTTCTGCCTGGAGAAAAGGGGGCTCAGGGGGGACTTTTCTTGCCCTCTACAGCTTCCTGACAGGAGGTTGAAGCCAGTTGAGGGTTGGGCTCTGCTCCTGGGGAGCAAAAGACAGGACAAGAGGAAACGGCCTCAAGTTGTGTCAGGGGAGGTTCAAGTTGGATATTGGGGAAATTTCTTCACTGAAAAGCTGTTCAGGCATTGGAATGGGCTGCCCAGGGTCCACCCATCCCTGGAGGCATTCAAAAAACAAGCAGACATGGCACTTCATGGTATGGCTTAGTGGGCACGGTGGGATTTGGTTGAACGTTGGACTGAATGACCTTGGAGGTCTTTTCCAACCTCAGTGATTCTGTGATTCAGAACTGAACAGGCCTGACTCATCTCTGCGCACGTGGAGGGGGCAAAGAGAGATGTAAAGTGCTCCTGAGTCCCACTAATTTGGACACAGGCACTGGGTCTCTCCCCAGACCCCATACACAGCCCTTCTCAGGGAGCTCCAAATAAAAGGGAGCCTGGGCAGCAGCAAATGGGTACCTGAGGATGCACAGGAAGCCCACTAAGAACAGGATTTAGCCACACGAGACGCTCTGGAGCTGCGGTTCCCCTGCCTGTTTACGTGCTCCAGGATGAGCACAGCTTCCTGTACAGACACAAGGCACAGACGTGCAACACGGGGAGCTTCACGTTCCTGAGCTGGAGGGTGGTTGTATCCTACCCAGAACTGCTTCTCCGGTTTTCAAAACCTCCTCTCCCTCAGCCAGGTCACTTAGATACAGCTGTAATTCTTGCTTTCAATATCCCTGACTTTCTTCCTTCTGTGGACATGTGATGGGCTCGTTATTTTCAAGGCAGAAAGGGGAAGTCAGGTAATGATGCAGGAGATAAGAGTGGATACTGCACTCCTAACCCACAACGGGCTTTTGATACCAGCTTAAAGCTTGTTTGCTCCTTATCTTCACTAAGGGTTTACTCACCTTGGGTTAACTAATGTTAGTTCCCACTGCCGTAAAACAGAAAGTGTGTTTTTACAGAATGAAAGCCAAACAGTCTCAGTTGTGCTGTGAAGGCACCACTCCGATGGCAACTCCTCCCTCACATAATGTGTGGGAGAAAGTAAAGTACTGGATAAGGTCACCTGAGACTTGTAGGGAGTCAGAATTAACCAGATACTCAAACATTATTAATGTAAGAGATAACCACATGCTTTCTGCTCTTTTAAAACCTCCTCCCTCCTTCTCTAAACAAGCCCCTCTTCAGCTCTTCCATCTTGACTGGAAAACGTTTGGAGCAGGGGCCTTAAAAGAGCATTTCCGTGTTTCATGAAATCGTTGTGGGAGAAACTCAGAGCTGGACAAGAGCCACGCAAACACCTTTCCAGCACTGAACCACTCCACAGCACACCACAGTATGGGATCCTGCTTGGTGTGCCTGGCTCCAATCCCCCTGGACAGCGGCTTTTGGAAGAATTTCAGTAAATGCTTTGCGGACCAGCCCATAGATTTGGTCAAAAAAGGCTTGGGAAAGAGCTTTAAAATACAGATAAGACTTCCTAAGCTGACTTTACAGAATGGAGATTTCTTCTCCTCATCTGAGTGTACCTACTCAGCAGCAGTTTCACACTGACATTTAGTTTGAAAGGAAAGAAGAAGAAAAAAAATTATGTTGTTTCAGTGAGGTTTCCCACTTCCTTATGGAGAGGAGTTCTGAGCACAGAGCACTAACTCAGGTTGCCTTTGCAGCTGCTGCTGGTTTGATCAAACAAAAGGAGCATTTTTAGCCATGTTGCTTTGCTGACCACCACAACAAAGCAACAGCTGGGAAGAGCCAGGAATTTCTGCATCACTAGAGCAGGGAATGTCAATTGAGAAGGACACCACACACCTTTTGGGGACCTTCCAGTCCTAATAGCTGTCAGTGAGTATGAGAGAAAGTGCCAAGTCTGCAGCTAAAAGAACCTACACAGAGTACTTGCTGCAAAATCTTTGTGTAAAGCCATCAAACTTTGTCAAGAAACAGGTTCTTTCAAAGGAAAAAAAATAGATAATACTTGTTACATGGATGGATCACATTAAAAATCTGGTTTGGCTGGGACCCAAGGCATGTATGTATACATATATCCTTTACAAATATACTATATGTATATATATACATAGAAGGATTCAAGGCCAGGTTGGGTGGGGCTTGGAGCAACCTGGGAATAGTGGAAGGTGTCCCTGTCCATGGCAGGGGGTGAAACTGGGTGGGCTTTAAGGTCTCTTCCAATCCAAACCATGCTCCAAACCATTCCATGACTGTTTGTACAACCCTTTCAGACCCCAGGCACCACTTCACTCCATCCCTGCCTCCTGTCTGCCACTCATGAGCTTCCCCGCCTGCCCATGTTTCAGATGGAACTGAAATTAAGACAGTTCCGTTTTAGGCCGAGGCAGTTTAGGGCCTGTTACTGTAGCCCAGGCCTGGGGTGGAGATTTAAACTGCTCAGAGCTGTCAGCAGGACAAGTTTCAGTTTGTGTCAGAAGGGACTTTAAAAAAGCAGTTGTAGCACTCAACAGCCCCCCGACCTCAAAACACACTTAATGCTGCTTTAAGTGAACTTGTCTAAGAGAAAAGATAAAAAGACACTTCCCTTGTGTATCTAAGAGCTCCAAAGTGAAAATAAATAGAATGCCTGACTGATTAAAATCCTGGTGAGTCAGAGCAGCAGTTGCTATTCCGGGGAGCTCTCAGCCTTCACCTCCCCTTCGATAACCACTGTGACCCATCCGGCCATTCCAGGGCTCCTGCACAGGCCCCTCTGGTCCTCTCATGTGTATCCACAGATTCATCTGAGGAGCACCAGGGAAAGCTAAAAACCTTCTCCCCACAGCACCACAAACTCCCTGTTTGAAGCACTTCACTATCAGCCCTATGTATGAGCATGTTATGTTACAAACGATAGTCAGTATGTAAACATGTTCGTTAAAGTGGTTTGATAGTAAATACTCCCAAATCCTGTTTCAGCCACTGGTGTTGCTTACTGTAAACATCACGATAATAAGCCTCAAATGTTTTTTTTAGTTGCCAGACATTAAGATATTGCAATAGTTTGGTTACAAAATTTGCAGGGAAATATTTGACTGGGTTTAACTATCAGCAGATTTCTAAAAGCACCCAAACACACCTTTATCCTCAATTCCTTGAGGACAGCCTGAGCACAGCTCACCCCTGAGCAATTCTTTTCATGTTGCTGAACAAAGATATGAACACCACCATTTGCTCAGAGTTTACAAACACCACCACAAGCCCATTCACTCAAAGAATGGCTAGTTTTTCCCAACCCCTTTGTAAACAAGGAGAACAGAAATAATCAGAACAAACTTCAGCCTGATAAGGATTTGCTTCCCAGCTGCTCTCACACAGCTCTCAGGCCACTGCTTAACAACATCCTGGCTTTGACAACCCACTTGTGAAGTTATTTCCTAAACTACAGCAAAGTGATACAATAAAGCACCTAAAGGGACAACTTCCACCAACCACCACAAACACACCTGAAAACCAATTGTGCCCAAGCAGGTGGAGCCAGGCTGTCACCGGTTGTTACTTTACACTGCTTTGCAGTTTTACATTTCAATCATTTATAAAATCCATGTAAATCTATGGGGAAGCAGTAAGGCTGGGATACCAGGCAAAACCAACCCAAAAGTTTAGTTAAATTTAGCATAGACAGAAGCAGTTCTATATGATCTTAATTTATGATTGGTCCTGAAAATTCAGTTGTGATTATTTCATGCTATAAAGTCAAAATATGAACTGATTGGGATGATTTCTAACTGTCCAGCCTGAGCAGACTCTCATGAGACAAACTCCCACATGAACTGTGGAACAGAACTGCCTTTAGGCAAGACAAGGTCCATGTTCTTCAGGGCCCTGATGTCACTAAACCGTGATCAGCAAAGCCCAGTCTCCTACAGACTCAATTCCCACGTGTCTGTCCCTCTTCCTGGTCCCTCCATGCATCCTGATCTCCCTCTCCCAGCATCTCCAGACCCTTTCCTAACTCAGGGTTCTTTTACTCCCAGCCAGCTGCTCATCTCAGAACCTGGAAATCTTTCTGTCCTCCAGGCCTCGATTCCTCTCTCTCCACCAACACATCTGACACTTGCCAGCAAAGTTCAAAAGTCACAGAAGGAAAGCTGAAGAGTTATGGTCACTTCGCCTCCATCCTCTAGGCAATCATAATAATAATTCAGCACCTCATGACTGCTACAACAGCTCAGCTCTACCCCCTCCCGTTTAACACGGAAAGAAGACTCAGGACAGACTCATTAACTTTAAGTTCATTAACTCCAGTGATGTTGGATCAGGTCCCACAAACCCTTTAGGTTTTCAGTTGTGTTTGTTTGTTATGCTCCTTCACAGCACTCTACAAGATTCAGTCTCTTAATACAGTTAAAATTTAATAGTTAATAGCAAGTGACTCATTCCCAAGGAATCCGGTGGCCGTGCCAATAACAGATTTCAACTGAGGTAAAATGCAATAAACCAACTCACTACAGACACACTCAATTCAACTATTCTTATCACTAACGTCACAGCACAGAAGCGCGAGTTATTACTCATAAAAGGGTTCAGAAAGCCGGTCGAAAAAGAAATTCAGACTTTGTTTATAGGTGCTGGTTTCAGGCTGCTGCGTCGTACATGTGCGGAGCACTCAACACATGTTTCTAATGTAACCAGTTAAAGCTGACAGGAAGCATCTGAGATCAACCACAGCAGCAACTTATTAATCAGCACAGAAACACTTTAACCTTTTGCCAGAAAGAAAAAAAAAAACAGAATTAGGCATTTAGTTGTGTCAAAGAGACGCTCAAAGTGAAAAGGACCGGGTGGTTCAGGTGAATTAAGGTCTGGCTCGGTTGTGTTGTGATAAGCTGAGCTCATCCCTGCCCCATTCTCCCCTCTCCAGGGCCAGGGATCGGCGAAGTCCCTGCACCGGGAGTCCGGGGAACCGGGGAACTAAAGGAACTGAGGAGCCTGGGGCACCAGGAGATCAGAGAATCGGGTAGCCCAGGGCACCGGGAGCTCGGGGCACCGGGAGCCGCAGACTCGAGAAGGTGCCGGGCAGCGCAGTGACATCCACGCTCCGAACACACACACACAGCGCTGCGGCGGGAGCGGCTGCGGCGGGGCCCGGAGAGCCCATCAGCCGCTCGGAGCCCCCCAGCCGGGCCGGGGCTCCTCACACGCTGCTCCCGCCGGCAGCCGCGGAAGCTCCGCCAGGCCCTACCGGGCAGATGCGTCCCGTAGCTCCCGGACCGAACGCCGCCCCTCGGACCCGGATCCCGCCTCCGCGGCGGTGGGGGCCACACCTACCGCTCCGGCACGGCTCGGCTCAGCCCGGTCCAGCCCGGTCCAGTTCTGCTCCGCTCGCCCGGCACAGCCCGGCGCGGCCCCTCAGGCCTCTCGGCGGCTCCCGCTCACTGACAGGCGGCACCCAGCGACGGCCCCGCCCCCCGTCTCCGCACAGCCAATCACCGCCCCGTGTCGCCGCATGGCCCCGCCCTGCCTCCCACCGCGCCCAATCACCGCGCGGTCCTTGCCCCGGCTCCGCTCCCCCGGCGCAGCCCCGGCCGGCTGGATTTCCCAGAAGTGGGCGTGGCCTGCTTGGCAGAAAGCCCCGCCCCGCTGCTTCTCTGGATGCCGTCGCGCTGCGCCTGCGCGCTCCGCCGCGGGAGGCGGGGCTGGGAGCGGTCGCCGGTCCCCTCACGACTGTCCGCCATGTTGGCGGTGACTCTCGCCGGTCCCGGGCCCCGCTGCGTCCCTCGGTTCCTTCGGGCAGGGGGCGACAGGCGTGTTGAGGTCACCTCGGAGCCGCCTCGGAGGTACCTTGGTGCCGCATTAGCACGTGTTGCCTGTCAGCAGCCGCTCCAAAGACGCGCCCATTACACTGCCGTTGCCTCCGGAAGCTGAGACTTTCCACTGATTTTATTTTTTTTCCCTTGTCTAAGCCTCCGTCGCCCTTTCCCGGTGGAATGGCAAGGGAAGGGCCGCAGGAATGTGGCCCCCCATGCTGGCGCTGTCCCGGCGGCGGCGAGTGGGCTGAGCCCCATCCCAGCGATGGGGAGTGGGAGGTGTCAGTCCTGTTGTGGGGAGATTTTCGAGTAGTATAAGTTTATGATAACTTAACTCTGATCTCCCCAGTAAGCGACACTTTATTATTCGGGTTATATTTTGCCCAAGTACGGTTATGTTTTGCTTTGACACTGAAGGAAGGGGTGGGTGTGGGTGACTCGGTCCTTGACTCAGTGAGGTGGGGGAGCCATGGGAAACAGATAATTTCAGAGGTAGTTTCAGAGCTTTCAAGAAACCATTCTGATGAATTTACAGAACCATAGAAGCATGGAATGGATTTGGTTGGAAGGGACCTTAAAGCTCAGCCAGTGCCACCCCCTGCCATGGGTAGGGACACCTTCCACTGTCCCAGGGTGCTCCAAGCCCCGTCCAACCTGGCCTTGGGCACTTCCAGGGATCCAGGGGCAGCCACAGCTGCTCTGGGTACCCTGTGCCAGGGCCTCACCGCCCTCACAGGAAAGAATTTCTTCTAGTGCTCATTCCTTCTGAATTTGGACTCCTTGTGTGACACACGAGCAGGGAGTGATTCACAGCTCTGGCAGAGTCTGTGTGTGAGAACCACAGGGATGGTCCTCGGAGCAGCCTTGGAACAGGCAGTAGCAAGATCCCACATCCCTCACCTTCAGCATACACTGGCTCTGCCACGGGGACCTCTTGCTCAGACTCCTCTCATAGTTTGGAGAGAAATTTTAACTCCCAACAGCTCTTTTGTAGGAGGATTCTACTGTGTCAGTTGATCATTGAGTGTTGGTTGCAGTCAATGGTCTTAGAGGTCGTTTCCAACCTGAATGATTGTATGGTTCTACACTGTGTTGCAGAATAATCCCCTGTTGCTCGTTTAACTCTGGGTATGAACCTTGAATTAAAAGAACCTGTCACAGTAGGCCACTGTCATAGCTCATGTGTTGTAGTCAACAGGATTTTCTGCAGGTTACTCCAGAACTTGTGGAATTGGTTAAAGTGTACATTGAAAATACTGGGAGTGGGGTTGCTATCATCAGGTCAGCCCTCTGAGGGGAGAGCTGGTAGTTGAAGGTGGTTTTCAGTCCTTCCTGGAGCAGCTCTGAGTTGGGTGTATGGAGAGAGTTGAGTTTTGGGTTCATGTTCTGTGTGCTCTCGTGTTTGGGCAGAATGTGTTACAGTCACAGAGCCTGCGATCCACCCAGCCTCCAACATCCCGAGTAAAGAATCATCCTTATCGAATCAGAGACTGGTTCGGGTGGGAAGGGACCTGAAAGTTCCTCTGCCATGGGCAAGGACACCTTCCATTATCCCAGGCTGCTCCAAGCCCCGTCCAGCCTGGCCTGGGACACTGTCAGGGATCCAGGGGCAGCCACAGCTGCTCTGGGCAGCCTGTGCCAGGGCCTCACCGCCCTCCCAGGGGAACATTTCTTCCTAATTCAAAGTGAAAGAAACCTTGAAGTGAGGCAGGAGTTGTGATAATAGCTGATCACAACATTTGACATAATTTGCCTTTAAAAGTCTGAGGTTATTTTTGCCAGAATAGTTGAGGTGATTGTGATGTTGCATTTAGGGGTATTTATGACCTTGATATTTTTATCACAGTGGAAAGAAGAGCAAACAAAGCTTTTGACAAAATATAAAAGACCTTAGTACCCGTGTTGTGGGTTTGAACAAGCCCATACTTTCCGTCGGAGTTATGTTCTGTAGTTGTTGGGGAAGAGGGAGGACAGGAGGTGGACAGGACTGAGAAAAGCACATGTGGAGCTTATCACAAGCCCAGGTTCAACACTGAAATCCAGAACACTCTGCTTTTCTTTTGTGGTTAAATTGTGCGAAATGAATCGATGGTCTCAGTCTTACTGGCAGAGAAGTTTGTCAGTCTTGGAGCTGTAAAGAATGTCTTGAAGCCACGAACAAAGTGTGAATGGTGTAACAATGACGCTGCAGTCAGCGAGCCGTGGTCGTGGCACAGGTACAGCTCAGAGATGGGAAGAGCCCTTTAGCTGGGAGCAGCAGGAGCAGGTTCTGATCAGAGCTCCTGACACCTCTGCAGCCCCCGCAGTGCTTGGAGCAGGGCCAGAGCACCGCGTGTCCACCCACCGGAGCAGAAGCACTGCTGGGCCCGGCTCTGCTCTGCCCCTCCGTCCTGGTTCCAGGGGCTCCTCCGGCCGGCTCAGGTTTCTATTGCAGCAATCAAACCCACAAGTAGCTCTGAGCACCAGCACACATGGAGAGAATGCAAATACAGCTGTGCTCCTGTTTATGGAAATAGCACAGGCGTATCTGTGACTTGGTTTGGAGAGTTAGCACAAATAACTGCATTAATAATTGCTGCAAAATATGCAGAGTCCTCCTTTCGGGTGCCCCAGTAGTGTCAAGACCTACTTCTGTGATTACAGTTACAGTTCAGAGAGCACCCATGGCCTCACAGAAACCTTTTGTTCCTGCACAGATTGATAATGGTGATCCACTCTGGGACTGCTGGTGAGGAAAAGCTCTTAGCTGAGAGCTCCTGATCTGTTACTCCGCGTTTGGTGCTCATTGTGTGTGTATGAGCCAAGAGCAGCGTGTTACAATACAGGGACTCGAGCCAGGCAGGGCTTTGGCAGCTTCAGTCTGGATCCAGAGATGGAGACAGCTCACTCCACCTTGGCTGACCTCCAGCATCATCCCACCAATCCCAGTGACATGTCACCATTTTAACAAAGGAGAATTCTGACCACTTTACCCCCCTGCCACTCCAGTCCATGTTCTCTTGGCCTAATCCCTCTCCTAGAAGCTGAGGCCCAGCTCTCATGGGTGCTGCTGAGCTTGGAGCACAGGAGGGGTGGGGGCCACCATGCCTTACGTGCTGGCATTCCCAGAGTCTCTGTTCTTGGGTCAAGGTCTCCCCTCCTTCAGCCTGTGTTGGAGTTTGGTGTCTGGCCATGGCAGCTGCACTAGAGGACCCGTGTGGAGTAACTTGGGGGTTTGGGGTGCTCAGCCAGGAGCTGCAGGCCTGTGTGAGGGTGACCCTCACAGGGAACGTTGGGTACCTTATCTGTGGGACGAGCTCCTCTACCAGGTGCTGTGGTGACGATGACAGAGCAGTGCTCTGTCCTTTGGTGGGGAGATGGGATTGACGTGCCAGCTACACAAACCCTCTCTGTGTGAGTGAACACTGGAGCTCTCAGACCCGAGGCGGGCACACTCAGACCCCGTTGCTTTAGTTGTGACATTTGGAGCCACCTCGAGCCGGAGTGACAAACGGGCTCTCGGCTGTTCCGTTCTTCGGAACCTCATCCTGAAGCAACTGCTTGAAAACTTCACCATTCAAAAGTTTCACTTCCCAAATAGTGCTGTGCTATAAATACCCTGTGCAGTGGGATATGACATTTACTCCCACACATGAGACACAGCGAGCTTTAACCCTTGAGTAAACACAAGGTAAGGAGCCTGCAGGACAGATTCGTGTTGCAGCCTGTGAGCTGCTGTGGGCTGCTGGAGAGGAAATGGGAGGGGAATTGCACACAGAATTACTGCCGTTAGAGTGGAAAAATTCACTTCTTCCAGCTGTTTGGACATCACAGAGCTAAAGATATTGCTTTAGGAATATTAGTGCTTTATTCCACTCTTATCAACTCATCTCAGAGCACTTTCCTGTCCAAACCAAAGAAGTACTTAAGTTAGTTTGCTTTAGTTTCTGATTCTGCAACTGATTTATGATCTTTGACAAATTTCTTAGTTCCTTGGTTTTATTTCCATGTAAAACAAATAACTGCTTTTCTCTTGTTCTTTACATGTTGTGTATATATATTGTGCAATCATGGAATGGTCTGGGATGGAAACCCAAAATGGGATGGAAAGACCATCCAGTTCCACTCCCTCCCATGGGCAGGGACACCTTCCACTATCCAGGGTGCTCCAGGCCCCATCCAGCCTGGCCTTGGACACTTCCAGGTTCCAGGGGCAGCCACAGATTCTCCGGGCAACCTGTGCCAAGGCCTCACCACAGGGAGCAATTTCTTCCTTATCACAGAATCAGAGAATGGTTTGGCTTGGAAGGAACCTTAAAGATCATACATATATTAGATAGATAGATAGATAGATAGATAGATAGATAGATAGAATAATATAATTTCAACAGAATTTCAATATAATATATATAATTATATAATGTATATATAATATATAATATAATATATATAATATATATAGTGTATAATTTCAACAAAATTTCAATAGCTATAATAATAAATTCAACTAGTAGACTGTCTGTAGGGTGCACTGACTGAAGTGCTCAGGTGCTGATGTTTCATAAATATACTATATAAATACATAAATATCCTCTCTCTCTCTGTCTCTGTATATGTGTGTCTCAATGGGCGTAGGTTTGTAATGTTTGTATCTTTCTTATTG
This sequence comes from Lycocorax pyrrhopterus obiensis, assembly GCA_014706295.1. Classification (NCBI taxonomy): domain Eukaryota; kingdom Metazoa; phylum Chordata; class Aves; order Passeriformes; family Paradisaeidae; genus Lycocorax; species Lycocorax pyrrhopterus. The sequence continues at coordinate 5,052,400 of JACSVZ010000027.1, forward strand.
AGAAAGAGCTGAAGTCACCTGGATGGGTAGATTGTAAAATGAGTGGGTCATCTTATCTCATCCCCTTGCATAACCTCACCTCAAGCAAGGTGTATGTCAGGGCAAGTTAAGAGCACGATTATCAGAGCAGCCCAGTGCTGCTGCCACTCTCTGCGGGTAATGGAGCCCAGGGTTCTAAAAGTGTCTGATGTTGGCGTGTGAATGTTTGTCTGGTGCTTAAAAGACTTTGCAGAAAGGGTTGACTTGAAGCTGTGTCTGTGAGATACAGGTTGGAGATCGGGAGAAGCTTCTTCCCCCAGAGGGTGCTGGGCACTGCCCAGGCTCCCCAGGGAACGGGCACGGCCCCGAGGCTGCCAGAGCTCCAGGAGCGTTTGGACAGCGCTGCCAGGGATGCCCAGGGTGGGGTTGTTGGGGTGTCTGTGCAGGGCTAGGGGTTGGACTCCATGATCTTTGGGGATCCCTTCCAACCTGCATGGAATATTCCATGCTTCTATAAGAGAGTATCTTGGGATATTCATGGCTCTATAAGAGAAATGAATCCTAGCATTGGAAGTGGGCTGGTTTCATCTCCTTGGGTGGGGGATATGAAAACAAACAAATTCAGGCCTTTGTAGAATGGGTTTGATTCCGATTTTAATCTCAGTTACATGACATAGATTTGATCCCTCCCAAGTGCTTGTGCCAGGGAAAATGCCTCAATGGCTTTCCAAAGTTTTTCATCAGCTCTTTTGAATGCCAAGCAGTTCCAATTAATCAGAGATTGGCCCTGCAGGGAATACGCCGCTGCACAGCTTCCTCTTGTCTTTGCCAAAACACGATCCAGCCGCTTGTGTTTCTGAGCAAGTTCTGCTTTCGGCTTTCAGTGCGGGGCTATCACCAGGAAACACATGGCAGGGCTCTCCAGCTGCGTGTCCTGTCAGGAGGAGCCGCAGTGGGCACAGGGAGCAGGGCCAGGGCTCCTCGTGGGTGCTCGTTTATGGGCAGGAGGATCAAGTAAACATCGATTTTCCCTCTCTGCTGCAAGCTCAGCTGGGGATTTCAGTGCTCCTCCGACCGACTTGTGTGGAGCTGAGTCTCGATCAGATTCTGCTGCAGAGGCACTGGCGCTGCCCTTATCAGAGAGGAAATGAGCACTGGGAAGATAAAGCTGAGATTACTAAAAGTAGCCTCTGATTTTGGGTCGTGGGTGCTCCATTTGAGGAAATTTGAGAGTTCTTTTTCTTGTAGATTACAGGATTTCTCTGGTTGTGATGATTCCTTAAAGCTTTCCAAACGCAGCTCCCTAAAAATCACTCTTCTGGGAGTCACGGGTTGCACCAGAAGCAGATGTCACTCACCTCATATATTTAAGAGTATATTAGAGAACAAGCCCCAAATCTTTGTCAGAATATTACAATAGGCATGTGGTGGTTTTCTTTTTAAGCCCCAGCTCTGAGGATTAAGCAGTAAATGAAAAATTCAAATACTGCTTTTGAAAAGGAATTGTTTATATATAGTTTGTAGAGATCAGGCTGGTGAATTGAGAGAGCTCAAGAGGTTGACATTTCTATTTGATTGAACTCTTTGCTTTAACTGGTGGCTCTAATCCAAAATGAGCAATACCTTCCCCCCAGGTCCTAATACAACTCTTTGTAGCCATTTGTCAAAAATATGTCCCAGCTACTTGGATCTACATATCCATCCTTTTGGGAGGGAAAAGTGTGCTGGATTTTGTGACCAGCATCTCAAGAGACTTTGTCTTTACCGACGTGTAGAGATCAGGGATGGGAAGTCAATGGAGGTGCCTGTGCACAGTATTTGTGTAGTTTTCATATTCTGTGGAGTATTTCAGCAGCAGGAGGGGCCAGCGTTGACATTCCCTGCAGGTTTTGCTCTGGGTACAAAGAGGACTTTGTCCCTAGATAGCTGCTCTGGTCACATCCCACTGGGGTTTCACTATGAGCAGATAAAAAGTTTGCTGTTAACGTCACACGCAGCCAAGCTGAAAAGTGCCAGGCAGGGTCCAAAAGCCACCCTGGCTTGCTGGGATTCCAGGCTGAGGTGTGCAGGTTATTCCAAAATAATCCACGGCTTATTGCAAGCAAGACACCTGGAAAAAGGAATTTGGCTTTATGTTTCAGCTGAGCGAGGTGGAGGCTGGGCTTCCACTGCAGAGTTATGGCAGCACTTCACAAGATAACAGAATCATTAATGTTAGAAAAGACCTTTGGCATCATCAAGTCCCACCATCAACCCAGCACTACCACCATGGTCACCACTAAACCATGGCATGAAGTGCCACATCCACACGTTTTTCAAACACTCCAGGGATGGTGACTCCACTGCTGTCGTGGGCAGGCTGTGCCAAGGCTGGACAACCCTTTCTGGGAATAGTGTTTCCCTAATATCCAACCTAAACCTCCCCTGGCACAACCTGAGGCCATTCCTTTTGTCCTATCACTTGTTACCTGGGAGAAGAGACTGATCCTTACCTGGCTACAAGCTCCCAGCTTTGCAGGGCTCCCCATGTTGGACAGCCCCGGGTTTATTCCGTACATCTGGTTCGCTCCTTCCGCAGCAGAACACAGGCAGTCACTGGGCCCGCTGGGTACGGGCACATTTAATTACAAGAATTAATCCAGTTAGCAGTTTTTAAAGGCCACAGGATATGGACACAAACTGAGTGGCTTATTTGAGTTTCAAAGTTTCCTCTTCCCCAAATTGCAGTAGTCTATGAGTCATAGAACCATGGAATGGTTTGTGTTGGAAGGGACCTTAAAAACCATCTCGTTCCACCCCCTGCCGTGGGCAGAGACACCTCCCACTAGGCCAGGTTGCTCCAAGCCCCGTCCAGCCTTGCCTTGGACACTTCAGAGAACTGCAATATGTGAATAAATGATCATTTATATTAATAATATGACCATATATATGTCCAAATATGACCATTTATATGAATATATATGACCAATAATGACCCAATATACTAATAAATTACCATTTTCATGTCCATTTCTCTCCTTCCTCAGTCAAGAGGGAGGGCAGGAAGGTGAACAACATCACATCTGTGCTCTGGCATCTTGGACAAGACTTTGTCATCATACTGGGACCGATTCCTGCTGGACAACGAAGCCAAAGGCTGGAACACCTCTCCTATGAGAACAGGCTGAGAGAGTTGTGGTTCAGCTTGAAGAGGAGAAGGCTCCAGGGAGACCTCAGAGCCCCTTCCACTGCCTAAAGGGGCTCCAAGAGAGCTGGAGAGGGACTTGGGACAAAGGGGAATGGCTTCCCACTGCCGGAGGGCAGGGATAGATGGGATATTGGTATGAAATTCTTCCCTGTGAGGGTGGGGAGGCCCTGGCACAGGTGGCCCAGAGAAGCTGTGGCTGTCCCTGGATCCCTGGAAGTGTCCAAGGCCAGGTTGGATGGGGCTTGGAGCCACCTGGGACGGTGGAAAGTGTCCCTGCCCATGGCAGGAGGTGGGACTGGGTGGTGTTTTAGGTCCCTCCCAACCTAAATCCTTCTGGGATTCCATGGTTTACAGGATCCCAGGGGCAGGTGTGCAGGGCTGGTGTTCCCTGGAGCAAAGCCCCAGCACAGGGGGTGAGGGAGGCAGCTTTGGGCACTGTGGGGTGAACTGGGTGTCAGACCCGGCTGTGTCTGTGGGCAGGGCGGGGGGGCTGCCCTGGGCTGCGACTTCAGGCACCGTGACCAGAGCCCACCGTCCCTCTCACTGCTGCTCCTTTCCTGGTCAGGCTGAGCTCATCCCTCATCCCCCGCTCACACTGTGGTCAAGCAGCACGGCTGGCTCCGGGACAAGGGGTTGGGAACCCCTCTGCTCCCAGCACTGCAGATGTGGACTTTAGAACAAATCTCAGATGGACAAACAGCGTGGGACTGAGCCCACACTGCTCCAGGCGTTTCAGCTCTGCAGTCGCTGTCGAGTGCCAGAATGTGGGATCTTGTTGCGAAACATCCTGAGTTCCGTGTCTGCCAGGTGTGCGGGATCCCCTGCCTGTGCACAGTCTCACCGTTGGGAAAACCTGCCCCAGCTTCCTGGAATTCCTGCTCAGCTTCGTGGAATTCCTGCTCAGCTTCCTGCTCGGCTGGGATGCTCCGAGCCCTCGCACAGGGCGGGCATCAGGACGCGCTCCCTGCGTGGGGCACGGCCCCAGCGGAGTGGAACAAGAGCAGAGGAAATCCCGAGAGCGCCGGCACAGGGAGCCCTGCGGGGGCTCAGCTGTCGGCGGCTGCTGTTGTGCAGCCTCCCTTCTGGAATGTCCCCTTTCATCCCAGCCTCTGGCCTCCACTTGAACCGTCTGAAATCCCGAGCAGCCGAGAAGCTCTTTGCTCTTACAGGCATTCAGATGGTCTCAGTTGAAGCCCAGCAGCTGCTGCCTGTGTGAGACACTTCTCCGCCGGTTCTGCCCGGTGCTCATCCCCTGCCTCGCGAGGAGGTCGGCACAGGTCCATGTTCCCATGTTCCCACCTCCACCGACCCCCTCCCCGGGGCTGCAGAAGGGACGTGGAGCTGCCACACTCGGTATCCTCTGAGCAGATTTCTTTACCTGGCTGCTACATCCTGTTCCCAGGTTCCTGCCCCTCTGTAGGCTGTCACCCTGCCTGAACGCCTCTGCCACCACCTGGGACCTCACTAGCACTGTTTACAGTTCTAATGCCAGTTACTAATTTTCTCTAATTGGAAATATGAGAAAATGTTGGAAATATTCCCAATTGTTTCCCTGTTTCTCATCTGTGATGGGAATGGCTAATGAGAAACAGAAAAACAGAAAAGCAAAGGCTTTTCCCTTCCTCTCATCTACAGTCCCACTAGAGACGTTCCAGCTCCAGAGCTTTAGTCAGTATCTGGGTATCCTGTCCTTCTCCTGATGTCCCCAGCCTCCCACACAGCTCCTTAGTCCAGTGACACCTCCCTTGGTGCTCTCTCCCCCAGTTCTGCTGATCTCCTGCTGTTAAAGTCTTACATCCATCCATCCATCCATCCATCCATCCATCCATCCATCCATCTCTCCCTCCCTCCCTCCCTCCCTTTATTTCCCAGTGACCCCCATGCCCATAGGCAGAAAGCCCTCACAAAGCTCAGAGCTGTAACTCCCTCTTTGTAATTAATTTTTAACTTCCCAGGAGAAGGATGATCTCGGTGGAGGGAGCCCAGCTTGGCATGGTCCCCATTCTTGCTGTCATGTGTGAAGAGAGATGGAGAGAAATACATCCAGAGGCCTAGAGCTGGGCATGGAACAAGGGCAGCATGTCCAAAGTCATCCCATCTGGAGGAGCCTACAAGAAGCCATCCCTTCTGGAACCTAAAAAGGAGAACGATTTCCTTCACCAGGTTTGACAGCAAGATGTGGGGTCACTGGGGAAATATCCACAGACAGATCAGTCACGGCTGAAGGCAGGAGAAGCACAACTAATATTAGGTTGCAAAACCCAACATCTGGAGTATCTTTGCTTTCCTAGCACCAAAAATGTCCATTTACCAAACAACCTGAGAGCTCACAGGCAGCATTATTTGGGCTGAGAAATGCAGGGCCTGTGAGGCACCTTCAGCTGCTGTGACAGTAAATCCTGATAAGAACGGTTCAGCAGAACCATGGTCAGCCAGAGCCCAGGATGGAGCTGGGGCATGGCACAAAGTCAGTGTTACACAGACCCCTAAAGCAGCAGTGCTCCAGCAATAGCAGCTGGCTCAGCCTTGGCTTTGAAAGTTTATTAAGATAAATCAAGTGTCAGAGACTGGAATTTCTAATGAAATTAAACTAGACTGTAAAAAGTGTGCAAAAATGGAAATGGGCTAAAAATTCCATCAGACATTTGGTATTAAACCAACAGAAAAATGTATGTGATGCTTTAAAGGGAATTATGTAATAATCTGGTCAAAATAACAAAGCCTTTAAAGCATCCTGTGGGATGCGGATTCCGTCTGAAGGTGGGATCTATAGGGAGATAAAGAGGAAATTCAGCTAAATGGAAAAGGCAACATGAAGCCACCTCCCTGTGATTGCTCCTCTGGGACTGCCTGCCTACACCTGGGCTCCCACAGCCCCACAGCTGAGCTCCTGCAGCACTGGCTCAGGTTACCCAGAGCATGTGTGGCTGCTCCATCCCTGGAAATGTCCAAGGCCAGGCTGGACAAGGCTTGGAGCACCCTGGGATAGTGGAAGGTGTCCCTGCCCATGACACTGGCACTGAGTGGTCTTTAAAGTCCCTTCCCGCCCAAACCATCCCATGGTTCTATTCTATGATTGTTGTGTAGTTGAAGTTGTCCCTGCTCTTTTCAGGGGCTTGGATCCTGACTGTGGTGGGTTGGCCCTGGCTGGACACTGAGTGCCCCCAAAGCCACTCTGTCGCTCCCCTCAGCTGGGCAGGAGAGAGAAAATGCAGCTAAAGGCTCATGGGTGGAGATAAGGACAGGGAGGTGTCACTCAGCAAGGACCATCATGGGCGAAACAGACTCGACTTGGGGAAATGAGTTTAATTTGTTACAAATCAAATCAGAAATAAACCCAAATCATAAAGCACCTTCCCCCCACCACTCCTTTCTTCTTGGGCTCAACTTCACTTCTCAATTCTCCATCTCCTCCCCTCCAGCAGTGCAGGGGGATGGGGAGTGGGGGTTACAGAGAGGTCATCACATGTTGCTTCTGCTGCTCTTTCCTCCTCCTCAGGGGCAAGATTCCTCTCACTCCTCCCCTGCTCCAGTGTGAGTCCCTCCCACAGGAGACAATCCCACAGGAACTTCTCCAGCACGATTCTTTCCCACAGGCTGCAGTTCTTCACAAACTGCTCCAGTGAAGGTCCCTTTCCACAGGGTCAGTCCTTGAGGAAGAGGCTGCTCCAATGTGGGTCCCCCAAAGGTCACAAGTCCTGCCAGGAAAGCTGCTCCAGCATGGGCTCTGCTCTCCACAGGGCCACAGGTCCCTGCTAGGACCCTGCTCTGCATGGGCTTCACATGGGGCCTCTCTTGGGCATCCCCCTGCTCCAGCCTGGGCTCCTCCAGGGGCTGCAGGTGCATCTCTGCACCCCAGTGCCCTCCATGGGCTGCAGGGGCACTGCTGCCTCACCGTGGTCTTCCCCATGGAATCTCAGGGAAATCTTGGCTCTGGTGCCTGGAGCAACTCCTGCCCCTCCTTCTCCTCTGACCTGGGGGTGTGCAGAGCTGTTCCTCTCATGTTCCCACTCCTCTCTGGCTGCTGTTCTGCAGGTGGGTATTTTTCCCTGCTTCTGAACTCTGTTTTCCCAGAGGTGCTGCCACCATCATTACTGGGCTCAGCCTTGGTCACAAGGAGCCCTCTGGCATTGGCTCTGCCAGACATGGGGGAAGCTTCCAGTAGCTCCTCACAGAAGCCACCCCTATAGCCCCTCACTACCAAAATCTGCCCATGCAAATCCCATGCCATGACCTGCAAAAGTCCCTTCCAACCCAAATCTTACCGTGATTCCCTGGCACAGCCCAGGCACATTTCAGCACAGCCAATACCTGCCAGGTGAATGTGATGTCTCAGCCTTTGGAACCTTTTGATTCCTCCACTTGCTCTCTGGAGCTCACATGTGGCATTCTGCCATTGATGTTGGTGGCACAGGTGAGAGCTGGTGGTGGGAGCAGTGTGTGCACCAGAGACGTGATTCCATGACCTGTCAGACTTCCAGGGGAAGCTCAGGGCTGGTTGTGCCTCTGAAGAATCACGGAATCACAGAATGGATTGGCTTGGAAAGGACAATAAAGATCACCCAGTTCCACCCCCATAACAGGTTAAAGCTGCAGCATTCCAGCCCGCAATTCCAGTCCAGCCCAGCTGGGCTTTACCCAGAGTACAGTTGTTGATTTCCCACAGCACACTCAGGTGAAGCTGCACCTTTCCCTCTGTTCCCAGCTTTGCAAAGCCGAGGTGTTTGTGTTCACAGGACGTGCTGCTCACTTGAGGAAGCCAGTAGCAAGAGCAACAAAACAGTAATGGGCTGGAAAAACACAACAAGGACCCCCGTGGTGAATCTGCTGGGTCTCCAGACAAACAAATTCACACTCTGCAGAGGACACAGCGTTGGCTCCAGGGCTAAACCAGCCCATTCCCACATGGCTTCCGCTGTCCTAAACCCATGTCCTTCTGGTTAGACACTCCTCCCCTCCCCGGGGAGTTCTTGGTCAGAAAAATGTTTCCATCTGTCATCAGGAGGTTGCCTGAATTGTTGGTAACTTAATAAAGGGAGGAAGGAGTCAGCTCAGACTGTTACAAATCTGAAGTCTTCAAATATGGAGCCAGGCTGGGAGGGCTCAGACTGTTCAGCCTGGAGAGGAGAAGCTCCAGGGAGACCTCAGAACCCCTGTCAGTGCCTGGGAGAGCTGGAGAGGGACTTTGGACAAGGGCCTGGATTGACAGGACAAGGGGGAATGGCTTCCCACTGTCAGGGTAGATGGGATATTGGGATGAAATTAGTGGGGAGGCCCTGGCACAGGTTGCCCAGAGCAGCTGTGGCTGCCCCATCCCTGGAAGCGCTCAAGGGAGGAGTAGAAGGTGTCGCTGCCCATGGCAGGGACTGGGAACAAGATGATCTTCAAGGTCCCTTCCAGCCAAACCATCCTATGATTCTAGATTGAGTTTGACTAAGAAAAGGTTAAGGAGGGACTCAATCGTGTTCTCCAGTGGAGATTCTGATGTTAGAGGACATTTAGTTTAACAACAGAAACACCAGTGCCAACAGCCAGGAGGAGGAAGGAGGCAAATCCAGGCTGGCACAAAGAGCAGGAAAGGCTCATTGAATCCACTTTAACTCCATCAGTGAAGCAAAATTAAGTGTCTGTTTCAGCTTGACCATCTCCCACAATAATTCCTGCATTAAAATAAATGGCTCCTGCCAGAACATGGAATTGCAGCACAGGATAAGCTCATGGCTGTGTTCCCTCCCGCCCGTGTCGTGTTACACTGTCACTGGTTTGACTCAGAGACGAACTCTCCGGTTTGGCTCATGTAACACCCGACACAAAAAGAGCTCATTCATCAACGGGATCCCAAGATGCTCTTGCAACATCATGGGGAAAAGCTGCTGCTTTGCCAAGTTTAGATGGGGACCTGATTCTCTTCTCTGTACACCAGGCTCAGACATGTCTTAACAGATCAAAGAATTGTTATAGATAAGAGCAGCAACTCTTGTATTAGATAGAAGCAGCTCCTACCCTGTGAGGTTAAGGAATAGGTTCTTCTTTTTTAATGTAAATGTACACTTTAAAAAGTCACTTCTAAAAAAAATAAGAAATCAATGTCTTTCTTAAGAAAAACAGGTCTGAGGAGAATCTAAAGCATTTTTCACTCCCTCCTGCTCACAGGACACTCATTCTCCCCCACTTCCAGAGGCATTCTCAGACAGCTGGATAAGGAGCCTGGTCAGGGCTGTGTCACCTGGAGCCACATGTATTGTCCCATGCAGACATCTTGAGCAGGATTCAGAATTTTGCTGCCTGTCTCACCAGAGCTGCACAGGCTTTTTTCAAAAATTCAAAGATCACTTTTGCCAGTGATACCAATTTTAGGACTGGGCCCTCTGCTCCTGGGCACCGGGAACAGCATCTCTATTACCAGCTCTGTATTTGTCCAGTTAAGAGTGAAGGGTCCAGCGAACATGTGCAAACAGCTGCAGCCACTGGGGTGGATCCTCTTCCCGCCTTCCTGCAGCATCACCCACCGGGATGTGTTTGGTTCATGAGCTGGTCTGGGAGACCAACTCTTGAATCACCTGTGCTGCGACCATTCCAAGCCACATGTGGCACAAGGACTTGTCCAAGGGATACCTCAAGTTTTCCTCCAAGAACTGTAGAGGGTTCACCTTCCAGGGAAAGAGAAGGGAATGGAGCTGGTGAAGGGTCTGGAGCATCAGGAGCAGCTGAGGGAGCTGAGGGGGCTCAGCCTGGAGAAAAGGAGGCTCAGGGGGGACCTTCTGGCTCTGCACAACTCCCTGACAGGAGGGGGCAGCCGGGGGGTCGGGCTCTGCTCCCAGGGAAAAACGGACAGGACAAAAGGAAATGGCCTCAAGTTGTGCCAGGGAAGGGTCAGGTTGGATGTTGGGGAAAATTTCATCATGGAAAGGTTGTCCAGCCCTGGTACAGCCTGCCCAGGGCAGTGGCAGGGTCCCCGTGCCTGGAGTGACTTAAAAGGTGTGTGAATGTGGCATATGGGGATGTGGGTTAGTGGTGGCCTTGGCAGTGCTGGGGAAACAGTTGGACTCAGTCTTAGAGGGCTTTTCCAACTGCAATGTTTCCATGATTATGTGATCCTTAAGGAAGCTTTGGGCAGGAGGGCGCTGGAAAATCTGCCGAGCTTCTGAGCTTGTGTCCACTCCAGCTCTCAACCACAGGTCAGCTGGAGCTGGCAGGGCTAATTCAGCTACTGCACGTTCTTTTTGTGGCTGGATATTGAGTTTCTGGACACTGCAATGGCTCTGGCTCTGGGCCAGAGAGAGGTGAAGGATGGCAGGTGGCTGTCCTGGGCATGCTTCCCTGTGCCACTTCACATCTCAGGCAGGTGAGGGCAAACCCATCCGACACCCTGGGGAGCTGTGGGCAGAGGTGGATGGGGGGCTGTGCCCCAGTTCATGTTCTTTGACATTCAAATGCTCATTAATGAGTCATCTTGAATCAGATCCATTAATGGGGTAGATCAAAGATCATCTGGCAAAGCACCTTGGCACCAACTGGCATCAGAGCAAGGACTCCCCAGCAGAATCTCCTGGAGCTGAAGCCACTCTCTGTGACTGTTGTCCTTGGACTAGTGCTGCCCCCATGGTAGCTCCTGCTTTGGGGACAAGTGCACAGTGGGGACTCAGAGGTCCCTGTGACCCCCATGGGGGGATCCCCCTGTGTCACTGCACCCACCAGCCCCTCTCAGCCATTTCTTCAGGAATTATTGATGCTGCAAATGGGCACTTGGATATTTGCACCCAGCAGTGCCTGGGGGAGGCCGGGCTGGTCCTGGCCACGCGTGCCCCTGCCCCATATCCATGTGTGCCTGGCAAACCAGCAAACCCAACCAGCAGCAGGTCTCTTCCAAAAACAATTACCTCATGTTGAAGCCATTGAGCATGTGATTTCCCAGCCTGACACTGAGAGCCTCCCTCCTCCAGAGGGAGAGGAGCTGTGCAGGAGCCAGCCGGGATTCAGCAAGAAAGGCTTTATCCTCTCTCTATCCACCAAGGACATGGTGTCCAAGCAGGACTCTGCCCAGGAGATGGGACTGCCAAGGCACCATGCAGGAAGCAGGCTGCACCCTTCAGAGAAGGAAAGCCCTTAAAACTTGAGATCTGTCTGGATTTTGAGCACCTTAAAACTTCAGATCTGCCTGGATTTTGAGCACATTTCCTGGAAAATTGGTTTATTTCTCTCAGAGCCATAAAAGTATGGAGGGATATTTCCAAAGAGGGAGTTTGAGTCGGGGCAGAGGAGCTGCACCTGCCTGGTTTGGTACGTTGAGGCGAGTGGATGTGAGGAAATGTCCCCTTGGTGAGCCCCAAACTCCATACAGCACCTGGCACCTGGCTCTGATGGGGACAGATCATGTGGCTGAGCTCCATGGCAGCAGGAGCAGGCTTTGTTCTGCTGCCAGGTTCTCGCCAGCACCTCGTTCCTTGTCCCATTTTCCCGCAGCCTCGTGATTCGGGGAAGGAAGGGGGGAGCAGCTTTGCTCGGGCATTGAGCGCCTGGCCCGGCTCAGGTCCCACGTGGATGTCTCACAAGGATCCCTTTTGATCCCAACACAGCCAGGAGGCTCCAGGAACGAGGACAGAGGCCACGAGCGCTGCAGAATAATTAATCCAAGAGAGGGCACCTACTGGGAACTGCTGTCTGAGACAAATCCCAGTCTCGGGAGACTCAGGTGTGCTTCTCCAGCCGGGACACGCAAGTTTGTGACTCGCAGAGCCTGGCTGGGAGCAGAGTTTCCCTGAAACCCTCAAGCCTCTCTTTCCTGAAAGCTCCTCTCTGCAGATTAGCATATGTCTTTGTTGGAGCCCTGGACCCCTGCCAGGGATTACTGTAAACACTTGGCGAGGTGCAGCCTCTTGGCACCGGCTCCGTGTGGGGGGAGCGCAGGTCACCTCGCAAGTGGCACTTGGGTGTTCACACTCACAGAGAAGCTGTTAACTGCAAACAGCCTGGGCAGGGCCAGCACAGCTTCAACTGGCATCCCTGAAACAACACCTGTATTTTGGTTTTCCCACTTTTCTTACCAAGGAGGAGTGAAGGGGTTAACTGGGAGATGCTGTTCCCAGACCTGTGAATTCCAAGTACATGATAGTCATAGTTGATAGTCTGTGTAAAGACAACATCTGCTGGTGCCAGGTGTGAGAAATGTGAAAGACCACGACAGAAATTGATGTATGATCAAGGGTCAATCCAGGCCTGAGTGGCCAAGAGCTCCTGCTGTGGCACTGGGAACTGCTCACCCTTATGTGGGATCAGGAGAGTGAGGAGAGAAGACCTAACACATGCCTCAGCTGTGATGGGATCCCAGGGGCCTTACAGCCCATCCAGTGCCACCCCCTGCCACGGGGCAGGGACACCTTCCACTGTCCCAGGTGTCTCTAAGCCCTGTCCAGCCTGGCCTTGGACACTTGCAGGGATCCAGGGGCAGCCAAAGCTTCTCTGGGCACCCTGTGCCAGGGCCTCACCTCCCTCACAGGGAAGAATTCCTTCCCAATATCCCATCCAATCCTGCCCTCTGGCAGTGGAAACCATTCCCCCTTGTCCTGTCAATCCAGGCCCTTGTCCCCAGTCCCTCTCCAACTCTCTTGGAGCCCCTTTAGGCACTGGAAGGGACTCTAAGATCTTCCTGGATCCTTCTCTTCTCCAGGCTGGACACCCCCAGCTCTCCCAGCCTGTTGCTGGGTAAGGATTTGGTTGCACCCACACAGGGACTAAGCGAGAGCTCCAGAGGACTTCCTCACTTAAAGATGGAGCAAAGACCTGTGTGACATGTTGGCCCAGAAGCCATCACTGGACGGCCCTGCCCTCTCAGGTGTGACATCTGCAGGACCATCACGGTCAGCTCCAACTCCCCAGCTCCAAAGGCCACACTTCAACCCAGTGTTCCAATGCAGGATTGACTCTGAACAAAACATTGGGTGATGCAGGACAGCACTGAAATAACTCATATTTGAAGAAAAACCTCTTATAGCAAAGGTCTGGAGCCCCAGTTCTGACTGTCAGTACTGAGCCTGCCAAGCCCTTAATGAGCGGCTCCAACAATTAATTACCTCCCCTGTAAAGAATGTGCTTTTTCCCAGTTCCACACATCTCTGTTGGCCAACAGCTCTGGCATGCGTTCTTCCTTTTCCCTGCCAGACGGAAGAACCCTCCCGTGTCAAACTTCTGCTCCTCCATGGGAACTGACAGGGATCCAGTCTTTCCTGAGCCATGGGTGGCACCACAGGTGTGGGATCCCAGTTCTGCTCCAGATTTCCCAACCTGCTGATGTGAGCTCCCAGGCTGGCTGTGGTCCCTCATGCCATTTCTAGAGTCTGATTTTCCCATTCTAAGTCAAATTTATACAGTAACTCTGATCCTATACATAGGATATATATTAAACTGTGTGCAGTTCTGGGTCCCAACATTTGAGAAGGACAGGAAAGCCCTGGAATGTGTCCAGAGAAGGAGAACCAAGCTGGTGATGGGCTGGAAGACATGGAGAGAAGGGGGCTGAGGAGTGACCTCGTGGCTCTGTGCAGCTTCCTGAGGAGAGGATGTGGAGAGGGAGATACTGAGCTCTTCTCCTTGGGATCCAGGGACAGGATGCCTGGGAATGGCTCAAAGCTGCACAAGGAGAGGGTTAGACTGGACATTGGGAAGCATCTTTACCAAGAGGGTGGTCAGACACTGAGACGGGCTTCCTGGAGAGGTGGTTGTTGATGCCCCAAACCTGTCAGTGTTAAAGAAGCATTTGGACAGTGCCCTTAACAATGTGCTGTAACTTCTGGTCATCCCTGAAGTGGTCAGGCAGTTGGAGTAGATGGTCATTGTAGGTCCCTTCCAACTGTCCTGTCCTGTCCTATCCTGTCTTGTCCTTTCCTATCCTGTCCTGTCCTGTCCTATCCTCCCTTCTTTTCTGAGCTACACAAACATTTGTGTGACCCTCTCAAATGCTTTTCTCCATTCACATCCAGCTCCCAAAGTGACAGTGGTGGCACTGGTCTCATGTACAGCCTCTGGCTGCCCCCTAGCATGGATCCAAACAGCCCCTGGCATCCCCATCCCCACTGCCCCATCCTGCCCTGGGCTGCAGCCCCCTCACTGGGAATGGGCTGGATGGGATCCCAGGGCAGGACCCCAGCCCCGTTCCCTGATGGAGCAGCTCCATCGTGTGCCATCCTTAGCCAGGTGGGACAGCACGAACCCAGCCCTGTCCCAGTGCTGGTGTCAGGGTAGGGTGGCCAAGCTAAAGACCTGGGTCAGGCCAGGGCAGATTCCGCAGCTCATCCCCTCAGAAGGTCCCACTATCCGTGATTTCTATCCCTGCAGGCATCAGGGGCATCAGAGAGAGCTGCTGCCAAGGAAGAGGCTGCACAAGCTTCTCCTGGCTCTTTTAGTGAGGACGAAGGCCACCAGCCATGCAGGATGCTCTCCTGGCCTCCCTGAGCATGGAAGAATGTAGGGAGGGGAGACCAGAGCACTGGGGAGCAGTGAGGGGGTCTGAGCCTTTTCCGGTCATTGCTGCCTGGTGGTACCAGGAGAAAGGGGACAGGGGGAGGAAATAACCTGAGGAGAAACTTCCCGTGTGTTTATATTGGGAGCTAATGACTTCCTGAGCTCTTTGGGTGGCCTTGCCCTGATCAGAGCAAGCCTGCAGGACAAGGGCAGTGAACAGGGATGAGGACACCAGGCAGCAGTCACTGGTGGCATGGCAGTGCAGTGTCAGCTGCCCATCCTGTCCGTCCTGCCATCACAGCTCGGCAGATCCCAGCCCTGTAACCCTAAACACACGTGGGAGTCGTGGGGAGGCTGCAGGAGCTGCTGGCTGAGCCATGGTAGGAGTCACCCACGAACACTTGGATGGGTCTGGCTTTGTGTGGAGCCCAGCAAGTCAGTACCTGCTTCTTGACTCCTTCTACTTTAAACATTTACCTCCTGCTCTTCCTTCAGAGCTTCCTGCTGGGAATCTCTCTTCGTTACTGATCTGGAGATGGGACACAGCGTTTACACTGACACAAACCCGCGAGAGCCGCTGATGGAGCAGAGGGTTGTGCTGCCATCCAGAGGGACCCGAGGAAATGAGCTGGCAGGAACTTCCTGCAGTTCAACGTCTCTTTTATTTTCCTCTGGCCCTTGGGTTCTCCTAGCTCAAACTCACCGTCCTCGTGTCTTTTCTGTGCCACACTGCCATTACTTTACCCTTCTTCAGCAAGCTCTGGCTGCCTCATGCACACAGAGACTGGGGAGGCTGAGCCCAGCTCCCTCTCAAACAACTGCCCTCGATCACTTCACTTTAAATCCACAGAACTCTTCCCTGCCTGGGCCCATCACATATTTGCTGATCATGAATTCTGGTAGCCAGAAGTAAAGTCAGACAAGTCCTGGGCTCCAGGGTCCAGGCAAAACTCTTTCATGCCAAGCTAGTTGGAAACCACTCAAGTGGACATCCAGGACCTCTCCTTGGCTGTTCTATTTCTTTAGAATCTCTGCTGAGCTATGCCCACAGAATCCCAAAATGGTCTGAGCTGGAAGAGACCTTAAAGATCACCAGTTCCACCCCCTGCCGTGGGCAGGGACACCTTCCACTAGACCAGATCGGTCAAAAGCCCGTCCAACCTGGCCTTGAACACTTCCAGGGATGGGGCAGCCACAGCTGCTCTGGGCATCCTGCCAGGGCGTCACCACTCTTGATTTTGGGGAAGTTTTTTTGGCTCTTCCACACAGCCATTGACAGCTTTCTCAGGAACTGGAGCACAGAGGAACCGAAGGTTGTTGCTCACAGCCTCCAGTGCACTTGGCCATGTTCAGCTCATGTCTGGGATTGTTCTCTCATAGCCAGGAGAGCCTCAGGCCCTGGATGCTGCACTGAGGTGATTGGGAAGAAGCTTTTTAACATTTGCAACACATTTTTCAATGACTGATCGGGAAAGTTCATGCCCTCAGGTGTCCTTTTGCTCGGATGACACGGTGTTGGATGACAAATGGATGGTTGTCGTACTGAGTTATGCTGATACCACACAGCTGAGCTCAGGGTGCCAGTTTGTGTTAGATCCAGGGATTTTGAAGATTTCGAGATAAAGGAAATGCCTATGTGATTTTTGACATTCTTCTGGCATTGGGAGCCCAGGTGTCTGTGAGGGATCTTCCCAGGCATTTCACTGCATCTTAAGTAGCTGGAAACCTGCCCCTTAAATTGTCATTCCCACTTGGAATGGCACACCATTGCAGCTGGCCTAACTTGGAATGGGATGGAATAGGACAGAATAAAATAGAAGAGAATAGAAATAGAGAAGAGTAAAATTTAGAATAGAATAGAATAGAATAGAATAGAATAGAATAGAATAGAATAGAATAGAATAGAATAGAATAGAATAACTTCCAGGGGGAGCAAAGCAATATAGGGAGACTGTAATTATTCTTCGAAGACTTTTTTCTGATAGGTAAATTAGGAGCTGCTCTTTTACAGTCAGGATAAGCAGCATCATATCCAGGGGCCACGATGTGGTCTGGCACCTCCTCCCTTGGCCCAGGGGAGGGCAGGGAACGTGGGGGCTGCTGCAGGTGAAGGTGCTCTGTGGTATTGCTTGAGGCATCTGCAGGAAGCGAGAGAGCTGAAGGACAAAGAAGACCCAATAAATCACCTCTTTCATGAAAACCACCAAGTTCAGGATCCTTTAGGTCACATCAGTTGGGACAAGGAATTCTCATGGAGCTGGATATTTATGTGATGCAATACTCTTGGTTTCTGAAGCCTGGACAAAGGTGGTTGGTCCTTCCAGAACTGCTTTGCTGCCTTTGCTTCCCATCCTGTGCTTTTGCAATGCTCACACAATGCCAGGTGAGTTTGGAATCCCTCAGTAGATCCCACAGCAGATCCCACCTCCAAGGACTGGGATGGGAACTTGCTCCTTCCTTCCTACAACACATCCTGAAAAACCTCCCTTGTTTTGCTCACAGCGAGGATTAGAGAAAATCTAGAAAATGTGATCTCTGAGGGAAGAGTGAAAGAATTGGGTTGTTTGGTGCAGAGGAGCAGAGCCTGGGACAGCTGGGGATGAGCTGACCTCCAGCCTCCCCTTTGCAGCTGCGCTTCCTGCCCTGCTGGGATAACCCTCCTCCAATAAATAAAGGGCTGCCATGGAAAAGAAGGGAATAAACTGCTCTGTGTCTGCCTGGAGAGGATGAGGAATCACAGGGTGAAGCTGCGGTGAGAGCTTTAGTCAGACATTGGGGACTGGCTGAGTGTAAACACAGCACTGGGCCAGGACAGCTCGTCTGTGCCGGGGCTCCGTCAGTGGGAGTTTTAGGAGGGAAGAGCACAGATTAAATGAACATCCATCATGAGGGGTTTAAGTTGCACTTACCCTGTGTTGGATCGGGGTGAGCAGCAATTGCTCCAGGCACCCCTCCAGCTCTGCTTCTCTGCTGCTGTTCCAAACAGTCTCGTGGCTCCAGGCAGGCGAAAACTGCCCTCGGCCTGGAGCCAGATCCTCCTCTCCGAGAGTGGATGTTTGGAGGAGGGGTTTGCTCCCGTCCCTGTGACATTCCAGCTGCCCGGATGCAGGAGCAGCACTGCTGGGCTGCCTCAGGCCCACGGCAGGTGGGGAAGGAGGAAAAACCACGCTGGGGACAGTGAGGTGGGACCATGGAGCTCGGTGAGTGTTGTCAAAGATCTTGACACTATAAAAACTTCCTTTTTGTTTCTTTAAGGCATTTTAATGGAAACCATTTGGATGTCATGTACTGGGGTAACAGGGTAACAACTTCCCAACACTGTGCTGTGAATCCTGGGTACAGGAACCTGAGATTTCAGTGGTCAGCCTGGGCTTCCATCCCTTGTCACAGAATCCCAGAATGGTGTGGGGACCTGAAAGATGATCCAGTTCCACCCCCTGCCACGGGCAGGGACACCTTCCACTAGTTTAGGGTGCTCCAAGGCACCTAGGGATGGGGCAGCCACAGCTTTTCTGGGCAACCTGGGCCAGGGCCTCCCTGTCCTGACAGGGAAGGATTTATCCCAATATCCCATCTAACCCTGCCCTCTGGCAGTGGGAAGCCATTTCCCTTTGTCCCAAGTCCCTCTCCAGCTCTCTTGTAGCCCCTTTAGGCACTGGAGGCATTTCTAAGGTCTGCCTGGAGCCCTTTACTCCTGAACAGCCTGTTTGGTGCTGGCTCGGGCTGGCCGTGGCTCAGGGCCACATCTCCAGGAGAGCAGGGATGGATTTTTATCCAGGAAGCTGCAGAATCGGCTGCAGTCAGACCTGGTGAACATCTCAAGATGTTTCCCTTCTGTTCAACTGAGTCTGCTGGTTTTGGCTGGATTCCCAGCCCTTGTCAGCCTGGGGAATCACAGACCTGGATGTAAATAGAAGCAGCTCCTAGTGAAGCTTTGCCATGGGGCAGTTCCTTCCTGGAGAGGAAACAAAGCTGTTGGATGCTGCTGAGGGGCATAGCAGCCCCACAACCCCTCATGCTGCCTCTGGCTCCTCTACCCTCTGCTCCCAGGAAGACAAACATCCTCAAGAGGATTCTCAGGAACAGCTTTGGGAAAGACTTCCCCTTATGAGAAGCAAAGGCCTTGAGGACTCTGCTTCATCTGGGTTCTTTCGCAGGGTGTCTGGCTCTGCACATGCTGACCTGAGGGGGTTGTCAATGTTCTCACACTATAAATGGTCATGGATTTGTGCAACAGTCACATTACAGTCTTGGGAAGCCTCATTTCTCTCTTCGTAAAACTTCCTGGAAAACTCCATAAAAGAAAACACTGTATCCACTTTAATTACAAAAAGCCTGGGAAGTCAATATTTAGTTTGTTTACAGTTTGACATCCTCCTCCTTGGCTCGAGACCTTAACATCAATGTGTGTGTTGGGCTGGAAATTTTGATGTGTTGTCTAATTTTCTTTATTACCTCCCTTTTTGAAAAAATAGAGAAGAGGGAAGGGCACAGTTATCCCTCACAAACGGTTCCTGCTGGGGCAGCCCACGGAGCCATTTACCAGCAGGGGAATTGTGGAAAGGAGGAAGGGGCCCTGCCTCATGAAATACAAGAAATACCACAGGAAGCTAAGAAAGAAGAAATGAAGAATCAATATAAATGACCAAAAGCAAAACTCTTGTTTTTAAAGAGAGACCAGGCAGCTAAAGCATCAGAGAACAACCTGATAAAATCCCAGAATGGTTTGGGTTGGAAGGGACTTTAAAGCCCATCCAGTGCCACCCGCACCATGGCAGGGACACCTTCCACTACCCCAAGGTGCTCCCAGCCCTGTCCAACCTGGCCTTGGACACTTCCAGGGATTCAGGGGCAGCCACAGCTGCTCCAGGCAGGCTGAACACCCTCAGCTCTCCCAGCCTGTCTCCAGAGCAGAGGAGCTCCAGCCCTCAGAGCATTTTTCAGAGAAATCTCTGTGTTTATATTTTGTCCTCATTTCCATCCTTCTATCCCAGGCAGAAGCTACATCCCAGAGGAGTCTGTGCAATGTGTGTGATGCAGAGCTGTGGTTTTGAGGTGTCCAGGCCCAGCTGGGTGGCCCCAGTGGCTGATGTCCTGCCTGAACTCAGGCACGCCCTGGCACAGAGCTGCCACTGAGTGCCCAGCCCTGTGCTGGGCAGAGCTGCAGGGCTACGCTCACCCCCACAGGCACCTGAACCTGGGCTGGGGGGATTTCAGCAATCAGGGGTGGGAGGGATGCTGGACCCCCCCCAGCCCCTCCTCTGGGCACCACAGCAATGGGGACAGGCTGCCCTGGCTGAGCCAGGGTCCGGTTTCTATTGGCTGGACATCAGCCATGTCCCTTCTGCTGTCCCCAGTGACCTTCTGGCCATGCCATGGCTCTGTGCCATACCTGGAGCTGGCACAGGGCCAGCACACACCTCCCATGCTGACATGCTCTGGGTCCCAGAGCCAGCCCAGCCCCAACCCTGCCCCCCTGTTTTTTGGGATCAGGTAAAACTCAATCCAGTACCTAAAAGCAAACCTTCCCAGGATTTGGACACCTGGCAGGGGTCCTGCCCGGCACAGGGATGTGCTCCACAGCCCATTTTCAGTTCATCACTGGCAGCACCCCAGAGAGAGGACGTGAGATCATCCCTCCTCACACTTGGGACAAAAAGCAGCAGCTTTTAATGGGCTTTCCCCCATTTTGCTGGAGCACAAAGCAGCTCCACTCCTTGTTTTCCAAAAGCTTTTAGGATCACGTACTACAAAGTCTCCAGCCAGAGCTGTAAATCCCACAGCTGTGTCCTGCAGATGAGAGATTTGGTTTGGGTTCAGATCTGGGTTTTGGAAAGGCCAACACCATCCTGAGCACAGGCAACAGGAATGGCACGAGTCCACCCTTGAGAACAGCAAACTGTGAGAGCCCTGCTCCTCCTTCAGGGCTCCAAAGGGACAGAAGTCTTGTTGGTTGATTCCAGATCCACAGACTGACAAAAGCACCATGTTTGTGTTTAACCCTTCCACTTCCTCAGCCTGTCTGGGCTTCTGTCTTCTATTACCAACAGAGCTAAAAAAGATAATAGAAGAAATGAACAACAACAAAAAAATCATCCTGAAAAGCCCTTTCAGGCCCAGCTACTTGTGGGTTCATCCTCCTGCTTCTGCCAAAGCTGCCTTTTGGGGTGACAGGAAAACAGTTTTTTGAAGGGTATCCACAAGGTGTGTGCAGCCTCAAAAGGCACTTTCCCTGTGGGAATAAATCATCACTTTCAGTTTTTTAATCCAGGATTTGCATCCAGGTGTTTCCCATAGGCTGGAGGAAGAGGCTGAAATCACAAACAGAGAGTGCAAATGCAAAAGAAACAATAAATACAGACTTTCATGGGGTCTGGCACAGGGGCCCCTGCCCGTCCCTGGGTGTGCCAGGGGCTGCCCATTCATACGGAATTCCTGCTGCCACAGGTGCAGTGGAGCACATTTCTCTCTTCCCCCAAAGAGGGACTGGACTCTAAAAATCTTTTGAGAAGTCACTTGTTTCATCTTCGGCTTCAGATCCCTATTTCATAACATTTAGATTGCAAAAGCCCTCTGAGATCGAGTCCAACTGTTCCCTGTGGCACTGCCAAGGCCACCACTGACCCACGTCCCCAAGTGCCACATCCACAGGGCTTTCAAATCCTTCCAAGGATGGGAACTTCCCCCCTGCCCTGGGAACAGGGTACCTCTTACACAAGATCTCTCAATTCCAAAATCAGTAGGACTATAAGGACAAAATGCAGGGCAGAGGCAGGGGTTGTGTGGGGAAGGCAGGACAAGATAAACAGGAAAAAAGACCAAATAAAGATACTGAAGAATAGATCCCAGAGAGCTGAGGATCCACTGAGTCTGTGGTGAGGCTAAGTAAGGTCAAGCACCAGATGCAGAGATGCACCTGAGACACCACAGAATCCCAGAATGGTTTGGGCTGGAAGGGCCTTTAAAGACCACCCAGTGCCACCCCCTGCCATGGGCAGGGACACCTTCCACTATCCCAGGCTGCTCCAAGTCCCATCCAACCTGGCCTTGGACACTTCCAGGGATGGGGCAGCCACAGCTGCTCTGGGCACCCTGTGCCAGCCAATAGAGCCCAGTTGAGCTACAAGTTTTCAGGTAGGAAAAGGTCCATTGATAACATCAAATCTCCTGCCCTGGCCAGGAACCTCCCCTGGTGATCTCTGCCAGCATCTCCTCTGCTCCAGCTGCTTCCCCTGAGAGCTGGTGACAGCTCCAGGCTCAGTTTCTCTTCCAGGCTGTGATCTCCCACACAATTACTGCAGGGGCTAAGAAGTCAGGCAGCCACACTGCACAAGAGCAGCTCCACATGTCACCCTTCCAGCAGCAGCTGGGGCTCCAAATACACAAATAAAGAGAAGAGAAGAAAGAGGGCAACTGCTCCAGGCTGTCTGCAGGGACAAGAAAAACTGAGTGAATGCTCTTCTTGGTTTTTCCTTGCTCTAACACAAGAGAAAACGCTGACAGGATGATGAAGCTCCAAACCAGATGTATCAGAGGGCACAGAACTCTCCCCTTCCCCTCCCTGAGCTTTTGGGGCAGGTTGAACAGTCAGGAATGCTGGAGGTAAAATCAGGCAGGGGCTGTGTGGGAGCCTGGCTGTGTCCTCAGTTTCAGCTGCAGCTCTTATTTCTTCTGCAAAGGCTAGGGCTCTCCTATAGGATTTGGCCCCAAATCCATAGATTTGAGCCAATCCTAATCAACCCAAAGCATCAGGGCTGCCAGAACAGGGACTGGACTGAGCTGAAGCTCCTCAGCAGAGGGTGTGACAAGGGGGCAGTGGAGGCAGCAAGGACATCAAAACTCAGCCCTCAGTCCTTGGGCAGGACATGCTCCTTGAGGGCATCCATTATCCTGGTATTTAACAGGGAAACAGCCAAAGGACACTGGTAGGTGACAGTCCAAGCACTGCACACATCCTGGATACACCCAGGAGAGGGGAGAGAGCAAACAGGAACAGCTTGGGGACACAGCCAGAGCAGCAGCAGCTGTAGCCAGGAGCTGCTTCCCACCAGTGACAGCCACAGTACCTGTGTGGGTGTCACTGGAGTGTCACTGTCCCAGAGCTGCCACCACACAGTCCAGCAAGTCCCCCCAGATCCCAGCAGTGCCCAGCAGGTAAGGCAGCCTCCAGGGTGGGCAGACCCATCACCACCTCCCTCCGAAGGGACCTTCACAGCCTTCAGCTCATGCCAGCATTACAAGGTCCAATCCTTGTGGAAGGATACATCCCTTTTCCAGCCTCCTCGGAGTGCAAGCTCAGCAGCTGGGAAGGCTGGCCCAGGGAGGGTGTCCCAGTGCTGCTGGTGCTTCACTGGGACTGAGAACCCTCCCTGGGAAGGCAGGTGGCCGGGCACTGCCCACCCCTATGGCAGGATTTGGAGCTGAAGGCAGGAAGCTGGAGAACCTGGAGCCATCCCTGAGACTGGTATGTGCAGGGGCTCCATGGAGAGCCTGGAAACAGGTCATTCAGTGCCAGCACCTGGCACAGCAGCACCAGGGAACACTGCTGCCTCCAAGCCTGGCATTCCCCCAGGGCTTACAATAACACCCACCTTTCCTCCTTTTGCTTTTCCTGACCAAATAGGGTGCAAAGATGTCAGCCCAGGCTGCCCAACACCCCCTCCAGGGCAGCCTGGGCTGACAGAGCCAAGAGGCTTTCCTGGCCCAGCAGGACCCTTTGGACCTCTGGGGACCATTTCCCTGCTGGCAGGGCTGCCCTGGGGGTGTTTCTTGAGGCAGGTGTGTGTGAGCACCCCCCTCCTGCACCCCTCCCTGGGGCACACAGGTACCCAGAACTGCTGCTCTCAGTGCTGGCAGCACCAGCCCAGGGAGGAGGCTCAATTAAGCAATTCAAAAAAATACTTTATTTACCAAAACCACATTAAAATACTACAAAGACTGTCCCATCCTGCCTCAGCTCATGGCTCAGGATCTTGGAGAAGGCTTGTAGAGCTCACGCAGCAGCACCAGCTTCGTGGCTAGCAGGACCTCACGGTGGCCAAGGTGGCTCCTCCTGCCACAGCGGGACAGCCGGAAGGCCTCCAGGGCCACATCCCCGAGGAGCTGGGGACTGCCCAGCCAGGCCAGCACGGAAGCCACCAGGCAAGAATCCCCAGTGGAACACGTCTGTGGGGAGAGCAACCAACAGCATCAGCACAGCCAGCACTGTCCAGCCCCAGCCACCACAGCGCCAGTTTGGGATCATGGAATCACTCAGGTTGGAAAAGCCCATAAAGATCAAATCCAACCATTCCCCCAGCACTGCTAAGGCCTCCATTAACCCACCACATCCACTTATCCTTTAAATCCCTCCAGGGATGGTGACACCACTGCTCTGGGCAGCCCCACTCAGCCTCCACCCAGCGCCCAGCCTGGATTACGCAGAGGGGAGCTCGGGAAGCAGGAGGCTGCACTCCAGCTCAGCCGGGGCTTACCCGGTTTAGGAGCTTGTAGATGTGGGCAGAATAAGCCACTTTCTTCTTCTGCCTGTGGAGACGGAGGCAGCGGAGGCTCTGCCAGGCACATCCATCTGCTGCCTTTGGCCTCGGGGGCTCAGGGAGGGTGGGGGGTCCTGGCTCCATCGCTGCTGCCCACACTCAGTGCTGGGGTCAAACACCCTTCCCGTGGCCACAAAACCTCTGCCGAGGAAGAACCAAATAGGGGCTGAACACACTGCTGCCCTCACCCCCCACTGCCACCTCACCCTGTCCTTCCCAGGGCACTAATTAGCATCAGGCAAATTAGGCACTTACAATAACACCAAAGCCATCCAGCACCCTACATAAACAAGGCCAGAAAGCACCCCCTCCACAAAGCTAAACACACCAGAAAAAGCAAAGCACAAATACGGCTGGCTTGCTTGCTTGCTTGCTTGCTTTTTTTTTTTTTTTCTTTCTTTCTCCCCTCCCAGCTCACCTCTGAGAGCTCCTCCAGTCTCGTCCTCCCCCAGGAGCAGAGAGGGAGCCGAGTTCTGCTGCCTATAACCAGGGGAGATCATTGCTTTCAGCTGGGAGGGGAGGGGGCCCACCCAGCTGCGGGGATGGGGATTCAGATGGAGACAAGGATGGAGACAAGGACAGGGATGGTTACACCACCTCACACCTGCACCCTGTCTCCTACACTCAAACCAGCCATTTTTGCCCAAAATTCTTTTAGGTGAGGCCCCATCAGCTCCCAGGTCCCCCGAGCCCCATTGTCGTAATTAGTATAATTAATATAATTAACCCGTGGTGCTGGATCTGGGGGGACTTTGTGTGGTTTATTCTGCATTAATTTGAGGGGGTTCCAGAGTTTCGCTAAGCACCAGAGTGAGCAGGGTCTGGGGGGAGGCACCCAGGGGTGCTGGGGGCAGGGCCTGACCCTGCCGGGTGAGGCCCTGGGGTGGGGGTTACCCTGGGTGCAGGATCTGCTTTCTCCCCCTGTCCTGGTGGAGGTCTCAGTGCAGAACCCTGTTCTGTGGTGTTTGTGTCATTGGGGTACAGCACAAGGGGCTCAGTGTGTTCCGGATGTGGCCCCATCCTCAGGGGGATGAGTTTTTGAGGGGGGATCCCTCAGGTGCAGCCCCCCACCCCACAGGGTGTTTTCAGGGGGTCCCTGGGGTGCAGAATTTTTCCTGTGGGATATGGGGTGGGGTTGGGTGTCCCTGCAGGACACTGTGGAGAGGGGTGGGGGATCCTGGGATGCAGGATCTGTCCCAGAGGGAGGGGAAGGAGAAGGTGTCCCCCGAGTGCAGGATCCAGCCCTGCTCTGGGATGGAGATTCCACAGGGTGCAGGATGTGGCCCTGTAGCACATCCCAGTGCAGGGTCTGCCCCTGAGGTGGAGGGCAAGCCTCTCCAGATAAAGAATGGGACCCCTTAGCACCCTGTGCTGGCTGGGTGGGGGGCTCCCCTGGGTGCAGGATACACCCCAGGAAGAAGTCTCCCTTTCTGAAGGACACCTCCATCCTGCAGCCCCTCATCCTGGGGGTCTCCCATGTGCAGAATGTGACCCTTTAGCACCCAGCATCTGGCGGTGGGGGGCTCCCCTGGGTGCAGGATACACACCAGGAAGGAGTGTATCCTCGGGGGGGGCGGGGAGGGAACAGCACCCTGCAGCCCCTCATCCTGGGGGTCTTCCCAGGTGGAGAATGTGGGCCCTTAGCACCCACATTCTCCACTGGTGAGGGGGTCTCTCCCCAGGTGCAGGATGTGACCCTTTCGCACGCTGTGTGGAGAGGGGACTCTCCTGGGTCCAGGATACACCCCATGAAGGAATTATTCCCCTCTGAATCACATCCTCCCCTGCCCGGAGCATCCTGCAGCCCCCCACCCTGGGGGTCTCCCTGTGTGCAGAGCAATGTAAGCAGCCCAAGGCTGGTTCTGAGGTGCCCGGGTGTTGCAGGGGGACTTCTCATACGGTTTATTGTGCATTAATTTGGGAGGGTTCTGGGGTTTCAGTAAACGCCAGAGTGAGCAGGGTCTGGGGGGGCACCCAGGGGGTGAGAGCAGGACGGACCCTGCCAGGTGGGGTTTCCTTTGGGTGCAGGATCTGCTTTCTCCCCCCTGTCCTGGCGGGGGCTAGAAAGCACCCTATATTTGGGGTGTGAGGGGGGGCTCCTCTGGGTGCAGGCCACACGCCAGGCAGCACAGCCCCTGCCCCATAGCACAGATCCCCCATCCCGGAGCTCCCGATCCCGGTTTCCCCGCGATCCCCGCCCCAGCCGTGCCGCCATCCCCGCCTGCAGCGCGCGGCTCCCGCCGCCAGGGGGCGCTCCCGCCCCGCCCCGGCCCGGGGGCGCCGTGCCCGCTGCGGCCGCCAGGGGGCGCTGCGCGGAGCCGCCTCACGGCCCCGGCCCCGCCCCGCCGCAGGTGACACCCCCACCCCCCGCCCGGGGAGCGGCGGGAGCCGGTCCTGATCCCGGTCCCGTCCCGGTGCGGTCCCGATCCCGCTCCTAGCCCGGCCCCCATCCCGGTCTCGGCCGTCCCAGTGGCCGCCATGGCGGAGCAGGAGAGTTTGGAGTTCGGCAAAGCCGATTTCGTGCTGATGGACGCCGTCACCATGCCCGAGTTCATGGCGAACCTCCGGTTGCGGTGAGTGAGGGGCGGGCGGCGCGGCCCCCCTGCCCCGGGGCTCGGCGGGTCTTCCCCTCACACACAGCCCGGTTGGGATGGAGTGTGAGGGGGGTGAGGGAACTGAAACTCTCCCTGAGCCTCCCCCGCCTCTGCCGCTCCGTGACTGAGCAAACCCGCACGAAAGTGTGGATTTTTCTGTGAAATGGAAAAGCCGGGTGAGGATGAGGGTGCTCAGGGTGCACCAAGCCCTGGGGGCTGCCGGGGCTCTCAGTCCCCCATCTGGAACACCTCCCTCCGGACTCACCTGCCTCAGTGCCCACCTTTCTCACGCTATCATGGAATGGTTTAGGAGCGAAGAGACCTTACAGACTTCACTTTTAAACAGTATGTTGTTGATCTTACTCTATATCACAGAAACACACGGTGTTTTGGGTTAGGAAGGGACCTTAAAGCCCATCTAGTGCCACCTCCTGCCACGGGCAGGGACACCTTCCACTATCCCAGTCTAGCCCCGTCCAGCCTGGCCTTGGGCACTGCCAGGGCTGGGGCAGCCTCAGCTGCTCTGGGCAGCCTGTCCCACTCCCCTCTCCCAGGCTCCTCGCCTATGCTGACATTCTGCAAAGTTGCTTGGGGAAAAAAAAAAGGAGCAATAAAAGTCACCAAGTCCAAGGTTGCTCCATCCCATGGGGGCATTGCAGCTGCTCGCTGGTGTGGACTTGCTGTGTTAACATTTCGTGATCTTTATGGTTTTATTTCCCTTGTAGACGTGGTGGGTGCTGGGAAGATCCACATTTTCCTGCCTGTTCCCTCTCAAGCACAGCTAAATCCTGGGCAGCACTGATGGAGGATGGCCAGGGGACCCTAAGTCTGCGGCTGCTTTTCACTTTCCGTTATAAAACATTCATGGGAGCTCCTCCTGATAAACTCTTATGCCCCTGCTTGTGCAAGGATTTGATAATTGCCAAAGGGAAACCTTTGGGATAAAAATGTGACTTGCTGGCTGTGTTCCACCCCCGTTCTGCTCAGGCTTTCCTGCCTATTCCTCTCCTGCCACTTGTGTTCTGGAGAGTGTTGGAATCAGTCACTTGTCAGGCCCCTGGATACACCTGAGAGTGGCTCTGGCAATAGATGGGAGGTGGGCTAAGCTCCCTCAGCAGGCTTGAAACTATTGAGGAAGGAGAAAATTAAGCTTTTTCAGACAATTGTGATGCCTCCTCTGGATAAAATCTGTAGATTTTGAGATCTGGCTGCTTCAGCCACTGGGTGCTTGGGGATTTTTGTACTACACAGCTACAGGGTGTACCTGTGCCCTGAGGTGCTGCAGGGTTAGGGCTCAGATCCTGTGGGGTGTAATAACAACCAGCATACTTCATGCTGTTTTCCTTTTATATTTTGCATTTCTGTTTGGGTAGAGAGCGCATTTGTGTTTGAATATAAGAAAGTCATAATGAGAACGGCTGAGCTTTGAACATGATGTCATATTGAAATTAATTTTGCAGTGCTTCTAAAAGTTTAAATTCGATTCTCATTTGTACACTCCATGACACTGTAATTGTATTAGAAAGGGCTTGCATGCAGTATCTTTGTAATTAGCAGGAAAGTTGTGTGTCACAGTTTGTTCTTGGGGTTTTATTCTTTGGTTAATGTGTACTAGAGATCTAAACAAAGTATTGGAAGTGGATTGATAGCTTAAAAATCAACGTGGCACATTGGTTGCCTTTAGGAATCCATTGAGAGGTGCCTTGCAGGGACAGACTTTGCTAATTTGGTATGAAAGGATGAGAAGAACAAGCCAGCAGTCCTGGATCCTTACAATAAATGTGCAACTTCATTTATTATTTTCTCTGTGCTGCTGCTGATGGTGCCTGAGGGTGTTGTCAGGACATCCCTGCTGTGTCTGATACACCTTGAAGGCCCCGTTTAACTGCAGTGCCTTGGTCGCTGGCGCTCAAACCTACCCAAAGCCAGGCTTATCCTCTGACAATGGTTCAGACTTGAGTTCTTCTCACCCGGCCATGAGCTCTGCCTGAGTTTCAAGGTCATCTGGTGTCTGTGCTGTGGGCAGAACAAGCTTTTGTCAGAAGCTAATTGATACTGTTAATTTTTCTAACCTTGCTGCTGTCATCCCCTGCCTTTAGGCCTGTCTGCTCTGGGACACTTGAGAAAACTGATGTGAATTTCCCAAAAGTGTGACCTTTCAGTAAAGTTGCTGAGCTCTGCCGAGTGTTGAGCGCTGTGTGGTGGCCCTGGGCTGCCGCCCCAGCCCCGCTGCTGGTGTTCTACAACACTCAGGCAACACCTGCTGCTCACATTTTACTGCTCTGGAGAGGGCAATTGACTCTCGGTGCTGACACGTAGGAAACTGTGTGAGACCCAACTCACGACCTGTTCAAGGGTTGGTTACATCACTTGTGGAGATGGCAGAGTCCCCTTTGTGCTGAGCAGAGGGAAGGAGTTGCTATTCCTCCATCACTGAGTCCCTGTGGCGGGTTTGTTCAGTTTACACTTGGATGGGCTCCACCCTATTCCATAAATCCAGCTTTCTGCCAGAGCTATTTTTGTTCGGGGTCACTGGCTGACCCAAGACGGGCTGTGCTGGATTTAGTTCCCAAGTGAGCCCAGCTGTGGGTGGAATTGAAATCATACCAGTTTCAGTGCATGCAAGGATATTTCCCCAAGGATGTCTCTAGTGGGAAAAAGAGGAATGGTGAAGCTGCACTTTTCATTAGTGTAGTACTTGAATTTAGTGGTGTTGACATGGGCTGGATGAGTGTGCCTGGGTGGGTGGGTGGATGCTATGTGAATTTACTACCTCATCTCCCAGCCCCTGCGCTCATGCCCAGTTATGTGTAGGTTTGAGTGGTGATTCAGCAGGGATATCATGGTGTCAGTATCTTTTCATGGCTGTGTCTTACAGCTTCTTAATGAATGTTTCATTGGACGCTCAGCAGTCACTGCATGTTACATTTTATTGTAAATAAAAGTCATCCTGTCCTTGAATTCCTTAGTCCTGAGTGTGCTTCATCCCAGGGTCTGGTTGTGATTCTTAGTCATCAGAATAATTTAAAAAAAAGAAAAGCAGGACTATGGGAACAGTCTGTGTGGACTCAGTAGCTTTGTTTCTTTACAGTAATCTCCAAAAGTGTAACAGACAATTGTTTCTGGAACGCTCATAAATCAGAATTATTAAAACAGCCGTATTTGAGTGGTTTGTGTGTCAGCAATTGCCCATCATCCCTTCAGTGAGTGCCTGCTCATCTCTACACTGCTGCAGGAGTAATTGGCAATTCCAATCACAGGACATCAGATTAATTGAAAGACTCCTTAAAACAGGGAATCTCTTTGTGTCCAGCAGCTCTCAGGTCCTGCCACTGGCAGGCAGGTATTTATCTGCAGACAAGTGTTACCTGCTGTAAGTGATGGGAGAACGCTCTGGACTTGATAAAACTCTTTATTTCACTGGTTTTGAGTTAATATGACCATGACTGTTCCATGGCAGGTGGAGTGAGATGGTGCTTGTGGAAAGGGAGTGTGGCCAGAGCTGCTCAGCTTTTGCAGAAATTGTGGTGTAGACGAAACTGTTGAGTAAGAGAAGTGGGAAACTGCAGCACCTCATTTTCTTCATGCCATAGTGAAAATTTCAAGTAGTAAAAGTTAGCATTTTTAATTTACTTCCTCGTAAGGAAGAGGGCAAAAAGCTTATTTTTCACAAGTACGAAATATTCGGGTTTATCAAGTAATTTCTTGTATTACACTGCAAAGACCACTCGCTGTTCTGTACAACTTGCATTTGTCTTGACAAACAGATCAAATCTCAGAGCGCTAAAAACGGGATCTGTGGAATGCAAAGAGGGAGCTGGAGTTCTTGAATTATCTGTTGTGCAGCCTTAGTGATGCCTTTGGGAGTCACTTCAGAGCAGTTACTCCTCACAGGGTCTCAGGTGTGTTCCGGGACAGTCAGATGTGACCCATCTGCTCTGTGCCGGGCAATAGGATCATGTAGGGGCCCAACTGTGGGCAAACCCAGCACCCCTGAACTACTGGGAGTGGGGAACCACATGGAAATGCAGGGAAAAGCAGATACAAAATACACAGGGCAGCATCAGGGCAGCGTTTGGGGTAGTCTGATGTGAACTGTGTGCTCGTGGTGTTTATGTCCCCACATCTGCATCGTGAGCAGGTGCTACCTGACTCATTCTCTGCTGATTTCCAGTGAGTTGCTCATTCTTCATAAGCATTGTGCAAATCCCCCCTGGGAACACAATAGATCTGTGTCACCTTTATTAAAGAATTCAAGGATGTATGAAAGGAAGACATTGAGAGCACCTGGTGATGTGTAATGATTGTAAAATGAACCTGGGGTTATTTTCCTCTTCTTTTAACTACTTCCAGCATGAAACCCACTGTGGAAGGCTGTACTTGCTGCTCAGATGGTTCCTGGTCATCTTGAGCCTGAGGATGTGGTGCAAAGAACTGGGGGTTAATAGTCCTTGCAATTGTCTCCCTGTACACATGGTGACTTCTGGCCTCCTAAAGCAGCATTTCATAAAAACACAGTTCTGTGTTCACTTAAAAACACACAAAAGTGGTTTTTCTACTGTTTCTCAACTATCTCACAAACCCCAGCATTTTCAAATTAAGGCAACAGTTCTAGATCTGTATTTATTGCAGGTACCTTTGAAACATAGATAATATTTGCTATCATTATTAATATTTTTGGCATCAAGAATCTACACTGAAAATCTGGTTCTCCTGAGAATGTGCTGAAAGTATTTAGTGCTAGGGAAGTGTTTACTGTGCAGGCAGGGCTGAGGTGTGGGCTGGAGTCCTAGAAAAAGGTTGAAGCAAACTGAAACAGGGAATTGGGCTTTAAATGTTCCAGAGGGATGTCTCAAAGGGATTTTCTTGAGGTAGTTGTGTGCAGGTTGTACCCCTGTCAAAAAACCCCGTTGTTTTTCTGGATGATGTGGCGAGTTGAGGCCATACTTTAGAATCATAAAATCACAGAATAGTTTGGGTTGGAAGGGACCCTAAAGTTCATCCAGTTCCACCCCCATGTCCCTTCCACGGGAGCAGGTTGCTCCAAGCCCCTGGCCTTTGGACACTTCCAGGGAAGAGCTTTAAGTTCTGAAAGGCTGAACTCCTACCATTTAGTGTCCCCATTTAGTGTCTGCAGACTGGGTTTTTTTCCTTTCCTTTTTCAGGTCTGGAAAAACAAGCACAAGTTCTGGGGCTGAGCAAATGCTTTAATTTGTCCCCATCTCCAGGAAATCGGTGTCCCTATAATCCATTAGGAACAATTCTTAGCAGGGATGTGGGTCCCATTTGATTCTTGCTCTGTACCACACCCTTTCTGCTCTTCCCTTGATGAACCTCAGTTGCAGTTTTGGAGTGAAGGGTGCTGTCTGTATTACATTGATATTTTTACACTGACTTCCTTATCTTTTGAGCACCATCTTAAACATTCATATTTGGTGTTGCAGTTGCGGTGGGAGAGGTTTGGCTTCCCATGAGGTAATAAACTATATTTAATCCCAGCAGAGGAAATATTATGTGAATGCTTGGTTTCATTTGTGCTTTTGCTAATGAAATATTCATGCTTCATAAACAAGCTTTTCATGCCTTTAAGCCGTTTTAATTTCCTTATTCTAAATAGTTATGAATATTTGAATTGTTCATGTGGTGTTGGATTAAAGAGCTGCTGGGAAGAGGCTGCTTTCTCCCTGGAGAGGGGCACCTGCCTCTGGGTGCTGCAGGACACTCCTTGTTCTGCTCAGGCCAGCAGCAGTTGAGTCTCATCAGCCCTTCTTGGCTTCCTCAGAGTTGCTCAGCCTGCAGAAGCTGTCTCGTGTCACAGTTTGGAATGAATGGAATGAAAATTCCCCTTAGTCCATCAAAATTTGACTTACGAGCTTGGCCAGGGGCCAGCCTGACCTTCAGAGATGGAAAAGGCCATCAATCTCACTTATAAAGCAAATCCCAACCAGACGAGTAGCAAAGGGAGGATCCAGGCCAGCTTCCCGACTCCACAGGGACTGTTCAGTCCATGGACACCTGGAGCTGCTGCAGGTGTGCTCTGGGATTCCTGACTGGAATTCCCATGAACCAGGCTTTGAATGAGGTGATGTCCAGCCTGGAGTTTGTTTTGCCTCCATGTGTGCTGAGTTTATCTGGTTTCACTGGACCTTCCTTAGTACATCTGCCCTCCCTGCCTGATGAAAGCCTCCTTAGAGGGAAGTTTTACAGGAGTCTTTTTATAGCAGCTGGGTGGAGGAGTGTTTAATAATTTTAGCACCTGGGTGTTGAATAATATACGAGCTCAGATTTATAAATGAGATCAGTCTTTCAGGGTGCCTTGTACTTGTAAACTCTGAGGCTGCTGATGCTGTGCCCCAGGCCTGCTGGTTTTGCCTCCAGCTGCCTCTGGTCCTTGTCAGAGCACAGGTAACAACATTTAATTGTGGGTAGGTAGCAGCAAGCTGGGGAGGGACATTCATGGCATGTGGCATCAGGTGTGAAACAAAAACCTGACAGAATCAGTGAAGTAACCAGAACTATGGGGAATTAACTCAATAGGAAATGCCCTTTCTTGCATTTTTAAAAGTATTTTTTCCTGCTGTTTACACAAAGCAGATCTACAAAAATCAGCTGGTAATTTAGGAATTCCTCAGCAGCCTTTTGGCTTTCATCCTTACTCTGCAATTATTTAGTAGATTCTGACGAAGTGCTGTGGCTCCTGAAGCTCCTCAGAGTTGCAGTGCATCTGTTTGGGATGCTGTCAAGTGGAATCCTGTTCTGGTTTTTGATTACCACATGTTTGAGGTGGCTTGCGTAACCGGCATCATCTTAACTGAAGTAATTTATCATCACCTGCTGAGTTTCACCAGCTGAAGGTTGACTCTAAGATGTGCTGAACTCTTACAGTAAACATTAGCTAATACTTCCAAGTACTTTACAATGAGTCTCGTGGCCTCCTTTAGTCAAGAGTCCTTTGCATTGACTTCTGTTCAAAAATCTGCCTCTCCAGGTGGCTTTACTGATCTAACACTCACCGAGCCCTTGCATTTCTTTGACTCTTTGCATTTCTTCTGGCTGAGCAGGCTTTGACACTACCTGAACTTAGTGATACTTACTCAAATTCCTTTAAAGATGCAGATCTCACGAGGGGTTTGGAGTTACATCATCTCTCTCTGCATGATGATTGCATCTTTTCATGGAATGAGGGAATTCTGGGAGGGGGAGAAGGAAATAGATGTCTGCACAGTTTTGCCTGTAAGTGTGAAATAGGGGAGCTGTGTGTCTTCTGGTGGCAAATGTTCATTTCCAAGTGTCCGAAGCAAAAATACAACTTGTAAAGAAGATTTCTGTTCCTTTAAGGGCTTTTTTGGTGAGATGTGATGAGATCTCAGCTCCCGATGCTGCTGTCACGTGCTGCTGTTCCTGTATTAGACTAGGAGGAAAAGCGTTCAGTTGTGGTGTTTTCAAGTGCTGAAAGAATAGCCTGGCTGTGAGGCTGTTCGGTATTTGGGAGTGAAAAGGGGCCATTAGATAGACTTAACTTGTTTGAAAATACTTCTTTTTACTTCAAATCTGAGCCATTAAACTGCTCCGGAGATAACCTGTCTTTGGCTAGGAATGAGGTTTTTCTGGTCTCTGAGTTAGTTTTCTCTGTGGCAGCAACACCTCAAGCGGTTCCTTTGGGTGGTGGTTTAGATGGACAACAGATACTGTCCTTTCAGGGCCCGACTGAGGTAGGAGGAGGGGGATATCTTGGAAAGACCTTTTAAATAAAATAGTTCTTAATGATAAGCCGGAGGACCCAGCCCAGTCATCACTGATGGTATTGCAGTGCTCAGCTTCTCAGGCTCGGCAGCAGAACTGTGACTGGGGCATAACAAGCCTGCTCTTGCTCTAACTCTTGGTGGTGGTGGTGGTATTTTCCATTCTGCCCCCAGTAATTTCTGAGCATTTTTCTGTGCAGACTTTAAATTTTCTCCTTGAACAGTGCCGGAGTATTTGTTCATCAGTTCTCTCCTGTTCTGCTGAAGCGTTTTGCAGCCCACGTTTCCTGGCTGCTGGGATGCTGCTAACCTTCCCTTCTGGGTTTAAAAGTTGGCAGTGACCTGCCCTGTGGCTGCCACTTGCCCAGTGTGACCTGCCAGTCTTGAGATGTGTGACACTTCAGAGAACAGTTTGTGTATGACTGTTGGGCTGGTCTGATCCAGAGCTTTATTTCCAGGAAAATGTACCATTGGGTGAAAATATGGCATTAAACCAGTTCCATGTCCCTGGGCAGCCACTTACCTGCCACGGTGTCATTTCTCATCCTTAGATGTTCCTTGCTCTACTCTGGGGTGTCAGGCATTGACTCCCACTGTCCCTCCGAGAAGTGTTGTCCCACCTGTTCTCCTCCTGCTGACTTCCCATATTTCTGTAATTGCAGTACCCTCCTGGTCATCTTGGGTGACTCCTCTCTCCTCTTTCAGTACCTTCTGTGTGCAGCTGGACACCTCTGCCCAGCTTTCCCCCTTGCTGTTGATGTCCCTTCAGCTCTCCCAGTGTTCTCTCTGATCTTGGGCTGATATTCCCAGCCTTGCCCAGTCTGTCAGCCAGAATTCCCTGGGGCTGGAGCGAGTGAGCGCCTCTGGACAGCAGTTCACTTGTTCCACCTGCACTGTTGGACTCGGTCCTTTCTAGGCCTTTGCATCCCAAGTCAGGTGTTGTTATTCCCCTGTGGTGTGCCAGGCCCAAGCCTGAGCCATACACAGAGCCCACTCTTGCCCAGAGTCACCTCACACTGATTTTTGTGCTCATTCCTTCCCTTTCCCACAGAGCTTGTTCAGAGTTATCTACAGAGTGATCTGTACCATGTCTGTCTGAGAACTTTCTGACCAGCATTTCTGTGCTTTTCCCTCAGTTGCTCCTTTTGGCATGCAAGAAACACCATATAACTTTGAGCAAAGACACTGTCTCCTCCTTCCATGTGTAATTTATGGAGCCCACACAAAGTGTGCCATGGTAGGAGGTTTGGAGTGCTGCAGTCACTGATTATCATGTTCATCTGCTCAAGTTGTTTCCTGGCTCCATGCTGGATCCCAGCCCATTGGGGTTCATGTTCTCTTGGGTCTGGACAGAGCCTGCCCTGATGTTATCCTGCCTGAGGTTGTTCAGGTAGAAAATTATCTGATTAGAGTATCTTCATATATTCCTGTTTAAGGTTGATGTAACTTAATTTGGGAAGCCTGAAGGCTCATTACATCTTCCTGGGAAATGAAAACTGGAGATTTGTGGCAGGACTCTGGAATATGTGGGGTGTGATGTGCTGCTGGGGCTGGATGTGCTGTTTGGGCTGATGGGTTTAACTCCATCTCCAAACACAATGTTTACGTTGGGATTTTTGCCCTTGTCCCTGCATTGTTATTCGCATCAAGCCAACTCAAGCCGTGTTTCACTGGAAGTTCTGACAGCCTTGGAACAAATCTCTTTGTTCTGGGGCCCCTAACAAGAAGGTTTTCAGTCGCATTCTGATGGAGAGCAGGTGTTGTATGGCTACTCCTCAAATGAATTATGCTTTGAGGCACCAGCTGAAACTTTCAGGAAAGATTTACTTTCAATATCTGCCCCCCATTACAGCATCAGTGCCTTCATCATTGCCCTGGGGTTTATTTATGGTGCCCAGGACAAACTTCCTAGTAGGGGAACTAAAGGGAACCCCAGCACTTCACTGCATTGTCCTGCCCAGGGAGTCCAACAGCTGGGCAGCAATGAGAACCCATCTTTTAACAGCTACAGGATGGCAGCAAAGGCTGTCTCACCATGAATAGCAAAGGAAAACAAACTGAAACAAAAAATCCCCTTTCCCACTGTAGGAACAGCATGGCTTTCTTTGGGGAGAGCTCCTCCATGGCATTTGGAGGGGTAAAAACCGCAGTGGCTGTGAAAGCCTTCACACCACGGCCATCAAGGGCACAATGAAGCTTTCATTCTCCGCATCACATAGCTGAGATGTTTACACTAAAACTTTTGCTCTTATTCAGATTGCTACGCTGCAGCTAAATAGGTTATTTTGTTTACAAGAATGAATGATAAAGTAAATTTCACCTTCAAAGAAAAACTCCAGCTATGGTTCTTTGAAGGCCTCCCCTCCCCTGCACTGTTTATAAAGCAACTGGATATGGAGTTTATAAACTTCCAAGGCTGGAAACAGTGCCCTCCACTCCTCCTTAATACCAGCTTCTTTGTGTGTTGTTGCTTCTTGATCCCGGGTGTAAAGACCAGGGGAGTGAATGAAAACAGGCTCAAAGAGCTGTAAATACAATTTAGGCCCCCAGAAAAATCCCAAAACACCAGACGTGGAGCAGCGAAGTCTTCAAGTGAACTTGCTTAGAAAAATTGTTGCCCCTGCACCCTGCAGAGAATGTCCTCTCATGTTTGCTTCTCAAAGTATCGGAAGGACACCGTGCTGCTTTTCCTTGTGCTTGCAGGGACAGAAGAACCCCCGTATTCTTTTAAAGCTGGATGTAAACACCTCCTTGGAACAGTAGCTGTTAAACTTTGTTGAAAAGTGCTTAGCAATGACAAAAAAATGTTATTTCCGAAAGGATCTCTGTAGCACTGAGGAGGTTTTTTTGCAAATGAAAGTCCAAATTTACCACAAAAATGTCCCTGTAACCTCTTATAATTCAAAACATATTCCTTGCTTTTCAAAAGCACAGGCAAATTACCAGGGAGCCTTTCTAAAATAAGCCCGAGGTTGGATGTTTGACTTTGTGGACAGTGCTGCTTGATAATCAGTGTTTCCTTTTTTGAGTTTGCCTGTGTCGCAGTCAGAAAGGGACTTTGCTTTGTGTGGTTTCTGACCTGTTCCAGGTGAGGAGAACACGAACAACGCCTGTGCTGCAGTACTGGGATAGAAACAGGAGTATCCCTTTCCCTTCTTTTCCTGATAAATGTAGCATTTGTGTCTCCAGCAAAACAAACAATGGAAATCTTGTCTTTGTTCTTGTTTTTTGGGCCGTGCTGCATCCTGGCTTTCAAGGATGCAGACATTCCTGAGCTAGACATCTCCAGTGTCTGGCAGCTGGTTCTCTGGCTCCGTGTTAGTTACAGAACTTAAACCCCTCTGAGGAAACGCCAGGGAAAAGCAGATCCGTGTGAAGTGTAAAGCCTTTAAACCTGGTATGAAACCCTAAGAGCTGGGCTTGGTAGGAAACTGAAGGAAAGCTGAACAATTTTGAAATTATTGGGAATATTTGGCTTCATTTTTCCAATCAGTCAATAGAAAACATGTTTTCCATTAAGGACTTACATTTTTGGAGACTTAAGGGGGGGCTGCTTATTGTCAAAATGAGTCTTGTTTTTCACCAAATATCTTGGCTGCCTGGTTTGACTTTTGGTGCTGTCCCTGCAGGCAGTGAGGGGGAGCTGGTGCCAGGCTGGCACATGGAATGCTGGAATCATGGGTGCTGTGGGGTTTGGATGCCGGGTGCTCGTGCCCTGAGGAGCAGTGCCAGGCTCCAGCTGGCTGGCAGGAATGGGAAAGCCAGGAAAGAGTGATGGGGGACACCCATCTCCTAAAAGATGCCACGTGTTTCATCCCCTGCCACGCAGGAAACAAGCAGCAACGTAAATCTCAAGCTTTCATAAACCTAAAGAATGCCTGATTGTTTCTGTCCTGCTTTTCCTCTGGGTTTCTGGATCTTGGATGCTCTCATGGAGGAGCCAAGGTGGCACCTGCTGCTCGCTGGATGAGCCGTTGGAGCAGGAAGATCTTCACTGTTCCCAGGGCTGCTCTGAGGGGATAATGTGAGTTTGGGGCTCTGCTCTCACGCCACAGGCTGTGATTAACTTCAGGGCCAGCCCAGATGTGTTGCTACTGAATTTAGGGAGAAAACTCGTGTCAGTCTTGGTCTTCTCCCAGGAGTTCTGCCCATAACTGATTGGTAACTGGCTGCTCAGCTGCTTTGCTGAGAGGCTGTTTATTAAACAGGCGAGCAGACCCAGTGCAGATGGACAGATCACTTGTTTTAGTGGACAAACGAAAATGTGTTGTGTTGCAAACTTTGTAGCTGAATCATGGAAACTGTAGAATTGGGTCAGAATATTTCAAAATGTTAAACTCCATCTGATACATTTTAACCTTCTGCCTTTCCCATATTGTCCGAAAAAATAACAGAAGTTAAAAACAGTGAACGTGGTGAATTTTGAAGACATTCTGTGGCACCTTGACCAAATGAAAGGAATAATTTGCTAGGGCTACATTTATTAATGTGCACTTAAACCACAGTAAATCACAGTAGGGATAAATGAACAAGTTCTTACAGAAAAGCCTGGCTTGGTCAGTGTCAGGTTTATGTTGTACGAGGGATGTGGGAAGCCCAAACAGTTCAGTAGTCGGATCAGTATTTGTTGAGGGTTTTTTTATCAAGACACTTTTGCTGCCTTTTTGAAGGCTCCTCTTTACCTGTACCTGGTTATGTGACATAAATCCTGTGCTGGCAGTAATTACCACGCCACCTTCCCATCCTTTGTGCAGTGCCAAAGGATGTTTCACCTCAAGTGCCAAATTCTCTCATGTCTTGATGAGCAGGGTAAGCCTCATAATCAATCTGGGAAAGCTTTCAGGGGAAAATAGCCCCACCCCCTCCCTTTCATATGTAGATGTACTGGTTTGCCTTGTTTAAGACAAACGAGCAGGCTCTGTTTATCCTAATGAGGTACTTGACGTGGAAACTGATAGCACTAATGGCCAGATCCTAAATAATTTGCTGTGTAGGAAAATTGCCCAATTGTGCCCACCCATCTGGTCATCCCTGGCTGTCACATGGAGAGTGGGAGCCTTTGATTCATTCCCTGAGTAATGGAGTGCAATGGATATTTTGCAAACTAAAAGTTTCTATCACTGAAGACAGTGATTTCTTTGTGTTTTGACCTGGGTTTTGATACTCTTTGTACCCTCCAGTGCTAGGAGTGCCAAATAGTCCCTTTTCTCATCATGCAGAGAAAGTAACTTGAAAAAACATCCTATCCCATATCGGCCACAAACCATCCATTTATCTATGAGGACGGGAGGAGCAGTGTGAGGGAGCAGCACTGGCAAGTTCAAGCATTCCCTGGTTTTGTTCTGCTCTCTGATGTTTAAACCTTTCAGATATTCTGTGGTTGTTTCCAACTTCACAGAGATGAAAGCTAAAAACTTCTTAATAAGGGTGAGGATGGTTGTATTCTTTTTACTCTAAGAGGGTGTATTTTAAGAAGAAACAATCGTTATCATGATACATATGGAATAAATCACAAGTGGTGAAGTTTATTTTCTAAGACTTGTTCTTCCCTCCCTGCTCAATGCTGCTGCCACCATCCCCTTGGGTTTTCTGGGACTAACTTCTCCTGCCGTGGAGTTTTCACACCAAAGATTTTGACTTTGAAATTGCATCTTTCATTCAGAGGGGGAAAGTGGAGTAGTTTTCAGTCTCACAGAAATTTTGAATGAACACAGAGAACGTAATGGCAGCAGATGGATTTTCATGGAGTGGGGAATGTCAGAATTGCCTTTCACAGGAACTGTATTGTCACACAAGAACTGAGGGGTTTCAGGAGGGATGTCCCTGCCCTTAAGTGCTTTCAGGTGCTGGTGTTAATGCCTGGGACCTGATTTGGCTAGAAAAAGGATCTTTTGCTTCTCTGCTCAGGATCCCCAAGTGGCTTCCAGGGTGGGAACTGGTGGCACAAGGCGATGCTGGGGTCCTGCTGGCTCGGGGTGCCAGACCTTCCTCAGCATTCAGTTCCCACTGACCCCCTCCCTTCTCCTACCTGTCCCATTAGAGAGCCTAGAGAAGGTCTCAGTGGAAACCCTCTTTTCTGAGCTTTTTTATCATAGATGTTAAGGGGTTGGAAGGGATCATTTAGTCCCATGATGGGCAGGGACAGGTTGCTCAAGGCCTCATCCAGCCTGGCCTTGAACATTTGCAGAGTTGGGCCATCCACAACCTCCCTGGGCAACCTGTTCCAGTGTCTCACTATCCTCACAACAAAAAATTTATTCCTAATATCTAACCTGAATTCCTCCTTTTTTTCAATTTGTACCCATTCTGCCTTGTGCTGTCACTGCAGTTCATGACAAAGAGTCCCTCTCCAGCTTCCCCGTAGCCCCTTCAGACACTGGAAGGTGCTGTGAGGTCTCACACAACCTTCCCTTCCCCAGGCTGTGTTAATGTTGACTTAAAGTTTCCTTTCCAGTATGGTTCTCTTGGTGTCAGCCTTAGAGGGCTGAAGGGCCCTACTCTCAGCCAGCACCTGCTCCTCTGGGAGCCACAGAAACCCTGCAGTCTTACTCCCTTGCTTTGCCGTTCTAATTATTATCATTCTCTAATTATGCACAGATTAATCACTTTCTGGTGCTTCTGGATGCCACTGCAGTGTTTGTCACTCGTTTGCTTCGGGTTTTCACATTTGCGGAGTGTAATTGGCCACTTCACGTGCCTTGGAGTTTTCTTGTTAGATTTGTCTTGAATTGCATCATAGAGAAGTTGAAATAGTAACAAAAACTCACTTCTTAGTAAGTGGATACCATCTTGTCTTGCTGTGGCTTGCTTTCTTAGCAAGTGTATTGTGGGATCTCATGAAAACTCGTTGTTAGATCACACTTGTGAAGATACTTTAGGGAGCTCTGTTCCTCTAATTCCAAATATAACCATCCTGTCATCTTAATCAACATTTGCTTTAAATTTTCCCAGCTGGAAATTAACTCCCTGGCAAATCTGGCCAACACCAGTGGCAATGTGAAGGTGGCTTTTTTTTGGTTATGGCCTTAGTTCCTTCTTTTCTGTGTACAGATTTGACTGTGGTAGGGGAGCACTTTGGGATTTCCTCCAAAGATGACTCATGTTTGCCAGATCCACCTGTAGCAAAAACAGGCCAGGCCATTACAGTGTGTATTATTTAGGCTACTGAATATTTTATCCAATAGTCTGTGAACTTTCCCTGGTAGCCTCTATGGCTTAGTTTTCTTTCCCCGTTTGTCCACCGAAGAGCAACAAAACCCCCGCATGAGAGTGGAGGGTGTCTCCGTTTGCTGCTCCCCTGCCCTCCCATCTGCCTTGATTTTGTAACTGGGAGTGGAAATTGCCCAAGGTCACATTTGAGAAAGCAACACTGTTCTTGCTGTCAGTCCTCCGCCTCTTGGCTGGTTTCTGTAGACCTCGGACTCCTGCTCGCAGCAGCCTGTGGGAGTCCTGGTGGTTAATGAGTGTTAATTTCCTAGATAGTGCCGGTTATCTCCATTTCAGTGAGAGTTTCGCCTTGCAAAACCTCAGCTGCAGCAAGGAGCTGGTTGTGGGTGGTGAACTGGTGGTAGTTGCATTTCACAGGAGCTGTGGAGCTGATGGGATGGGCCTGAGAGAACTGGGGGAAACACTCTCAGTCTAGAATCTGTGTGGTGTGGATTCCCCAGAGAGCAAGAACTGGTCTGATCAGGGACAGATGACTGTCCCCCAGCTGCTAATTAGCACCGCCATCTCCTCTGAGAGCAGCATCTCCTGAAGCATCCGGGGCGGGGGGCAAAGTTCCTCATGCCTTACCCAAAGCAAGATCTTCCTGCAGAAACTTCATCAGCGGTAGCAGCATCTGCAGCTGGGCCTGGGGTGGCAGCTGTCAACTACTGCTGTGATGAACTTCACACAACTGGAATAGAAGTTGAAAAGATTTGTAGCTGCAATTTTTTTTCCTGCTCAAGACACTCTTTCCCATTCTTTTCTATTCTCCAGCATTTTGTTGCTGACATCTTTGTCCACTGGCCTCTGGTTCTTTTTAAACAGTTTGTTTGGAGCCAGGAGCAGTTGATTTGCCGTATCTGTACCACATGTGTTTACGGAATTCATTTTGAAATAAATGAAAGGTTAAATGGAATGCAGTTGTCTCCACTTATGGATTCTATGGGTGAAGTTAAACACTCAGATCTAAACAAAAGTGTGAGCTATGCATTTCCCAGGATGAAATTGTCCTGTTTATGGTGCTTCTTTTGCTCCCCCGCCCCCCCCGCCAATTTACAGAGTTTGTTCCTAATATTAACAGATATTACTTCCTAAAAGGAGATGTTATCAAAGCTTTAGTGCCCCCTCAGGGCTGCAGCAACAGGGTGACCTAACCGGGTTCATTCCTCCCAATTTAAATTCCTTCTGTCGAAACAGGAATGACTCTTTGGATAGGGAAACGTTTCTAGCAGGATCCCACCTGCTCAGCGGTGGTCCGGCTTCCCTGGATTGCGGTGGGGGTGTCCCGGGAGGGAGGTGCTCTGCAGCCCTGGGATTGAGATCCACTGCACCCTTGGAAACTCCGCTCCTGCCGCTGCCCTTCCCTGGCGACGGCAGGGCCGTCCCCGTTGTGTAACGTCCTGCAGGAGAACCGGCTCCGAGACACTGCTCCGCGGCAGTGATTAATCGGGGAAACATCTAACAACCTTAAATGGCAGCAAATTTATTTTGGCAGGTGGAGACTGAGAAAGTCCCTGCTGCCACGGAGGGAGTGTTGCTCTGAAGTGCTCAGATCACAGTTTGTTTGCCCTAACACTTTCTCCGGTCTCAAACTTTTACCACTGCACTAAAATCTCCTTTTTACACATCTTTGTACCATGATTCCCACCCAGGTCAGAATGTGGGGTGACATTTTTTTCAGACCCTCACTGAACAGCAGAAGTGCCATTGCTTCTTGCCCCAGAGAATGCAGTGCACGTACCTATGGATAAGGGGCGAAACGTCCCTCTGCAGTGACATGGTGACAGCCACAGCTTTGTGCTCAACTTTGTCTTTCCAAGCCTTATGAACTGGCACTGCAGATAATCCCAGATGTCCTCTGGGAGACTGGGCAGGATGAAGTCATGTACCAGCCTGCCAGACCGAGTATTTCAAATATTCTTGTTATAATCTTTCTGAAGGTGAATAAGTAACTGGGTTCATCTGAGAGAGTTTTTTAGGAGTGCCCTGGATTAAGATTGGTTTTTAGATTTAGTGAGACAGTAACCCACCTTTCAAAGATCCTTGATAAGCCAGTGATAAGGGAGAATTGATTACTCTGAAAATTTTAATAACACTCAATATGTGAATTATTTTTTATTCAAAAGCTCCAGTTTCTCAGCATTTTGCTATATATTTTGAATTGGAAATTAGTTTTGACTTGAGGAACAGTTTGCTGGAATTTTTCTTTTTTAATCTCCTTGTTGGCCAACATGAGTTTTGTTGGTGTACCCATAAATTTCATGGAAGTTTGTTTATTTTACTGAGGCTCTGTTCAGGGCAGAAAATACATGCCTAAACCTAAATTTTATATGCTCTAGAAAAGTTTCAGCCTCTCTCTTAGGTTG
The DNA here is from genome assembly GCA_014706295.1 of Lycocorax pyrrhopterus obiensis. Taxonomy (NCBI): domain Eukaryota; kingdom Metazoa; phylum Chordata; class Aves; order Passeriformes; family Paradisaeidae; genus Lycocorax; species Lycocorax pyrrhopterus. The sequence continues at coordinate 5,096,467 of JACSVZ010000027.1, forward strand.
CAGTGGTTAAGTAGGACTAAAAATGGCTGTTTCTATCATGTTGTTATTGCTCGAGATGTCTGTGGTCTGCACTGGCTGTGGTTATGGGGATGTTCTTAATTCTTAAATTAGTTCTCTCTTTAGCAGCAGAAGTGGCACTGTGTGTTGTTTGCTTCCAACCCTGTGCTAAAGCAAAGGCATCAGCAGGCAAGGAACTGCACACCACCAAAAACCCTGAGTTGGTGTTTGCCTTTAAAAAACCCAATAGCACAGATTTGAGACAGTCAATCTCTCTGCACACAGACGAGCTGTGAGTCTGGCAGGATGTAATTCCATTTTCCTGAGTAGTTTGATTTCCTTTTGGCCTGTCTGTGCTTCAGCTCGTCACTGCTCTTGCGCTGAATTGATGTTGACTCTAAGGTAGTTTTCTGAGTAATTCAAGCAAAGGATATTTGTGAAAAGATTGTGATTTGCTTTTATCTATAGCAAATGCAGGCTATCAAGAGAACTTAAAAATGCTAAACTTCTAGGCCCATCTGTACATAATTTTTCAAGTCACATTTTATGGCGGCACATGGTGGGTGCAGCTCCTAGTGCAGAGAACCAGCTGGCAGACGCTGTTCCTTGTTTTTTATTAGGGTATGAAGGCACAACACGTCTGACACAGCCCAGAGACTGCCATGGCTTAAGAGTTCATTCAGTTTACTTAAAATCTTAAGGCAAGTCTAATTTAAGGCATGTTGATTTTCTCAGAAAGCTTTTGTTAGTTTGGCTAGTGCCAACATTATGTAAGATATAATTATTTGGCCTCAAAGTAGTGATTTCAGCAAGGAAACAGTGTAAAGCTGGCTGTGGGCTGTGTTGTGGCAGCACCCTTCTGAATGACACAGGTGAGGTGTGGCCATAAAGGCTCTGGCTCCTTGGTGCCTGTATCCTATTCCCCTCCAGGTGCCTGTGACTCTCCTCAGTGCCAGCAGGCAGGAAAACCAGAAAACAACCTGGAAAACCTTCTCTTTCCGTGTTTTCTGCAGGGCTTTGTGGCTGCAGCTGGTAACTCCCATGCAACTCTTCTTCTCATGGACATGTTCCAAGAGGTGCCACAGCCAGGGCTGACTCCAGAGCAGTGGAGCAGCCCCTGGAGAATGTCCTGGGTGGCTTTGCCACTCTTTTTGTCTGGGTCCCACCAGAGGTGTGTTCAGAGAATCAAGAGCTCTGGTTCTGCTGGCACAGTAGCCACAGCTGAGGTGTTTTTAAATCTGTTTTCCTGATATTGAAAATAATTGTTAGGAACCTCCTTAAATTCCCTTTAAACAGCTACTTCATTTTCTTTGGTTTTTTTTCTTTGCCCTAGATGGAGCCGAGGCAGTCTGGAATAATGTGTGTGGAATCGACAGGCCACGTTCTGTCACACACAGCTTTCCTTTGAGATGACCTTTAAGCCTTATATTAGTTGCATTTCCATTTAGGGAATCCTTGAGCTATTGGATATTATTGTGGGGAGGAAGGCTGAGATAGAATCAGAATTTTCAGTGTTTGTTTTCTGATAGTAAATTGCTTTCTTGCATGTCCTCCAAGAGTTCACACAACCAATACTCCAAACCGGGCTGCTCTCAGAGGTGGCAGCAGCAGCAGCTGCTCTTGGGCTGAGGAGCTGCGTGGGGCAGAGCAGGGACACCCTGAGTACAGTGACAGGGGACACAGGACTGGTGCCCTGCTCACACCCTGCTCAGCTGCAGCAGAGGGGGCAAGAGGAAAGATCTGGCACTGAAAATGTTCCCTGAAGCACGCTCGAGATCCAGGGTTTCTCAAGATTCTGGACACATTTTAAGTTTAGGAGAAACTGTGCCTTAGTGCAGCACCAAGGAAGGCTCTGAAGGAGGCAGGTCCTTCTTGGGTCATTCTGTCCCTCTCCCTCAAATGTGGAATTCTGGGACAGCAGAGCTTAGCAGGAGCTTGATTTTATCAGGAGCTTTGGCCTGTGCTTGTCAGTGCATCTCCGAGTTTCACTTTAGCGTCTAATCCTGTTTTGGAAACTCACTTCCTTTTCCTCCTCTTGTGCCATTTTATGATTTAGATGCACTGTTCACACGATGTTTCACTACTGTGTTGAGCATAAACTGTGGTTTCCTCTGAGTTCTCCAGCGTTCACATCCATAGCAGTGAACAGGGATGGTCCTGGGGCTCAGGTGCTGCTCTCCCTGCAGCTCCTCTCACCCAACCCCTCCTGCTCCCGCACCTTCCTCCCTGGCTCTCCTGGCAGGAGCGGTCCTGGGGGATGCTCTGGCACAAAGATCCCAAGAGCAGTCCTGCGTTGCAGTTCAGAACCTGTGTGAGCGTTTGAAGCTTCTCAGTCCTAAGACAAAGCAGGAAATGTTACCAGCAGTGCAGGAATTAACTTGCTTAAAAGTGTTTTTCCTGTCTAAAGCTTTTATGACTCTGGGAGATGGCATCAATCTCATCTTGGGAAAGCTCAGATTAGTATTATATGGTCAAAATACTTGTCATGTATTTACTACTGATTTATCAGGTACTGAAAGGATGAACCAAGCCAGTGACTGCTGACAGACTACCTTGGCCAAAGTGGCTGAGGGGTTGATTTTCAAAGCTACATCCCGTTACTGAAGGTACCAGCCTGACACAGACTTGTTTTGCTGTGGAGGAAGGTGCAGGTCTTTCTGCTGGACGATTTTGTGGTCACAAGTCACTGAACCTGGTTTAAAGCTATTTTTATTGTCTTCATTTCCTTCAGATCTATACAGAATGTTTGTGCTTTTAACGTCCTAGTTTTTGTTGTGATTCTGTGAGTGCCAGCTGTGAGGGAGGCACTGCTGTAATTGCAGCTCTGCCTGGGAGTGCCAGCACCTTGTGTGCTGCTGCCGTATCAGACCTCTGTTTGAAACAGGCCCTTGTTTGGATGCCTCCCTGAATGATCTGTCAATAGCTGAAATAATACCTTGATCCCAGAGCAAGTGGTGCTGCCAGAAATGCCTCTTGCTGGCCTGGCTGGCCTCGTGTCCCAGCTAATAAATAACCTGTCCTGGTGCTCCCAAACTGTCCTTACCGTGCCTTCAGAGGGTGGGTGGTTCCCTCTGCTGGAGTGGGTACAAACCATGGCTTCATGATGGGAACACCAGCACAGACAGCTGCCCAAATTCTGGCTGACCGTGGCTAAAATTGTGGCCTCGCTGGACTTCTCTCCTCGTTGCTGTCAGCTGTGGTGTAAAGACAGTTGTGTCTAACCATTTTCCCTCTTTTTTTTTTTTTTTTATTTCTAATTAAGCGTGGGTACAATGTTACAATGTGAGGGAGAGGCAGGAACATGAGGGGGCCACAAACCAATTCCAGGGTTCAAGAAGCAGCAATAAAAGTGCTATTATGAATGAGCAATGGCTTGTAAAGGGCTCCAATCTGCTAATGTAGGTTACTGGGTTGATACCATTGCTTTAATAACGGTTCTTTCGTCTGGTTAGATGTTTTGACAGTCCTTTCAGCTTGACTGTGAGGGATTGGTCCCTTGTGAATTTTGGATTATTTCTCCAGGTCACTTTTCTAGTTGCAGAACCTGTGTAATAACACTGAGCTGCAGAGCACACGCTGCTGTTCCTGATCAAACTGGGACGATCACAGTCTCAGTAATTGCAGTGGTGTTGATGTAATTATCACCCAACAAGCTGTAATTTGAAAATGGGCCCCACTGCTTGGCCAATGTGGTGCTGTAGTTTGGAAGCTTTTAAAATACTGATCCCTTTGTTTTGTTATACACTGCTTATGTCTGATCAGCCTGTGATAAAAACTTCCCATGTGCCTTTTGCCTTGTAATTACACATTTACAAACAATCAATGCTGTGGGGAAAGTGCAGCAGGAGGCTGTGTTTAAATAAGGAGTCCCACACTCAGTGCAGTTTCTGCACGTGCCATATGGTGTGTGCTGTGTGCTGGTTGTGTATTAGCAGCTGGTCAGTGTTTTATGAAGTGGTGTCCCAGCATCGGGGAGGTTTTCCCTACGGAGGCTGCTGGGAACAGAAGGAAGGACTGTGTGATACCTGTGGAGACACAAATGTTGCACAGCCAGGGCAGTCTCACCCTGCTGCTCATACCAGAGCAGCTTAGGTACCTGTTCTCCCAGGTCTCTTTGGAAATAGGGTTCAAACAGGCCATCAGGAAGAACCTCGTGAGCAAAACAATCTGAACCCACCCAGTTAAGCCATGGATACAAGTCCTGCCCTCATTTGGAAGCAGTATGTGAGGAGGCAATAACTGATCAAAAAGAATATTAAATTTCTGCAAGTCCCCCTGGTTCATGGAGGTGATAGTTTATGTGGTGTGTGTGTAGTTACAATGTTTGAAACTGAAGTGGTGCTTTACGTTCTCAGTAACACCTGGGTGTCAGCACCCTCTTTCCTGACTTACTGAGGAAGATGAGGGGCTTAAAACAAGATAGTCCAGCAGCAGCGAGTTAATGTTTAGTTGTAGTAATATCTGGTTTATTTCCTGTACATTTAATCCTCAGCTGCCCTGGAGTGGGTGATCTGGTTGCAGATTAACCACAGCGCTGATAAAGGTGCACGTGAGCTCCATTCAGAGGCAGCTGGGTCCTGGCAGGGCACAGCAGCCCAGGTGTGGAGCTGGGAGAGCGTGCCCATGCTGCTTCCAGGTGGGAGCTGCTTCCTCAGCCTGTGGAGCTCCAGCTCATGAAGCTGCAGAGCTGAGGGGGCTCTATGCAGAGAGGTTTTGGCCTTTTGCCACCATGTTCTCTGAGCAGGAGCCCTGGGGAAGGAGCTGCAGGGATCTGTCAGGAGATGATCCCCACTTCTGCAGCGTGGGCACCATACAGGAGTTACTGGTGTTAAAATCTCTTTATCCAGCCACTGGAAACCTGGCCAGTTGATATATCAACCCCAAAACTTCAGCTGCCCAAATGCAGGTATCCAGGGGAAGGTTTGTGGCTGGTGAGCCCAGGGGCAGGGCTGGCAGCTGGAAATGCAGGGACTTGACAGAGGTTTGGTAAACCAGCTTTGGCCTGCAGGGCTGCTCCAATGGAAGAGATGTAACCTGGCCTACAGAGGTGCCCTGTGGGAGCAGAGTGTGGCTGCTGGAGAGCTCTGGGACTGTGAACAGAGCTCTCCAATAGATCCCTGTCCAGGATTGCTGCAGGTGCTGGGCAGTGGCTGCTGAAACCTCTGCTAGGCCAGGGGCTGCTGAGGACACTGGGCTTGTGGGGGGAACAGGAGCCTCCTGCAGCGATCACAAAGCCGAGGTAGCTTTTGTAAAAACAAGGTTCACAGCATCAGTGGTGTCCAGGGGGGGAGGTGGTGCCCCCACCGAAGATGCTGGATCCCAGTGGATGCAACCCAATTATCCAGAGCGCTGAGCCATTCATTTCCAGCTGAGTAATGGGCTGTGAATGGCAGGGTCACGGATCAGTGCAGAGGGTGATGAGAGGACACCGAATGCACTGTGTGACACCAGGCACCAGCTCAGGGAGCTTCATGAGGTGCCTGGAAGCTGTGAGAGGAGATGCAGTCAAAAAAGACAAGGAAATGTTGGTATGACTTCATAAAATACAAGCAGGTTTTGTTATAATAACAATAAAGAGGTTTGTGTCTCTGTATTTAATACAGGATAAATTAAAAGAAATGGAGATGGTTAATGTGGTGTACAGTTACGAGTGGTTTGTGGACAGTAAATCAAGTTTGAATGAATAAACTAGAAGTGGAAGCAAACCCAAACCTGAGCTGATGGAATTACACTGTGTCTGTTATCTCCTCTCCCCAGCCTTCTTGTCTCCCCACTTCTGCTCACTTCCCCGTATCACCACCAAGAAAAGGGAAGGAGAAAGAATTTAAGGCCTAACACTGGTAAAGCAGCACTGGGTGGGAGAGGGGAAATGGTGAGCTCTCCTGTCGTACTTGGACACGAAAGAACCACGCAGACCCAGCTTAGTTCAGGACAGAAAGAAGCCAGGAAAAGCCCCAGGCTGTTTATTTTACTTCATATCTATATGTTCTTAGGAATGACTGTGGATTGGAGGATGAGGTTGCCCCTTCTCCAACCACACCGGTCAAGTGAAGAGTCCATGAAACTTCTCCGCCTCAGGAGAAGGAATGAAAACAAAAAGGAACGATTAGCCAAACATAACTGTGTTTACAGAAAGTGCATGAGAAACTCCATCACAGAAATGAAAACATCAAAAGACTGCAAATCTCAGGGCAACACTCTCCTTGCTGGCTGGGTGCACAGGTGAGTTGTTTGTTTGGACAGACTGACCCTGTGTCTTGGGGTTCCACTCAGTGCTTGCCCAGGCGCACGCAGGATTCCTTCCTCCTCGGCTAGTGAGGATCTGTTGTTCTCTTCTCCGGAACTGGATGAGCCACAGCCCAGATATTTCCAGAGTCCTCTTCGAGTGGTGTTAAACTGTTTTGGATCCCTGGTCTGTCTTGCTTGAGGTTACATCAACAGATCTGGACTAAGGGAAGGATTTTTCTTGTATAAGGTTACTGGACAGTTTAGGAGGGTTTTTGCATGGCCTGTTTCCTGGAACCATTGGCATTTCCACTGCTGAACTGCGATTATTTTAGGACTGAGACAGACATTTCACTCCTCAAGCAAATACCTTCAAAAGACAACTCCCGCTTGCATGAGCAGAGAAGGAGGGGGGATAATTAGCTGGGTTTTACCTCCTCTGACCTGGGACTTTGAAAGAAGTGTAGATAAGGTGATAGTAACTGTCCTTATCAGCATAATGACCTGTGCAGCTTATCAAAGCTGCTGATTTTCTATATGTAGGACCATTTCCTTAACTGTCAGTGCCACTCTGTACCCAGCTAAAGGCCAAAGAATGGTGTTTAAGATAAGTGTAGATAAGGAGTGTCAAATTCCTTTGTTCTCCTGCTCAAAGGACAGAGATGCGAATGGGAAATAACTAAGCTTTATTTCTTTTCCTGTAAGTCTCTCTTGAATATATTTAGGAGGAAAAGAGTCATTTCACAAATACATTCCACTCTCCTTTTGACAAAACCAGGATTTGTAGTAATTTTATTGGCACTGCATGAAAGTGCCGTGACTGAAACACTTGAACCCTGTCTTTATCTGCAAGTCCATCAGGCCATGTCATTGTGTCCAAAGTTATAGATGGGTTTTCTGGCTAGATTGTCTAAGTGACCATTTTATTCCTTGGATTCAGTCAAAAGAGCGTGGACAATATTTGCTAGGAGAAGCCTTGTGTAAATGTAAACCTTCAAAGTTAATTTTGCGTACATATATGAAAAATAAAGAATCATGGAATCACAGGGTGTTTTGGGCTGGAAGAGACCTTAAAGCCCATCCAGTGCCACCCCCTGCCATGGGCAGGGACCCCTTCCACTGGCCCAGGGGGCTCCAAATCCTGTCCAACCTGGCCTTGGACGCTCCCAGGGATCCAGGGGCAGCCACAGCTTCCCTGGGCACCCTGTGCCAGGACCTCCCCACCCTCACAGGGAGGAATTTCCTCCTGATATCCCATCTCACCCTCCTCTTCTTCACCTTAAAGCCATGGCTACATTAAATAAAAAGAACATGAAAATACTATAATCCTTGAGGATTGGGATGTGTGAGAGAGCCGTGTATTAGTGATTGTTGCATTGCATTTTATACAATATCTAAAATGCAAGTAATAAGAGTTGTGTATATTGTGGGTTCAAATTCTTGAATTCAAAGCAGAATTTCTTAAGTTCACCAAAGGCTGCTTTGGTGTGAGGGTGGCAGCTTTGCTGCTCATGGATAAGCTGATGTCATGATGTCTGTGCTGATAGATAATGGTTGGCAGTTGTATTCCACTATGGATTGCCACCTAAACCTGTGGATTGTCAGTGCTTTCTCACTGACAGAGCAAAATATTCTGAGAAACTCAAAGCACTCCATTGTTTCCAGAAGTCCTTGGAAAACTGGCAGTAGAGCCATTCCCCTCATTTGCTATTGCCTGCTGGAGGCTGACCACTGAGTGTGGGAGGAGCTGATAGTGACCATTCCTAGGTTTATAATTACTGGTAATTCAGGAAGATCTTGATTATTCCAACTACATGAGTATGGATGAGATATCCATTCATCTTTTGTGCAGCAGGGATGAGTGTGAGAAGGGTAACACAAACCACCTAACGTAAAAAAACCATAGAAAACTAACGTAGAAAATACGTTTTCCATCTAATAGATGATTTTCTCTATGTTTGTAAGAGGTGTAAAGAGATCGACAGTTTGTGACTGCCAGATTTGTTGATTCCAAGTGTTCCTTTATGTTTCATGCTGTTCTGTGAGGGTTCAGCAGCTCATTGCTCAGGGGAGGGAGAGAGGTAGCGCGTGTTTGGAGGAGGATGTGTCAGCTCTGAACAGTTAATTAAGCTTATTTCTAAAAAAAAAAAAAAAAACAACAAAACCAAAAAAACACTAAATAAAGCTGATAGCAAAATTAATTGGAAAACCTGTGCTGCTCTTCCTGGAAATCACAGTTCTGTTCAGCTGTCACCTGAAGCTGCCCGTGTGTGCCAGAGCTTGGCAGGGACTGTTTGAGGGGACCTAGGGCGGGTCCAGCGCCCCTGCCCTGAGTGGGGCCGGCTGCTCCGGGACTGGTGTGAACAGGGATGTGACCACCCTGCAAAGGAGCAGCACTTTTACTCCGTGCTGCTCTCAGTGGGTAATTGGGTCTGCCAAAGCTGAGGGTCACTTCACCACCACTCCAGGCTAAATCAGTGCTTTCAGTAAATAATTAGTGGCCGAAAACATCTCTATTAAACTTTCTCATAAACTCTGGCGCTGCTCAGACTTTTGGGGATTGTTATTAACTAATGCTCATTACCTGACAGTTGATACTTCACTGAAGTAGAAGCCTGCCTGAATCCTCAGGCTGATTTTTCCTTCAGAAGATCTTGTTTTAAATAATTTCACAGGGCTCTGAATTCCACTGGCTTAGGTTTGAAAATTTGATGGTGTGGTCAAAGCCAGCTTGGCTTGTGGCAGATAAATTGAAGATACTTTTCAGGTTATCTGCATGTTCATTTTGATTTGTGTGGTATTTGTGCTGTCTCATATTATTATTACTTGAATAGTCTTTCAGCTTCTGAGTGGGAGCTGTCTTTGACAGAGAAAAATATGTCAAATGTAAGGGAAGTAAATGAACCCAGTCTTTCGGGTGATAATTTGAAACGATAAACCAAGCAGCATGTAAATCAAGTAATCTGTTTTACTAATCAAACCTTTTAAGTCCTTTTCCATATTGCTAATGTTCCCCTGGGTTATCTGTGTACAGTTGGCGTTTAGGAATTCACTCCTTTTGCAGTGGATGATGAATGCATAAATAGCAGCTCTCCTGCTGCTCAGCTGCTTTTCCATTCAAAGAATGTAAAGCGAGGTACTTCAGGCCGCTGTGCAAATTCATTTGCTTATCTTGCCAGTTCTGCCCTGCACTTCCATCCCCACAAGGGTGTTTGAAGCATTCCCTGAGTTGTTCCTTCTCTTTTTCCCTTTTTGAAGTTGACTTTCAGTGGGAGGGAGAAAGATCCTGATATTGAATCTGCCAGGTCAGTCACACTCAAGTGAACCCACTGTACTTGGTTGTAGTTAAGACCCTCTTTATTTCTCACCCAGAATTTCTGTGAAATATTAGTTGCTCTTTAATTGGAAGAACAAACCTTGTGTATTTACTGGGCCTTTTCACACTGACAGGATCTTGTCCCTTACAGAGCCTGAGGGTTTGTCTTCCAGGGCACTTCCTGCTTCATTCTTGGTGAAGGGAGAGACTGGGAGATAGAGAAGAGGGATTTCAGTGCAGTTCTGTTCAGATCACCATTTGGGACATGAAGCTTTTCCAGTACAAAGCAGAAAATATTTGAAAGAAAGCCCCAGAACAAACCTGAGTCAAATCTGTATCCAAACTGGGAAGCTTTTCCTGACTAGCCATGCTTTCAAGGGAGCACGAGGAAAAGTCCTTTCAGCCTAAGCAGTTCATGGACATATTGTTGAAACGTATTTGCTTTGTGATTTGCAAACTTAATTTTCCCCTCCACTGCTTGTGGTTCTTTGTCCACGTGCTCTGGCTGAGGCCGTTGGTGTCTGAAAGGCGTTGATGGCAATCTGAGGGTGGCCGAGGTCACAGCTGTCCCTCATTGTCCCCACAGCAGACGTGGCAGAAGGGAATCTTTGACTGAGGGGCAGGATGGGCAGCTGGAGGTGGAATATCCTCATCTGCTGCTTGGACACTCAGTGGTTTGTCCACCAGAGCCCTTGGCTGGCACTGGAAGGGCTGGGACAGCTCGTGGGCTAAACCACGGAGCTGAGTCACCACCATGTGCTGTAAAACCCGGGGTGCCTGGAGAAGCCCAGTGCCACAGCCCAGTGTCACTCACAGCCCACTGTCACAGCCCAGTGTCACAGCCAGACAACACACAGGCCTGTGTAAGGACTTTCATTATTTGGTTTGGGGTGACGTGGTGCAGATCACTGCATCAACT